>OZ025290.1:455094227-456294227 GCA_964019185.1 Maratus speculifer | reverse complement strand
ATGTAGGATATCTCAACTTAAAACGAGGGGCTCCGATCCCTTTTTTCTAGACCAATAGTTCGGAAGGGACATATTTCTTCAGCAAACTCTCCGTTATATTTGGCAGGCAACACTTCTGCGACTTCCACTTAGCGTATCTCTGGGAGTAGTGTCGAAAAATCGTAGAATTCTTTTTGGCCTCCCCTCTCCCAGATCCAAAACAGGGGAGGGGGGGGACAGAACTTTTGCCTCTCTTCCACCAGATGCTCTCCGTACGACTCCTATCACCAGGACTGACCTTTTTTTTTAAAAAACCAATTGCACGTAAGCCTCTAACATACGGGGGTACTTTTCTGGGAACACTGACGCATCCCCCACTTTCCCCAACCAAAAAGGGGACTTCCCGTTGGTCAGCGCGCAAATACCATATCCAATGTCCATATAAGGAGATGTTTCTATATCTCAATCACGTGACTTACATGAGGTTTTTCACAGACAGGTGTTTTTCAGCTCCCGTTCCCATGAAATCTACAACTGGGATTCCAAGTATTGCACACAAAAGGAGTAACAGGCACGGGGATATTTTTATGGTCGAAAATGTATCTCGCTCTCTCTCTGAAATGACACTATACATTTTTTTATGGGTCATAAAAAAAAGGAGTGTACTTTTAGCAATTTTACCCAGGGCTTAAAAAACTGTGTGTGTGGCCAATTATTATAGGGTACGCTATTTATTGTCTGACAACTCATAGCTTGGGAAGCACACACATCTTTAATCTTAACAAAAGGGCTTTTAGCAATTACTGCATTTCTCTGCCGAGCAGGGATTTTATGCGAGTCTTAAGGGGAGGGGGTGTGCTTTTCTTTTTAACATTCACCAACGCTTGCGAAGGCGTGGGAACGGAAAAAGGAATCACAGGAGTATTAAGGCCTGTGCGTATCTAGAAAAAAAAAGGAAAGAGGTGTTTTGAATTTTGAATAATTAAAATTTTAAAGAGAAGCAGTAATAAAAAAAACTGTAACAATTCTCTTTTATCCAGTTGAAAGTCAAATTTCATTCGCTGCCGCTGAAGCGACGTTTTTGACGTCGAACTCAAAATTTGCATACTCCACAGTTTGAAAACCAGAAAAATTTGCATTTGTGATTCTCTTTTTCTATTTTCGGCAAAAAAAATTTCGTTTAAATCTTTATTTTATATAAAACTTCAAATATCCTTTAATTGTTTTGAGCAGTGTATTTCATGGAAAAATAGTATATTAATATTAAAATGCAGCTATATAACATTCTGAAGCATAAATAAAATTAAATAAAAATGTAACTCAAATACAGAAACTTTTAACTTAGTTAATTATTATTTTATACATTTTAATGCTTTATTCCGGCATTTCTTTAAACACGGAAGAAAGTTTTACAGGCATTAGTTTAACGAAACTACATAATTATAAATGAGTAGCATAACAAGTATTTCAGAACTGCCATATTGGCTTCATTGATGTAGATGAAATCAAAGTCATATTGACTAAATCAATAGAAGATAATTAGAAGTGAAAATATTTTCGCTGTTTCTAGTGAATATGACATATTGAAACTAGAATCAGTCAGATAGGCATGTAAGAATCTGTCATACACAATCTAGAGATGACTATTTTCCAGAAAAATATAAGTGGCGGAAAAAAACTGGTTTTTTACCGGTTTTTTTCGGAAGAAAACGGAAAAATTGGAAAAATTGATTTTTCATGACTGTTTCTTACAAATAAATTATATTTTCTTAGAGAATCTTAAATAATAAACATTTTTCCCATTTATTTGTATTAAATGAAAATTATTTTCAATTTATATTACAAAATAAAAAGAAAGTAGCAAAGCCTGCTTTTAAGAGTTTAGTTTTTTTTTTCCACAGCTTAAGAATTTTTAAAACACTATTATTTGTTATATCATATCTCTGTTGAAATGATTTTTCAGTTACATGTTTAACTACCAATTGACCTAATGTAAGAGCCAAAATGTCTGCAGTTTGGAATGAAATGAATTATGCATTCCATTTACATAAGTACAGTATTTAAGTAAATGATTCTAGTTTAAAGAAATTGTTGCAGTTTTGTCGTTATTATCAATATCAGTATTAAAAAAATCCCATTGTTTGTTTAAAAAAATGTATGTTTTTACATTATTGCACTTTTTTCTTACAATTATAATTTTATTTCCTTTAAAAGATATGTTTAGTTTTAGTATAGCTTTCCAATCTCAACTCAAAGTTTTGATTTAGTTTTATTATCTAAATTCAAACAAAACTAAATTTTAGTGTTGCTTACTCAGGTCTGCAACTAAAAAATAGCATAGGATTTATTGACTGTTAGATTTTTACTCACTGAAACCAGAAAAATATTTTTTTTAATTTAATTAAACGTAATTTTTTTCTTTTTATGCTGAAATCTGGTATTATATTTTTGAGCAAGAAATCATATTCAATAATGTTTCCATATGGTAATTTCATATTTCTAAGAATGGAACTCAAAAGTTATGAAAACAGAACACCACAAATAGAAGATGCTTGCTATTTGAGAGAAAATACCAAAAGCAGTTACACAGTGAGATAAACTTGTACTATGCTTTAGAAAACTACTTAAATTCAAAGTTTAATCAAGAAGGAAAGTATAATTTGGAATGTATTTACTTGTAATAAAATATGGGTTTTTTTTTCATCACAGTTGTACTTTGCTAATGCAAACTGCCCATGTTTTTGCAATATTACTCATTATGGAGGTCAATTTTAGATTCAGTACCTTGAAAAAACATTCAATTAATCAGTTATAACGAAATCTTGAAAAATGCAGCATAGTATTGTCACCTATAGGGCAATTTACACCAAAAACTAAACAACATTAATAAATATCAGGAACTGTCTGAATCTGTAGTTTGATAAAAAATCGTCCTTTAGTCCTTGAGATAGAGCTATTGCGATAATCATGAATAATGCAGCATAGCAGCGTCATCTGTTGAGCGATTTACACCAAAAAGTAATGTGCATAAAGTTATATCAAAGATTAACTTAATCTGAAGTTTTATGGAAATACATACATTAATTCTTGAGATAGAACTACTGTGGAAGTTATGAATAATGCAGCGTAGCAGCGCCATTAGTTGGGCGATATACACTAATAACTAAACGTCTCGAGTTTATATCAAGGTGTAACTGAATCTAAAGTTTTGTGAAATTATGTGCATCAGTTCTTGAGATCAAGTGTCCATAAAATTTTTGTCCCATACAGACTCACAGAGTGACAGATATTTTTTAAAAACTATCAAATCGTTTTCAGGACCTTCTAAAATGTTTAAATACACCAAAAACTGGAAGTCAAAATTTTTACGAATCCAATACTTACTTCTTGAAAAGATAGAAAAAAGTAATAACTGCATGCTTCAAATTTTATATTAAATTTATAATTTTACCATTTCTGTTAATTGGCATATTATTGAAATAATTTTGCACATGAATTAATTTTTAAAAAACGAAGTTGCATTTAATTATACATCTAGATTTTTTTCATGCAATCCTGTTTTTGCGAAATTGTGAATTTCTTGTATATATACTTATGCAAAATATATTTAGAATTTGTGAATAAGAAATTATTACTATTTTTAGAGTCCTATTTAGACATTTTTAATAAGGGTATTTATGCATATATACAACTTGATAAAATTCAGCTGCTATATGGTATGATATTTTTTTTTCTTCAATCACTGCATTTGCGAAAGATTCAATTTGTAGATTAAACTTTTTTCTGAAATGTCAATTTTCAAGAGAAATTTTGCGAAGGGTCTTGTGTTTCAAACAAGAAAAAAATATGAAGGATCCTTTCAAGTCTTCTCAAACAGATTTCTGCTCAGAGATCAGATTACCCACATTAAAGTTTTCATGTGGGACATTCAACATAAAAATAAATAAATTAAAAAGTATGAGAATGAATTATTACAAAATTTTCACTATATTATTTCATAAATGAAATTTCAATTTTTCCAGTTCGGAAAAATTGAAAAATAAGCCTTCGGGAAAAAAACCCGAAAAAAACCGGGTTTTTTTCCCAGTTTTTCCGGGTTTTTTTCCGAGCATTCCCATCTCTACACAATACACAGAAACATATAATTATCTATGCTTAGAAATACAGTACATTAATATTTAAATATTTAATTAGATCAATACTTTCTGAAACATGCTCTAAAGAGAAGAGAAATGGAACTCAAAAACAAAATTTTTTTATTTATTTAACTATTATTTCAGTAAAACCTCTAAATAACGGTCACCTTGGGAGCGCAGCAACTGTCCGCTATTCGGAGGTGTCCGCTATTGGGAAAACCTCAGAGATAGAAAAATTTCTAATGAATGCTTAATGTTTCTTTAGTCGATTTTAATATGTCCTAAAACCTCTATTATATGATTAACCAGAAATTAAAATAATTTTTAAAGCAATAAAACTGAAATAAAATTGTGCAAACCTTTATCTTTTGCTTATTATCTTTTGTTTTTACAAAAGTTTGCTTCTATTTGCGATTACATGTAATTTGTTTTACAATGTGAAGTTTTAATTCTGCCAGTAGTTTTAATCATTTTAAATCACCGTTTTCTAAGGAAAAAAAAAAAGAAAAGAAAGAAAGAAAAAAGAAAGAAAAAGAAAATGTTTAACTGTTTATTGTATTTTTCTGCTTCTTGAAAGCATACAATCTAAAATCATCCGACGGAGGAGGGGGAGGGGGGTTATGATCACAGATGGATGTAGGGGGAGAGGTGGTGTTCTCCAGTTCATCCCCATATTTATCTGTGATCACAAAATTTTTTACACATGGCCCTGATAAATGTAGAGGATTTTTATTTATTTTTTTTCTCGTTAAAAAATAATTTTTCATTCTTTTTTGCCAAAATTACTGTTCGCTATTCGGAATGTCCGTTATTCAGAGGTTAAACATGCAAAAATTTAAGTTTTGGGAGTGGGGATTTGAAAACTGTCCATTAATTAGAGGTGTCCGCTATTCGGGAGTGTCCGTTATAGAGGTTTTACTGTACTTACCCATCATACGTAGTATAGGGCAAGTCCTGCAATCGTTTTGTAAATCGAAAAAAAAAATTTCACGGATTTTCACGTTTTGGACACTGGAGATTTGGAAAAACATATTTTTAGAAAAAAAAATTGCCGTCTGTGTGTCTGTGTGTCTGTCTGTAACCGCTCTATCTCCCGAACAAATTGACATAGAGACTTGAAATTTTGTATGTACTTAGTATGTAATAATCGAACGAAGCCTATTTAATATCAGTAACCTCGGTAATCCGGAACTATTTTTTTTCGGAATCTGGAATAATTCGTTCTGATGAAAGGTACGTAAAAAAAATTCGAATTTTTTAATTTAAAGAAATGGAAGTAAAAGGCAATAAAATAACACATATTTTGCATAAAATACGAAGTCGATTGGATTATTAGTTGTCGAGATATTTTTAACCCTGTTTTCCACATTCTTTAATTTTTCATGACCCTGCATTTCATTCAGATTTCAATTCAAAAATATATTTTAATTGAAATTGAGACACTTAATTCGATGTAGCAAACCGTTAGTGAATATGATTATTATTTTTGGAGTTATAAGTATGTTTCTTTTGTACAATTCAGTGCAACTCGAATAGTTTTGCGTTTTATACAATTTGTAGAAATTGGTTCATCAGCAGTTCACTAATAGAGCATGATTATGTGTTAAAAATACTTAAATATGCGTTTATATTTTGTTTTGTAATTGTAATGCATTTTATGATTAATTTACACTTGTTTCGTTATCATATACTATATTATGCACATCTATGATGAGTAAGTATTGTATTGTCCTCCAACGACTAGTTTTATATATATATATATATATATTTTGATGATTTATACCTGGATTACTTTACACCCAGTTAAAAGCCTTACAGGCATTAATTTAACTGAACCACATAAGTGTAAATGAGTACCGTAGCTAATATTTCAGAACTGTCATATTTAGACCGAGAGGTGGCAGGATAGACAATCAGATCATGAAGTTCATGGATGAAAATCTAGAATAAGTTAAATCTCGATCCGCATATTAAAATACAATCGGTCTGTCAAGTCATATCTTGATAGAAAATACCTATAAACCCGATTTCAGCGATTGACTCATAGCTTTATTATTGTGCTTTGATGCAGTCCAAAGTATGGACACATCGACGACTGGGAGCAGGAAAATATAATGTTCCGCACAACAAAGATATTTAAACACTATAAAGTTAAACCTATGACTCAATCACTAAAATCAGGTTTATAAGTTTTTTCTACCTAGATATGACTTGACAGACCGATTACTTTTTAGCTCACAGGTTATCAAAGCCTGAGAGCTTATGTGCCCGTTTATTCTGTATGTGCGTATGTGCGTAACGCGATAACTCATGATAAAACTATCAGATTAACTTGAAA
Source organism: Maratus speculifer (assembly GCA_964019185.1). Taxonomy (NCBI): domain Eukaryota; kingdom Metazoa; phylum Arthropoda; class Arachnida; order Araneae; family Salticidae; genus Maratus; species Maratus speculifer. Next base: position 456,287,774 of record OZ025290.1, on the reverse strand, counting down.
TTTTGGATAGAAGTATATTCTGATAAGATGCTTCCCTGATTAGTTTTTGGAATTTATTCGATATGTATAAGAGGGGGATTGGGGGCTATTGCCCTTCCTCTTAATTGATATAAATGAGTTTTTTATGCAGAATTATCAGTTTTTGTTCAAAATGTGTATACAGAATCATTCTTATGAGGTGCCTCTGATTGGTATTGAGTGTACATGGGAAAAGTATAAAGAGGGTTACGGGGGCTACCCCTAAACCTTAATTTTGATAAATGAGTTTTTCACGCAGATTTATCAAATTTCAAAGGCGAATCTCTGAATAGTTTTCGAAGTTTAATGGTTAAGTATAAAAGAGAGGATGACTCCTCTTAAATTATATAAATGGGTTTTTATTAGGAATTTTCCAATTTGCTCTGAGTTTTGGATACAGATTGTTTTATATGATAAAGCATCTCCCTGTTTAAGGGGTTCAATGATTAAGTATAAAACGGGAAAATGGATGAAGCTGCTCCCTCCTTTAATTTGTTTTTCGAACGGAATTAACCCTTGAAAATATAAGGCTAAAATGTACAATTAGTATGCGTAGCCTGTGAGCTCAATGCCATCAGTTTATCTGGGCAATATTCTTTTTATCAATATGCAAATCGAGATTTAACTAATCCTGGGTCTTCATTCGTGAACTCGATGAGTTGATTACCTCTACTGCTGTGCGCCTTTCAGTCTACACTGTTAAAACTCTTGCCCTAGTTTGAACCAAATTTTGGTACTCAGTAGCTGCCATTGTAAGATAGCAATGTCTTGAACCAATATTTGGAACACCTGTAGAAGCACAGCTTCAATAGTTGGAACGAATTTGAAATAGGAAGCTCCAAATTTTGGTACGAGGTTTCACCACCTTATGGTGACAGCTACTGAGCACCAAAATTTGGTTCAAACTAGGACAAGATTTTTAACAGTGTAATTGTCTTTATTAATGTATATAAAATCAAAGTCCTATTAGTTAAGTCAGTAGCAGAGACTTTTTACTAAATTGTTGTAATTTTGTTTTGTTATATAATGGAATTTAAATTTCCCTCGTACAAAGAGATCTAGTCATGAGTCTAATGAAAAAAAAACTAAATGATTTGTTTTTATTTCCCATAAATTTGTAATGTACACTGTAAAAAATATCCGTAAAAATATTTTACTTATGTTTTATTTTCATGTTTTATACTTTGTATATCCATGATGGGTAAGTACTGCGGTGGCCCCCATGGATTATTTTATGTGAGTGGATAGGCCTAAAAATTATACTTCATGTAAAAAAAAAAAAAAAAAAAAAAAAAAAAAAAAAAAAAAATAGGTTTATCAATTTTTAAAAAATGGGTTTTCCTTAAAGTCTGTGTAGTCAATCCTCTAGTTCAAATAATGGAAGAAAACACCAATAATATTTTAAAAGCAATATACATATATTTGCTAGCAAAACCATTTAAGTTACATGAGTTTTTTATATTTGTTTTTGTATTTTCACCTGAAATCTTACAAATTTAATGAAAAATATTTTTTCTTTTCATTTTTAAAGGCCCTGTGCTAAGAAAGGAGAGTTTTGCTCAAACATAAAATGTTGCATAGGACCCTGTGTAATGGAAAAAGGATCTCGCGGCCTCGCAGTACGTAAATGTCTGAAATAGGTTGAACTGCTGTTGTGAAGAACGTTCAGCTGTTACTTGCTTCTTGAAGCTATAAATGTGGGTAAAATTTGTGTGATGAAGAAATGTTAAAAATCAACTTGTTCATTAATGCACTTCAGTAAATAATAAATTGGATTAGTAAATTTGACTAGTACAATGTGTGTTCTTTATACAAATAATAGGACATTAAAACCAATAACTGCTTAAGGGGTCAGGTATCCTTTGAACTAATAAAATACGTGAAAAAGGTGATATCGATAAGAATTGCAATCGCTCTATATCTAATTGACTTTTGACTATAAAATTGAGATCCCTTATTAAGGATTTATTTTATGAGTTAAAGTTGTTAAAAAGTTATACACCTACGCAATATTTCTTAATTATTTTTAAAGGTAATACAATTTTTACGAAAGAATAAAACTTGCACGCACGATTTTGCAAATTTGAATAGGTAAAATAGGCCAAGATTTTAGAGGTATAATGTGTTTTCAAAATGACCTACGATGAAAAAAAAACAAACTTAGAGATCCAGAGAAAAAAATATGATTCTTTAAAGAAATTCAAAATATCGAGATTTTTTTTTTTTTTTACAACAAAGTAGTCGTGAATTCTAAACTTGTAATTTGCGGAGCATAATAATAGACCATTTTGTGTCTGTATACGTTTGATACATTCAGCGAAAATTTTGTGAAATTCCACGCTACCGTTTTTCAGAAATTGTGCGCGCAATGATCAAAATCACTCTTTGAGAAAATTGACATTAAATTTTAAATCGCCCATTGGTCGTTTAGGAAAAGCGCAAAGTGTTTTAGACATGATTCTTCTTCTTATGCGAATTTTTGAATTCGGTTTGTTTTTAAATGTTCCTAAAGTATCACATTCAATTATAATCTATTTAAAAAAAAAAATAGATTTTTGGATTCTTTAAAGGTTTTCTGACCCCTTAAAAGCAGCAACACAATTCAATAGCCTGTTCATTTTGGGCCACGTCTGGTGACGATTGTTATATTTGATCCTACCGAAATTTAATAAAAATAAAATGTCTTTGCGGTACAAGACAATTTAAAATCCCAGTATTAATGAGTTTTTCTCTTCAGGTACTTATGTAATTTCTTTAAATTTTTAAGTATCAAATCTTACATTTGACGGTATTTCTGGAAGAAAATCTTTCTCCCACATTAAGATACATTCCCCTATTTTTTCAAAACTTCCACGATAATAAATTATAGCACAATTATCAGTATTATAATGTTTACCCATAACTTCTTGCTTTTTTATAAATAATAATTTATATTAAAATTAAAAGCAATAAGCAAATTTATTGCTAAACAAATAAATATGTTGAAGAATTATAAACATTTTGTCAATGATAGATGTTACATTATTTAAAAATACTGTTAAATGCAAATGCAATAAATATGTAAGAGTTAAAAATATTTTCCGAGTTATGATTAATTGTTGAACTTTCCTCACTTTTTTTTTTTTTTTTTTTAATCGTTTTTAAATTATCTACATAATAAAAGCTTAAGTCATGTGACTGTCATCAACACTTCCGGGCTTACCCACATTACTCTTAATATGATATGCAGCTAATTTCATGTTAGCCAACGCAGGTGCTACGTCGCCAAATTATTGTACAATTATTGTTATTACTAGCAAAAGCCATGCTTTTTTTTTTTTTTTTTTTTTGAATTCGCGAAGCATTATTTAATTAAATAATTATTTGAAGGTAAAAATATTTTTCTTATATTATTTGGTACTACTTAATTATACCGCCGATTAAAAAGGTACCGCAAAACTAAAAGATTAAATGGCAATGATGATGATAAAAAATGTCCCATTCAAGTTCATTCAACTCGTATCACGTGTTCGTTATGCCATCAAGTAATTTTTAGTATGAAGCTTTATTTATAGACTTATTAATGTTTTATTAATTTATTTGTTCTTTCGTTATTAAAAAAATTACACCAATTCTTTTAATTAGGCCAATAGTTTGGCGATTTGTATAATTTGGCGAAATTGGTTGAGATAACCAAGTAGTACCTATTATTTTTGCATCTTATTCAAGTAAAAATGCTATTTTATGTTTTGGCGCATTTTAATTTCAGAAATGTAAATTTAGCCAAATAACTAAAAATTTCCTTGGAATTTGTTTTTTTATTTAGACATTAAGCTTGTATAAATACATATATTTTCAAAGCAAAATTCGACATTTTTTTAAAAATTTTCAACTAAAAGCTCTTGTTTAAAGACTTTTTACATTTTCCATCTTGTTTTCTAACAAAAATGGGTACTACTTGGTTATTCCGTCGCCCAATTTCGTCAGATAATACATATTGCCAAACTATTAGCCAAATTGTAAAAATTGAAACATTTATTAAAATAACGATTAATAACGATAATTTATTTAAAACAAATAAATTGGTGAAAGATTAATAAATCCTTCTATAGTAAAAAAAAACTAGCCTTAAAAGGAATGACTCCTGGAATGATGCTGATGTGGAAGATTTCCGGAACTAACGAATCCGGGTTGTCCACTCCTTCCATGAGTCGAATAGACCAATCAGGAAAGGGCTCCGTCTATACATCGCCATATGGGTTACCATAAAGAGAGGAAAGGTTACCATCGTCAACAATCGCCAAGTTTGTCGCCAACTTGGCGATATATCGCCAAATTTGGCGACCAAAATTAGTTGTCAAAAGTGACGCCAATTTGGCGATAACTGTAATATTTCGCCAAATTTTTAATTTCTTTACAACATCAGTCGTTTGATACATCATTTGAGAGGTTTGCAACTGCTTATTCATTTAAAGGATGTCTTGTGTGTTATCCCCCATTCTGCTCCCCAGGGGGGACACATTTTTTATTTCTTTACAACACCAGTCGTGTTACACAAGATTTGAAAGGTCTGCAACTGCTTATTCATATTATGGATGTCTTGTGTGTCACCCCCACACTCTGCTCTCCCCAGGGGGGGTCACATTTTTAATTTTTTTTACAACACCAGTTGTGTGACACATCATTTGAAAGGTCTGCAACTGCTTATTCATATTATGGATATCTTGTGTGTAACCCCCCCCCCCTCTGCCCTCAGAGGGGGCGCATTTTGTAATTTCTTAACAACACCAATTGTGTGACACATCATTTGAAAGGTCTGACACTATTTATTCATTTTATGGATGTCTTGTGTGTCACCCCACTTTACCCCCCAGGGGGGCACATTTTTAATTTCTTTACAACACCAGTCGTGTGACACATCATTTGAAAGATCTGCAACTGCTTATTCATACCATGGGATATTGGCGAGCGCAGCAAGCAGGGGTAGCCAATAATTTGGAATCGCGAAGCGATTACGCGGGGGGTTGGTGAGCATAGCGAGCAGGGGGGCGGGGCCCCCCTAGTAATACAAATAAAAAGTCGAATTAAAAATCACATTGATGACATAACAAACACGTGCTTTGTGTTTAATGTCAAGTAATGTGACATTTACAATAATCCATTATTGGCATTTAATCCTAAAATATGGCGTTAGATTTTTGGTCGACCGTATTACTTAAGTAGTACCCAAAAATGTACTTTGATATAGTATCTATGGAATGAAGTAATAAGGTACAAAATTTTGTAATATATTGAAGAAAATTAATAATTTACTCACTGTATTCAAGCTGACCACTTTTAATGCGATAAATAGTAATTACTGGATGAAGTTGGGTAGTTAATTTCTCAAGTTTAGCTCTTCAATATTTAGGGATGTGAACCAGGTGTGGTGGTGGTGGTGTATTTATGTCGGCCGATTATCTACGCTATGGGATATAGGCCCTATGGGGTGGGTTGCCCTCCGTGGGGATCTTTCTAAAGGAACCTAACCCGTATTTACGCAAGGTTCGAAGAAAACCACGGAAAACTTCGAACGGTTACGCCGACGGTCACGATTGGGTTCGAACCCAGCACCTACCGTCTACCAGTTTGGAGGTCAGAACCTCGGATCCATATTATTCCATACCAGGATCCATATTATTAGCTACAGAAAAATATTAAGTTCATTATTTACTATGCATTTATGGCAAGTCTTACAATATCCACCAGATTGAATATGCATGCACAAATCAACGACTGTGACAAATTTTACAAAAATATAATTTTAATTTTTTTGTGCATCTTCGAAATTTAGAGCCTTTTTTCCGAGCACATGCATTTTCTGTCAGAGGAGATTCGCCATGTTGTCTTTTTGGCACAGATGTCATATACGCACCATATTGGCGCTATTTTGATTCAGACACCAATGTCATACGCACCGGGGTACTTAACTGGCGACAAAGTGTCGTTATTTTGCTTGATATGGTAACCCTGATGTTGTTTATTTACTTTTATTTTCCTTTTTAAAATTTTATAAATTGTTTTGTTTTATAGGTATTAATTAAACTTTTGGCACAGATGTCAGTCATATACGCACCACATTGGTGAGATTATTTTTCTAACGCTATTTTGGCATACAGTTACCTATATATTTTCTTAATTATTTTCTACAATTTTAAAAAGAAAAAATAAATAAATAAATAAAGTTTAGCTTTTAATTATAGAGCAAAACAATTTATATCATTTTTAAAAAGGTATTAAAACTAAGTAAACAGGTAACAAAATAAAGGTATTATAACTAAATTTTAATAACCGGTTTAATAGAAGGATTACCCATAGAGTACGGACAGAGCCTCAACTCGGCTTGAAAAGAACGCCCTCATTGGATCCCTTAAAAACTAAACCATCGCGTTGGCGATTTTTTCCTCGTGATTTCTGTTTAACTGTAACCATATTCTCGCTTGACACTTCTTGCTGAATGCTGATTTGATTATCTTTCCACGCGTGTCTATGCAATTTAATCTTAGATTTCCGCGCTGATTCGTAATTATTACTGTTATTCAATTTTCAAGTTTAGATTATTAGGTCTTTATGTTAAGAAGAGACACATGTATTGTTTGCAAGACGAATACGTCAAAGTTATTTCATATTAAAATAATTCTTTCATAAATTTCAAAACAAGAAGCAGCAAGCCGTCGCTGTATTTTTTTTCTTTTTTCCCTTATCATTTGTCGCCAAGGAAGCGATATTTCGCCAAATTAGCAACCTCTCTTATGTTATGATCGTAGTTTCAGTGTCATCCGCTCGTATCGCTACTGTCTATGCGAAATCCCATGTTAAACAAGTTGCCATTACAGTATATGAAAGTTGATTCTCTGTTCCGTACTCTGTGGGATTACCATGTGAGGCATGAATTGACTTTTTTTTTTTTTTTTTTTTTTTTTTTTTTTGCAATCGGGCCAACGTGATGCGTATATGACCCCCATCTGTGTCAAAAAATTTTTTTATTATTTATTGTTATTCCCTTTTAATATATGATAACTGGTATTCGAAAACGAGGTTTTTGCCAAATTGACGCCCCCCCCCCAAAAAAAATCGCAAAAATGTGGTGTGTATATGACATCTGTACCGTCGTTTTTTACACTGATATCTAGCTTCTTGCCTTTAAGCTATATCATATTCTCTTTCTATTACGTTCTTTTCAACCAGTAAGGCATTTTTTATAATAGAATTAATACATTCTATAAATTGTTTTTAATCGATACACTATTTAAAAATAATACTACATATACCAAAATAGAAGGGTGAAACCAAAAAAACACGTGTTTTTCATGTCCAAAACTTTAATATTTTTTTTTTTTCAGTAAATATACAATGAAATTCCAAAATTTTTTATGCCATCTTTCAGAAAGAACTATTTTTTATTAGTCTGAAATTTGATCTAGCCAATTTTAATGTAATTAATGGATTATTTATGCAATTTATCCATTCTTATCTATGAAATTTAGCTGTCCCAATGATTGGAGAGACAAGTTCAAACAGATTACATTTCTAAATATTATGAACAAAACAATATTTATCTATTTTTATTTAATTAACATATATAGTAGTTTTATAAATTTGTAATAATTAATTAAGATATGTATTTTTTAACTGCATAAGTTAATTTTAACATTTGTCCATGAAAATGTAACTTCTGTTACTTTATTTACATTTAGCAGAATAAATAATAAAAATTTTGTCTATCAGAGATCGCTACTAATCTATATTGCTCAAAGAACTTTCTAGAAGAGAATACAAGTGCCATTTTCACTTTGTCTGCCACATGTTTAGAGTATAGAGCAGTATTATCAAGTTCTAAGGTGAGTGTGTTTTCTCTTCTGTTACACCAATTTTAGATTTAAATAATGTTTTAAAAATAAAATTTCTCTTTAAATCACAAAACTCTAACAAGAGGACCACCAGACATGGTGCTCACAGATTTTGATGATTTCAAAGTATGTTGTAGAGGTCATACCACTAATTATTCTGGTGAAAGGGTTCCTTCAAATGGACATTGGATTTTGAGAAATTGGGGGGGGGGGGTAAAGTTCAGCGTATATTTCAAATACTTATTAGTACCATTACTGTTTGCCAATTCGTGGCGTAGTGCCAAAGCACGTGTCTGTGAATCGAAAGGTTGTGAGTTCGAATCCATCCTCGGCTTCTATTTTCTTTTTTACTTATATTTATATTTTTTGCATGTTACAAATTTTAAGCAGAATTGGGAATTCTACAGCTTTGAACTAGTGCTCGCGATAGGATACGTATAGCAGGTATACGATTAAACGATATACGTATATCCGTATAATACGTTTTTCTGCTATACGGATACTTTCGAATATACGTTTAAACGTATCCGGATACGTATAAGGCGTATCAACTAAACGTATATTTAAGAATACGTATATTTAATGTATACGTATATTCGCCGTATCGTATCTAATTTAAATAGCGGACTTCACCAGTCTTATGTCGCTGAATGGAGAATAATTTGGAAATCGGTAGTGTTGCGACAGAAATCCGCATAGTATGCAGGCCCGTAGCTAAGGGGGCGCTATGGGCGGCTCAGCCCCCCCCCCCCTAGAATATTTTGAGCCCTCCCACCCTGGAAAAGATTCCAAGGTCACTCAATTAATTTCTGTTCCAAAAATTCAAATGAAATTCTGTTCAAAAATCTAATTTAGTTTTGTGACCCTTTCAGAGTTTTGCAGAGTTACTAAATTGTATCTAAAATAAGTGTTTCAACACTCCCTCATCTTATATGTACATATGGTGTTAACATGGTGTTTCATTTTGCACCAGTTATACAATCAAAATTTTCATCATTCTATACTTTTCTTAGCATAAAAAAGTTAATACAGCAAAGTTAGTACAACAGTTTAATTAGAAACATAATACCTACAATGTGAATAGTTATTAATTTATCTTTCTGCGTCAGAAAGAGAAAAAAAAAATTATGAGCCCCCCCCTACATTCTCTCGAGCCCCCCTCCCCCCTATGGTTCACTTCTAGCTACGGCCCTGATAGTATGTCTTATACATACGAGATCAAGCAATGAAAAGCGTATATTTTTTAAAACAGTTTGCAAAAAGTTCACCAAAGATCAGACTCCTGATTGGCTAATCTCGCTTCACTAACAGTGAAATATCTACTATCTGGATTCCAACCAAGATCTTGGTATTTCCCTTTATAATTTTTTTAATCAACGTACATGTTCAGTGCAATTTACCGAAGTGACCCATGTTACCTATCGATTGTAGGGCAGTACGAAACCGAAATGTGGCACCAATGAAAACTATCCTGTTGAACTGTAGCACTCTGACGTCACAATTCGCCTTGATTTTCATTTCATACTACCCTACAATCGGTTGGTAACATTGGTCACTTCGGTAAGTGACCCGTAAGTTACTATAAAATACTCAATGTTTAATTATGTTTCTTCTAATTTTCATTAAATAAGTCATAAAATATTCTGGGAGGACAAAATAATTAAATTATTTAAAAAAGAAACTAATAAAAATTACCAAATATGTAAATTATTTTAAAATTCCTCCGCGGTAAGACAATTTACATATGGTGAAAAATAAAACCATTGTGTCACGTGACGCAGACACTTAGTATAAGTATCTCGTAGTGTAGAAGAACGAGCATTTATAGACGCTGTTCTGCTTAGATTACAATTAGAAATGAATAGAAAAAGCTGAGTGTGGCGGTACGCTGAGAAAAAGAATGACAGAGCCTACTGCCTGCTATGTGATGATGATATTGCTGAAAACTCATTCTGTGCAACTGGTGGAACAAAATTCATGCCACATATAGACAAAGTCACAGACAGATATTTTGTAAAAACATATTTTTCGGACTATCTTACCCTTAAAAAGTGTAAACCAGTCGAAAGATTTCTCGAATCCATTACTTTCTTCTTGTTAAGATACAAGAAAATATAAAAAAAACTAAGTAGTGAGCCACAGCTCTTCCAAAGATTAGTTTGATTCTATCCACAACTAATGTAAGACAATTTATAATAAATAACTTAGTTTTTTGGGAAAGAAACCAAAATTTAAACTGAGAAACTATTCAGATTTTTTAGGTACCTGCATAACAAGTAGTAGTTAAGTAAACGCATCGTAGTTTTTTAAACAGAGAATCGCGATGGGGATACTCTACCGGATATTTCTCAATGTCTGTAATCCGCAGAAAAGCATTGAAACATCAAATTTCATATCTTGAATGAAAAACGTTTAAACGTTTATACGTTTAACCGCTTGGATAAGATCCGTATATACGATGTACCGTATATGTTGTTTTGCGCAATACGTATAACCGCCGATGCCGTATTATACGTATAGTTGATCCGTATTTCGTATAATACGTATTATACGTATACGCGTATAAACGTATAATCGAGAGCACTACTTTGAACCTTTTGATATTTTCTGAAGAGGACAGTTTACTTTTTCAATATTTTATTATTACTATTATTTCAAAAAATATGGCTCAATTGGTGAACTGACTGCAGTTCAGGGTTCAACTAAAAGTACATTTTGCAACAATTAATTAAATAAAAAATGCGTATTTAATTAAAATTTTAAAAAAGTATAAGAAAATTTTAATATTTTAAAATCTCCACAATTTTAAATAATAATATTTTTAGATTAATCAATCACCCCTTTTTTTTCAAATGTGTATTACACAATACTGTGCACGGATTTTTAGATAATGCTACATTTAATATATATTTTTATTTGATATAAATTGTGCAAAGTGGGAAATCTAACACATCTTCATATATACTTTTATAAATAACAATTATAATAACAATAACGTTAAGTCTAATTTCATGCGCATAATCAACACACACCGGGTGATTATAATTAAAGTCCCGATTTTAAAAATCGATAATTTTAAAACTACTGGTCAGAATGACTTGATATTTTAGCAGAACAATCGTAAGGCAATGGAATTTTGTTTGGCGAAGGAAAAAAATAGTTCCAAAATGTGCCGATAGATGGCGCTGTCCGGGTAATATCAGGAGGAATGACCAAAATGTATTCGTTAAACACAGAAATGTTGTTAGCCAAAAGAAAAAAATTAGAGTTCAGGGATTTACTAAAGATTTATTAGCGAAAAGACCAGAATACAGCGACAACAGCGATTATGACAGAAAAAAAAGAGCTTCATGGAATCAACACCTTGCTTATGATTAAAGCATAAGTTGTTCGATATGCCCTCCGCCTTGTTCCGCTACTAATTGGAAGCGCAAAACGGCATGCTCCACAACAGATCGGAGGGTATCTGTACTGATGCAATGGATGTGGTGTGTGATGCTTGCCTTCAAGTCGGCTAGATTCTGAATCCTCCCGCTGTAAACAACATTCTTCAGGTACCCCCAAGGCCAGAAATCACACGGGTTTAAGTCGGGGGAACGTGGCGGCCACGTTGTTGGAAAATGACGGCTTATGATCCTGTCATCTCCGAAATTAGCACTCAGTAGCTGCTTCACAGGAGTAGCAATGTGCGGAGGAACGCCATCTTGCATGAATATTGTGCGATCCACACACTGACGCTGCTGTAGTGCCGGAAGGACATGGTTACGCAAAAGTGTTTCATACCGCTTGCCAGTAACGGTGCGGGTAACGGGACCCGCAGGTCTGATCTTCTCGAAGAAAAACGGACCAACGATAAACGCTACCGTTATTCCGCACCATACAGTAAGCTTTTCAGACTGAAGAGGTAATGGCTGTAGCTGGGACGGATTCTCGGTCGCCCATATCCTGCAATTTTGCGTATTTACAGAGCCTTGCAAATGAATGTGGGCTTCGTCAGACCACAGAATGTTCCATGGCCATCCGTTGTCCACTTGCATCCGGGCAAGAAATTGCAGTACAAAAGATTGACGTGCTTCCAGGTCAGCAGGTAGCAACTCCTGCACAAGAGTTATCTTATACGGATAACAGCTCAAGATCTTCCGTAGGATTTTACGCACCGTGCTGTTCGGCATATCCAGCATTCGGCCAATTCCCCGTGCACTGCTGATTCCAACATCACTGTTAGTCTGTTCTTGTAATGCTGTAGCCACATCTTCCACTGCCGCAGCCGAAACTGGTTTCCTTCCTCTACCCCGTTTAACGTCAAATGAACCGGTCTCTTCGAATTTAGCAATCATTTTTCGCAGACCTTTTGTGGTTATTGGACCCAATTTAATGGATTTTAATGTCCGAAACTTCCTAATAGCTGTAAGTGCACAGTCATCGTTCTTATAAAAAAGCTTCAAGAGCAGAGCGCGATCCTTCATAGTCAGAGTCATGATGAAGCATTTAGGCAAAGAGCTGGTGCTCTGCATTTTTATGGTAGCTAAGTCTCATGTGCGCATGTTACGTATTAGTAATTTGCATATATCTAGACAATGTGAACACTGACAGCGCCATCTATCGGCACATTTTGGAATTATTTTTTTCCTTCGCCAAACAAAATTCCATTACCTTACGATTGTTCTGCTAAAATATCAAGTCATTCTGACCAGTAGTTTTAAAATTATCGATTTTTAAAATCGGGACTATAATTATAATCACCCGGTATATAACAATCAAATTGAACAAAACATTTTAAATATCTGTATCGAATACAAAAGAAGCCTTAACATTTTTAAAACATGAAAACGAAGTAAATATAAACATAGGGGGAAAAAGTTTAAAGTTATCATTAGTATGGGAAATGCATTAGGTGTATTAACAAAATTTACAACATGTCAAGATATGATTGTCGTATGAATGAAAAAGAGGTTTTAAAGTATTCACAATTAAACAGGCTTTCATTTAATGTTTCAAAACAAAAATCGATTTTTTGATCAATTTTGGGGTAAACTGTCCCCTTAACAAATTAAGCTTACGTTTATGAACTTTTAGAGAAAATCAGTATTTTTTACCGAAATTTTTAATCTAAACGCAAATCCGATTTAATTTATGTGAAACATCATTTTTAGCACTTTCCAACGAAGTTGAAAAGTGCTTATGCATTCGGTTTGTCTGTCCGTCTGTCCGCGCTCTAGTTCCCGTAAATATACTCAGATTGCTATGAAATTTTTATACATGATTGATGTTTACTCTAGCACGAACCCTATTGAAAATGAAGTATCTACCATGATTAGTTTATCTACAGAGAGAATCAAAAGTTTCCCATTACAGTACGGCCTATGGGTAAAAATCGTTAATATACTCGGATTGCCATGAAATTTTAGGCCGTTATTGACGTTTACCCTAGCACAAGTCCTATTGAAAATGAAGTTTCTACCATGATTAGTTTATTTACAGGGCGAATCAAAAGTTTCCCATTACATTACGGCCTATGGGGAAAAATCGTTAATATGCTCGGATTGCCATGAAATTTTCGGACGTTATTGACGTTTACCCTAGCACGAACCCTATTGAAAATGAAGTTTCTATTATGATTATCTACACGGCGAATCAAAACTTTTCCATTACATTACGGCCCATGGGGAAAAATCGTTAATATACTCGGATTGCCGTGAAACTTTAGGACGTTATTGACGTTTACCCTTGCACAAGTCCTTTGAAAATGAAGTTTCTACCATGCTTAGTTTATTTACAGGGCGAACCAAAAGTTTCCTATTACATTACGGCCTATGGGGAAAAATCGTTTCAAAGGAATTTTAAAGATGTTATACCCTGTCAAACATATTAAAATATGCATTCTATAAAATATAATGTGAAAATGTAGCTATTATTCATTTACAGGACCACACAAAAGAATTTCATTAGATAATGGTAAAAGGGGGAATTGTGTGTGACATATTTTAAATATATTAAGCTTTTTCATGTATAATAAAACTGATATATGTCACTGAAGCTTAATATAAATTATACGCTACTGTCTTGCATAATATGAAGTACATAGCATTTACAGGGCCATACAAAAGATTTCAAATAGTATATTCTTTCCGAAGTACCGTATATGTGTCCGATGATGGCTGATGGAGGGATAAAATGCATTTTAATTATGATATTCGCGTTTATATTTCGCTAAATATATGCACATTATATGGTGTATATAAATGTTATAGTTGATATACAGGGCTATCCAAAAGAGCTCACCAACGTTACTGAATATGAGCGTAAATTATTTAAACGTGGTTCTTAAATAAGCTATGCATTTTTACGCTGAGCTCCATTCAATTTACTGAGAAATATTTGCTGAATATAGATAAAGGGATATACAGGGCCACGCAAAGAATTTGGTACATGGACGCCTATGAATGATGATTTATGAGAATGTGATTTCAGTTGTTTTAAAAGTGTTTTAGTTTACAATAAATTTTAGCCAAATGCTGACGTGTAATAAAGGTACAATGTAAACTGCAGGGCTGAACAAATGTATTCAAGTATGTTTCCATCTAATAGTATGAATTGCTGAAAAAGAAATTTCAAGCTACTGGGTATTTTCATGCTAAACTAAATTTTCCCATTATATAAAGTGACATATGAAATACAGCGCTGTTCTAATGTACTGGAATACATATTTGGGAATATTTGGCTATACACTATTATTTCCCTAAATAACAAAGTTTTGTTAAAGATTAACAAAGTTCCAACACTTAACAAAGTTTCCAACACTTAACAAAACTTTGTTAAGTGTTGGAAAGTAATTCATAATCTATGCTCAACGCATGATTTTTCTTACTTGTTTAAAACTTCCATAATTATATTTCTTGAATATTTAATTAGCTATAAATATGTTTAAAAATACTTTAAAAGATAAAAAAAATGTTTAATCTCTTTTATATAAGTGCAAATATATGACCAATAAAAAGAAATCTTTATATTACGGAGGAAAGGAAAGCAGACGAAAAAAGAAAAAAAAATTAGTATTTTTATGTATATCGTAAATTTTATTAACAGACGATTTTTGCACTCCTATTGAATTACGGAAAGAGTGTTTTGATTTGCAATAAAAATAAATGTAATCTGTCATTTCTAATTTGTGCAAACGATAAATTTTGTTGAGATTGAATTTGTGAGATAAATGTGTTTACAGAAAATTGGAAAATTGAAAATTTGGATAGCTGGTAACAACTTGCATTTTAGAATTACTTTATTAATATTTTATTACTCTTTCGAAGATATGCATTACTTGAATTATCTAATCCTATAAACGTTTAAGAAATTTCACGCGAAAATTATTTTGTATTATTTATACAAAAAAGGATTAATTTGCATTTAAAGTGCTATAAAATAAAATAAAAAAGCGATAGAAAAAAAGAAAAATCATTATTTCAGAATTGTGCATAAAGTAGAGATAATATTTAAAAAAAAGTTCTAGGCTTAAATTAGTTTTGCTGTGTTATCAAAAGAAATATTAGTTTAAAAATTGCAGAAAAAATAAATTTTCATGGAAAAATTCAAAAATGCAAATGCAATTTATTAAGAAAATATAAAAGTTGTAGCAATTTCTCTAGTAATAAAAATACTTAAAATTTGTAGGGTCAATCCATTTCAAGTGGTCCAGAAAATATTTTTTTGGTCGCTCGACCATTTTTAAAAAATCTGAAATTTTTTGTACAACAACCCTAACATGACGGAAGTTCAAAATGACCGTTATTTTAATTTTACTATTTTTCGATTGTGCATGGCGACCATCTTTGTTTCATCGTCTGCAGCGATTTTCTCAGATACTAGGATACACAAAATTGTAAATATCTCGTCTTTTATTTTCCGATTTGAAATGGGGTTTGCAGCATTTTGTTTGGAATAAAATAGGCTAAATGTACAGTGGTAGAATAATTTTGAAAAATAAATTTTTACAGGTGAAATTTTAGCACAAAATTTAAGATTTTTTCCAAATTCTATCCATTTGCAGGAGGAAATTTTTTATGCAAGGAAAACTGTCAACCTTACACAATTTTTTCTACAAATAGGTTAAAAGTGTGTGTACTCATACACCAAGTCCCAGATCTGGGAGTTAATTTTTCTTTGCGAAAACAATTCTGAAATTCTTCAAAAATTTCAAAAATCGCACTTTTTAGGCTTTGATATCTCTGGTGGGGCACGAGATAAAAATCTGAAATTCTGGCCTTTGATAGTATTGTGTAGTAGTGTTATGTACAAAAAATTTCAAGAAGGAGATTTGACTACAAGATGAGATAGGACATGGACAATATGTGAAAAATAATATTGTCAAATTATTGTAACCTACTATGTAATTGTTCCACAAGACTGTCAACATTACACATTTTTTTCTACAAATAAGTCAAAAGTGCGTGTACTCATACACCAAGTCCCAGATCTGGGAGATGATTTCTCTTTGCGAAAAAATTCCGAAATTTGTCAAAAATTTCAAAAATCGCACTTTTTAGGCTTTGATATCTTTGGTGGAACACGAGATAAAAATCTGAAATTCTGGCCTTTGATAGTATTGTGTAGTAGTGTTATGTACAAAAAATTTCAAGAAGGAGATTTGATTACAAGCTGAGATATGACATGGACAATATGTGAAAACAATACTGCCAAACTATTGTAACCTTCTATGTAATTGTTCATACATCCAAAATTTTAAATTAATTATTTATGGTACAAAGTTAAAGGTTAATTACAAATATCTTCTTCAAATGCGTCTGTGTGATTTAAACAATTCAGAATGTATGCTAAGCCAATGCACTATTTATCCTTAAAAATAAACCTACTACAAATGCTATTGCAACAATTTTACTCGGTACACATTTCAGGAAAAGTAAATTTCAGACAATGGGTTGCAACTGATCGAGTTGACATGGTTTCAATTATTAAACCTAGAGAATTTCATTCAAGTTAACAAGGGATGACAAGACTTGGGTGGCTTCAAATAAAATTTTGAGAAAAAACAGCCTGATGGACTGACTACAGTAACTGGTCGAACTCCTAATATGTCTCGTAAATAGTTTTAAGCTCTTTGTTGAGAATATATAGTATCTTTGTAAATTAAACATTTATCATTAAACTGTTTTCAACAAACGATATTTTCTGTGTAAATATTGTAATAAATGAGACTAATCTCATTTCTCCTAATGTACTCATACTAGCATTTCTTAACATTTTTTAATCACCGTATCTCAGCTTGTAGTCAAATCTCCTTCTTGAAATTTTTTGTACATAACACTACTATAGAATACTATCAAAGGCCAGAATTTCAGATTTTTATCTCGTGCTCCACCAGAGTTATCAAAGCCTAAAAAGTGCGATTTTTGAAATTTTTGACGAATTTCGGAATTTTTTTCGCAAAGAGAAATCAACTCTCAGATCTGGGACTTGGTGTATGAGTACACGCACTTTTGACCTATTTGTAGAAAATAATTGTGTAAGGTTGACAGTCTTGTTGAACAATCACATAGTAAGTTAGAATAGTTTGGCAGTATTGTTTTCACATATTGTCCATGTCATTTCTCCACTTGTAGTCAAATCTCCTTCTTGAAATTTTTTGTACATAACATTACTACATAATACTATCAAAGACCAGAATTTCAGATTTTTATCTCGTGCCCCACCAGAGACATCAAAGCCTAAAAAGTGCGACTTTTGAAATTTTTGACGAATTTCGGAATTCTTTTCGCAAAGAGAAATCAACTTCTAGATCTGGGACTTGGTGTATGAGTACACGCACTTTTGACCTATTTGTAGAAAAAATTGTGTAAGTGTGACAGTTTTCCTTGCATGAAAAATTTCCTTATGCAAACGGATAGATTTTGGAAAAAATCTTAAATTTTGTGCTAAAATTTCATCTGCAAAATTTTATTTTCCAAAATTATTCTACCACCATACATTTAGCCTATTTTATTCTGAACAAAATGCTGCAAACACCATTTCAATTGGGAAAATAAAACACGAGATATTTACAATTTTGTGTATCCTAGTGTCTGAGAAAATCGCTGCACGCGATGAAACAAAGATGGCCGCCATGCACAAACAAAAAATAGTAAAATTAAAATAACGGTCATTTTGAACTTCCATCATGTTAGCGTTGTTGTACAAAAAATTTCAGATTTTTTAAAAATGGTCGAGCGACCAGTGCTGGACCACTTGAAATGGATTGACCCTGTAACGTGTAAAAAATATAAATGTAAGTAAAAAAGAAAATAGAAGCCGAGGACGGTTTCGAACTCACCTTTCGATTCACAAACACGTGCTTTCGCACGGCGCCACGAATTGACATTCAGATATTGCACAATTAGGTATTAGAAATATACGCTGAACTTTGACCCACAATTTCTCAAAAACTAAGGTCCATTTGAAGAAACCCTTTCACCAGAATAATTAGTGGTATGACCCCTACAACATACTTTGAAATAATCAAAATCTGTGAGCACCATGTCTGGTGGTCCCCTTGTAAGTAAAATAAGTTTATTTAAGCAATATAACTATTTTTTAGAATATTATTATTTAAGAAAGAAAATTGTTTTTCCTTAAATGTAACCTCTGTTACCATATTTTGGTAACAGATGTTATATAAACATAGGCTACATTTTATAACTGAATATAGATTTTTTATGGTAATAATATATATATATTTATTCATAGTACCAAATTTACCTATCATTTTTATCATTTATTTATATATGTTTTTTGCATTAGTAAGTATTATTTATTCAGTTTGTTTACATCTTATAAATTTTTGTAACCTCTGTTACAAATTTCAATGAATTTTTCTGTTTTATTTTAATAATTATAAACGGATAATAAACCAAATGTACTTAAAAGAAAGAATATTTTATGTACTTTAAATTCAATTAAAAAAATCTTCTCTTTAAAACTAAAAAAAGTGATAATATGAACTTTAAATTAGTTTTTTTTCTGAACGAGATAAAATTACGCATGTAATGATGATTAAATTTTATTATTTATTATTCATCTTTCTATTAGTATTGTTTTTAACTAAAGGACATTTTTGCTAAAGTAAAATATAAAAATTATATCTTTTGTTAAAGTATTTCTATCATAAATTAAGCAAAAATACTCTGGTTACTAAACAGAGGTTACTTTTTTATGCTAGATATTAATTTAAAAAGTTATATTTTAAGTGTAAAATTATTTTTTTTCTGTGCGGATGCTAATTTTGTACAGCTTAAACACATATTTAAACAATATTAATGTTATTTAGTAAAATCAAAATCCTAAAAAAAGTCAAAATTTTTTTTTGAAAAGCACAAAGAAAACGGGTTTCACCCAGTAATACATATGTTTAATTTGGTTTAATTTTCAACCATCGAATTCAAGAAACTCTTTATATAATGAATTTAACAATTAATTTCATTTGTTTACAATTTTTTTGTTGCCACTGAAAAAAAACCAATATAATTCTTTTACTATGCGTAAATGATTTTATTGAAATAAAAAAAATATATTTTATTCATTTAATTAATCATGATTCTATCTATAATTGTTAACGCCATGATTTATTTATTCTTCTGAAAATATACATGTTTCATTTTTTATTTCTAAAAAATGCGTCCGTAATGGAAAAAACATGTAAAATAAATTAATTAAAATAATAATTTTTTAAAGGTTATTCTGTAAAAAAAATTATATTGTGCAAATCTACAGATCATAATTTATCTTTGTATTTAATTTCAAGTCAAAATATTGAATAGTTCTTTTGTAAAGCGTACGACAAAATGTAATTTGAGTGGCCTAGTAGAGGATTCGCTTCGCTCATCCTAATAAGCGCATTTGGCTGTCATCAACAGTTTAGCATGGTGACCACTTCGCTTTTCATAGGCCAAGTGGCCAATTTTAATCAAATTTTTTTTTCGGTTAAAGCTATATAAAAGTTATACTTTTATAGAAATCGCTTGAAAAAATATTTGAGAGATGAATTACATTGAAGTACATGTATATTTTGAGATTACTTCAGTGAAATTTAAATTAACTTCCCAAAATCCGTTTCCACAAAAGTAAGCAAAAAAAGATTCATTCTCAAATGATTGAAAAAAAAATTATTTATGGAGGTAATAATTCATATATTCAAGTTCTCCATTCATCAATCTGGCCATGCAAAAATAATTTGAGCATGTAATCCAGTCAAACTTCAGTTTTATTCTGTTAGGTGAAATACTGTACAACTCAACTTTCAAACCGTTTTCTTGACAAAAGATAATGTAAATCCAGGCTACCTTATCATAATAACAGGCTTATTATTCAGGAGAAAGTCTATGGGTAAAAATGTCCCTATAGTTGCCAACTTATTATTGACTTTGTCTCATAAGTAACGCCACCTGGTGCATATTACTGGTAACATTTAATGCACAAATTCATAGGAAAAAATGGAAAATATTTCAGTTTCTTACATTAGATGGCGCCAGCAACGGGAAAAGCGTGTGGTTTCTCACCACGTGTACTGTAGACAAAGGAAACTTGGGGATGACAAGTCTGTTATTATGATAAAGTAGCCTTGATGTAAATAAGCCATTAGTGATAATATTTTTCATAATCTGGATCGATTCCAAACTATCGATTCGTACAACAAACTTTTTTTGGAATAACTTTCATAAAAATAGATATGATTTTAAAAAAATAGGTACTACTTGATACTAGAGGTCTGCACGGGCCCGGGCCTGGCCCGTGGCCCGTACCCGGCCCGGCCCGCGGGCCGGGCCGGGCCGGCGGAATAGTTTCAAATTTTCTAACGGGCCGGGCCGGGCCGGCAGAATCAGAATAGTTTTCTCAACGGGCCGGGCCGGGCCGACAAACAAAATAAACGGGCCGGGCCGGGCCGGCAAAAAAATTGAACGGGCCATACGGGCCGGGCCGGGCCGATAAAAAAAATTTTCGGGCCTGCCGGCCCGTTCTGAAGATTTAAGCAGAAACGATAAAATATGATCTATTTTCAACGCAAATGGTTTTAACGAGAATAAATATAAATGTGCGTCACGAGCCATACTAGTTTGACAGCATCAATATAAAAATGTAACTTGTAGAGTGTGAGATCGGCATCGGACAGTTAAATTGTGTGTAACCCGTTTTAATATATTTTTTTAGCTGATTCATACCGGGCCGAGATCAAGCTTGCATCATTTTTCTACATATAGACTTATCGGACCGGAACAAGACTTAATTGTTTTCAAGATCTGTAGGGCAGACAACATGATTTGTAAAATTACTAACAGCGATAAAGAACTTATGTTAGATTAATCTTTGGATATATACTTCTTGAAGGTTTTAAATTAACTTCTCAATAACGCGAAAGTTTGATGGTTTTTAAATTAATTTCTCAATAACGCGAAAGTTTGACACATTTTCAGATTAATTTTTAATTGTGAAAACATAAAAGTGATAAGCCTGACTATTGAAGGCATTTGGAATCGAATAGCATTTTTCATTTTTGATGAATAAAATATTTGCATAAATTTGTTCAAGTACAATAATTTCTCAAATGGTTGCAGGGTTTTCTCCCCTCCCATGCTATCGCTTCCGGAAATTCTATTGAAAATGCTGACTATAACAATAATTTATTTCCTTTCAGTATTCTTAAATTGATTACATCAAAAAACGGTTAATGCCACTTGATTATATAGTTTCTGAATAAAGATACCTGCAGTGCGTTTCTGAGAAAAAAAATGAATTTAGAAATGTATCAGAAAGGCGTACATTTGAGTTAACGAAGGAATTTGGATTTAAAATCTTTAATAAAATAATATAGAAATATTTTTATAAATCTTCTTTTATTAAACAGCTTCAAAAGTTACGGTGTTTTTAACTTTCTTTCTTTTTTCTTTTATTCTAAGCCATATTAATTTTTTGATGAATCTTTATTTGATTGTTGAAAGCCTAAGAATCTTAGTAATCACTAATGTTGCTAATGTGTATTTCCTGTAAAATATACTGTAAAATCATTACGTAGATATGTATGCAGTATTCTTTAAAGAAATCTTAATTATATTAAAAAAATCTGAATTTTCTAGAAATCGTAGAAATTGTAACGGGCCAAAACGGGCCGGGCCGGGCCGGGCCGGGCCTGTTTTCACTGATTTCTGTACGGGCCGGGCCGGGCCTAAAATATAAAAATTTAAACGGGAAGGGCCGGGCCCGGGCCGAACTTTTAAGTTTTACAACGGGCCGGGTCGGGCCGAAAAATTTTTCCTACGGGCCGGGCCGGGCCGGGCCTGGAAATTCCGGCCCGTGCAGACCTCTACTTGATACGCCGATCAATTTTGCCAAATTGTACAAATCGCAGTCTCATAGCCAAATTATTCATATTGACGTAATTTTCATTTTAAATAATAAAAAAACAAATAATTATTAATAAAAATAAACAAATAATATTAATAAAAATACAAATAAAAAGTCGAAATAAAAATATCCTAATGACGTTTTAAACTGGTGTATTATATTTAATGTAATTGAATGTGACATTCAGGATCATCCATTAATGGCATTTAATCTTATAATTTGGCGATGGTTTTTTGCTCAACGGAATATAAAAGTAGTACCAAAAATGATTTTTGTAACGCTTTACAAATGGAGAAGAGTTCCATATTCTGTTTTTTTTTTTTTTTTTTTTTTTTTTTTTTTGGGCGAACTTTTTTTAACATTAAATGAACTATATTTTGATTTAATGTAAGGGTAGAAATCGTTAAAGGCCTTTTACAAAAAAATTCAATGGCCACATTCTAAGACCTGGAGACCAAACTGGTCGCCAGAGAGGCTACACTGTAAAAAAAAAGGGTCGATCTACTAAAAAAACTTTAGTAATCCTTGTAATTACTAAAAAATGTTTATTAATCTTAGTCGGTTACTAGAAAATCTGTAAGAATTACTAGAAAAAAGTTAGCAACGAATAGAGTTAATAGTTTTATATTTTTAATAGCTATTACTAGAACTCAATTGGCGTGGCCTCGATAGCACAGTGGTTATAGTAACGGACTGCAGGCTAAAAGGTCCCGGGTTCAATACTGGACAGCGCCAAGTACGCCCCGAATGTATGTAGCGTATGTAATCTATAATAAAGGGGTTATGAATTCCTGTTGGAGCTGATCGCAATGTTTGGTGCTGCCATCTGTTGCGTTTTTGCCGAAAATCTATCGCTTCAGAAGTCTAGATGCAGCTCGAAGGAAGTTCCTGCCCTTCGGACGCACGTAATTGTTATTAAAAATAATTTTGGAGCTATTACTAAAATTTGCTTGGTGGCTCATACTAAAAAATTTTAAGTTAGTTATACAAAATATTCTTTTGTACAGTTTACAAAAGAAATGCTTGTTTCACTTGCAAAAAAAAAGTTTGTAATGGTTACTAAAAAATTCTGTGGAATACAAATTTACTAAAAAATTTTTAGTAACCTCTTGAATTTTTTTTTACAGTGTAGTAGCGTATAATTTCCTTTTGATTTTTCGTATATTCTAATCTCCTCAAAGTCATATCTCAAGTGACGCGTTAATTAACCCATTAATGCCTAGCGTCCCTTTTTAGGTACGCTTCAAAAGGTGCATTCAGCACTGTTTTTGACACCGGTAAAAAAGAAAAGCAATAAGTATTTTATTTAAATGATGCATTTTCGTGATTAATCAACTAATCTTAAATCTTCTAAAAATAGTGGTGCCAACCAAATAAAATTTACGCAAAAGATGCTGGGCACGAATGGGTTAACAAATTTACAAAAATATATTTACAAAAATAATCAGCTTAAATGTTATTTTTCCAAAACACATGTAAAATAGAATTAATAGAAATGATAGAATAACGAGTAAATAAATTCATTCAATACAGCGAAAGCATAGTTCGAGTTCATGAAAAAAAAAAAAAAAAATAAATGAAACTACAAATGAAAACATAAATATGCAAGTTTGGATTTTCAATAATAATTTATAAGCATAAAATACAAAAAAAAAAAAAAAAAAAAAAAAAAAAAGGTTAACTATACATTTATTAAATTACCGTTTTGATTATGAGAAAAAATGTTTGTTGTTTTCAGCCATAATTGGACCTTGAGCTGTTCGCATTTTTTTTTTTTTTTAACCCTTATTAACGTTCTTGATCCTTTAGTTTTTCTTCTTGTCACCCATATTATTTTAGCTTTTCTTCTCTATTGACATATCTTGCGGAAAGGAGGTTCAAAGATTCCAATACGCATCCCGAATAGCCCAGATTCCAGCGGAAACCAGGCTGGAATCCGTCTTCCTGACGTATTTTTTCTTCCCTCTCTTCTTATCGTCGCTTTTCTTCTTTCTCTTCTTGGCGTAATTTTTCTTCTCTCTCTTCTTGTCGTCGCTTTTCTTCTTTCTCTTCTTGGCATATTTGTTCTTCTCTTGCTTCTTTCTTTTTCCTATCTTCAATTATGGAATTCAAAAGCCCCTTAACAAAATCCTCTTCGTATCCATCCACTTCTAGTATAGCCTTTTTTAGTTCTGCAATTTTCAACCTTTCCACATCCTCAATGCCCACTTGTTGTAAATCTTGCTTTCTAGTACGTTGAGTTAAATAAGCCATCTTCGATAAACTAAATTTCAGAAAACCGCAACAATATAACAATATTAAACAGTGTTTCTATTCTCAAGGAAACCTTCCCTAAGAACGCCTTAAACCAAATTTAACGTAAACCTGAGCATCGTTTTGTTTATAACCCATTAAATTGAAGGCACTTTATGTTATTTAAATACTAATATTACATTAATAAATAAAGTATAACACATTTGAAATACAATAAATAAAAAATAAAATATATGAACAAAACAATTCTCGCAATAATTAAAATATATTTTTACCAAATTATCAAGTTAAAAATATCTAAAAACATTTGTGCTCTAATAAAAAAAAAAAAGATGTTTGTCAATGTTTTCCGAAACTATTTTTAAATACAGTGTCTCACAAAAGTGATGGGACACTTGTGCTTTATAAAAAGAAACTGCAATAAAATAAATGTGCATACATAACATGTGCAAAAATTTTTTGGGTGTGTTTCATATTTAAAGTTAGTAACAATTATTACATAACATACATTTTGTCAAAATATTAAAATATTAATTTAGTAAAAATACAATTGTTCAGAACGGAGCAAAAAATGGCTCATATAAGTGATGGGACACTTACTTTTCCATCAAATATTTATCCAAAATTTTTACTTTTTAAAAGGTTTTAATATTTTGTTGGATTTCCTTTTACTTTTAAAACATGATTTAATCTTTTTGGGATGGATTCGACTAATTTTTTTGTGATTTCTGGAGTGATTTTACCCCATTCTTCTTGAAGCACCGATTTTAGTTGTTGTTTTGAAGAAATGGTGTGTTTGCGAATTCTTGATTCCAATTCTTGCCAAATATTCTCTATGGGATTTAAGTCTGGAGATTGTGGTGGTGTTTTTATTAATTCAGGACAGTTATATAGCAGCCAGAGTCTAACGTTCAGAGCAGCGTGCTTGGGGTCATTGTCCTGGTAGAAATTAAAATCGTTATGAAGGTTCAATTTTCGTGCTGAAGATTTCAAATTTTGCTTTAAAATATCAATATACTTGTACTGATCCATTATACTGTCAATAAAAACAAGATTACCAACTCCAGCGGACGACATACACCCCCATACCATAACTCCTCCTCCACCATGTTTTACTGTTGGTACCAAGCTCTGTTTGCGAAATTCTTCCCTGGGTTTTCTGCAAACCAAGATTCTACCGTCAGAACCAAATATATTAAATTTACTCTCATCAGCAAATATAACTTTATTTCAGTAATCAGAATTCTTATTTCTGTTGGATTTTGCGAAAGCTAGTCTGAGTTTTCTATTCTGTTCACTTACGAAGAATTTTTTCCTGGCTATTCTACCGTGATATCCAGCAGTTCGAATTACCCTTCTAATAGTCTCAGGATTAACAATTATTCCATATAATGCTTGTAAATCAGCAGCAACCTTTGAAGCACTATTTCTTGGATTTTTTTTAATATTTCGAACGATAATTCGCTTTATTCCATTGGATAGCTTTGATGGTTGGCCAGGTTTTCTTTTATCCTGAATCATATGATTCTTTCTATATCGTTTAATGATATTGAAAACTGTTGAACGATTCACGTTAACTGTTTCAGCAGTTTTTCTAATAGATTTTCCACGTTCAATATGCAAATTAATAACTAATTTTCGAATTTCATGCGAAGTTTCTTTTCGTTTAGCATTCATGGCTACACAGAGCTAAAAAACACAAAAATTCCAAAACAAACTGGAGAGAAATACTGCAGACGATTTTATAAATTATTGCCAATTGCTTTTAAGTAAAAATAAAACCCCCAAAAATATTTTTATTGCTTATTTCAGACGATTTTTCTTGCATATATAATGTTGCCCAATCACTTATGTGAGTTTTTTTTTGCTCCGTTCTAAACATTTGTATTTTTATTAAATTAATATTTTAATATTTTGACAAAATGTATGTTATGTAATAATCTTTACTAAATTTAAGTATGAAACACACCCACAAAAAATGTGTACATGTTTTTTTAATTTATTTGATTAGTTTCCTTTTGTAAAGCACAAGTGTCCCATCACTTATGTGAGACACTGTATATTGTTTAATTTTAAAACACTTCCATTTTTCTTAAATTATATTTCAAACGAAACCAAATATTTAAAAATTACAATTTTACATCAACACCCTTTTAATTAAATGAAATAATATTCAAGAAATAACATTCTTTTCTTTATCGCAATTCAAACTCAAATCGAAACTCAAATCAAATCGCATCGATATTCTTCTTCCACTTAATAAGCGAAAAATAAAACAAAATATCTTAACTTTCAATTGACTTAAAAAAAAAAAATAAATAAATAATATATCTGTAATATTATCAAATAAAGAACAATCCATTATCACATTTTTCATCTGATGTCACCGCAGACGATAATCTGACATAATTTCATAATTTAATCTAAATTCCTAAAAATATTTCAAAATCACAGAATTCTTGAAATAATACGTATTCAAAAAAAAAAAAAAAAAAAAAAAAAAAAATTATTTTCAAAAGCTTTTATTTATTTATTATTATTTTTTTTTTTTAGCTTCATAATTAAAAAGAGTTATTTTCAAAGTATGTACTGCAAGTAAATATTTTTTTTCTTTCCAAACACGAATTAAATAAAGACTCTTTTTTTTAACTACATGTGTTCTAAACAAATGAATGTCTACAAGATTATTATAAGACTAGTAAATCTGCAGATCAGGAGCCTCAACGTCAGCTTTGCACATATATATATATTTTTAAACACACTTTGGGTAATATTCAACTTCTTGGAAACTTTAATTTAAAATTTTCATAGTACTTAATTGTTTATAAGAATAAAATAAGAATTAGAAGTTTTCAGCCTTCAAAAGCGGTAAATTAAAAATTTAGTTATGTTAGGATATTATGAAATTTTCATGATCTATTATTTTTTTTTTATTATTAAAACATAGTAAGTTTCTTCAGGGGGGCTTCGCCCCCCTTAACCCCCCGTAGCCTCCCTTAATTTAAATTTGCCACTTTCTAATAATTGTGCTAATGGTTATTGTATATCTTGCATTTTCTTATACATTTTGATTTATAAGGATAAGTAACAGTTTGGACAAATATTTTTCATTATCCTCATACTTCTACATACCTGCCAACCACAAACACCTAAATCTGATGTATCAGGAACTTTTGTAAGTGTAAACTCAGTAATCTAGACTTTTACAATTTTGTTTCCAAAAAAAAAAAAATGTTTTGATTGCATTTTGTAGCAGTTATAGCGGGACAGACAAACATACAGAAGAACAGACTAACAGGTGAAAAACAATAAATTTCGTGTCTTCAAAGTAAGTCTTCACTGAAGTTTCGGCAATGGCGTTATTTTTCACGAGTTATTTGATATCCATGTTTCTTGTATTTTTAACGACTACTATAAAATACCTGTTTTTGTTTAATTATGACGTCAAATTTTATCAATTGAAATATTTGTTAAAAATATAATTATTTTTTATTTCTTTTACTTCTAATTATGCCCCCATTTTTGTCGGAAAAATTCTTATTCGCGTTTGAAATGAAATAGACGCCCTCTCGCGGACAAAGTCTGAAACGAAATAGAACTGATATCTTCCGCTGAAATCGGTGTTTAAAAGGCCGATAAATAAATAAACAGTTCTATAATAAATAAATAAATAATTAAACAGTTCTATAACGCATGCAACTTTGGGTTCTTTGTATTAAAATTATCTAAAATCAAAATTTTATACACAAAGTTTAGATCTATAATATAAAAAAGTACATTTGATTTACTCATGGCAAAATAACATGACAGCAACACAATACTTGCATGATTCGCTTGCTCCAGCTTTGCAAGAGCAAGAAAATTTTTTTATTTTCAGATTTTTGTTTTCCTTTACTAGCAAACTTGAAATAATATGGGGATTTTCTTTTGTTTGGTAGTGCAGATAAAAAACTGCACTTTAAATAGCTCTTTAAATGGGTTTCGCTATGCCACAGCATGGAACAAACAGCATTACGTAAACAAACGATTATCAGGTCTATACAACGCCACCTTTCGGTCATTACGAACGCGAATTAACGAAACAAATTTCCTTGTTTAATATTTAACGAAGTACTATTTTTATTTTTATTTTAATTTTGACGTCATATTTATTTTTTCTTAGTTTGGTTTTTCGAATGGAAATTGCTCAATTGAAACTTATTGCCGTTGAAAAATTATTCCAGATTTTTTTTTTGGCAACGATAAAGGAAATTGGTTAAATTTTATCTAAAAAATCGCTATTGATTCTGTATGAAAAAGAAGGAAATGTTGAATTATTAAGGAAATTATTTGAATAAAATTAATAAAACATAGCCTATATTATTTTCTGGGCTATGTTATATTTATACGCAAAGATAAAAAGACATTAATTTATTCATAAGTTTTGACGTTGACTTCATTTAAATTTTCGTTTACGCTTTCAAATTTATAGCTCTAAAATATAATAAGGATTAGGATGAATGGTTGCTTAGCAACCATTAAGAGAAAATAAAGAAAATGAAATAAATACATTTAAATAAGTAAATCTCTAAACCAAATTAGTTTATATTATTGGAACACATTTATAAAAAATCTCCAAAATTTACAGTAATAACTTTAAAAATCTGACAAATGCATAGACAAAATTTTAAAACAATACGGATAGTTTAACTGGTAAATTTCAGTATCCATTTATCATTGAATTCCATTAATGAAATGTGTCATTTTCTCTCAAGGGAAAAAAAAATTGAAAATCATTGGATTTGCCATAGAAAAGCATTATTGCGCAAAATAAAATATTCTATATTTTCCGAACGAATGAATCAAATCGACGACAGAAACCAAAATATTTCGTGTCTCCAAAGTAAGCCTTCACTGACGTTTCGGCAATTATAATACAATAATTGAAATTCATTTTTATGCTTCAATTTTCTTTTAACATCAAACTCACAATGATATCATGCATTTGCAAAATATTTATAAAATAATAAAATTTTATTTTCCGCACTCAGTATAATTATTATAGTAGAACAGTTCTATCTAAACATTATATTAATATTAACAAATATACATTGTAGCAGCACTATTATTTACGTTCATCGTTCATATACCATTACCGAATTAAATATCTTATTTTTTTTTCAACTATTGTTACAATCAATTTTTAAGGATTACCACTACTCATATGCTTTACCACTGTAATAATATAAAACATATACTATATACCCTTTAAATATTTAACCATTTAAATAATATATATTTTACATAGCTCTCGATGGAACAAAATACAAAAAAAAAAAAAAAAAAAAAAAAAAAAAAAAAAAAAAAAATTACCTTGATAATAACTGTATTAGTTGTGGAATACTTCTCGTCTTCTCATAAATAATAAATAAGCACTTTTCTTGGCATAATATTTATCTTAGACGATTTTAATAATCTAGGTTGCAGAATCTGAAGAACTTCAAACAAACATGGTAGACATCCATGGCGAGCTGCGCCATTTTATCAAGTTGAGTATACATACGTGTGCGTTGTTTATTCTAAATAAACGAGAGGTCTTGCTATATTTAAAAAAACCCCTTTATATAAAGAACACTGCACGAACATTACACACAAATACTACACAAAGAATAAAAGAATTATGCTGGAGAGCGTCACACAACGCATCATCGAACGACCAACGTCCATCTTCCTCTCTATCACGATTGCCATTCGCATTCTTGAAAAATGTCCTTGGACCATGGAGTATAGGCTACCTTCACACTTATTATTAAGTCTGATTTTCATTATTTTACAGCTGTGCATTAAGGAAGATTAGCAAACTGTCGCTTAATTAGTAATCTTTTTAATTATTTCCAAGAATGTATTTTTGTTTAACAAATATAGGCAAGCAAATGCCACAAGACATTATTGAATTATAACGCGAACGGAGTCGCGGAGTTTGGTAGTATAATATAAACTCGTTACAACGAAGGTCATTTTAGCAATTTTTTCAGTACAACGAATACTAGTTTTTATTGATAAATGAATCTTGGTATCCTAATTTGTTATAAAAAATTCTACTTTAAAGAATTTTCTGAATAGGGAATTTAAACAGCCTTCCCCAGAAATTCGCTGTAAAGAGATTTTACTGCATATGTATGTGAAGTCGTATCATTCTATCTATCTGAAGGGATGATGCTAGTTCACACTTTTATCGTCCAAAATTTGAAGCTTTAATTTCAAAACAGTTTGTTTAATGTTAAAAAAATGGATAAACAATGTTGATACTTCTCATTAATTATTCATGATTTTTTTAAATTTGAACCTATATGGCTTTTTTAAGTAAGTCAATTTTTATATATGGTGCCGTTCATGTATTATGTAAGCACTAAAGGGGGAGGGGGGTCCAGAGTCTGCTTATTTTTTCTGACAAGGGGTAAGGGGGGGGGTCACGACAATTTTTACGTAGGCATTAAACAACGAAGCAACTGCAGTTCAAATTCAACAAGCAAACGAAGTATGAAGGGGAAAGAGCGTTCTACAGTCCGTTCGAAATTCGCCGTTTATTTTCGATTTTATCCTTTGCTTATCCATCACATTACCTGGAGAGTCTAGCCTCAATTCTTAGACCTGCACAAGTTCTTTTTCTTTCTCAAGACGATAAGGCTCGGGTTCCCATTGGTCTCACTGCAGCAAATAAACAAGCACCACTGCTTATGCATATGGAATACCGTGTCTCATTGCCTGACCATGTCTGAGTGGTGGCAGAGCGCCATAAACTCACCCCCTCAGTTTACGCTGGCATCGAAATAAAACCGATGACACCTGGAATTCCGCAAGCAGTAGGATATTCTGGACCAACATTTATTGCAATAATAAGTGGCAAACGCAGTTCGTCAACAGCAAACACGCATGCTCAAGACTTTGAAACACTGCTCAATATTGATGAGTTTCAGTCACTAGTTAGGACCGAGGATGGCTCTGTAAAGCCTGTGGTTATTATGACTGTAGGAGGAGGGCCAGATGAAAATCCTAGGTATCGAAAGGTAATCGCTTTTGCTATACGCCACTTCAAAATGTACAATTTGGATGCATTATTCATTGCTACTAATGCACCAGGAAGAAGTGCATTCAATAGGGTTGAACATAGAATGGCCCATCTTAGTCGGGAATTGGCAGGACTAATTTTGCCTCATGATCATTTTGGCTCCCATCTCGACGGCAAAGGCTGTACAATAAATGTTGATTTGGCGAAATACAACTTCGAGTTTGCTGCGAAGGTGTAGGCGGAGATCTGGAGCACCATGAACATCGATGGACATCCTGTCCACGCCACTTACGTCAATTCTGGTGAGCCTGAACTTCCAGTTGAGGAACATATAAAATGGTATTCCGATCATGTTCGGGAAAGTCAATATTTGCTTCAGATAGTGAAATGCAAAAATGAAACGTGTTGTCTTGGCCTAGAAGCGGAATTTTTAAGATTCTGAAATCACGCTACTTGCCACCACCAGCTAAAATGAATCAAACATCACATGATCTCATCGTAAGTGATAAAGGAGAATTTCTAGACCTAAGTCTCCGCCTTGCACTAGATTTAGAAATTTCTTCAGCAGGGTTCATTCAATAACCTTGTAACGTTATATGCATGCTGAGTGTCATTTATAACGTTTGGTTGTTCGTGGTGGGAGTTAAATGCAGACATACTCAGTACTTAAGATAAAACAACAAAGTTTATTAAAATGATGAGGGCTGAAGGGAAGTGGAGCAAGTCTTAATTTTACACAACTGAGAATACTATGAAAAAGCTAAACGCATACTCACAGGCTCCGGCCTAGCTCAATCGTGGCACCTTCTAATACTTCTCACTATCTCTTGGCTGAGCTGCTAGATAAAGCTTAATTAGACAGCCCGTAGCTGTGTGTAATTCTTTATTCACAAATAATCAAAAATGAAACTACTATGAAGTTTCTTACCCCGGCCAACTCTCAAGTCAACTATCGAAACTCCTTTACACTTCACTGGAGGCCCGCTGCTACTTTCAATCGGCTAGCACTTCGCTGAACAATATCTCACTTCGCTATCTAACGCCACAGATACTCACACACTGGCTAACGCCACAGATGCTCTCACGCTGGCTAAATGCCAGAGAAACTCGCTGGCTAATGCCAGAGACACTCACCACACACCCACACCCAAGCTTTTATATGCTGCAAACTGAGATACTTCACATTAACATATTACTAATAACCGCGAGCTAACTGCAGAATCCGAAAGAGCACACACACTCTAGAAAGTTAAAGTAAAAGTGAGGATAGATGTCGCTTTTACGCTTACACATATTAAATTATTGACGCCACGATCTCAGAAATACTAGAGTGCCTTTATGACAAAGGTCACTCCCTCACAACCTTACGGTTATTTCTGTCCAACAGTGAAATCGAAGTTATCAAAACGTAGTTGTCAGGTTTGTGGACATTATAATGCGTCCAATAAATCAGCTGATCGCCATAGGGAAAATATTCATGGGAATGATAAACAAAATGTCCCTCAGACACGAGTGCGTCCACTGAGTATAGCAGCTCGGCGAGCCAATGAACTGATGTGCATTCTTCAAGCCCTCAATGGTGATGAAGACGTTGAGTGGCTGGAGAAAGAAGAAGTGGAAGAACAGAACCGGAAACCTGCAATACCCCAGACCACTGTTCCAGTGAAAACTTTATAATAGAAAATGTTGAAACATGGGTTCAAGGATCCTGGACATCAGATTAAAATATGAACACCAAATTGAACTCCAACATTTGTATGATTCATGTCAAAAATTTTAATTATGATGCCTAAGTAAGTTAAGACTTCTTGTATATCTTGTTTTATTGTTCAATATGATAAATAATAGTATATTTAAACCATTTTGTATTCTGTGGTTTGTTTAATGCAATAAGCAACAATATATTAAAACCATTTTATATATTTTGATATCACAATCCCTATATGCCTATATAAATTTGTAGGATTAATAATGTAATTGATTGGTAACTTTTTATAAGTCAAGAAGTATTGATGTATAATCTGTCATAAAATCTAACATAAGCAAAGGGGGGGGGGATCTAGCATTTGCTTATATTTTCTTACAAGTTGGGAGGGGGTACAAAATGACTAAAAATATGCTTACGTAATACTTGAACAGTCCCTATGCTGTTGTTAGTGATATATCTTTTCGAAAAGCTATTTAATGATGATTTATCTTTCCTATTTGGATTATTCAGCATGTTTTTTTTTTTCAGAATTTCTCCCTTATTTTTCCATTACTGGGTAATTTAAAACAATATTTATATCTATCATTATTTTGTCTCTGACTCTGACTACAGACTCTGAGGAGCTAGAAAAATGCCAGTGCCTATTTATATTTATGCTGTCGAAAACCGAAAGACACGATCGATGATCTACCTAAAAGAATTATGTGCATATGCAAAGTTGCTTTAATATATATATGTATATCAACGAATACTACTAGAACTGTTTTTACATCACCAGTCCTGAAAAAAAAGTAATGATAAGATTGAAATCAAATGAAAAATAATTTTTTCCATACAAAAAAAAAAAAAAAAATAAAATAAAATAAAAAAAAAATAAATAAATAAATAAAAAATAAAAAATAAAAAAAAATAAAAAAAAATACTTTGAGTAAAAAATGTAGAAGAGATGAAAAATTCCTTTAAAAAATGTAAGATCAGAAGAGAAACAAACATCACAGAAAGATCTCCAAAAAAACTAATATTTGACAAAGTTTTGTTGATAGGGCTTATTGCTAATTAAAACTGCTACGTAATCATCAAAGAACAAAATTATACGGTTGTCGAGATTTCATGTATATTTTTTCTTAGCCCATTTTAAAGTACATTTATTTTCCTTTTTATGAATGATAAATTAATTGCAAATATTTTTTCATTATAATGACTTTTCCTGCACATTGAAAATATTTCTTTTTTAGTTATATTAAAATAACTGCAGATGGAAAAAATATAATAGTAAGGCTAAAACCCAGATTTAACGACTGCTTAGCATATGAGTTGGCGGAGACTCGATAAACACGCTTATTCTGCCAACCTAAATATCTAGATAGAATGTAAAAAAATAATGGGCAGCACTTGATTAAACCGTCGATCAATCTCGCCAAATTATACAAATGGAGATCGTTTTTATTTTAAATAACCAAAGGATCAATAAATTACTAAAATATTAACAGAAATATCAGTAAAACATCGAATTAAAATTAGTTGATAACGTAACAATTACGTATAACATATTTAATTTCAAATGAATGTTTCACTTACGATCATCCGGTATTGACATTTAACCTTATACTTTGGCGACAGTTTTTAAGTCGATGGGATAATTATGTATTACAAAGTAGACAAATTATATAGACAATAATATTGCCAATAATATTTAGATACAAATATCATCTACGGACCACGTTGGCGAGATTGCAACAAAATTGTGATTTTATGCCACACGTGGTAATCCGATAATAGTTGTTTATTTATCAGTAAACTATTCCATTATTTTTCTTTTCTCTTTTAAAATTATATATCAATTGTTTTGTTCCAGAATTATTAATTGGCTTAATTTATTTATTATTATTTCCTTTTTAAAATAATAGAAAATAAATAAAAGTAATATAAATTTAATTGGTATTGTTTGTTTGTTTGAGTGAACAGTGCTTTGAGGTCTATACCTACAATGGCTGTTAGCTCGATTGATCCAGAAAACACAGAAACAAACACAGAACACTTTATTATTACAGAAAAACCAGCACATACATTTTAATACACATCACAGGGACTACACAGACACCCATGCCGCTAGCTGGACTCGAACCAGGGAGCAGCGGTGTGGAAGCAGCTGCCGCTGCCAACCACGCCACTGGGTCGGCAATGTAATTGGTATTCGAAAACGCAGTGTTCTCCAAATTGGCATCATAAAAAAATCGCACCAAGGTGATGCGTGTATAAAAACGGAAAAATGTTTACAATAATATAAATTAAACAAAAAAAAAAAAGAGTAAATAAATAGTTAAAAAATTGCCATTTCGATATTTATTAAAATAAACGGAACTACTTTGATATACTTCCCCAAATCGTAAATTTGGCGACTTTTTTTTCTCGCCAAGCAAAATACCCATTAAGTTAAATTAAGTTAAATACAAAAAATAAAATTAATTAAAATTAAGTTAAATACATTAATTAAAAATACATTAATTAAAAATAATAAATTAATTAAAAATACATTAATTTAAATTAAGTTAAATACAAAAAAGGAATACCTAAAAAAATACAATGAATACATAAAAAATACAAATGAAGGAATGAAGCTGAGTAACAGCAAACCTAATAGGTCCGTAGGAAAAGTGCGTAGGGAGTGCCAGATTTGGCGCGTAATTTTTTTTTTTTTTTTTGGGGGGGGGGGTATATCAAAGTAGCACCAAATAAACATCAAGCATAAAATCAAATAATATCAAGGTTATTTCTTCATTCGCAGCAATAGTAAATTTTCTTTTCTTCGTTTGTTTCATAATAGAAAACTATAAATTAAATAATTTCTATTTAAATAACCTGACTAATTATCTGTAATCGGATTTATGATCTAAAAGTGTCCTTAATATAAACAAATTAGCGCAAGTGTTATGTACGCGCCGAGTTTGGCGCGATAATTTTTTACGCTAATTTGGCGGAAACATCATTTTTGAATATTAGCTTCATATATATATATATATTTAGATGATTTTCTATTATTTTAAAAATAATAACAATTAGTAAAAAAGTTTGCTGCTACTTTGATATACATCCCCCCCCCAAAAAAAAAAAAAATTACGCGCCAAATCTGGCACTCCCTACGCACTTTTCCTACGGACTAGGTTTGCTGTTACTCAGCTTCATTCCTTCATTTGTATTTTTTATGTATTCAATGTATTTTTTAGGTATTCCTTTTTTGTATTTAACTTAATTTTAATTAATGTATTTTTAATTAATTTATTATTTTTAATTAATGTATTTAACTTAATTTTAATTAATTTTATTTTTTGTATTTAACTTAATTTAACTTAATGGGTATTTTGCTTGGCGAGAAAAAAAAGTCGCCAAATTTACGATTTGGGGGGGTATATCAAAGTAGTTCCAAAAGTTTATTAATAAGTATAGAATAAAACAATTTATATAATTTTAAAGAAAAGAATGGAAGTAAATAAACATTTTATCACATATTATAGTGCCGAGGTTGGCGCGATAATTTTTTTGCGCTAATTTGGAGGAAACATTGTTTTCAAATACCAGTTTCATACATATAATTAAGTTATTTTCTATTATTTAAAAAATAATAACAATTAATAAAGAAAGTTTAATTAATAAGTATAGAACAAAACAAATTACATAATTTTAAAGGAGAGAATAGAAGTAAATAAACACTTTTTTAATAAATAAAAAACAATAGTCGTGTTACCATTTCAAGCAAAATAACATCAATTTAGAGTCCATTAGTTATCTCGGTGCGTATATCATATCTGTGCAAACAAAACTTCTAATAATATAATAAATTGCCATTTAGCGACATTCAGTTATCGAAGATTACTCCAATATGATTTTAAATACTACCTAACACAGGGAAAATAAGAAGAAAATTAAAGAAGAAATAGCTAATTAAAAAAGACTTTCAAATTTTTTTCAGGAGGCATTTTTTATTCCAAAATGTTGAATTTATCGATAGTAATAACGCATAATTGCATAAACTTACTTTGAATTGCACTGATTTCCTTCTTCATTTTCTAAATTTTAAAACTATATTTTTTTTTCTTTTGCATGTGCAATTGACGTAATGGCGGAAGAAAAATTAATCAATAAAAAAATATTTGCCAAAAAAAAAAAAAAAAAAAAAAAAAAAAAAAAAAGTTTATATTCGTTGATCACATTCTTCAAAATTACTGAGAAAAACTTTTGAAAAAGTTTGACCTTAATTTACAATATATATGTGCGGCGGAAATTCACACTAATGCTAAAACTTAAATATTTGATTCCATTTTTAAAAATATTAACTCATATCTATGTGATTTACAATTGGATATTAAAATATACTCCAAAAATTACCTTCACTTGAAAAAACATTATTGCAATCATCAACAACCTAAAGTCGCACATATGCATTTTTGGCTTAAAATCACATTCTTTTGCTACAAATAAAAATCACAATATATATGTTGCGGCTAAAACCCGAGATTGGCCAATTCTAGAAATGGCCAGCCAATTCCCGAATTGGCCAGCAATGTTAAAAAATGACTGGCCAATTCTAGAATTGGCCAGATACAATTGGCCAATTCGCGAACTGGCCAGATGCGATTGGCCAATTCGCGAAATAGATATAGCACTCGGCTTAATCCTTTCTAACATAGTTGAAAGTGTCTATGACTTCAAATAGTCTAGCCGTCAGCCTGTCCGTGCTCTAACTCGAGTAAAGGTTCCGGTTAACTTGTAATTGTCATCTTATTTGGTTTATCAATTAATTTCGATATTGAAAGGGATTTGTGTACTATTTTTGGTTAATTTAGTTGGGTACACAAAAATATTTCGTTTCAATATAATCAATGAGAATATTTTTTACTGTACATTTTAATGTTGCATTATTTTAATTACAAAAAAATTGGTAACTATGCATCATAGTTCGGGTGTTGGCATAGGTTTCCCGGCCAGTTCGCGAATTGGCCGGCCAAAACCCGAAATACGCTATTCGTTCCATGTATTTCGGGATTTGGCCAGGAAGCTTGGCCAATTCGGGTATTGGCCGGCCAGTTCTAGAATTGGCCAGGCTCCGGATATTGACCGCAACATATATAATAAAAGTCATTTAAATACATACAATTAAAGTCACATAAAAATAAAAATCCCAAAGAAACAAATATGTAACTTACAATTTATAGTACTTTTATAATCAGATCTGCTTTTTCTGCTGTAACTGATATAATACAAAAATTCATGTTTTTTTTTTTTTTTTTTTTTTTTTTTTTTTTTTTCTTTTTTAGGAAAGAAAATAATAAAAAAGAAAATGGCTATCAATCAAATTCATTTAATCAAATTTTCAAGTTCATTTTTTTATTCTAACGCAAGGGATATATTACCAAATGTGTATCAATTGTAATATCTCTAATAATTAAGTTATTTTTTAAGCATTACAAATATTTCTTTTATTTTTAAGATATTTTTTAAATATTACGCCTCATTAAACAGTTTTTCTTTATTATTATTGTTATTAATATTATTATCATCAGTAGTTATTTTCTGCTTTAATTTGCAAGATGTTTGTAAAATTTCTAACAGATATCTTCTTTTTGATTTTCTTTTTAGTAATGATAATTTTCGCAAAAAAATAACTACTGGCAAGACTTTCGTCAAAAAACCGAAAAATATGAAATTTATTACAAAAAATCAGAGTTATCGCTGTATATTTGATTCAGAAACCTCCACAAAAATATTTCCTGTCGAATGATGCAATCTGAAAAATCCATCGGGTAATTTTTGAAAACACTCGAGCCGAAGTTTCAGAGCTTACTGCTTTATAATATATATGATATGATATGATGTAAAAATTGGAGTTTTTTTACAAAAATATTTTATTTACACGATTATTAAACAGTTTATTTATACTTTTATTTAAAAATACACATGTGCTTATTATCATACAACACGATAGTGCTGCATAGTTCAGCTCAGATGCATCTCTAATGTTAAAGTCCAATGTTTGTCTCTTAATAACTTTAAACCCAATCATCGGATTGCAACGAAACTGAAAAAGCGAAATGTCCTACTCCAGACATCAAAATTTATCAAATTTCATCTAGATCCACCGATTAGTTATGAAGATCCAGAACCCCTGCTTTGTCATTTTTTTTCTACATGAAACAAGGTAGAAGGGAAAACAATTCAACTATAAACCGAACCAGGAAGCATTCAGCGACATGCAATAGCTTGTTCGAAAGTTTTTAATTTAGGTATGTGGCTTTCGAAAGTCCTGTCAAAAATATCTAATATTTCAAAAATGGCAACCATTTAAAATTTACATAGCGCTATACCTTCCATTATAATTTAACATTATAGAAATCTCTTCTTTTTAATTTCTAATTTAATCATTCTTTTCAAGTAGCCTCCAATTAAAAAAACAACACAAAAAAAAAAAAAAAAAAAAAAAAAAAATGATAAAACGTGTTCTTTTATAAATGTCAGTAAAAATTTAGATTCTCCTGATAAATTTTTGCATTTTTGAAGTTGACATCATTGAAACAGAAAATGCATATTTTTCATAAAGAAATGCATAAACTTTAACTAAATTTATGTCAAAACAACATCACACCTTTATTTGA
This sequence comes from Maratus speculifer, assembly GCA_964019185.1. NCBI lineage: Eukaryota > Metazoa > Arthropoda > Arachnida > Araneae > Salticidae > Maratus > Maratus speculifer. The sequence continues at coordinate 456,247,850 of OZ025290.1, read as the reverse complement.
ATGTTTACAAAGTCAAAACAGTTAATATAACACTGATATTTCATTACAAAGCGATAATTTAGAAAATAATCCTGCTATATATACACTGAGGTGACAAAACTCGTGCGATAGCAATATGCAAACATATAGATGGCAACAGTGTCGCTTAAAAATTGCATAAATGATTAGTGCCTGGGCAGTACTTTCATTCGTGTTTAAATGCTTCTTGTGAGAAGATTGGTTACGTGATTATGGCCACACGACGAAGATTAACTAATTTCGAACGCGGTATGCTAATTCAGCTAGACTCATGGGACATTTCATTTCGGAAATCGTTATGGATTTCAACATTCCGATATCCACAGTGTCAAGACTGTGCCGAGAATACCTAAATTCAGGTGTAACCTCCCATCATGGACAACGCAGTGGTCGACCGCCGGAACTTAATGACCGCGACCAGCGATGTCTGCGTAGACATGTCAATGTTAACAGACAAGCAACACTGCGTTAAATAACCGCAGGAATGAATGTGGTAAGTCCGACGAGCGTATCCGCTAGAACAGTCCGGCAACATCTGGCTTTAATGGTCTATAGTATACATTGATAAAAATTTGCTGCATTTTGCTACAACGCACTCCACCGCTTGTATATAATATCTCTATTCCAACCAATGAGAAAGCTCCATTTCACGGCCAAGTAACCGTTTTCTATACAAGCAGGGGAGTGCGTTGCAGCAAAATGCAGCAATTTTTTATCAGTAAAGCAGAAGACCGTCTCGGGTGTCATTACTAACAGTACGACTTCGCCAACAGCGGTGCTCATGGGTTCGTGACCTTATCAGAGACCACTGTAGACCACTGGAAAAAAAGTGGCTTCGTCATATGAGCCATCATTTCAATCAGTAAAAGCTGGTGGGAGGGTACGAGTGTGGTGCAGACCCCATAAAGCTATTGACCCAAGTTGTCAACAAGGCACTGTGCAAGCTGTTAGGGGCTTTATAATGGTAGGAGCTGTGTTTGCCTGGAATGGACTGTCTCGAGTGGTCTGACCAAACCGTTCGCTAACTATAAATGATTATGCTCTGCTCCTGGGAGGTCGCTTGCAACCGTTCATGGACTTCATGTACCCAAACAACGATGGAATTTTCCAGACTAAAAGTATCTCCATGTCACTGGGCCATAACTGTTCTCAATGGGTTTGAAGAACATTTTGGACAATTCCGGCGAATGATTTGGCCACCGTCATCTCCCAACATGAATCCCATCGAACATGTATGGGGCATAATCAAGAGATCCGTTCGTGCTCAATATCATCCAGTGGCAACACTTTTGAAATTACGGACATCTAAGGAGGCTGAATGGTTCAAAATTTATCCAGAAGACTTCCAACGACTCGTGGAGTCCATGCTATGCTGTGTTGCTGTACTGCGCCAGGCAAACGGGGGACCGGCACGCTAATTAGCAGGGTATCCCATGACTTTTGACACCTCAGTGTATAAACTATATATATATACTAGCAAAAGCCATGCTTTGTTTGGATTCGCGAAGTATTATGCTATAAGATAAATATCTGAAAGTAATAATATATTTTTTTAATTACTTTTGCATCTTTATTAAGCAAAAATGTAATTTTATGTTCCGGCGCACTTTAATTTTAAAATATATTTCAACCAAATTACTAAGAATTTCCTCAGATTGTTTATTTATGATATAAGACTGGTATAAATAAAAATATTTTCGAATTATACAAAATATTAATTAATTTTATTTGTTTACAATTCTTTTATTGCCACTTCTCAAAAACATAATACAATTCTTTTAAAATTTATAAATATCGTCTGCTTAAATGATTTCAAAAATAAGAATAAATTGTGTATTTGAATTTTTAACACAGAAAAATGCTTTTATAATTGAATAAGAGAATTTTCATAAATTTTAATTCATTAGAAATATAATTTTTCTAAAAAAAAAGTATTTTATAAAAGAAATCATGAAATTATACATAGTTAAAAAAAATGAGCATACTTTGAAAATCTGAAAACAGTTTTTGAAATATTTTGTCAGAATAATGAAAATATATTTTATTTATTTATTTATTTAATGATGATTCTAGCTATAATTACTGACCCCATGATTTAAGTTTTTCTTCTGAAAAGGTTTCACTTTTTATTTGAAAAAATGCATTCGTAATGGAAAAACATGTAAAATAAATTAATTAAAGTAATAATTTTTTGAAAAATATTTCTGTAAAAAAATAATATTCTGCAAATCTACAAATCATAATTTATATTTGTGTTTAACTTCAAGTCAAAATACTGTATAGTTTTTTTGTAAAGTGTTCGACAAAATGTCATTTGAGTGGCCTAGTAGAGGATTCGTTTCGCTCATCCTAATAAATCCCTGTTGGCTTGGCTTATAGGCAGAGGTAGATTTCTAAGACTGCTCATTTCAACGCCAACAAAAACAAGTAAGAAAAATCATGCGTTAAGCATAGATTATGAAGAATTTTCCAACACTTAATGAAATCTTTAACAAAACTTTGTTATTTAGGGAAATAATAGTGTATAGCCAAAAATACCCATATATGTATTCCAGTACATTAGAACAAAGCTGTATTTCGTATGTCAGTTCATATAATGGGAAAATTTAGCTTAGCAAGAAAATACCCAGTAGCTTGAAATTTCTTTTTTAGCAATTTATACTATAAGATGGAAACATACTTGAATAGTTTTGTTCAGCCCTGTAATTTACAAAGTACCTTTATTACACGTCAGCATTAGGCTAAAATTTATTGTAAACTAAAACGCTTTTAAAACAACTGAAATCACATTCTCATAAATCATCATTCATAGGCGTCCATGTATCGAATTCTTTGCGTGGCCCTGTATATCCCTTTATCTATATTCTGCAAACATTTCTTAGTAAATTGAATGCAGCTCAGCGTAAAAATGCATAGCTTATTTATGAATCACGTTTAAATAATTTACGCTCATATTCAGTAACGTTGGTGAGCTCTTTTGGCTAGCCCTGTATATCAACTATAACATTTATACACACCATATAATGTGCAGATATTTAGCGAAATATAGACGCGAATATCATAATTAAAATGCATTTCATCCCTCCATCAGCCATCATCGGACACATATAAGGTACTTCGGAAGGAATATACTATTTGAAATCTTGTGTATGGTCCTGTAAATGCTATGTACTTCATATTATGCAAGACAGTAGCGTATAATTTATAATAAGCTTCAGTGACATATTTCAATTTTATTATACATGAAAAAGCTTAATATATTTAAAATATGTCACACACAATTCCCCCTTTTACCATTATCTAATGGAATTCTTTTGTGTGGCCCTGTAAATGAATAATAGCTACATTTTCACCTTATATTTTATAGAATGCATATTTTAATATGTTTGATACAAAATTCCTTTGAAACGATTTTTCACCATAGGCCGTAATGTAATAGAAAACTTTTGATTCACCCTGTAGATAAACTACACATGGTAGAAACTTCATTTTCGATAGGACTTGTGCTAGGGTAAACGTCAATAACGTCCTAAAATTTCATGGCAATCCGAGTATATTAACGATTTTTCCCCATGGGCCATAATGTAATGGAAAACTTATGATTCGCCCAGTAGATAAACTAATCATAATAGAAACTTCATTTTCAATAGAGTTCGTGCTAGGGTAAACGTCAATAACGTCCTAAAATTTCATGGCAATCCGAGTATATTAACGATTTTTACCCATACCGTAATGTAATGGGAAACTTTTGATTCTCTCTGTAGATAAACTAATCATGGTAGATACTTCATTTTCAATAGGGTTCGTGCTAGGGTAAACCTCAATAACGTATAAAAATTTCATAGCAATCCGAGTATATTTACGGGAGTTAGAGCGCGGACAGACGGACAGACAAACCGAATGCATAAGCACTTTTCAACTTTGTTGGAAAGTGTTAAAAAGTATGATTAGAGATAAACTCAGTTTAATAATTTCATTTGGCCGCTTATGAAACATTTTTAATTTCATTTTTTTGCAAGAACTGGTTTTATTAGAAACATCTTAAGCGAAATTCAGCTCAAATGCCCTTTTTGACAACATATTTTGAAATATATTCTGAATTTAAAAAAAAATCGACCAAAACAACACATTATATCGTTTTTAAATAAAAACAAACTACCAATTGAATGCGTTTGAGAGTAAAATTGAATTTAAAAATGAGTCATAAAGTAACCGATTTGTTATTTGAATACATCCTTAATACTTCAATCATGATCGCTTCGGAAAATTTTGTGCGAAATGCCCATTTTGACAGCATTTTTAAAAATATATTCTATTTTTATCAAAAAACTGGCCAATGCGTCACTTTATATAGTTCCTAAATAAGAGGATCTGTAAATTGGATGCGTTTGAGAGCGAAAATAGATTTAAAAACGAGTCCGGAAAAACGCAGTTTGTTATTTGAATACTTCCTCAAATATTCAATCACGATGACTTCGGGAAATTCTGTTTAAAATACCATTTTTGGCAACCTTTTTTGAAATATATTCTGTCTCTATCAAACAACTGGCCAATGCGTCACATTATGTAGTTTCTAAATAAGAGGATCTGTAAATTGGATGCGTTTGAGAGCGAAAATAGATTTAAAAACGAGTCCGGAAAAACGCAGTTTGTTATTTGAATACTTCCTCAAATTTTCAGTCACGATGACTTCGGGAATTTCTGTTCAAAATACCCTTTTTGGTAGCCTTTTTTGAAATATATTCTGTCTTTATCAAAAAACTGACCAATGCGTCACTTCATACAGATTCCAAATAAGAGGATCTACCATTTGGATGCGTTTAAAACCAAAAATTAATTTAACAAGTTGGAAATTGCACGTGAACGTAGCAAATCAAGTGCGTTCGTACGATAATGAAGTTTTAAAAATATTCAAATCTTGCTGATGTAGTAGAGCGTACTTCGGATACAGTATAGTAATCGAAATCTTTTTTGTGTTCCGGTAAATATACAGAATGTAATTTTTATTACATCTCAGAAACGTATATCTTATTCATAAAATGTGAAATAGTTGAATATAATTAAAACACGCCCCAAACAATGTTTCCCCGTATAGCATTATGTGGTGGAATACTTTTGTGTGGCCCTGTAATTTAATAATAAAAATTCTTTGCATCACAGATTGTACAGAATGCATATTTTAGTATATACCTCATAGATTCATGCCAATTCTAATATGTTCGAATGAGTGTAACATCATAAAAATCCATTTGAATCTTTTTTCCCATTGACCGTAATGTAATGCAATACCTTTGATTGTCCCTGTAAATGATCTATGCATCCGACTTTCATAATATTTGAAATGACTCGATAAAATTATGTAATAATTATATGTTTTAAATTTCAAACGATTAAAATGCATTTGAAACTTTTTTCCCCGTTGACCGTAATGTAACGGATTCCTTTTGATTGTCCCTGTAATTGATCTGTAAATCCGATTGTCATAACATTTGAAATGACTCGACAAAATTACGCAATAATTATATGTTTTAAATTTCAAACGATTAAAATGCATTTGAAACTTTTTTCCCCATTGACCGCAATGTAACGGAATCCTTTTGATTGTCCCTGTAATTGATCTATTCATCCGATTTTCATAAAATTTGAAATGACTCGCCAAAATTATGTTATAATTATGTATTTTAAATTTCAAACGATTCGGTTGGGTAGTTTTTGCGTTGTTATATGTGGACAGACAGACGGACAGACAGACAGACAGACGGACAGACGTACGGACTGAGCGACAACAATAGGTGCTACGTATTTACATAATTACGAAAGCACCTAAAAATGAGTCAGAATATAAGCAGTTTGGATTTGAGGTTCTTTCTTCAACTCCTATTTCTGTTTAATTCATTTTTGCTATACGAATTTGTCCTAAGAAAAAATTGTCAATATAAAACTTGTAGATATTATTGAGAAGATGTAAAATAAATTTAATTAGATTTGATAGCTTAAAAATTGACGGAGTTATGGATTTTTTTTCTTTTTCATTCCCTTTTTCTTTTCGTTTTTAATTTTTTTCATTGGTAAAAGTTGGTCCTATCAAAAACTTGTAAAAAAAAAAGTTTGAGATAAGTTTGAGAACATTTATAAAAAATTTTGTTGGATTTAATATCTTGAGAATTGACGAAGTTATGAATTTTTTTTTCCCAAAACCCTGTTTTTTTCGTCCCTTGAGCCCATTTCTAAATTTATCAAACATCTGTCACGCATAAACTTTTCGCCTATATTTAAGAAGTAATATAAACTTTAAACCGATTCGATATCTATTTTAATTAAGAACTTATGACTTTTTTTCGATTTTCACAAAAATCCTCCCTATTTCTACCCCCTTGGTCCGATTTTGCCCATTAACGAACTCGACCGAGATTTTATGCCCCTTGATTTTAAGTAAAAGTTTGATGAAGATCTGAGCATAATTATGGAAGTTATTGTGTCCAGAAGAAAGTGATATACACCGATAGATAGATAGATAGATAAACTTTTTTACTGATGGTAGTTTTGGGGTCTAGGAGTTATAATCGGTGCAGATCTGTAAAAATTTTTCAGAAATTCAAACATGGGAGAGAATGCAATCGGTAGTATTTCATACGAAATCTACCTAAAAATAACGATTTGGAAATAGAGCAATGAAAATCTATGTAATCTATCCAATAGATATGGACAAATGAAAATCTGCATAGATACCGTAAAATTGCTGGGGGACTACCACGGAGGGGAGGGGGAAGGGGTCTGTCGCCAAACATCGCCAAGTTTTTCACCAACTAAGCGATATATCGCCAAATCTGGCGACCAAACTTATTCGCCAAAAGTGACGCCAACTTTCGCGGTGTAGTTCTATTTCTGGTATTTTTCCAAATTAGTATGTCTACTTATAACTTTAACCTAATTCTAATATTAATTTAAATTTGTTAGTTGAAGTTGGTTGATCAAGTTCCTAAAACGATCAGAAAAAGTTCTGAAATCATATAAAAAATTGGTGTAACCAGAGAGAAAAGTAGAGCTCGATCTAAAGAATGATACAGTAACAAATCGGCATATAGTTGCAATATAAAAAATGCGAAGAAAATAAATGGAATAAGATTATATATAAAGCTCATGTATTTACCCAAATTTTTATTAGCTGAAAATGTGGACTGAGCTTTACTGGTGCCTTAAGTTCGGAGTCATTCTATTATCTACTCAAAATTATTACTATAGGCAAAATAGTTAGTGAAATATGTTATGTTATCTCAAATCAGCTAAGATCCACAACACTAAACGAATATAAACCATGAAGTAATAATTAACGTACAACATTAATATAGTCAGATTGTTGAGGCACGGACGTAGAAAAGTATTTTTGAACAGAAATATTTAATATATAGTTGAATCGCATATGTTTAAGATTTTAGGTTTGCTTGGAGCTTTCATCTTCCACTTATCAAAATCCTCTGGAATGTAATTTCGTTCACACTTTGCAACGAATGGAACGTTTAGGTTCTCGGTCTTTATTACATCAGCATGTAACTTATAAATCCAAATTTTTAAGTTGGTTATGGATTACTTGAATATGGAGTGTGTTAAAAATACCTCTTTTTCCGTGATTGTGTTTAAGGCACCGGCAATGCGTTACTCCACATTTTCAGCTAACAAAAATTTGGGAAATTTCATGAGCTTTACAAATATTCTGATTTCATTCATTTTTTATGCCATTTTATTAGATTTTTTCTAGAAAGTTGAAAAGTGCTAATGCTTAAAGTTCTTATGCATTCGGTTTGTCTGTCCGTCTGGCCGTATAGCCGCCTGTCCGCGCTCTAATTGTCGTTAATATACTAGGATTGTCATGAAATTTTTGGACGTTAATGACGTTTACCCGAGCATGAAACCTATTGAAAATGAAGTTTCTGCCGTGATTAGTTTATTTACAGGGACAGTCAAAAGTTTTCCATTACATCACGGACTATGGGTAAAAATCGTTTCAAATGAATTTTAAAAATGTTACATCTTTAAAACAATGTGTACACCAACATAAGAACTGCATAAAGTCAGGAATGTTGATAGAAATAGAATTCACGAAAAAATGTTCAAATAAATTTAATTTCTTCTCAGCGGAAAATGGGATAAAATTTTGACTCATCAATTAAATATCTCTTCATTCTTAGAGTGATAACAATTAATTCGATAAGTTTATTCAAATTACAATTAAATTACGCAGTGTATATCGATTAAAATGATGATTCGATTCTGAATTTGTTTCTAGCACTTTCCAACAAAGTTGAAAAGTGCTTATGCATTCGGTTTGACTGTTCGTCTGTCCATCTGGCCGTATAGCCGCCTGTCCGCGCTCTAACTCTCGTAAATATACTCGGATTGTCATGAAGTTTTTGGACGTTAATGATGTTCACCCGAGCATGAACCCTATTGAAAATGAAGTTTCTGCCATGATTAGTTTATTTACAGGGACAGTCAAAAGTTTTCCATTACATTACGGTTTACGGGGAAAAATCGTTTCAAATGAATTTTAAAGGTGTTACACCCTGTCAGACATCTTCAAATTTATATGCATCGCCGAAGTGCCCTAATATATGTATTTAGTATAGTATGCAGCGAAAAGAATAGATATTATTCATTTACAGGGCCACAAAAAAGAATTCCAACACATAATAATTAAGGGGGGGATTGTTTGCGACATATTTTAATTATGGTAAACGATTTCACATATAAGTTAATTGATACACGTTGCTGGGGATTAATATGAGTTATTTCATGCATAATACGTAGTGCATAGCATTTACAGGCACACACAAAAGATTTCAAATAGTATATTCTATCCGAAGTCCTGAATATTATCGAAGATGGCTGTTAGATGGATGAAATGCATTTTTTTTTAAATTGTGATATACGCTTTTAAGTTTCACTAGATGTATGCATATTATATGATTTATATAATTGCTAATTGTTGCACAATTCAGATATAGAGTGTTACACAAAAGATCTCGGAAAAGTTACTGAATATGAGAGTAATTTACTTAAAGGTGGTTTTTAAATATATCATGACTTTTACGTAGACCTTCATTTAGTTTACTAAGAAATGTTTGTAGAATGTAGATAAAATGATGTACAGGGCCACACAAAGAACTGGAAACATGGTCGCCTTTGGATGATAATTTCTGGAAATTTGATTTAAAGAATTTAAAGGTAATTTTTTTTAACTAAACTTTAGCAAAATACTTTCGTGCATTAAAGGTACTATGTATTTTACAGGGCTAAACAAAAATATTCAAGTATTTTTCCATTTATTAGTATAAATTGATGAATGGAAAATTTCAAATAGTTAGGCGTTTTCTTTATAAACTAAATTTTACCATTATATAGTCTATATATTAACTGACAGATCAAATACAGGGCTTTTCAAAAGTATTGGAATACATATTTGGTTATGGATAATAATATGTTATTTCTCTGATAACGAAGTTTTGTTGAAGATTTCAAGAAGTGTTGGAAAGTGCTTCATAATCTATGCTTAACGCATACTTTTTCTTACTTAATTTATAATGAAACTATTTGCAAATTTGTTATTGTACTATTATTTAGATAGAGCTCTACTTTTTTCTCTGTTGACCAATTTTTTATATGATATATATAAACCTTTATCCATATATATGGTCTCATGATATCATGCGTTGAATGACAGACAGAGAAAAAAACAAGTCTGAAATCGCATGTCAAACGCAGCAAATGAAGTGTGTTCGTACCATAATGGAACTCTAAAAATATTCAAAACTTGGCTAGACAGTACTTTGGATACAGTATTGCATCCTAAATCTTTTGTGTATCCCTGTAAATACTATCTGTTAGGAAGTAACCTGTAGTAAATCTCAGCAACGTATATACATTCCATAAAATGTGAAGCAGTTTAATATAATAAAATGCGTATCAAACAATGTTTCCCATATACTATTATGTAATGGAACACATTTTTGGGATCTGTAACTTACTGAAAGTTATTATTTGCACCAAAGATTGTACTACAGAATGTATATTTTATCATATATATGATAGATGCCTACCAATTTTATTATGTTGGAAAGAGTGTAACTTCATTAAAATGCACTTGAAGCTATTGTTCCCCCATTGGCCGCAGTGTAGAACAATAATTTTGATTCTCCCTGTAATTAAACTATGCATCCGATTATTATAAAATTCTAAATGACTCAGCAAAATTACATATTTTGAATTTCAAATGATTCTGTTAGGTAGTTTTTGTGTTCTTGTATGTGGGCATACAGGCGTATGGATAGGCAAACAGATGAACGGACGGAACGACAACTATAGGTGTTACATATTTACATTACGAATGCCTTTTAAAAATATCTATTTTAATTTCAACAATACATCTATTTTGTAAAAGCCAGCAAAATTTTATATCATTCATAAAAAGATTTTGAAGATACACTAATGCAAACTTTGAATGCTTTTGCTGATTTTTGTTGTTTAAAAGGAACAAGATCATCAAATTCAATATATAAATTGATCATTAAAATTCAATTTCTACTGTGATTTTATACTGAAGGGTTAAGTCAATATTAATGAAAAATATATATTGGGCATAGTATTGTACTCTAGGAGTTTCATTTAAGAAAACATATGCGCTTATCAGCTATAATGTCATACCTTCATTTAAATAAAAATTAGCGTTTAACTTTATTTATTTTATATAAAATTTTGCAAACAGAGGAAAGCTTATATATTGTTAAATGTAAATAAATATTATCAATCAAATGTTACCAAAAGTGATGAATTTACATTAATTTTTTATATAAAACTTACCAATTACATCAATTTTATGTAAAGCAGTGTAATTCTAAATGATAAACGCCTAAATAAGAAAAAATTGAATATATCAAAGAATTTTTAGCCATGAAAAGTCTGAGTTATTTACTAACAAGGAAGGTCTCCATTGGGGGCATACTCAGAATTTTTTGAAAAAAATACGAATTAAACTACTCATGTAGGTAATAAAGGATCAGTTAAAATTAGCGGCGGAATTACATTATTAGATATGTAAAAAAAAAAAAAAAATAGTTTGGAATAATTGGCGTGAAAAGCTGAAAGCGACGCGGGATTTGGCGAGCAGTGCATTTCCTCGCCAAAAGCAGACGATTTTAACGAATCTGAAAATTGATTTTAATTGACTTCACTGTTAAAAATCTGCAGTATTTACTGCAACGTCACTCCATTACTTTTATAGAATATCTCTCTTCTGACCAATGAGAATGCTCCATAGCACGGTGAATTGACCGTGTCATACACTGTTAAAAATCTGCTGCATTTTGTTGCAACGCACTCCACCGCTTGTATATAATATCTCTATTCCAACAAATGAGAAAGTTCCATTTCACGGCCAAGTAACCGTTTTCAATACAAGCAAGGGAGTGCGTTGCAACAAAATGCAACAGATTTTTAACAGTGTATTTTTCAATTTGGAACAATTTTAATCAATTTAAATTGTGTTTTAAATGATAAAATATGTTAATTTCATTTTGTTATAACTACATATAAGCGTATATGACAAAATTACACTTAAAGTAAAGTAAAAATGCAAAACTAAACTTACTTAAACTAAACTTATTTAAATAAATTGAACATAGAAAGTTTTTTCTTTAAAAAGTATTCGAAGAGTAAAAGCGTATTTTTCAAAATTTCGTTTTTTCGCCAACCGGAGATAAATCGCCAAATAAACGAAATTTTTATTATTTTTTTACGGACGTTATAAGGAGGTTCCGCCGAATTTTTTCTGATAAACATATATAACTATATGAGAAGAACATTCGGTAATTTTTACAGATTTTTCTGAGTATGCCCGTTTGGAGACCTTCCTTGTAAGAAACGAATGTTTCTATAGATCTTAATTAAGTGGTTTTAGGTCCGAAAAAACATTTAGATATTTCCACATTTAAAGATTTGTATTTGACTGGAAATTGGAAAATTATGCAGTAGATTTTCTTCTTAACGTCAAAACGTGAGTAGAACAGTAAACGGAAAGATTAAGTCTCTAACGGTGAAAAGATAATCAGACATCGTTTTATATGTTTTTCTGCTTTTCAGAAAATACTGTAATGAACTTAATTTCCAAACCAACGACAGATGGCACTACTCGTCCTAGACGGAAAGGAAATAACTTTTCCAAAAAAGAACAATTCTTAGTAGAGTTCATCAGTAGTGACGTCACAACTCCAGAAATCGGATCAAAACAAACCACAGAGTTCAGAAACGATAGAGATGAAATGTGTTGTTTTATCGTGGTGCTAAAAATTCAACCCTGAAACTGATTTAAACCAGTTACAATTCGGTCCAAACACTTGCGGGTCGCTTTAATAACTTCACCCAGCTAAATGAATTCAGTCTTTGAACGATATCTGATTTCATATTGAAATCCTGTTTGATGGTACATAGTGCATCTCTAACACACTCAAAACTCTTCCGGTTTGTTTTGACCCAGTTTCCAAGGATACGCGGGCTTGAGTTGTCTGTGACGTCACACTGATGAGTTCTGTTATGAGTGGAGTGTGAGCTCGGATTTTGTGAAGTGAGAATGGTGCAGCATCGTTTCCTTGTTTGTGGAATATGTTGAAGAAATGCTATTTCATTTTTTATTTTGTTTTTTTTTTTGTCGTGCTCATCATCGTCATTCTTAAATGTGTAAAATAATCTTAAAAAGGAGAAGAATGTGTTTTCTTCTGCATTCTTTGGTCAACTCTATCTGTTGTTCCCTTACAATACGAAGTTTCTTGATAAAATATTTTCTATTTTAAGGAACACTGCAAAAATCTCAAACACAAAAATAAACACATTTTGGAATATTTTTTTGCCCCCTCACAACACATTAATATGTTGTGTAGCGTTTTTTATCTGGTGATTGTGTTCTTAATATATTGCAAATGTGTTGCTTTCTAGAAATGTGTTTTAAAAATAGTGTATGAAACAGTGTTAAAAAAGTGTAGATGAAAATAATTTCTTGCAATAGTATTGTGCTGCACAATACTTTGTCATCAAATTAGCGACTAATTTTAAACACCAGACAGTTCGGAACACTATAAAATAATACATGTCAAACACTTTCGAAATATTTTCTACATGGTGGCTTTAAAATTACGCAATTTTAAACTAGTCGTTGGAGGCCACCGTAATACTTACCCATTATTTATATGCATATGAAAATAAAATATGTGTAAACTATTTATACAATGTATTTCATTTCCAAAACTAAATTTAAATGTTGTTAATACACATAGTAATACTCTATTAATGAATTGCTGATGCACCAATTTCAACAAATTATATAAAACGCCAAACTACTCAAGAAGTACCAAACTACGTAAAAGAAACATCCTTATAACGCCAAAAATAATAATCATATTAACTAACAGTTTGCTGCGTCGGACTAAGCGTCTCATTTTCAATTAAAATATACCTCTGAATTATTTGAATGAAATACAGGATCATGAAAAATCGAAGAATGTGGAAAACAGGATTACAAATATCTCGACAACTCATAATCCAATCGACTTCGTTCTTTATGCAAAATTTGTGTTTTTTTATTGCTTTTTACATGCATTCCTTAAAATAAAAAAAATCGACAATTTTTATATACCTTTCATCAGAACGAATTTTTCGAGAATCCGGAAAAAATAGTTCCGGATAATCGAGGTTGCTGATATTCAATAGGCTTCGTCCCATTCTTACATACTAAGTACATACAAAATTTCAAGTCTCTATCTCAATTTGTTCGTGAGATAGAGCGTTTACAGACAGACAGACTGACAGACAGAGAGACAGACAGACGGACGGCAAATTTTTTTTTTCTAAAAATATGTTTTTCGAAATCTCCAGTGTCTAAAACGTGTAAATCCGTCAAAAAAATTTTTTCGATATTTCAAAACGATTGCAAGACTTACCCTATACTACGTATGATGGGTAAGTAAAATGAATGTTTTGAAATATATTTCGAAAAAGCATTTTCTTCTCTTGAACAACTTTTCTTGCATAATCTTTTATTTCGCACAACACATTCGCAACACATCCAAAACACAATCGAAAAACGATTTTAGTTAGAAGTGTTGATTTTTATCTTCAGTTAGTTTTGCTAAAGTGTTTCAGTGAACTTAAGTGCAGTCGGCTCTCGTTAATTCGAACTCGTCAGGACCACAAGAAATGTTCGAATTATCCGAAGTTCGAATTATGGAAAATATCAAGTGACAACATGCTTAATATGGTTCTTTTACAAAGGAATTAATGTTATAGCGTTTTTTAAATTTATTTCATCTGTTATCATTAGAATAAAACTTAATATTAAAATAGAATGTATAAATACATAAACTAATTAAAACATTGGAAACAAGCACAATGCAAGAAAAATTTAAAGCGTCACTGATGGACACACAGGGCACTAATAAAACGACATCAAATGTATGGATTATATGTATACTCGTTCGGAACAATTTTCACAAAAATCAAAGAAAGAAAATTATTCAAATGATCTGAAATCCGTGAGGAAAAAAAAAAAAAAAGACAAAAGAAAATTCTCAATTCTTATTACTTCGAATTAAACGAAGCCAAAAGAAAACGAGTTCGAATTAATGAAAATTTTTAACATTATTCTGCCATTGAAAATTTCGGGACTTCATATTTAGTTCGAATTAAGCGAAGATTCGAATTATCCGACTTCGAATTAACGAGAGTCGACTGTATCGGATTTCTGATGATCAGTATCTCTACATAATATTTCTAAATCCTTCCACTTGAACTCGATAAATTTGAAATTTCTGTAGCTTTATGTTTTACTAGCATACTAGAAAAACTAGTCGTTGGGGGCCACCGTAATACTTACCCATCATGGATATGTATATGAAAATAAAACATGTGAAAACTATTTATACAATGCATTGCAATTCATAAACAAAATTTAAATATTGTTAATGTACATAGTAATGCTATATTAAAGAACTGCTGATGTACCAATTTCGACAAACTATATAAAACGCCAAACTACTCAAGTAGTACCGAACTGCGTAAAAGAAACATCCTTATAACTCCAAAAATAATAATTCTATTAACTAACAATTAACTGTGTCGGATTTAGCATCTCATTTCCAATTAAAATATACTTCTGAATTGAAATTTGAATGAAATACAGGGTCATGAAAAATCGAAGAATGTGGAAAACAAGATTACAAATATCTCGGCAACTCATAATCCGATCGACTTCGTTCTATATGCAAAATGTGTGTTAATTTATTGCTTTTTACTTCCATTCCTTAGAACAAAAAAATTCGAAATTTTTTATATACCTTTCATCAGAACGAATATTTCGAGAGTCCGAAAAAAATAGTTCCGGATAATCGGGGTTGCTGATATTAAATAGGGTTCGTCCCATTCTTACATACTAACTACATACAAAATTTCAAGTCACTATCTCAATTTGTTCGGGAGATAGAGCGTTTACAGACAGACAGACGGACAGACAGACAGACAGACGGACGGCAAATTTTTTTTCTAAAAATATGTTTTTCGGAATCTCCACTATCTAAAACGTGTAAATCCGTCAAAAAAATTTTTTCGATTTTCAAAACGATTGCAAGACTTACCCTATACTACGTATGATGGGTAAGTAAAAATGAGATGCATAAAAAATATTAAAATTTATTAAAAAGGTATTTCGGTAAATCTTTTAGTAAAAAAAAAAAAAATACGATTTATCAATTTTATATAAAAGAAAATTTTAAATAAAAGAACAAATATGAACAGAATTTGAATAATTCAAAAACTTTTAGTCGTGAAAAACCAGAGTTATACAGGGTGTCCCAAAAGGTCATGTCCAAACGGCACACATGGTTGTGTCAGGTCATTAGGAAACAGAATTACATAGGAAAGGGGGGTCGGAAACGCGATTGTAATCCGCTAGAGGGCGATAAGCGATGTCAGACGAAAGCGCGGGCAGTCGGATCATTCGAAGCGCGGACGTTGCAGAGAAAGGATGAACCAGTTGATGAGCACTTGGATGA
This sequence comes from Maratus speculifer, assembly GCA_964019185.1. Taxonomy (NCBI): domain Eukaryota; kingdom Metazoa; phylum Arthropoda; class Arachnida; order Araneae; family Salticidae; genus Maratus; species Maratus speculifer. The sequence goes on along the minus strand of OZ025290.1, from coordinate 456,231,744 downwards.
GCACTTACTATGAGTTGTAGCATTTTTCTTTTTTATTTGGTACTGTTTTGTTGTAAAATAAAGATATTTTACACCGTTTGTTATCTTTTCTTTGCGTGACGGTTACGATGCAATTTCACTGTTTAGATCGCGTTTCCGACCCCCCTTTCCTATGTAATTCTGTTTCCTCATGACCTGACACAACCATGTGTTCCGTTTGGACATGACCTTTTGGGACACCCTGTATAATAAAATAACGAATATTAGTATAGTCTTTAAATCAATTGGATTTAGTTCCGAAAAGAACATTTAGATTTTTCCACATTTAAAAATGTATTTGACTGAAAACTGGAAAATTATGCAGCAGATTTTCATGTTTCTATAAAAACGTGAGAAGAAAAATATGCCAAAAGATTAAATCTTTAACGGTGAAAAGACCATCGGATATCGCTATATATGTTTTTCTGATTTACAGAGAATACGAACTTTCTTGATAAAACGCATTCTTTTGTAACCTCTTCAAATCTGATGTACCCAAATGTGTACCTCCATTCTTTTCCTCATAAAAACTAAACTGTTCGAATTTTAATGCATTTTTACTTTACTTCTATACAGCTGAATGTCTTTTGCTTTAAAACAAAACCAATAAATGTCAGCACTGATGAATATTATCTCATAAAATAAATGTTATTTTCATCCGGGTTTCGAAATACTTTCAAGACATTGTGGCCAAGAAAGTAAGAAATATTCATGATTATTTAACTTAAATGATTTACTATAAAAATTTTTGAGGATTTGCTGATCATTTACTAGTTTAAAGACCTTAAATTTGTTATTGCATAAATTTATATTACTGATATTTAAACTGATATTTTAAGGAGATTAGTATTTTTATATCGAAATATGTGAACCTAAATTACCAGTCCAATAAAATACTCATTTCATAAAAATGACTCCTTCTTTCACCTATTGTGTCATTTCGATTATGAGAAAGCAATAAATATATATTTGTAGAGTTATTTTATGCTCAAGTCTGAAGAGGTTAAGGAACTGAAGTATATACTTTCTGATTATGTGTATCTTATCACAATATTTCTAAAGCCTTCAACTTGAACTCGATAAATTTGAAATTTCTGTAGCTTTATGTTTTACGAGCATACTAGAAAAACTAGTTCGGTGTCGCAATCCCATAACTTTCTTCTATCTTATACATGTTAGTACTTCCTGAAAAAGCAGCACAGCAGTACCACCAGTTAGATGACTTAAAACAAAAATCTGTAGCCAACAATAACTTATGTCGACTTATAACTGAATTTGAAGTTTGATGAAAATCCGTTTTTGTGATAAAGATATAGCAAAATAGAAAAAAAATCCGCCACATATTGGGTGATGTATACAAAAAACTAATCAGGATAATTATTTTGTATGAGGAAGTAGCTGAATCTGATTTTTGATGAAAATACATGCATTAGTTTTTAATGTACATTTATTCACAAATCGTGAAAAATGCATCATAGCAACGCCATCTGTATGACGATTTACAAAAAACTAAACAACACTAATCTATAAGACGGATTAACGGAACCTAAAGCTTTAGAAAATTTTATGCATTACTTCTTAAAATAGAGCCATTTGCGATAATCAAGATCTATGCACTATGGCAGTACCACCTGTTGAGTGATTTGCACCAAAACATAATCGCCACCATGCTATATAAAGCACTAATTAAATATAAAATTTTATGCAAATACATGTAGCAGTTCTTGATATATGATTACTGTGGAATTTGTAAATAATGCATCATATCAGCGCCCTCTTTGAGCGATATACAAAAACTAATCAGATCTAGTTTATATCAAAGTCTCACATAATCTAAGGTTATGTGAAATTCCGTGCATTAGTTATTGAGATAGAGCTATTGTGATAATCACGTATGACAGAGTCATCTGTTGAGTGATTTGCACCAAAACTTAATCAGCACCATCTGAAATTTGGAAAATTATGCAGAAGGTATTCTTCTAATCGTAAAAACGTGAGAAGAAAAATAAACGGAAAGTTTAAGTCTATGACGGCGAAAAGATAGCGCTATACACAAACAATTTGTATAGTATTCACAGTTCGTATTATTGTAACAGTTCGTATATATGATTCGTATTACAAATAATACGAACTTTCTTGATATAATATTTTATATTCTGAGAAATTAAAGTGTCTGATTTCTGATGATCTAGATCCTATCATGGTATTTCTTATCCTTCAGCTTGAACTCTGTAATTTTTTTAATTTCTTAAAATTAATGTTTTACGAACATAGTAGAAAAAAAAATTTAATACATTAAAAATTTATTTTCCAAGCATTTTTTTAAATAAATAACATTGAATCAGATTATTTATTTATTTCTACTGATTTATATATGTATTTACTTTATGCTCTTTTGATGTATTATTATTATTTACTATATTGATATGTCAATTGTCTATCTGTAGATTTTCAGATTTACTAAATATTATCTGCGACATTATTTTCGTATTATTTCAAGAAGAATAAATATATTGTTTAAGCAAACAAACAAAATATAGCAGCCATTTGGAAAATGAAATTCTAATTAATTTGATTCAGATTAATTAGAATTGATTTGATTAGATTCAGATTCAGATGATGAATGTTTATGAGATTTAAGTTTACCGGATTCAGATGCGTGTTTATCCAAAGCAAATGGTGAGCTAATAAATTATTAATAATAAATTCGACGTAGCTGCGGTCGTTTGGTAGCTTCAGAGACCGGAGCCCATCCTTTCTTGTATTCGGTGTCTTTAATTTATTCAATTTCCCTTTTAAATTCTTCCGGTTTCATTTTTAGATTTTTGCCCCCAGCCTAGTTTCTGCTGCAAACTAGGCTATTCGGGATGTGTATTGGAATCTTTGAATCTCTTTTTCGCTAGAGTATGTCAATAGAGAAGAAAAGCTAAAAGATTATGGGCGACAAGAAGAAAAACTAAAGAATCAGGAACGTTAAAAAGGGTAAAAAAAATAGAATGCGAACATCACAAGGTCTAATTTGGGCCGAAAACAACAAATATTTTTTTCTAAAAATCAAAACGGTAATTTAATAAATATACTATTAACCAATATTTTTTTATCGTTCTTTATGCTAATAAATTATTATTGAAAATCCAAACTTGCATATTTATGTTTTCAATTGTAGTTTGATTTAATTTTTTTTTTCATGAGCTCGGAATATGCTTTCGCTGTGTTCAATAAATTTATTAATCGTTATTCTATCATTTTTATTAATTCAATTTTACATTTGTTTTGAAAAAATATCCTTTAATCTGATTATTTTTGTAAGTATATTTTTGTAAGTTTGTTAATTAACGCGTCACTTGACGTAAGACTTTGAGGGGATTAGAATATACGAAAAATCAACATACACAACGAAAAATTAAAAAAAATTATATGCCATTTAAAAACGATTAAAAAAAACGTGAGAAAATTTTAACACTTAATCATAACTCGGATAATATTTTTAACTCTCACATACTTATTGCATTTGTATTTAAAGGTATTTTTAAATACTATAACATCTATCAGTGACATAATGTTGATAATTCTTCAACACAGGCCTGTGCAACCTTTTACAAACAAGGAAGGTCTCCATACGGTCATACTCAGAAAAATCTGAAAAAAATTACAGAATGTTCTTCTCATATAGTTATATATGTTTATAAAAAAATTTCAGTGGAACCTCCTTATAACGTCCGTAAAAAATAATAAAAATTTCATTTATTCGGCGATTTATCTCCGGTTGGCAAAAAAACGAAATTTTGAAAAATACGCTTTTACGCTTCGAATACTTTTTAAAGAAAAACTTTCTAGGTTCAATTTATTTAAATAAGTTTAGTTTAAGTAATTTTAGTTTTGCATTTTTACTTTACTTTAAGTGTAATTTTGTCATATACGTTTATATGTACTTATAACAAAATGAAATTAATATATTTTATCATTTAAAACACAATTTAAATGGAATAAAATTGTTCCAAATTGAAAAATACACTGTTAAAAATCTGCTGCATTTTGTTGCAACGCACTCCCTTGCTTGCATAGAAAACGGTTACTTGGCCGTGATATGGAGCTTTCTCATTGGTTGGAATAGAGATATTATATACAAGCGGTGGAGTGCGTTGCAACAAAATGCAGCAGATTTTTAACAGTGTATGACACGGTCAATTCACCGTGCTATGGAGCATTCTCATTGGTCAGAAGAGAGATATTCTATAAAAGTAATGGAGTGACGTTGCAGTAAATACTGCAGATTTTTAACAACGAAGTCAATTAAAATCAATTTTCAGATTCGTTAAAATCGTCTGCTTTTGGCGAGGAAATGCACTGCTCGCTAAATCCCGCGTCGCTTTCAGCTTTTCACGCCAATTATTCCAAACTATTTTATTTTTTTACATATCTAATAATGTAATTCCGTCGCTAATTTTCACTGATCCTTTATTACCTACATGAGTAGTTTAATTCGTATTTTTTTCAAAAAATTCTGAGTATGCCCCCAATGGAGACCTTCCTTGTAAGCAGGGGCGCATCTCAGCTTTTGGCAAGCAATGAAGGGCGCCATTATTAACATGGCTCAAAAAAGCGAAAACATCATTTTTTAATATTAGTAGTAACATATGCAAATGACTCATAATAGCTCTATAAATATAAAATGCCATGTGTAAAAAAAAAAAAAAAAAAAAAAAAAAAAAAAAAAAAAAAAAAAAAAACCTGTAACAGTAAATTATATTAAATTTTGAATAATACATTTTTCTGTGAGGGGTTATCTCATTTTTGAATTGGAAGGAGCCATAAAATGAAATAGCATCTGTTGTTATAATAAAATAGATAATCAGAGAAATTGTTAGGTTTTTTGGGGGCGCAAGTACTCTGCAATAACTATAATTTTTTTTGGAGGTGTAAATTTGTCATTATAAAAAGTACAGAAACAAAGTCATGGGTGGTTGCAAAGCGAAAGCCTGTAACAGGAAATCCTTTCGATTGATGGAAATCCATTGATGGAAATCCTTTCGGTTGATTTTACAGATTTAAAAAAAATATATATCTAAAGGTTCATTGGTCTGGGGAAGAAAAAGAAGCCTTTATCCTTCTTATAAAACAGCCTAATGGCCAGTGAAACAACGACAATAACAAAAACAAAAATGCTAAACTTTCATGTACGAAGGAGCTTATTTCTTTTCCACATTTCACTTCTTAACTAATTAAAAAACTACTGCCGACATTTATTAATTCCTATCGGTATAATTTCCATAAAAAGATTTATAAAGCATAAATATAAATTAGAAAATAAATAAATGCACAGCACATGATTAGTTAAAAAAAAAAACAAAATAGTGCTGCTGTTTTTCTTTTAATACGTTGCATACGTTATAATTTTTGATACTTGAAATACACTTGTAGTTGTTTTTAAAACATCTCTCATGAAAATATCAATGATTTTAAATAAGGTGTCCTTACAAGGGAATGTATTTAAAGTTTTAGAAAAAAAGACTAGTTACGGGAAACCTTCAAAAGGGCTCCAAGAAAACTTGCAAAGGGCGCCATGGCGCCCGCTGGCACCGCGTTGGACAGCCCTGCTTCAACATATTTATTTGTTTAGCAATAAATTTGCTTATTACTTTTAATTTTAATATAAATTATTATTTATGAAAAAGCAACAAATTATGGGTAAACATTATAATATTGACTATTGTGTTATAATTTATTATTGTGGAAGTTTTGAAAATTGAGAAGAATGTATATTAATGTGGGAGAAAGATTTTCTACCAGAAATATCGTCAAATGTAAGATTTGATATTTAAAAATTTAAAAGAAATTACATAAGTACCTGAAGACAAAAACTCATTAATACTGGGATTTTTATCTTGTACCTTAAAGATATTTTATTTTTATTAAATTGCGGTAGGATTAAACATAACATTCGTCGCCAGACGTGGCCCAAAATGAACAGGCTATTGTATTGTATTTCTTCTTTTAAGGTGTCAAGTGCCCTTTAAAGAATCCAAAAATCGATTTTTTAAAAAAAATAGCTTATAATTAAATATGATTATTTAGGAACATTTAAAAACAAACCGCATTCGAAAATTCGAATAATAAGAAGAATTATATCTAAAACACTTTGCGCTTTTCCTAAACGACCAATGGGTGATTTAAAATTTAACGTCAATTTTCTCAAAGAGTGATTTTCATCATTGCGCGCACGATTTCTGAAAAACGGTTGCGTATAATTCCACAAAATTTTCGTTGAATGTATCAACCGTATATATGCACAAAATGGTCCAGTATTATGCTTATCAAATTAGAAGTTTATAATTCACGACTACTTTTGTGTAAAAAAAAATCTCGATGTTTCGAATTTCTTTAAAGAATAATACTTTTTCTCTGGATCTATAAGATTTATTTTTTTTCATGGTAGGTCATTTTGAAAACACATTATATCTCTAAAATCTTGGCCTACTTTAGCTATTCAAATTTACAAAATCGTGCGTGCAAGTTTTATTCTTAATTACCTTAAAAATAATTAAAAAAACATTGCGTATGTGTATAACTTTTTAACAACTTTAACTAATAAAATAAATACTACTTAATAAGGGTTCTCAATTTTATAGTCAAAAGTCAATTAGATATACAGTGATTGCAATTCTTACCGATATCACCTTTTTCACGTATTTTATTAGTTCAAAGGGTACCTGACCCCTTAAGCAGTTATTGGGTTTATGTCCTATTATTTGTATAAAGAACACACATTAAACTAGTCAAATTTAGTAATCCAATTTATTATTTACTGAAGTGCATTAATGAACAAGTTGATTTTTAAAATTTCTTCATCACACAAATTTTACGTACATTTATAGCTTCAATAAGCAAGTAACAGATGAACGTTCTTCACAACAGCAGTTCAATCTATCTCAGACATCTACGTACTGCGAGGCCACGCTTTCCTGGTGACATTACACAGGGTCCTATGCAGCATTTTTTACGTGAGCAAAACTCGTCTTTCTTAGCACAGTCCCTTTAAAAATAATAAGAGAAAATATTTTTTAATAACTTTGTAGGATTTCAGGTGAAAATACAGAAACAAACATAAAAACTTATGTAACTTAAATGGTTTTGCTAACAAATGTATGTATATCTTTTAATAATTTCAAATATAAAATATCTTTTAAAATGTTATTGGTAATTTCTTCCATTATTTGAACTAGAGTATAGACTACACAGACTAGAGATCTGCACAGGCCGAAATTTCCAGGCTCGAAAGTTAAAATTTTGGCTCGAGTCCGGGCCGGCCGAACAAAAGAAATATTGGCCCGGCCCGAACGAAAAAAATATTGGCCCGACTCGGCCCGGCCCGGAAAAAAGTTAAAAATTCGGCCTGAACCGGGCCAGACTTGGGTGAATTTCTACGGAACATTGATCTTTACTCTAACGGAAGAGTTCAGACCAAAAAAATTTATCTCAGTCTTTTTTTTTCTTTCATGTTTATAATCTCTATTTATGCAGAAGTGCCATAGGCTGCGATATTTACGCTTTTATGAACCTTTGTTTGTTGTATGTAAATGTTTCAGTTATTATTAGTATTATTAATACATAATCTAAAAAATGGTATATGGTAAAAGTAAAATCTTCTAAGACATTGGAAAGAAAAAAATACGTTTCCTTCTTAGTACATGTAAATGTTTCATATATTTTTTCTCGCGTATTGTTGTATTTATTTTGCATTAATGAACAGCTTAAAAGAAATTTTCAGTTTTCGGTTTAAACGAAAATTACGTCATAATCATGGGTTTTTTAAGTGTTTAATTCTATTTTAAGACTCCTAGAGATCTACGATTCTTTAAAAAGAATAAATTCTAATGTTTAATTGTAGAATAATGACGACTTAAAAGTATATGCCTATTTTGCAAAAAAATTGGACCAAGCCAAACTTTACTGATTTGTGAACAGATTTTTACACGTCGAGAAAAGGATTTTCATACGGGAAGATTCAACAGGAACTGATTATTTTGGTCCGTGAAGACTAGAAAGAACAAAGTCAGTACGGAAAAAATAAGTTAGGCTCGGCCCGGCCCGATACTCTTAAGACCCGAGGACGGCCCGGCCTGAAAAGATTAATGACTAGATCCGTCCCGCTAGGCCCGAGTCTTCAGAAGCAAGGTCCAGCCCGAAAGCCATTAATGGAAATCGGCCCGAACCCGACCCGTGCAGATCTCAAACACATATTTAAAGGAAACCCATTTTTAAAAAATTGAAAACTCTAATTTTTTTTTACATAAAATATAATTTTTAGACTATCCACAAACATAAAATAATCCTTGGAGGGCCACCGTAATACTTACCCATCATGAATATACATAGTATAAAATATGAAAATAAAACATAAGTAAAATATTTATGAAACACATTGATATTCCAAAATTATATTAAACTATCGTGTGTTAATTATATTAAACTGTTTTACATTTTATGAATATGATATACATTGCTGAGGTGTAATAAATGTTTCTTCCTGTATATTAACAGGAACACAAACAAGATTTCGACCATTAATACTATATCTGAAGTACTGTTTATTATGAAAGAAAGATCTGAATATTTTTACGCTTCGTTATTGTACGAACGCAGCTCATTTTCTACGCTTCACGATCAATTTTCAACTTGTTTTTCTACTGGAATGGATTTTAACTATTTGTTTTTTCTACTTTTTACATTTAGCATATTTCTTTTCAGAAAAAATTATAACTTTTGTATAAATTTGATATATAATAAATACATGGAATATATAAAATTATAAAAAAGTATATAAATATTAGGGATGCACCGAATATTCGGTATCTATTCGGTATTCGGCCTATTCGGCCATGTTACCGAATATTCGGTTAGGCCGAATATTCGGTATGGCCGAATATCAAAGTATTCGGCCATAGTATTCGGCCATTCAATACTTAATAAAAACTTTTACAAACTTTTCACTAATTCTACTTTTAACTGTCAATTTTTTAATTTATATTTAAAATAATTACAAACAAAATCATTTTTAAATAAAATAGAATGTTTTTACATTATTTATTTGCTGTTTGTAAAATATAACTTAAGAAAATTAAACATGAGAAGGATTAAAATGGTGATTTATTAGGATTCTCCTTGGGAATAAATTATGTGCAGATACAAGTTTCTAAATTTTGTTTAGTAAATAATCTGTTTCTTGCTTTCCCCCAAATAAAAGTCCTTTAAAAGAAAAAAACAACAACTTTTGAGATTAGTAATAGCTATCAAGGCAGACAATTTTTGTTCATGAAACCATAATCATAATAAACTTATTGAGTCATAAGTACATTGTATTTCATCCCACTCTAGGTCAAAACTTGTGTGTTCGTTTATTATATTAACAATAAATAAGATAACATATTTTCAGCTCACATGCTTTGATTTCTGTAAAATATGATATGATGGGAAGGGTGGAAAATACCACCATTCATAAGAAGAGAACTATGAGCCAAACATGCCTTTATTCAAAATTAAGTTGAAAGTATTTGTACTTTATATTGAAAAAAATTTGCCTTGAGTTATTTAAAAAGGACAATTATCAGACTGTAAAATTTTTCTTCGGCCATTTTTTCATTATTTGATTTGAAAATGTTTGTTTTGATTCATAGAAAATTTTATTAATTAAAGTTCAATATCGTGCTTCTTAAATAAGTCAAGGCAGATTTTTTTTCAATACTAAATGTTCTTATAAAAAGCTCTTGTTTACCAAAATGTAAGTTTCTTTTATTAAATATTATGTAAAACTATTTTAAAAAGTAACATTTTAATACCTTTAAATTTTAAAATATAAAAAGAATTTGGAAAGCCGAATATTCGGTATTCGGCCGGCCGAATATTCGGTATTCGGCCCAACAATTACTATTCGGCTAGCCGAATATTCGGTATTCGGTTCACCTGTCGGCCGAATATTCGGTATTCGGTATTCGGCCAAAATCACTATTCGGTGCATCCCTAATAAATATATAATATTTATTTATTGGCGTACATATTATATGTTTATATATGTATATCTCTATATGTAACTACATATATATAGAAACATATCTAAAATGTATATGCATAAAATATTTACACAAACATCATATTTTTTTAAACATCTAATAGATAAAATTTATTAAATAAATATATCTTTATAATTATTTAAAAATTATGTTTTTCCACTATCTTCAGAAATCGAAAATGGTCAATTACGACAATTAGAACAGGATAAAGAACTCTTGCCAACTTACGGATAGATAGACGGACAGGCAGAGATGGCAATTTCTTTTCTAATATTTCATTAATATTTCATTTTTTATTTTTTTTTAAACAATTAAAAGACTTACTTTATACTACATATGATGGGTAAGTAAAAAGCATCATTGCAGGAAAAATATCAACTAAGCAATCAAATAAAATTTTAAAATTTATCAACAGATACATTTTCGTATTAACCACATGGTAAGAGTTATTATTACAAGATTGTGTTTTTACGAAATCTCTTTTTATCCTGATCATTTCAGTGCTTTAAGTGCAAAGTCCAATTATATGTACGCTAAATTTGTGTTTTATTTATAATGATTTATTTATTTATTTACAGAGAGAGTTATAATTTTTTAAAACTATTAGCCGCAAAATATACTGCATTCTCTACATTCTTTTAAGATCAAATGAATTAAAATTTCGTAATCGAAATCCACGCAATAGAGATCAATTTAAAACTACTTAAGGCTCGAAAATTGTTTTCTAAAACCAATTGAAAATCAGAAAAATGAGATTGAAATTTGCAAACAATTCTTTTGAATTTTTTAAAGTTTTCCTTTTTTTAATCCCCCGGTGAAAAATTTAGATTTTTTGATTACGTATATAATAGACTTGCGTTTTTTGAAAAAAAAAATAATTCTTTTATCTATTTAAAGCGGAAGTTTTAATTTTATTCTGAAGTTTGAGTTATAAATAAATGCTGAAGAAAAGGTGAAAATGGTGTTTAATGTTTTTTCGACCGAATACAATTTTTAGTACGATTTTTTGGTGCTGAGGAATGAAGGCCTGAAGTGGGAAAGTTTACCTACGTTATAAATTTATGGGAAATAAAAATAAATCTTTTAGTTTTTTTTTATTAGACTCATGACTAGATAATAATCTCTTTGTACGAGGAAAATTTAAATTCAATTATATAACAAAACAAAATTACAACAATTTAATAAAAAGTCTCTGCTACTGACTAAACCAGTATGACTTTGATTTTATATACATTAATAAAGACAATTACACGGCTACAAATTTTGAACCAGATTTTGGTGCTCAGTATAGCTGCCAACATTAGATGGTGAAACCTGGTACCAACATTTGGTGCTTCCTATTTCAGTCTCGTTCTAAATATTAGAACTATGTTTCAACAAGAGTTCCAAATATTGGTTCAAGCTTTACCCATCTAACACTGGCAGCTACTGAGCACCAAAAATAGGGCAAGATTGGGACACTACCACAACTATTTAAACTAGGACAAGATTTATAAAAGTGTAGACTGGAAGGTGCACGACAGTAAAAGTAATCATCTCACCGAGTTCACGAATGAAGACCTAGGATTAGTTAAATCTCGATTTGCATCTTAAAAAGTAATCGGTCTGTGAAGTCACATCTAGGTAGAAAAAAAATTATAAACCCGATTTTAGTGATTGAATCATAGGTTTAACTTTATAGTGTTTAAATATCTTTGATGTGATTTAAATATCTTTGACATTATATTTTCCTGCTCCCATTCTTCAATGTTTCCATACCTTGGACTGCATCAAAACACAATAGTAAACCTACGAGTCAATCGCTAAAATCGGGTTTATAGGTAGTTTCTACCAAGATATGACTTGGCAGACCGATTGCGTTTTAATATGCGAATCGATATTTAGCTTATCCTAGATTTTCATCCATGAACGTGATGAAGTGATTGTCTGTCCTGCCACCTCTCGGTCTAAATACGACAGTTCTGAAATATTAGCTACGGTACTCATTTACAATTATGTGGTTTAGTTAAATTAATGCCTGTAAGTCTTTTTCCTGGGTGTAAAGTAATCCAGGAATAAATCATCAAAATATATAAAATAATAGTTAAATAAATAAAAAGTTCTTGCATTTGAGTTGCATTTCTCTTCTATTTAGAGCATGTTTCAGAAAGTATTGATCTAGTTAAATATTTTAACTTTAATATACTGTATTTCTAAGACATAGTTAATTATGCGTTTTTATGTTCTATGTATAATAAATTTTTTAAATGTCTCTAACTGTTACTAGTTTCTGTACATCATATTCACTAGAATCGGCGAAAATCTTTTCACTTCTAAGTATCTTCTACTGATTTAGCCAATAAGACTTTCATTTTAACTACAATAAGATAGTTCTGAAATACTTGTTACGCTACTCATTTAAAATTATGTAGTTTCGTTAAACTAATGTCTTTAAAAATTTCTTCCGTGTTTAAAGCAATGCAGTAATAAAGCATTAAAATGTATCAAATAATAATTAAATATGTTAAAAGTTCTTGTATTTGAGTTACATTTTTATTGTATTTTGTTTACGTTTCAAAATGTTATATAGTTGTATTTTAATATTAATATACTATTTTTCTGTGACATAGTTAAGTATGCGTTTTTATGCTCCATATGTAATAAATTTTGAAATGTCTCTGACCGATTCTAGTTTCAATACATCATATTCACTAGAGACGGCGAAAACCTTCTCACTTCTAAGTATCTTCTACTGATTTAGCCAACATGGCTTTGATTTCATCTACATCAATGAAGCCATTATGGCAGTTCTGAAATACTTTCTACGCTACTCATTTAAAGTTATGTAGCGTTCTTAAATTAATACCTGTAAAACTTTTTTCCGTGTGAAGCAATGCAGGAATAAATCATTAAAATATATAAAATAATAATTAAGTTAATTAAAAGTTCTTTTGTATTTGAGTTACAATTCTATTATATTAAGCACAGCTTCAGAATTCATTATGTGTATATATTCACTATAAGACCAAATGTATATAAATATATGTAAATATATATAAATATAATTAAATATATATATGTATTTACTATAAGGCCAAAGGCAACCGGCCACATGCGATTTTAGGCACTTTGTTAAATATCTAGAAAAATATGTGGGGAATTATCCTGAAAATATAAGTGAGTAAACGAGAAGTGAAAGGACGAGTAACTTTTGGATAACTCTGAGAAAACTAAAGTAGCAAAAACGTTAAAACTAAAGATTATGAGTATGTGCCTTATTGTAATAATCTGTGTTAATTTTTAAGAGGATAGCATGTTTACTCGTAGAGAAACCAAGTTTTTTTTATAAAAACAAACCTATTTTTTCACATTTAATGTTTAATAATTTAAGCATTTAATGCTTAATGCTTAATGCATTATAAAATAATGTTTTTTATTGAAAATATGGTAATATTGCACGCAATGTTATATCCTGTAATCAGATGTAAAAAAAATAATAAAAAATGTATGAATATTGTGCGGGTTTACTAAAAAATATTCATGCGTGAAAATTATCAAAATTTCATTTGCATATAATGTCAGCTAAATGTATAGAGCAACTTTAGTGAAAATAAGAAAAGCATAAACTGAAAATTCTGAAAGCGTTTGTCGATTGAATAAGCTCAAAATCCGTTATTTCCAAAATGAAGTAAAAAGACGAGGGCCTGTATGCTTTTATCCATTGATTAGTGTTAATACAGGATACATAAAATGGCACGTATTACCATATTTGGACACAATCCCTCATTTCTTTTTGTTTCATTTTGGGAACAACGAATTTTGAGCTTATTCTATCGACAACCACTTTCAGAACTTTCAAACTGTGTTTTTGAGACTTTCACAAAAGTTGCTTTATACGTTTAACTGACACAATGTGCAAATGGAATTTTGATAAAGTTAACCTAAGAGCAATGAAAAATTATTTTTTAAACCTGTTCAGTTTTCATACAATTTTTCTAATTTTAGTTCTGTTTACAGTTTATTATGTACAATGTTTTTTGTCATGTTGTCGGAAAAGAAATTTTTTTTATATAAAGAACTGCACAAATTATAAGCAAAAGAAAAAAATTGAAAAAAAAAACTGGAAACATTTTTAGATTGTTTTGCTAAAAATCTTAATTTCTCTTCGTGTATATATGCAGTCCGCATAAAAATGAACACAGTTTACTACAATGAAACAATTTAATCACAATCTACAGTTTGGATATCAGTCTTGTTATATCAGTTTTGACAGGGTAATCCAAAAGATTCAATTCAATTCAAAAGAAATTATTTTTCAATTTGTTGACTGTCCCCTATGGAGTTTCGGGTAAATTTCTTCACGGAAATGTATGACTTGTACTTTTATGTTTACACACTTAGAGTTTCAGGATAATTCCTCATGTATTTTGTTAGATATTATGTCTTAAATCGCAAAAGCTGATCACCTTTAGCCATATAATGTACAGCTATATTTCAATATTGATATACTATGTTTCTATGACATAGTTATGTTCTATGTATAACAATTTCTTACTCTCTGGCTGATTCCAGTTTCAATACATCATATTCCATTAGAGCCGGAGAATATGAACAACTTGTACCCATGATGAAAAGAACAAAAAGCATAATAACCAGGCTGTATTTCATTTTCCAGAGTAAGCTTTAAGAATGATTTAAAATTATCTGAAAAAATTTATATAAATGAAAAAATAAGAATGCAGTATATTTTTTAAAAATAAGTTTTAATCAATTACTTATAAATACATATTAAGTTATAATTGTACATTTAGGAAAAAAATAGAAATACTGAGTGAATAGTTTAAATAATGTTTGTGTTTCTTTCCTGTTGCTATATCTTATTTAAATAAAGGTATAGAAACAAAAGAAATAGAACATATAAAGAAATAGAACAAAAATTATTACTTTTTTAATAAACAAATGAAATTTTCTCGCTTTCTACAAAACGTAAGAAAAAAGCACCAAATTTTCCTTTATCGGGACAAATGTCAAATTAAGTTAAATTCTTGTAACAACATGATGGGTCAAGCCAAGGATCAAGGTGTCTAAGTTCAATATTCGACTAATAAAAATCAATTTAATTTTTTTTATAAATCATAGAATAATTTACAATATGGTATACAAATGTAAAATGTATGAAAAATAACACGCAACTTCTTTCAAATGTAATGTGTGGAGGGAACTGGGGCACATTAATACACCCCCTCTACTGCTCACAGGGTCATTATAGGAAGTGTCACATCTCCAAAAGGTGATGCTAGTGTGCACAACTACATACAGAAAATCTCTGCATGATTCAGTAGTTTGATGAAATGGACTGGTGATTTATTGTTTTTCTATTCCAAAAGTAAATTTGACTTGTACAATTGAAATGGTATTATACAACTGTTCTAGTGTTTTCAACCGTATGAAGTATTGGATTTGAGAATCCATTACCTTTTATTGTTTTTTTATTACTGTATTTTACCATGCACGCCTTAATCTAACGATTTTTCGCTAAAAAATTATAATATTACTTTTTATTGAAGGAAAATAGCTCTAATTTTTTATATTAGAGCATTTTATAGTATTTTTGCAAACAAAAGGCGTATGAATTTACCCAGCGTCTAGTGCAAATCTAACAAAAGAAATGAACGGCAGCCTGGTAATTCTCGAATTTATATTTATTCTCCAGAGATAAAAGTATTTTCGACATGAGAAATATTAAGAGAAAGAAGTTGCGACACAACAAAGAATAATTATATTGTAAACAGAATTTTTAATATAATTATCCTTTATTTTCTGTTTATAAACCGATTTATAAACAGAAAACATGGTAGTTTTTTATATTTCCTAACAAAGAAAACAATTCTGGGGTTGAAGTGCAAGTTATGACAAAGTTACCACACCCAACAATCAGAAAGGGCACAGCCAGAATATCAAATCATTATTCATTTAATTTTGATTTCTTTAATATTACTTACAAATAAATTGTGGGTGATTTTATAATTTCTATAAATAAGTATAAAATGTTTTGATAACTAATTTTCTATGAAAAATATGCATTGGTATTATTTTGTCTCCATTTTCCCAAATGTATCAAAGTGCACTATGAGGTGTATTAATATGCCCCGGGGATGGGGCACATTGATTCAAATTAATTTTTCTGACGTTTTTTAATTGCATGCAAAAATACTACATACAATAACTACTATAGGTTTTTATAACACACTACACATATTTTGCTGACGCCATATGGAAAAATAACTTGAAATTTCTACATTCTGGATACCGAAAAAATGCTTAGTAAAAAGCTGTTTCAATGTGCCCCACTTCCGCCTATAGTTAGTTTTACTTTCTAAAAATCTTTGATAACTTTTAGAGATTTTTTAAAATATTTATTTTTTGCATTCATAGTCCAAGAGCCGACCGCTCAAAAACTTAAGGTATTGAGCACATGGAAAGAAAACGTTTATTTTATGGAAGAATGGTAATACACTGTAAAAAAAATTCAAGAGGTTACTAAAAATTTCTTCGTAAATTTGTATTCCACAGAATTTTTTAGTAACCATTACAAACTTTTTTTTTGCAAGTGAAACAAGCATTTCTTTTGTAAACTGAACAAAAGAATTTTTTGTATGACTAACTTAAAAATTTTTAGTATGAGCCGCAATAGATGGCAGCACTAAACATTCTTAACTGCTCCGGCAGGGTTTTCATAATCCCTTTATTAACGAGACACTACAAGCATTCGGGGTGTATTAGGCGGTGGCAAGTTTCGAACCCGGGACCTTTTAGCCTGGAGTCCGTTACTATAACCACTATGCTATCAAGGCCACACCAACTGAGTTTTAGTAAGAGCTATTAAAAATATAAAAATATTAACTCTTATTCGTTGCTAACTTTTTTCTAGTAATTCTTACAGATTTTCTAGTAACCGACTAAGATTACTAAAAATTGCTTAGTAATTACAAGGATCACTAAAGTTTTTTTAGTACATCGACACTTTTTTTTTTACAGTGTAGCGGAGTCTAAGAATCCATGTCTGTAGGAAGTAAAATAGTGCATAAACCATACATTAATACCACTAGTAGTTTATAGTTTACTTGTAGGTTTATCATTGTGTTTGTCCTGCAATTATTTCACACATTTAATTGTAGGGAAAAAAAACCTGATTCAAACCGGTTTAAATTCATTTTTAACGGTCAAAATGATCGTTCACTGTAATTCTTGCGTTAACATTAAGTTTTATAACAAAATGTGGAATTTGACCTTTTCATTAACTGAGAATTTCGACTTCATTAATGAGATCTTTACATCTACTAAACACACCACGTTAATTGTTTTCATTGCGAATGTAACATGTTATAAAGACATTAATTTTGCGAAAAAAGACATGACATTTTATGGCAAATAATCATAATATTAATATAAATTTTAATTAAGCGTAGTTTCTGTAGGTTTATTTTGATTTTAAAAATTTTTTTACAAAATAAAATATTTAGTTAATTGTATATGCGTCACAGTGTATCAAAATTTCAATAACTAAAATTTTTAACTTACTTGAAATCTACTGTAAAAATGCTTAGTGTTTGAGTAAAGCATGGTGTTTTTATACAGGTAACTGCACAATAAATCGTTGGTAAAACTCCAGCTGGCATCCAATATCTAAATTTAATATAACTACTTATGAAAGGGAGTCAAAAATTTTTTAACGATGCGATAACGTTGAAATAACATTTAAGCTGTCTTGAAAAAAAAATGATTGAAGATTCGAAAATGAATAAGAATGGCATTCGAATTTTACAGATGTTTATTTTTTTCTTTTGAAGAGAAAAAAAATGTCTACATGAAATGCAATTTCGAAATGAAAGGCACCTGAAAATTTTGCATAGTTAAAGGATTTTAGTTCTTTTTAAACAACATAATCATTCAGAACTGGTCTTAAAACTTCAATAACATAGTAATTATAGGGTTCACCATCGAAAATTATCATAAATATCTATTTTTACTTTCTTCTCAGTTTACAAGAAGAATGTACAGAATTCGTGAAAAATTTCGAGTTCCGGTTTTCGATGGATTTATACGTTTTAAAAGGCCCTGAACATATTTTATGATTTTTAGAAAACGCCTGTCTGTGAGTTTGTCTGCTATTTTCCCTATGGAAGTATGTTGGTAACAAAAATTTTGTGGGCGTTCTATCTCAAGAAATAATGCACAAAATTTCACATTCAGTTTGACCTTGATATAAACTGAAACTGATTTTTTTATATGTCCGTCAATAAATGGCATTGTTATGTTGTATTATTCACGACTTTCACAATAGTTCTGTTTCAAGAACTAACACACTTATTTTTACTATATTTAAGATTGAGTTACTTCCTCAAATGCACTAGTATTTTTTAGTTTTTGGTGTAAATCGCCTTACAGGTTGAACTGTTGTGCTGCATTTTTCAGATTTTGCAATCGCTGTGTCTCAAGAAATAATGCATGGATTTTCATCAAAGTTCAGATTCAGAAAGCCCCTGATAAAAATTGGTCCTAAATTTGTTTTTGATGTACATTAACTAACAAGTGATACTGTTAGGAAATTTTTTTTATATTTCTGCAATAGCTCTATATCTGAAACTTATTCACGGGTTTTCATCAAAGTTCAGATTCAGTTAGAAACTGACATAAATTGTTTTTGGCTGGATTTGGGGGGGAAATCATCGGTGGCTCTGCTATGCTGCATTTTCCGGAATCATTAACATGTATATGGGATTGGAAAAAAGCTTTAAGATTGCTGGGATAAAGATTTTGCAAAATTAAAAAAAAAAAAAAACCTACTTAACAGCGCCACATATTGGGTGATGTATACAAAAAACTAATCGTGATCAATTTTTTTACGAGGAAAAAGCTGAATCTGATGTTTGATGAAAATACATGCATTAGTTCTTAATGTACATTTATTGAGAAATCGTGAAAAATGCATCAAGGCAACGCCATTTGTGTGACGATTTACAAAAAACTTACTAAACAACACTAATCTATGTGAGGGATTAACTGAACGTGAAATTTTAGAAAATTTTGTGCTTTACTTCTTAAAATAGAGTCATTTGCGATAATCAAGATTTATGCACTATGGCAGTGCCACCTGTTGAGCGATTTGCACCAAAACATAATCACCACCATTCTACATCGAGCACTAACTAAATATAAAGTTTTATGAAAATACGTGTAGCAGTTCTAGATGTATGATTACTGTGGAATTTGTAAATAATGCATCCTATCAGCGCCCTCTTTGAGCGATATTCAAAAAACTAATCAGATCTAGTTTATATCAAGGTCTCACATAATCTAAGGTTATGTGAAATTCCGTGCATTAGTTATTGAGATAGAGCTATTGTCATAATCACGAATGGCAGAGCTATCTGTTGAGTGATTTGCACCAAAATGTCATGAGTACCATCTGAAATTTGGAAAATTATGCAGAAGGTATTCTTCTAATCGTAAAAACGCGAGAAGAAAAGTAAACGGAAAGATTAAGTCTATGATGGTGAAAAGATAATCTGATATCGCTATATACAAACAGTTCGTAAAGTATTCACAGTTCGTATTATTGTAACAGTTCGTAACAGTTCGTATATATGATTCGTATTACAAATAATACGAGCTTTCTTGATATAATGTTTTATATTCTGAGAAATTAAGGCGTCTGATTTCTGATGATCTAGTCCTAACAAGGTGTTTCTTATCCCTCAGTTTGACTTCTGTAATTTTTTTTTTAATTTCTTAAGGTTTTACGAGCATATTAGAAAAAAAAATTATAATGCATTAAAAATATATTTTCCCCCAAAAATTTTTTAAATAAATAAAATTGAATCAGTCTATTTATTTATTTCTACTGATTTATATATGCATTTATTTTATGCTCTTTTGAGCATGTATTAACGAATTTACTCGTGCATACCGCCCACGCGTTTATAACGCACACGTCGTACTTTACAAGAAACAAGTTGGAAATTGCACGTGAACGTAGCAAATGAGGTGCGTTCGTACGATAAGGTAGTTTTAAAAATATTTCGATCTTGCTAATCTAGTAGAGCGTACTCCGGATACAGTATAGTAGTCGAAATCTTTACGTTTCTGTAAATATGCAGGAAGTAATTTTTATTACACCTCAGCAACGTATATCATTCATAAAATGAGAAATAGTTGAATATAATTAAAACACGTACCAAACCATGTTTCCCGTATAGCATTATATAGTGGAATACTTTTGTGTGGCCCTGTAATTTAAAAATTAAAAATTCTTTGCATCACAGATTATACAGAATGCATATTTTAGTATATATTTCATAGATTCATGCCAATTCTATTATGTTCGAATGGATGTAACATCATTAAAATGCATTTGAAACTTTTTCCCCATTGACCGTAATGTAACGGAATCCTTTTGATTGTCCCTGTAATTGATCTATCCATCCGATTTTCATAAAATTTGAAATGACTCGACAAAATTATGTAATAATTATGTATTTTAAATTTCAAACGATTCGGTTGGGTAGTTTTTGCGTTGTTATATGCGGACAGACGGACAGGCAGACAGACGGACAGATGGACAGACAGACGGACGGACTGAAGGTCAACAATAGGTGCTACGTATTTACATAATTACGAACGCACCTAAAAACGGCGATTTATTAAAATCTCGTGCATAACACGTACCGTAAATTTGATATGCAAATCAATGAATGACTAAATAGATTTCAGTACAAAAAGTCGAAACAAACATTATATCAGGCCAAAAATGAAACAAAAATACATTTTTAGACTACGGGTAGGGAGTGAATGATGGGGGATAGGAATAAGAGGCTGCAGCGAGAACTGACAATTAGCGTTTGTATAATGTTAATGTATAAAAATAGTGCAGAGAGTGAAATAAAGATGCAATAATACTTCAATTAAATAAGATTTTCCGTGTTATAATGTTTTCTTGACTCATACACTGTAAAAAAAAAAAAAAAAAAAAAAAAAAAAAAAAAAAAAAATCTGTGAAGGTACTAAACTAGCAAACTGGGATTCCAAGAACTTTTCATGTAACGATAACAGCAAAAATTCATGTAATCGATTCTGAAACTTGAATTTTTGCTGTTACCGTTACAGGAAAAGTTCTTGGAATCCCAGTTTCCTAGAAAAGGTTTAGTACTTTTGCAGATTTTTTTTACAGTGTACATGTCTTGATTCATATGTATATCGTGAGATTACATCCAGCAGTAAAAAAATCGTCCACCTAGGTGTTTTGCTTTATTTATTTTTTTGAAAGAAAATGCGCGTTATAAACGAGTAAATACGGTATTATTACTTACTATATTGATATGTCAATTGTCTATCTGTAGATTTTAAAATTTACTAGATATTATCTGCGACATTATTTTCGTATCATTTGAAGAAGAATAAGTATAGTATATGGTTTAAGCAAACAAACAAACAAGCAAAATATAACAAACATTTCAAAAATGAAATCCTAATTAATCTGATTCAGATTAATTATAATTACATTGATTAGATTCAGATTCAGATGACGAAATATTATGATATTTAATTTACCGGATTCAGACTCGTGTTTTTCCAATGCAAATGGTGAAATACCCGTAAAGTATGGTGACGTCACTGCAACGTCGTTGTGAAGTCAAATTGTGACTTTGTGACCATCGATTGTCGATGTGAAGTCACAGTGATTAAAATGTGAAGTCGTTATGGCCGTTTTAGAGCTCTTATGTGACGTTTCACAAAGTGGTCACAATGTGACAAATTTGTGAAAAATGTGTCATTTGTCAAAATTTGACATTAACATTGTGACGAAACTGCGACAAAAGCGACGATATTTAAATTGCTAGAAACATGTTTTTTAAAAGTAAATAACATGTTTTGAAGGATATTCATAAACTTCTAAAGATTTTTAAGAAAGTCACATCTCAGACACAATGTGACGTCACTGAGAGGTGGCATTTTAGCCACAGATGTGATGTGACCAAAGTGACTCACAGTGACGTCACTGTGACGTCAGTGTGACCATGCATGCTATTAGGGTAATAATTTACTAATAATAAGTTCGACGTAGCTGCGGCCATTCGGTAGCTTCAGAGACCCGAAGCCATCCTTTCCTGTTTTCGGTGTCTTTAATTTAATCAATTTTCATTTTAAATTTATCCTGTTTCATTTTTAGATTTTTCCCCCAGCCTGGTTTCTACTGGAAACTATTCCGGGGAACTATGGCTGCTATTCGGGATGTGTAATGGAATCTTTGAACCTCCTGTCCGCTAGAGTATGTCAATAGAGAAGAAAAGCTAAGAGATTATGCGCGACAAGAAGAAAAACCAAAGAATCTGGAACGTTAAAAAGGGTAAAAAAAATAAAATAAAATGCGAACATCGCAAGGTCCAATTTGGGCCGTAAACAACAAACATTTTTTCTAAAAATTAAAACGGTAATTTAATAATTATAAAACTAGCGAGCTACGCCCGCTAGCTGGGCCACTTTTTCCAAACGAACCTCGGTATTAAGCAGTATATAATAAGCAAAAAAATTCATTTAATAAGCAAGTCTTGGTGTTCGAATCCTTAAGCACAAAAAAGTAAATTAAAGAGCCATGGTCCCGTTAAAAATATGTGATTTCGCACTGTGGGCCACGTGCACTTGAAAAAAAAATTTGGATCGGAGTTATGGTCGCTTCGCGCCCATTGTCCCGTTAAAAATATTTGGTTTTGCACGGTGGGCACTACGCGCCCATAAGACATAGTTTCGTATTTTTTTAGTTCATCAGAAGCAGATTTTTACGCAGATTCTGAATATGTAATCAGTTTTTTTCTACTTTAAAAACTGTCTGTATGACGGTTTAAGAAAAAACGCACAAAAAAAAAGTTTCGATAGTCCTGTTTTATTTCTAAGTTCAATATTTTAGCGAAAACTACGGTAAATATTCTATGGCAAGTCAAAAAATTTGATGCGGAAAAAAGCGCAATTAGCGCCGGTAGAAAAAGAAGTTTTCGGCTGTTTCTTCTTTTAGCCAAAGGGGAAAAATTCATTTCCTTCACCGCAAGATGGCGCAGTGTTCTGCTTCGGAGCTCCGTTTGGGAATTGAGGCATTTTTCGTTCCGATTCCCAAGGGGTTTTTAATTCATAACTTTTTTAATTTTGGTCCCACTGTCTCGAAAATACCCGAAATGACTTCCCCGGAATTTTTCCAATCGAAAGACACCTCTCGCGACTTCCAACTCGCCCGCGTTGCGAACTGTAATCGGCTTCAAGCAGACAGACAGACAGACAGACAGAGGCGCACGGATTTTATTAGTATAGATTAACCAATTTTTTTAATCGTGTTTTATGCTTATAAATTATTAATGAAAATCCAAACTTGCATATTTATGTTTTCAATTGTAGTTTGATTTTTTTTTTCATGAGCTCGAAATATGCTTTCGCTGTGTTGAATAAATTTATTTTTACTCGTTATTCTACCATTTCTATTAATTCTATTTTACATTTGTTTCTAAAAAATATCATTTAAGCTAATTATTTTTATAAATATGTTTTTGTAAATTTTTTAATGTGTCACTTGAGATATGACATTGAGGGGATTAGATATACGAGAAATCAACATATACAACGAAAAATCAAAAGGAAATTACATGCTATTTAAAAACGATTTTAAAAAAACGTGAGAAAATTTTAACAATTAATCAGAACTCGGATAATATTTTTAACTGTTACATATTTTTTGCATTTGTATTTAACAGCATTTTGAAATATTGTAACATCTATCAGTGACAAAATGTTTATAATTCTTCAACATATTTATTTGTTTAACAATAAAGTTGCTTATCGCTTTTAATTTTAATATAAATTATTATTTATGAAAAAGCAACAAATTATGGGTAAACTTTATAGTATTGATTATTGTGTTATAATTTATTATCGTAAAAGTTTTGAAAATTGAGAGGAATGTATTGGAATGTGGGAGAGAGATTTTCTACCAGAAATATCGTCAAATGTAAGGTTTGATATTTAAAAATTTAAAAGAAATTACATAAGTACCTGAAGGGAAAATCTCATTAATACTGGGATTTTTAATTGTCTTGTACCTCAAAAATATTTTATTTTTTATTAAATTGCGGTAGGATTAAATATGACAATCGTCGCCAGACGTGGCCCAAAATGAACAGGCTATTGTATTGTATTTCTACTTTTAAGGGAGATTCGTAAGAACAAACCCAAAATTTTTATTATTGATTTTAAAGTAATGAATTTTCGTGTACTATTTAAGAATCTTCTTGTAAGGAATAATTAGCAAAAAAATTCACTTTTTATTAGAAAGTATATTTTTATGGGGATTTTTATGATTTTTTTTTTCGAAAAATACAGTTTTTAAAATTACTACTGCTCATTCAATTTTCAATATTTTGGTATTACTAAAATTTCTTAAATAGTGTTATAATATATAGAAAAGAACTAAGGAGAGATATTTTTAATTTTCTATTTTAATAGGCTAAAAAAAATAAATAAAAATACGCATAGTAAATTTCCTTAAATTCGTTATAATTTTCATGTTTACCAATTTATGTAAAACTTTCAGAAATAGTTAAAAAAAATATATCTCCTTACTTTTTTTGCAAATTTTTTTAAGATTCTAAAAACATAAACACTGTGTTTCTAAATTATTTTACCACTGAGCCTTAGTACTTTGAACTTAGGCAAAATATGGAAAAAGTCATTTTCGGGAAAACACGTTTTAAATGGCCGCTAGTTCTTTAAACTCTATAGTGAGTACAATTTAAAAAGATCATTTTCTACCTGTACCAGTGTCCTCGAGTTCTGAAATTTTGCATGGATACTCGATAATATGTATTTTATCGTTTTCTGAGAAAAAAAAAATTGAACTTTTGATGATTTTTGGTCGAAAATGGGGTTCGGGTCTCCCTTAAGGGATCAGGTGTTCTTTAAAGAATCCAAAAATCGATTTTTAAAAAAAATAGCTTATAATTAAATGTGATTCTTTAGGAACATTAAAAAATAAACCGCATTCAAAAATTCGCACACTGTAAAAAAAAATCTGCAAAGGTACTAAACCTTTTCTAGGAAACTGGGATTCCAAGAAATTTCTTGTAACGGTAACAGCAAAAATTCAAGTTTTAGAATCGATTACATGAATTTTTCCTGTTACCGTTACATGAAAAGTTCTTGGAATCCCAGTTTCCTAGAAAATGTTTAGTACCTTCACAGATTTTTTTTTACAGTGCATAAGAAGAAGAATTATGTCTAAAACACTTTGTGCTTTTCCTAAACGACCAATGAGTGATTTAAAATTTAACGTCAATTTTCTCAAAAAGTGATTTTGATCATTGCGCGCACGATTTCTGAAAAATGGTTGCGTATAATTTCAAAAAATTTTTGCTGAATGTATCAAACGTATACAGGCACAAAATGATCTATTATTATGCTCCTCAAATTAGAAGTTTAGAATTCTCGACTACTTTTGTGTAAAAAAAATCTTGATATTTCGAATTTCTTTAAAGAATAATATTTTTCCTCTGGATCTATAGGTTTTATTTTTTTTTTCATCGCAGGTCATCTTAAAAACACATTATATTTCTAAAATCTTGGCCTATTTTAGCTATTCTTATTTGCAAAATCGTGCGTGGCAAGGCATGCAAGTTCTATTCTTTCGTAAAAATTGTATTAACTTAAAAAATAATTAAAAAACATTGCGTATGTGTATAACTTTTTAACAACTTTAAGTAATAAAATAAATCCTTCTTAATTAGGGTTCTCAATTTTATAATCAAAAGTCAATTAGATATAGAGCGATTGCAATTCTTAACGATATCACCTTTTCACGTATTTTATTAGTTCAAAGAATACCTGACCCCTTAAGAAGTTATTGGCTTTAATGTCCTATTATTTGTATAAAGAACACACATTAAACTAGTCAAATTTAGTAATCCAATTTATTATTTATTGAAGTGCATTAATGAACAAGTTGATTTTTAACATTTCTTCATCACACAAATTTTACGCACATTTATACACTGTAAAAAAAAAATTCAAGAGGTTACTAAAAATTTTTTAGTAAATTTGTAATCCACAGAATTTTTTAGTAACCATTACAAACTTTTTTTTGCAAGTGAAACAAGCATTTCTTTTGTAAACTGAACAAAAGAATATTTTGTATAACTAACTTAAAATTTTTTAGTATGAGCCACCAAGCAAATTTTAGTAATAGCTCCAAAATTATTTTTAATAACAATAACGTGCGTCCGAACGGCAAGAGCTTCCTTCGAGCTGTATCCAGACTTCTGAAGCGATAGATTTTCGGCAAAAACGCAATACATGGCAGCACCAAACATTGAGACCAGCTCAACAGGAAATTCATAACCCCTTTATTATAGAGTACTTACACAGCATACATTCGGGGCGTACTTGGCGCTGTCCAGTATTGAACCCGGGACCTTTTAGCCTGGAGTCCGTTACTATAACCACTATGCTATCGAGGCCACGCCAAGTGAGTTTTAGTAAGAGCTATTAAAAATATAAAACTATTAACTCTATTCGTTGCTAACTTTTTTCTAGTAATTCTTACAGATTTTCAAGTAACCGACTGAGATTACTAAACATTTCTTAGTAATTACAAGGATTACTAAAGTTTTTTTAGTAGATCGACCCCCTTTTTTTTACAGTGTAGCTTCAAGAAGCAAGTAACAGCTGAACGTTCTTCACAACAGCAGTTCAACCTATTTCAGACATTTACGTACTGCGAGGCCGCGAGATCCTTTTTCCATTACACAGGGTCCTATGCAGCATTTTATGTTTGAGCAAAACTCTCCTTTCTTAGCACAGGGCCTTTAAAAATGAAAAGAAAAAATATTTTTCAATAAATTTGTAGGATTTCAGGTGAAAATACAGAAACAAATATAAAAACTCATGTAACTTAAATGGTTTTGTTAACTAAAATATGTATATTGCTTTTAAAATATTATTGATGGGTTGTTCCAATATTTGAATTAGAGAATAGACTACACAGATTTTAAGGAAAACCCATTTTAACACGTTCACTGCCGCTTACGTGAAGATGTGATGATAGTTAATGCCGCACAGTAGAAAAAGGTTTTTCCCAGAAGACAATTTACTTTTTATAACAAAGAATAAGTGAAAGATTTTCCCGCGCCAGCGCGTGTGTCTGGCTATTGGACATCACTCCACATTAATCCTTGTGGCCACCGTAATACTTACCCGTCATGGATATACATAGTATAAAACATGAAAATAAAACATAAGTAAAATATTTATAAAACACATTGCTATTCCAAAATAATATTTAAACGCATATTTAAATACATTCATACATAGGAACGCTCTTTTACGAAATTGTGGGTATTACTTGATTATCCTTTTTGACCCAATTTGACAAATTATATAAATCGCCAAACTACTTGTAAATTGTATAAATTAACAAAATTTTTATTTCAAATATCGAAAAAACAAATACATTGGTAAAGTATTTAAAAAAATACAAGTAAAATGTCGAATTAAATATAACTTGATAGCGTAACAAACGCATGCCGTTTGTCTGTCGGTCTGCCCTTTGTCCGTCCGTCCGCATATAACAATACAAAAACCACCCAACCGAATCATCTGAAATTTAAAATATATAATTATCACATAATTTTGTCGAGTCATTTCAAATTTTATGAAAATCGGATGCATAGATCAATTAAAGGGACAATCAAAAGTATTCAGTCACATTACCATCAATGGGGGAAATTTTTCAAATGCATTTTAGTCGTTTGAAATTTAAAACATATAATTATTACATAATTTTGTCGAGTCATTTAAAATTTTATGAAAATTGGATGTGTGGATCAATTACAGAAACTATCAAAATTATTCCGTTGCATTACGGTCAATAGGGAAAAAATGTTTCAAATGCATTTTAATGGTGTGCCGGTCCTGCACCTGCTGGTTTAAATATGACAGTTCTGAAATATTAGCTACGGTACTCATTTACAATTATGTGATTCAGTTAAATTAAAACCTGTAAGTCTTTTTCCTGGGTGTAAAGTAATCCAGGAATAAATCATCAAAATATGTAAAATAATAGTTAAATAAATAAAAAGTTCTTATATTTGAGTAACATTTCTCTCCTATTTAGAGCATGTTTCAGAAAGTATTGACCTAGTTAAATATTTTAACATTAATATACTGTATTTCGAATATGTAGTTAAGTATGCGTTTTCATGCTCTATGTATAATAAATTTTGAAATGTCTCTGGCTGATTCTAGTTTCAATACATCATATTCACTAGAGACGGCGAAAATCTTTTCACTTTTAAGTATCTTCTACTAATTTAGCCAATAAGACTTTGATTTTATCTACATCAAAGAAGAAAATAAGACAGTTCTGAAATACTTGTTATACTACTCATTTAAAATTATATAGTTTCGTTTAACTAATGCCTGTAAAAAAATTTCCGTGTTTAAAGCAATGCAGTAATAAAGCATTAAAATGTATGAAATATTAATTAAGTAAGTTAAAAGTTCTTGTATTTGAATTACATTTTTATTGTATTTAGTTTATGCTTCAGAATGTTATATAGCTGTATTTTAATATTAATAGACTATTTTTTATGACATCGTTAAGTATGTGTTTTTTACTCTATGTATAATAAATTTTTTAAATTTTTTGACTGATTCTAGTTTCAATACATCATATTCACTAGAGACGGCGAAAATCTTTTCACTTTTAAGTATCTTCTACTGATTTAGCCAATAAGACTTTGATTTTATCTACATCAATGAAGAAAATAAGATATTTCTGAAATACTTGTTATGCTACTCATTTAAAATTATATAGTTTCGTTTAACTAATGCCTGTAAAAAAATTTCAGTGTTTAAAGCAATGCAGTAATAAAGCATTAAAATGTATGAAATATTAATTAAGTAAGTTAAAAGTTCTTGTATTTGAGTTACATTTTTATTGTATTTAGTTTATGCTTCAGAATGTTATATAGCTGTATTTTAATATTAATAGACTATTTTTCTATGACAGAGTTAAGTATGCGTTTTTTACTCTACACTGTAAAAAAATTTGCCGTTGAAAAACGGAAATAGTACTGGTAATCTACACGCCAGTACTACTTCCGTTTTTTACCGGAAAAAAATTTCCAGGAATAGCTCCATTTTTTCACAAAATATTTCCGTTTTTAATATTTCCTTATGTAAAAATTGTCGTTTGAAAAGTTAAAAGAATTTTTCAAGGACAAACTAACATCTTTGTGATTTTTATTCTTTACTTTACAAAGGTACGTTAATATCAGGGACACAATATATACAATTAATTTAAACAACAGAGAAGAAATGTTACTAACCTTCCATGGGGTTTGAACTCACGACCTTGTCTGTCGTAGCCGGGAGTGTAATACCATTACGCTATGATTTCATATAGCACCATTTCAAATAGCTTTACTTATTTCGGATGCATTTCATGAAGTAAAGACAAGATTTTTGAACGCGGGTTTATTTTTGTAGATATAATATTTTTTTATTGAACGGACAATTCTAAATCAAGTTTTACAGATTTTCTTTCTATAATTTCTAATAGTTAGCTTTTTAATTTTAGCTTTATAAAAAAAAAGTTTAACCTTTAAAATATTACATGCATAAATGAAAGTAATAAAAAATTTATTTCCTTCTTTTTTGGAAGAGTTTTAAAGCTATTTTATTCATATTTATTTATTTATTTTATAAAAGGATACTCATACACTTAAAAAAACAACAAAAAAACATGTATTTTAAAAATATTTTCTATGACGATCTATTGTAAACTCAATAAAGATAATTACTATGGGTTATGGGTTATTAAAATTGATTACATTTATTGATTTTTATAACTTAAGTAATCGCCAAAATGATAATAATTTCGGTAATATATTTCGATATATTTTAAATTTTAAGAGCGAATTTCTTAATTTGAATATATTAAAATATGTATACATTAAAATTAAAAGTAGATTTTTTTCCACTTAAAATATCTTTTGCACTTTTTATATCATGATATAAATAAATTAAACATATTTAAAATTATACTGAAAAAAAAAACTTTCCTTAGCTATCTCAAACTTAAAAAGAATTAATAAATCTTATTATAATTTTTTTTATTTGTAAAAATATGCTATCTTTTTAATATACTTTAAATTTTATGTGCGAACTTCTTAATTTGAATAGATTAAAAAATATATATATTAAAATTAAAAGTAGATATTTTTCCACTTTAAATAACATACGCACTTTTTATATTATAATACAAATAAATTAAACAAAATCAAACTGAAAAAACAAAAAACTTTCCTTAACTATCTGAAACTTAAAAAGAATTAATAATAATAATAATAATTGTTATTATTTTAATATTGTAAAAATATGCCATCGTTTTATAATTAAAACAGAAAAAAATAAGATAAATGTTGCTATGTTTTTCTATTTGTCATACAGATGGCGCCACGACACTTATCAGTTAAAAATACTGATAACTTGTGCTGTTTAAAACGGAAGATGTTCTGTTTGCGGTGAGATTTACGGAACAGTTACTGTATTTTTAATCTCAAAATAGCAAAAATCGGAAATACTGCTGTTTTCTTGGAAAAATCAAACTATTCCGTAAAATTTTAGGGAAAAGTTTGTGTATATTAACGGATATTTTTTACAGTGTATGTATAATAAATTTTGAAAATTCTTTGACTGATTCTAGTTTCAATACATCATATTCACTAGAGACATTGAAAATCTTTTCACTTTTAAATATCTTCTACTGATTTAGCCAATAAGACTTTGATTTTATCTATACCAATGAAGAAAATAAGATAGTTCTGAAATACCTGTTATGCTACTCATTTAAAATTATATGGTTTCGTTTAACTAATGCCTGTAAAAATTTCTTCCGTGTTTAAAGTAGCGCAGGAATAAAGCATTAAAATGTATGCAATATTAATTAAATAAGTTAAAAGTTCTTGTATTTGAGTTACGTTTTTATTGTAGTTAGTTTATGCTTCAGAATGTTATATAGCTGTATTTTAATATTAATCGACTATTTTTCTATGACATATTTAAGTATGCGTTTTTTACTATATGTATAATAAATTTTCAAAATTCTTTGACTGATTCTAGTTTTAATACATCATATTCACTAGAGACGGCGAAAATCTTTTCATTTCTAAGTATCTTCTACTGATTTAGCCAATATGGCTTTGATTTCATCTACATCAATGAAGCCAATATGGCAGTTCTGAAATACCTTCTACGCTACTCATTTAAAGTTATGTAGTCTACTTAACTAATACACTCTAAATAAAAAGGAGTGAGTATTCAACTCCATCGCAGACTCAAAATATGCCCAACCTCTTTAGAGTGAGTATCCACTTTGGGCAAAAGTGGAATTGTTGACTCTTTCAAAAAGTGAATACTCACTCCTACGAAGTGAATATTCACTCTAAACGGGGGTGAATAACCACTCTTTCGGAGGAGTGACTATTCACTTTAGCCAAAGGAGTGCGTTTTTTCACTCCTAGTAGGAGTGGATAGTGACTCTTGCGTAAGAGTGAATAGTTACTCTTTGATAGGGTGAATAGTCACTGTTTTGTAGGAGTGAATGTTCTATTTTTAATTAAGTTAATTCTTTTTCTTGTGTTAGTTTATGATTTTTATGGGAATTGTAAAAAAATACATTATTGACAGTATTAGTTTAATTAATAGATTGTAACATTGATTGAATTTTTAAGGAAAAACTTATTTAAAGTTACATATGTATTAAATTATATTACTTACAGAAATAAACTAAAATATTTTATTTCAAACTTATACCTTGTGTTTCTTTCATTGTAGTGTTGAATTCAGGAGGTGGCCCAGAGGTGGGGGGGGGGGACATTCCCTTCGGAGCAATGAGTTGTCCCCCCTCCAGAGAATTTGAAATTTCTTGTTTTTAATGTTCAAAAAGTTTTATTTTCCCCCGGAACTCCATGATGTCCCCCCCCCGGAGATATACAAATCCCTCCCGAAGAAAAATGTTTGAATTACACATTGTTTTCATTGGAAGCACTATAGGTACATGATAGTTTTAAAATGCCCGTAAAGACAAGTATTAAACCAAAATCTTCATCAATAATCGTTATTATTTTCTTATGCCTTTTTTTTCATGCGTAATTAAAATTTTATTCCCCCCCCCCCCTTGAAAAAAAATTGAGATTTTCTTTTTCAATGGTAAAAAAGTGCAATTTCCCGCCGGAACGCTATAATCCCTCTCCCCCGGAGCAACAAAAATTCTTCCCGGAGAAAAATTTCCCCGTGCGCGCCATATTTAATTATAACTTTTTATTCCAGTTATATATCGAATTTTATGAAAATCAGTTGAAAAGATTTCGTATGTTTTATAGGAAAAGATTATAAAAACATTAAAAATATAATTATTTTTCATAGTTTATTAAGCAACAACAAACTACAATAAATGAACAGTATTAGATATAGCAAGGTCTCAAAAATCTTGCCATATGTTATAAGAAATTCCTATTATTTTATAAATTTGCCAAATCTTAAATATGGAAACATTAGTATATAGATTTAGGATTTTAAGTACATAATAATTTAAAACATTATTAGTAATAACGAAATATCTTTTAAAAGAGTCACTTATTTAACTCCAAATACATTACTTCACACATTATTTAACTTCAAATTAAAGTTTTAATAAACGGTGAAAATCCGAAAAAAATCTCCAGAGTAGAAACTAATTCAATCTTTTAAGTAACTAAAGTTGATGTTTACATTTACTGTAAATGGACTTTGAATCAGCCCTTTTCGTTAATTTTCAAGCGAAGGCAGACAGATATTTTACATCACACATCAGTTTAGAATAGGAAATTAATCAATTTAAAAACATTCCTGATTGATTGTTTCCTATATAACATAACTAAATAACTGAAAATCATAACATTCAAATTGTACCAGAATAAAATGTCAAAATTAAATACGACTTACCCTTAAATTCCAAAAGTCATAAGAATAATAGTATCCAAAGATTAGTGGAGGGTATATGGGAGTACACGCCGTGTACTATCTGAATATTTTAAGGCCGTTACGTATATCCTGTGTTTCTAGAATTAAGTATTAGTTTATTATTGCTATCCAAATTTTACGATGATTGTATGTGTATCCTCTGCTTATAGTTTCTGCATTTTTTATGATCTCAATGTACAACTCAAGTACAACGCTGATAGTATATCATTTCGTTTCATTATTAAAAGGCGAAAGAAGAACGACTTTGAAGAAGAAACGGTTTGAAAATGGCGGATAATTATCTTATATCTCGCACAAAGTATTGTAGACAAGACTAGAACAAGACTCTTGTGATTAGCTGATGATTACGTAATGCATACGTAACTCTCACTACGTCATAAATCACTCTTTTAAGAGTCACATTTTCTGTTTTAAAAAGAATGCGTTTTAATTTCAAAGTATAATTTTAAAGGTTAAATTTTGAAATATAGTTTTGAAAACTAAAAATCCGAGCCGTGCGAAGTGAGGGGATGAAAAGGGGGGGGGGCGAAGGGGGCGGTTGCCCCGGTCGCGGAAAATGAGGGGCGTAAAATTTATAGAAACAACCTCATTTGTTTCTTCTTTTCTTGTAAAAAAAAATTAGTTAGGGGTTTTTATGAGAAAAAATATGCATTCTCAAAATAACATATGACTTCTTTCTTGGAATCCACAAGAGGTCAGTTGCAAGTTGTTATACTTTACTGTAGATACATTTATTCCACATCTGTTTTCCAAATATCCTTTGCCTAAATATATGCGCCTAATAAATATTTGCCTAAACATAATATATTTTATCTTATATTATTTAGTTGTTAAAATTATTTTAATTTTCAATTTTATGACGCATGTCACAAAAAGACAAGACCGGGGGGGGGGGGGGGATGCCAAATTGAAACTTTGTCACGGTGCAGTTTTCTCCTCGCACGTTGCTGCTAAAAAATACCACATTTTGCTGATTTTTATTATTTTACTCCTATATTTGTTCAAAGTTGAACGGGAATTTTAAAAAGTTTATAATGCTGTATTTCACTTTCATCATTGAAATGACTCTCGCACTCTCGATAATGGAGTGAGGCAGTCACTCTCATTAGTGGAGTGATTCCCCTCACTCTTGATTATAGAGTGAGATAATTCACTCCTTTCTATATAGTGGAAAATTCCACTATTTAAGGAGTGTATTTTTACAAAAGTCACACCAAAAAGAGTGAAAATGCCTCTCACTCTGCCATAGAGTGAGCTTTTCACTCCTTCCACTTTTAGAGTGTAACTGTAAAACTTTCTCCCGCGTTTAAAGAAATAAAGGAATAAATCATTAAAAATTATAAAATAATAATTAAATTAATAAAAAGTCGTTGTATTTGAGTTATATTTCTATTGCAATTAGTACAGGCTTCAGAATGTATTATGTAACTAAATTTCAATATTAATATACTAAGTTTCTTTGACATAGTTAAGTAAGCGTTTTTATGTTCTATGTATAACAAATTATTACATGTTTCTGACTGATTCTAGTGTCAATACACCATATTCATTAAAAAGAAGTCGAAAATATTTTCAAGTTAATTAAAAGTCGTTGTATTTGAGTTACATATCTATTGCAATTAGTACAGGCTTCAGAATATATTATGTAGCTATATTTTAATACTAATATACTAAGTTTCTATGACATAGTTAAGTATGCGTTTTTATAATATGTATAACAAATTATTACACGTTTCTGACTGATTCTAGTGTCAATATAAAATTCATTAAAAATACGGCGAAAATATTTTCACTTCCAAGCATCTTCTAAATATTTAGTCTATAACACTTTTTTTTTTTTTTACATCAATGAAGCCAATATAGCAGTTCCTTTCTACGCTGTTCATTTAAAGTTATGTATTTTTCTTAAACTAATACCTGTTTAACTTTCTTCCGAGTATTAATCAATGCAGAACTAAATCATTAAAATATATAAAATAATAATTAAGTTAATTAAAAGTTCTTTGTATTTTCGTTACAATTCTATTATATTAAGCATATCCTTCAGAATTCATATATGTATGTATTCACTATAAGGCCAAATACGGGGTGTCCCAAAAATTACTGATGAATTTTAAAATTCAATAACTTGCAAACGGGGACAGCTATTGAAAACTTTTTTTGCAGGAGGGTTATGTATAATGTCTGGAGTTTTTTTTACCTTAATTTTTTATTTTAGTTTGAATTTCAAACAATAGGTGGCGATGACGGCGATTGAAGGACAGATCGACGCTTCACTCATCACTGATCACCTGGCCTTCAATTGCCGTCAGCGCCACCTATTGTTTGAAATTCGAACTAAAATAAACAATTACGGTAAAAAAAAACTCCTTTACATTATACATAACCCTCGTGCAAAAAATTTTTAAATAGCTGTCACCGTTTGCAAGTTATTGAATTTTAAAATCCATCAGTCATTTTTGGGACACCCGGTATATATAAATATATATAAATATAATAAAATATATATAGCTATTCACTATAAGGCCAAAGGCAACCGGCCACTTGTGATTTTAGGCATTTTGTTAAATATCTAAAAAAATATATGAGGAATTATCCTGAAACTCTAAGTGAATAAACTTAATAGTATAGGTCATACCTTCCCTTAACTAAAACTCTATAGGAGACCGTCAACAAATTGAAAAAGACGAATATCTTTTGGAGAACTCTGACAAAACTAAAGTGACAAAATCGTTAAAACTAAAGATTATGAGTAAATGCCTTATTGTAATAATATGTGCTCATTTTTATGCGGATAGCGTCTATACTCGTAGAGAAATTAAGGTTTTTTTTTATATAAAAACAATCCTATAATTTTTCCAATTTAATTCTTAATAATTTAAGGATTTAATGCTTAATGCATTGTAAAATAATGTTTTTTATTGAAAATATGACAAACAACATTGTTCACAATATCCTGTATTCAGATCTAAAAAATAATAAAAAAAATTTATGAAAAATGTCCTGGTTTACTAAATAATATTCATGCGTGAAAATTATCAAAATTTCATTTGCATATTATTTTAGATAAATGTGTAAAGCAACTTTAGTGAAAATAAGAAAAGCATAGATTGAAAATTCTGAAAGTGTTTGTCGATAGAATAAGTTCAAAATCCGTTGTTCCCAAAATGAAGTAATAAAGACGAGGGCCTGTATTCTTCTATCCATTGATTAGTGTCAATACAGAATACAGAATATGGCACATATTACTATATTTGGACAGAATCCCTCATTTCTTTATGTTTAATTTTGGGAACAACGGATTTTGAGCTTATTCTATCGACAATCACTTTCAGAACTTTCGAACTGTGTTTTTTAGACTTTCACAATAGTTGCTTTATACGTTTAGCTGACACAATATGCAAACGGAATATTGATAAAGTTAACCAAATAGCAATGAAAAATTTTTTTGTAAACCTGTTCAGTTTTCATACATTTTTTGTAATTTTTAGTTCTGATTACAGGATAATGTGTGCAATGTTGTTTGTCATATTGTCGGAAAAAAAACATTTTTTTATATTAAGAACTCGGCAAATTATAAACAAAAGAAAAAAAATTGGAAACATTTTTAGATTGTTTTTCTAAAAAATCTTAATTTCTCTTCGTGTATATATGCTGTTAGCATAAAAATGAACACAGTTTATTACAATAAACCAATTTAATCATAATCTACAGTTTGAATATTTTTGTTATATCAGTTTTGACAGGGTAATCCAAAAGATATTCGTTATTTTTCAATCTGTTGACTGTCCCCTGGGGTAAAATTCTTCACGGAAATGCATGACCTGTACTACAGTAAAACCTCTAAATAATGGCCACCATGGGAGCGCAAAAATTGTGCGCTATTGGGAAAACCTCAGAGATAGAAAAATTTCTAATGAATGCCTAATGTTTCATTAGTCGATGTTAATATGTCCTAAAACCTCTGTTACATGATTAACCAGAAATTAAAATAATTTTTAAAGCAATAAAACTGAAATAAAATTGTACATACCTTTATCCTTTGTTTATTACATTCTTACTTTTTTTTTTTTTTAACAAAAGTTTGTTTTTATAGGATGCGTCATAAATTCGTGCAAACTTTAAAAATGCCTAATAAAAGAAGTAATGCTAGCAAAAAAATTCAGTTTGCGCGAGTATGATCAGACGGATTTTGGATTTTTTTTCATATATAATAAAAATGATTCCAAAAAGAACCGACAGGGGGCGCTTACCCGCCATATTGGGATGTTTTATGCAGTTCAGGCAAACACAAATCGACAATGAAACAAATCAGAATAACATGACATTGTGGATTATTATAAGGTAGTAAAAGATACTCAAAATGCGAAACTTTCGAGATGCAGTATTTGTGGATTTACCATTCTTGTAGAAAAAGTTAACCACGAGCATTCGATCTGGTAACGATATCATGCGCCCGAAATCGAATGACGAATCCATCTCCACCTAGGTGTATTATTGCTAGCCTGATTTGCATAAAACGCCTCAATGAGACTCGTGGGCGCCCTCTATTGGTTACTTCTGGAACCATTTTTTATTATACCGGGGGGAAAATCTAAAATCAGTCTGATCATACTTGCGTAAACCGAAAATTTTTTCGAACATTACTTTTTCTTTTATAGATTTTTAAACTTTGCACGAATTTATGACGCACCACGTACATGCGATTACATATAATTTGTTTATCAATGTGAAGTTTTAACTCTATCAGTAATTTTAATACTTTTAAATCCTTTTTTTCAAAAAAAATGTATAACTGTTTTCTGTAATTTTTTTTTTATTAACCATTTGAAAAATGGTTGTTGTTTTCGGGAGAATGGACCCGATGATGTTACCACTTTTGAATGATGTTACCACTTTTGAATGATGTGGTCACTTTTGAATTTAAATTAATTTCTTTACTTTTAGAAGAGTTTTTATTTGAATTTAAATTAAATTCTTTACTTTTAGAAGAATTTTTATTTGAATAGTAAATTAAAATGGTTAAAATCATTGTAATAAAGGAGAAAACTAACAAATTTAAAAATGGGTAGACGGAAATTAACAGATACGGAAAAAGCCGAAGCCAAAGAAATGAATGAACGTGAATATCGCATTCAATGATATTAAACACAATACGCGTACTTAAACAATCATAAAGTGATTTTTATTTCTTCTTTTGCTATTTAAAATAAAAATTTAGTCAACATGTATAAGTTGCTTATTAGTTTGGCGATTCGTATCATTTGGCGAAATTGGTCGACGGGATAACTGAGTAATACTGTATTTGGTTTGGCGCAAAAACGTCTTTCAATGCAGAAAATGATAAAATCAAAAGATTATTGAGCCGCTGAAAACCAATTACGTGTTGAAAGGCGATCACGAAAAAGGAAGCAATTTAATGCCGAACCGATTAATTGTAAAACATCATGTCGCCAGGGCGACCAATCCACTAGCCATGGCGTTTTACTATCGGTCGGTTCTAACCAGGAAAATTTGAGTGCCAATAGTGATTCTAACAAGCCGGAAAATGTTATAGCTATTACTCTTGATTTTCCACCACCTAAAAAGAAAACTAAAAAGCAATCGGCTTGGGAAAAACTGGGAAAAAACTTTTTTGATTCGATGTCTGATGGACCCATTCACATATGCATGTGCTGCGATCGATTTTGGTTTAAAACCTCCATCACCAAAATTCTGCTCTGTAAAATCAAACAATATATGCCAAAGTCTTACAAGTATAACAGTATATGCCAAAGCTGTATTTTAATAATGATTACTTTTGCACCAACAATGTTAAATAGTTTGAAATGTTTCTTTCGTCGCCAACTTTTATGCTTGGCGACAATAGAGTGATATAACTTAAACGAACCGTACCTTCAAATTGCAGCATGTATAAAGTCATTTATAGCAGTGGCACGGATAATACACAATAAAACAACTGGTATTTAGCTTAAAATGATAGATGAATGTATCGAGTGAAACATTTTTCAAATGGTTGGGGTAATTTCTTAAATTACAATTTTTTTTTTTTTTTTTTTTTTTGTGCTTTTTAAAAGCATACAATCTCAAATCATCCGATTGAGGGGGGGATGGGGGGATCACAGATAAATGTAGGGGGGGAGGAGGATTTTCTTCAGCTCATCCCCACATTTATCTCCAATCACAAAATTTGGGACACATTCCCCTGATAAATTTAGAGGATTTTTATTTTTTTTTTCCTCGTTAAAAAATTAATTTTTCATTCTTTTTTGCAAAAATTATTGTCCGCTTTCGGAATGTCCGTTATTCAGAGTTTAAAAATATAAAAATTTAAGTTTTGCGAGTGGGGATTTGAATGCTGTCCGTTAAATAGAGGTGTCCGCTATTCGATAGTATCCTTTATGGAGGTTTTACTGTATTATGTTTACACACTTAGAGTTTCAAGATAATTCCTCATGTATTTTTCTAGATATTTAACAAAGTGTTTAAAATCGCAAAATCCGGTCACCTTTGGCCATATAATGTATCGCAATATTTCAATATTAATATACTATGTTTCTAAGACATACTTATGTTCTATGTATAACAATTTCTTACTTGTCTCTGGCTGATTCTAGTTTCAATACATCATATTCCATTAGAGACGGAGAATCTGAACAACTTGTACCAATGATGAAAAGAACAAAAAGCATAATAATCAGGCTGTATTTCATTTTCCAGATTAAGCTTTAAGAATTATTTAAAATTATCTGAAAAAACATATAAATAAAAAAATAAGTATGCAGTATAGTTTTAAAAACTAAGTTTTAATCAATTGCAAATTAATACATATTAAGTTATAATTAGACGTTTAGGGAAAAAAATAAAAATCCTGAGTAAATAGTTTAAATAATAAATATATATTTTTTTATTTATTTCCTTGCAATATTTTAATTTTTACTCACGTGTAAGTGGCAAAATTTTTTAGAATTTTAATTCATTTAGATTTTAATTTAGTAGAAATATTATCTCTCTATCAAGATGCGAACGTAGTCCTTCCATTATTATATTTTCCTGAAGACGCCCGCAGAAGACGGCGCGAAACGCTGAAAGTTTTCTTTTATTTTAATTGTACAAATGTACATTAAAATTCCTGTTTTGTGCACCACTGAGCAATGTGTTATTATTTGTTAAATTTTATGGTGCAACTGTCCTATATATATTTATTATTAGTTTAAATAATGTTTGTGTTTCTTTCCTGTTGCTATATTTTATTTAAATAAAAGTATAGAAACAAAAGAAATAGAAAATATAAAGAAATAGAACAAAAATTATTGTTATTTTTTTTTTTTTAATATAAGAGTGAAAATTTCACGCTTTCTACAAAACGTTAGAAAAAAGCGCCAAATTTTCTTTCATTGGGACAAATGTGAAATTAACTTAAATTTTTTAACAACATGGCGGATCAAGCCATGTCGCTCAAGGATCAAGGTGTCTTAACTTCAATATTCGACTAATAAAAATCAATTTAATTTTTTTTTTATAAATCATAGAAATATTTATAATATGGAATACAAAATGTAAAATGTATGAAAAATAACACGCAAGTTTTTTCAAATGTAATGCGTAAGGGGGAACTGGGGCACATTGATACACCCCCTCAACTGCTCACAAGGTCATTATAGGAAGTGTCCCATCTCCAAAAAGTGATGCTAGTGTACACAACTACATACAGAAAATCTTGGCATGTTTCAGTAGTTAGATGAAATTGGACGGGTGATTTATTGTTTTTGTTGGCCAAGAGTAAATTTGAATTGTACAATTGAAATGGTGTTACACAATTGTTCAAGTATTTTCAACCAAAAAGATTACTTTCCCTGGAAAGTAAAGATATTCCTTATCAGGTCATCATTCTTTACTATTAGGTAAATTATGAAGTGTTGGAATTGAGATTCATTTTATTCAAAATGTCTTTATGGGGCACAATCATACAGTGTATTTCGGGGCACATTGATACGTATCAGTATGCCCTATGATAGCTTCAGACAACCTAAATCCTTTTCCAGTTCGCTTTTTCATTACCTTTTATTGCTTTTTTTATTATTGTATTTTACCATACACTCCTTAATCTAACTATTTTTCGCCAAAAATTATAATATTTGTTTTGATTGAAGGGAAATAGCTCTAGTTTTTTTATACTAGAGCTTTTTATAGCATTTTTGCAAACAAAAGACATATGAATTTACCCAACATCTAGTGCAAGTAAAACTAACAATAGAAAAGGACGGCAGCATGGTAAATCTCGAATTTATATCGATTCTCCAGAGATAAAAGTTTTTCCGACATGAGAAATGTTAAAAAAGAGAAAGCAGTACATCAAAGGATAATTATTTTATAAACAGAATTTTTAATGTAACTATCCTTTATTTTCAGTTTATAAACCGATTTATAAACAGAAAACCTGATAGTTTTTTTTTTTTATATTTCCCAAGAAAGAAAAA
Organism: Maratus speculifer; assembly: GCA_964019185.1. Lineage (NCBI taxonomy): Eukaryota > Metazoa > Arthropoda > Arachnida > Araneae > Salticidae > Maratus > Maratus speculifer. Next base: position 456,190,082 of record OZ025290.1, on the reverse strand, counting down.
AATTCTGGGTTTGAAGTGCAAGATAACTTTTAGAGATTTTTAAAAATATTATTTTTTGCATTCATAGTCCAAAAGCCGACCGCACAAAAACTTAAGGTATTGAGCACAAGGAAAGAAAACGTTTATTTTATGGAAGAATGGTAATTGCGGAGTCTAAGAATCCCTGTCTGTAGGAAGTAAAATAGTGCATAAACCAAAAATTAATACCACTAGTAGTTTACTTGTAGGTTTATCATTGTGTTAATTAAAGGTGTGAAATAATTGTAGGGCAAAAAACCTGATTCAAACCGGTTTAACCTCTTCAGACCTGAGGTACACAAATGCGTGCCTCCATTCTTTTCGTCATAAAAATTAAACTGTTAGAATTTTTTGCATTTTTACTTTACTTCTGTACAGCTGCATGTTTTTTTTTTTTTTTTTTTTTTTTTTTTTTTTTGCTTTAAAACAAAACCAATAAATATCAGCACTGATGAATATCACTTCATAAATTAAATATTATTTTCATCCGAGTTTTAAAAATACCTTCAAGACATTGTGGCCAAGAAAGTAAGAAATATTCATGATTATTTAACATAAATAATATACAAAAAAAAAAAAAAAAAAATTGAGGATATTTTGATCATTTACTTGTTTAAACACCTTAATTTTATTATTGTGTAAATTTACATTACTGATAGTTAAAGTGATGTTTTAAGGGGATTAGTACTTTTGTATCCATATTTGTAAACCTAAATTACCAGTCCTCTAAAGTACTGATTTCATAAAAGTGGCTCTTTATGTCACCTATGATGTCATTTCAATTATGCAAAAGCAATAAATATATGTTTGTAGAGTTATTTTATGCTCAGGTCTGAAGAGGTTAAATTCATTTGGAACGGTCAAAATGACCACTCACTGTAATTCTAGCGTCGACATTAAGTTTTGTAACAAAATGGGAAATTTGGCCTTTTAAATGACTGAGAATTTGGACTTCATTAATGAGATTTTTACTTCTGCTAAACGCACCACGTTAATTGATTTAAATGCGAATGTATAGTCTGTCTCAAAAGTTTAAGTACTCTGCAAATGTGGTTTAAAATAATTGAATAATAAAATATTTTATGCTAATTTACAATAAATACTCGACATTTAATCAAAATAAAATAAAATAAACCATTTTGAGTAGTTAAAAAAATATTTTTTTATTATTATTATTATTTTTTTTTTTTGAAGAAATGCTGTCTCAAAAGTTTAAGCACTACATACAATTTTTTTAGAAATACGGGATTGATATTGTGTAATGACATTATATGACATCATATTGCAATTTTATACAAGTATGAAAGGTGGAGAAATTATTTTCTCTCGTTTTAAAAATTTCGAAGGGTAAAAAATTCACGAAATGTGAGCTTTTGAAAGTTTTTAAATTGAAATCGCAATATAAAACTATTTCTGAAATTGCAAATACTTTAAATCGATCAAAGCGAGGCATATATCAAGTACTCTCTAGAAATGATAATTTTAAGCAGAAATCAAGATGTGGACGACCACATATGACGACTGTTCAGACTGATCGGAGAATACGAAGATTGATATCTGGACAAAATATGTCCATACGGCAAAATGAAAATAATCTCAGTGTATAGGTGCCCAAAGACACTGTAAATAGACGTATTAAAGCGTGTGATTACATCATGCTAAAGAAAATAGCTCGCAAACTGTCTCTCAAATTATATCACAAACAGACAAGAATGAACTGGGCTAAAAAACACATGTCCTACAGGGACAAGTAGCTTACTGTTTTATTCAGCGATGAGAAAAAGTGGAACTTAGTTGGCCCTGTTGACTGGATTGCGTATTGGCATGACTTACGCAAGAAACCAAGGGCATTTTATCAGAAGGCAGCAAGGCGGTAAATCTGTTATTGTTTGGGGGCATTTGGATACAATGGCCTGACCTCTGTGGCTTTTCTAAAAAGAAGACAAGATTAAAAAAAAAAGTCTCAAGAGACTCTAAACCATCATTTGCTTCCATTCGGTGACCTTTTTTTTGGGGGGGGGGTGTTCTTGAATGGACTTTTCAACAAAACAATGCCTCAATCCATTTATAACATTCTACAAAACTTTGGTTTTCTCAGAAAAATGAATTTGTGACTAGTTAGCTTTAAGTCCATATTTAAACCCGATTGAGAATGTCTGGAGTATTTAAACCAGCCAGGTTTACTGCAATGGAAAGCAGTATGACCTTATTAAAGAACTCCAAGGGGCCATTGAGAAAGCATGGTATTCTTTGCCACCAGAAACCCTACAAAAACTAATAATTTCAATTAACGCACGTTTATCTGAACTAATCCGAAATCACGAAAAATAATTTATTAGTAAAAGTTCTGTAAAAATTATAAATCTGGGTTGTTTTTTGTCATTGTGCTTAAAATTTTGAAACAGTTTTTTTACAACATTTTTTTATTTATATTTTTTTAAATTAAATAATTTTTTTTTCTATTTTTGATATCATTTCTTTAAATAATGTTGCGAAATCTGCAAATAAAAAAAATTATTCATTTTAATTTTTAAAAATCTTTAAAAATCGACATTTTATGCTTGTGCTTAAACTTTTGAGACAGACCTTAACATACTATAAAGACATTATTTTTGCGAAAAAAGGACATGACGATTTATAGCAAATAATCATAATATTAACATAAAATTTAATTAAGCGTAGTTTCTGTATGTTTATTAGGTAGATTTCGTAAGAAATACTACCTATTGCAATCGCACCAGTTTATATATATATATATATATATATATATATATATATCTCACTTTTTTATGGACACGATAACTTCTATAATTTTTCACCAATCTCCACCAAACTTGTACATAAAATCAAAGGGGATAAAATCTTGGCTAAGTTCGTTAATGGGCAAAATCGGACCAAGGGGGACGGAATAGGGGGCGTTTTTGTGAAAACCGAAAAAACGCCATAACTTCTTAATTAAAGTAGATATCGAATCGGTTTAAAGTTTATATTACTTCTTAAAAATGGGCCAAAAGTATATGCATGACAGATTTTTGATAAATTTAGAAGTGGGCTCAAGGGGCGAAAAAAACAGGGATTTTGAGAGAAAAAAATTCATAACTTCGTCAATTTTCAAGATATCAAGTCCAACTGAATTTTTTGTAATTGTTCTTAAAATTATCTAAAGCTTTTGTATTTACAAGTTTTTGATAGGACCAACTTTTACCGACGAAAAAAATTAAAAACGAAAAGAAAAAGGGCGCTGAAAAAAGAGAAAAATCCATAACTCCGTCAATTTTTAAGATATCAAATCTGATTAAATTTATTTTACATCTTCTCAAAAATATCTACAACTTTTATATTGACAAGTTTTTCATAGGATCAATTCGTATAGCAAAAAGAAATTAAACAAAAATAGGAGTTGGTGAAAAAACCTCAAATCCAAACTGCTTATATTCTGACTCATTTTTAAATTCATTTTTGATTCTAAAGGCATCCAAATGGTAGATCCTCTTATTTAGAAACTGTATAAAGTGACGCATTGGTCAATTTTCTGATAAAGACAGAATATATTTCAAAAAAGGCTACCAAAAAGGGTATTTTGAACAGAATTTTCGAAAGTCATCCGGACTGAAAATTGAAGGAAGTGTTCAAATAAGAAATTGCTTTTTTTTCTGACTCGTTTTTAAATCCATTTTTGCTCTCAAATGCATCCAATTTACAGATCCTCTTATTTAGGAACTATATAATGTGATGCATTGATCGGTTTTTTGATAAAGACAGAATATATTTTTAAAAAGGCTACCAAAAAGGGTATTTTGAACAGAATTTCCCGAAGTCTTTGTGATTTGAAAATTTAAGGAAGTTTTCACAGAGCAAATTGCGTTTTTTATGACTCGTTTTAAAATCCATTTTCGCTCTCAAACGCATCCAATTTACAGATCCTCTTATTTAGGAACTATATATTGTGACGCATTGGCCAGTTTTTTGATAAAGATAGAATATATTTTTTAAAATGCTGTCAAAGTGAGTATTTCGCACAAAATTTTCCGAGGAATCATGAATAAAGAATTAAGTATGTATTCAAACAACAAATAGATTATTTTATGACTCATTTTTAAATTCAATTTTTTTTTCAAATGCATTCAATTGACAGTTTTTTGTTATTTAGGAGCTGTATAATGTACTGTTTTGGTCGATTTTTTTAATAAATTCAGAATCTATTTCAAAATATGTTGTCAAAACGGGCATTTGAGCTGAATTTTTCTTAAGATGATTCTGATAAAATTAGTTTTTGAAGAAAAATGAAACTAAAAATTGTTCATAAACGGCCAAATGAAGTTATTAAACTGAGTTTATCTCTAATCATATATTTTTTTTTGTTGAATTGAGCACTCTTCGAAATCTACCTCCGCCTATAGGCCCAGCCGACAGGGATTTTTTAGATTTTAGAGGAAATGTTTTACTAAAAAATATTCAGTTAATTGTATATGCATAACAGTGTATCAAAATTTCAATACATAAAGGTTTTAACTTACTTGGGTACTACTGTGAAAATGCTTAATGTTTGACTAAAGCATGGTATTTTTATACAGATTAATTGCACAATAAATCGTTGGTAAATCTCCAGCTGGCATGCAATATCTAAAGCGAAATAACTACTTATGAAATAGAGTCTAATTTCTTTTAACAATACGGTAAACAATACGGTGTTGAAATAACATTTAAGATGTCTTCAAAAAATGATTAAAGATTTAAACTAGTCGTTGGGGGCCACCGTAATACTTACCCATCATGGATATGTATATGAAAATAAAACATGTGAAAACTATTTATACAATGCATTGCAATTCATAAGCAAAATTTAAATATTGTTAATATACATAGTAATGCTATATTAAAGAACTGCTGATGTACCCATTTCGACAAATTATATAAAACGCCAAACTACTCAAGTAGTACCGAACTGCGTAAAAGAAACATCCTTATAACTCCAAAAATAATAATTCTATTAACTAACAATTAACTGCGTAGGATTAAGCGTCTCATTTCCAATCAAAATATACTTCTGAATTGAAATTTGAATGAAATACAGGGTCATGAAAAATCGAAGAATGTGGAAAACAAGATTACAAATATCTCGGCAACTAATAATCCGATCGACTTCGTTCTATATGCAAAATGTGTGTTATTTTATTGTCTTTTACGTCCATTCCTTAGAACAAAAAAATTCGAAAATTTTTATGTACCTTTCATCAGAACGAATTTTTTGAGAGTCCGAAAAAAATAGTTCCGGATCATCGAGGTTGCTGATATTAAATAGGGTTCGTCCCATTCTTACATACTAACTACATACAAAATTTCAAGTCTCTATCTCAATTTGTTCGGGAGATAGAGCGTTTACAGACAGACAGACGGACGGCAAATTTTTTTTTCTAAAAATATGTTTTTCGGAATCTTCACTATCTAAAACGTGTAAATCCGTCAAAAAAAGTTTTTCGATTTTCAAAACGATTGCAAGACTTACCCTATACTACGTATGATGGGTGAGTAAAATGAATAAGAATGGCATTCAAATTTTACAAATGTTTATTTTTCTCTTGAAGCAAAGAAAAGTCTATATGAAATGCAGTTTCTAAATGAAAGCCACCTGAAACTTTTGCCCAGTTAAAGGATTTTAGTTCTTTGTAAACTACAGAATCATTCAGAACTGGTCTTAAAATTTCAATTATACAATAATTAGAGGGTTTATATCGGAAATCATCGTAAATATCCATTTTTACTTTCTTCTAAGTTTACAAGAAGAATGTAAAGGATTTGTGAAAAATTTCGAGTTCCGGTTTTCGATGGATTTATACGTTTTAGAAGTCCCTGAACAAGATTTTATGATTTTTTAAAAATGCCTGTCTCTGTGCTTGTCTGCTATTTCCCATTGTAAGTTTCTTTCTAACAAAAACTTTGTGGGCGTTCTATCTGAAGAAATATATGTATCTACAAAGTGCACTAAAATATACATTTTCTAAAGTATGCAGCGAAAATAATAGTTATCGTTCATTTACAGGACCACGCAAAAGAATTCCAATGCATAGTAATAAAGCAGGAAATTGTTTGCGATATATTTTGATTATGGTAAACGATTTCATATATAATCAAATTGATATACGCTGCTGAGGATTAATATGAATTATTTCACGCACAATACTTAGTATATAGCATTTACAGGGACACAGAAAAGATTTCAAATTGTATATTCTATCTGAAGACCTGAATTATGAAAGGTGGCTGTTAGATGGATGAAACACATTTTTAATCATGATATACGCTTTTAAGTTTTACTAGATGTATTCATATTATATGGTTTATATAAATGTTTATTGTTGGAAATTTAGATGTACAGAGCTACACAAAAGATCTCGGAAAGGTTGCTGAATATGAGCGTAATTTACTTAACATGTGGTTTTTAAATAAGTTATGCTTTTTTACGATGAATTGCATTTAGTTTACTAAGAAATGTTTGTAGAATATAGATAAAGTAATATACAGGGTCACGCGAAAAACTGGATACATGGTCACCTTCGAATGATTATTTCTGGAAATTTGATTAAGTAGTTTAAAGAGAATTTATTTTTAAACTAAACTTTAGCAAAATACGTTCGTGTATTGAAGGTACTATATATTTTACAGCGCTAAACAAAAGTATTCAAGTATATTTCCATCTTTAAGTATAAATTGCTGAAAGGAAAATTTCAACCAGTTAGGCGTTTTCTTGCTAAACTAAATTTGACCATTATATAGTCTATATATTAACCAACAGATCAAATGCAGGGCTTTTCAAAATTATTGGAATACATATTTGGATATGGACAATAATAAGTTACTTCCCTGGGCAACGAAGTTTTGTTAAAGGTTTTAAGAAGTATTGGAAAGTACTTCATAATCTACGCTTAGCGCATAATTTTTCTTACTTGTTGTATTTGTTTTAGTTTCAAAATATTATCATATTATTTAATGTAAGTATAGTTTTATCAGTAATCACCACGAGTTTACAATACGTGCTGTTTGAGCTGCAAAACATACTGTCAGGTATATGAAACATGAATTAAAGAAATTTATATCTACGAATTTTTATATATTTTATATATTAAATTGTATATATTCTTTAGATTGCTCACCGACTGCAATGTAAAGAAGAAGAATATTGGACGATATTAATCATGCATTTAAATAATAAAGTTTCGAAATTAGTAAAATCAGCAAGAAATAAGTAGCCTGTGTGCCAATCCCTTTTATAAATTATACATATACAAAGTTGCAGAGAAATAACTTCAACCTTATTTCTATTTTACGAAAAATATAGGGTCGGTTACGATAAATATAAACAGAGGGTAATTGTAAACAAGCCAAAATAGCACTAAGCAGTACATTAGGCGAACTAATCTATACCTATATTATAAAGATGTTAATTTGTTTATTTGTAGAGGCTAACCTCTGGAACTATCGAACCTATTTTAAAAATAATGGTACCAAAATGGTTACACTGCAATATAAACAAAGGCAATATCTTACGTCGATGCCACCAACACTAAGGGGTGCAGTTGCAAAAAACGTTCTAAAAATTCGATTTGTGTCTTACTGAAGGACCTAGAAAAATGAAATTTGACATGTTAATAACTTAAAATGTAGCATTGATTATAAAGAAAATTTTCTAAAAAATACGAAACTTGAAAGGGGTGAAAAAGGTTTCCAGAAACGTTCTGAATAACGATTTTTAAATCATCCCAGGAAGTGACGAGTCAATTTCAAAAGTAATGATTTCAAAATGATGGTGACAGTCCATATAATAACACTGGCGGTGTTCTATGTTGGTGTCATTATTCTAAAAAGGGTGCAGGCGCAAAAAGCGTTCTAAAATTCGACTTTTGTGTTATTGAAAGACTTAAAAGCATAAAGTAATTTCGCTTGTCAATTACTTATATAACATAAAAATGTAATAATAAAAAAAATCGCCATTTTTCCGTTTCGATTTTTTTTAAAATTCTTCTAAAAATCTACTTTTACTTATATTTCAGTAATATTCTAAATTTTAATTATCAGCTAACTTCCCTTTTTTTCTTAATTCGGCGTAATCTACTATTTATTTTCCAAAAAGAATTATATTGTATTTTGAAAAAGTCAATCGTTTATTTAGAACTATTAACCTCTTTTAATATTTCATTTTTCCTTTTTAGAATAAAAAATATTCTTTCGGAAGTTTTATTTTTAATATTTTATTAAATATCGTCTGCAATCCCGTAATTCATTTTGATCTTTTAACTGGCGTACATTTTTTTTCAATTTGGCAGACTTTCGCGGCTTGAATATAGTTCGAACGTGATGTCCAATTTTCTAACGAATAACGTAATTTTTACCAAAATGTTCGTAAAAAATGCTCTTTTTTCATCAAGTCTTATTTGTCCCACAATGTTACGTATACATTTCTTAATTCTTCAATAATATTGAAATAACACTTCAAGATACGTTTGTTCTATATATATATCTACATTTTTTTTTCCACTGAGCAAAAGATGGATTTATTAGAAAAAATATCCTTGGAAAGTCTACGATATTTTATTACTTTTTAGATTTATTTTATAGTTAATACTGCTTTTTAAATTTAACTTTTGGAGAGGAATAAATTTTTCACCGAAACATTTTGCCAAGTAGCAAACTTCCAGGTATTTTCAAGTTTTACAGCAATTGCAATAGAAATTTATTATGATGTTTATTATTTGGAAAGAGTGCTTTTAATTTTTTTAATATTTCTTTCGTGACAAACGTTCAACCTTTATGATAACAAGGTGGAACACGTCGAATTTCGACGAAAGTAAATATTTAAGAAGGAACTGTTTCACTGATTTATGGTAAACCTTCAAAATTAACTACAGTAAAAAATGCTTGTTACAATGGTAAGTCTAACTCTGAAACAAATATTATTAAAAGCTAAAACTAAGAGAAAAAAGAAACACTATTTTTTTTAATTCAGTTGTCCAAATTATTAAAATTAAACTTTAATCACATTCGTAAAAATATTATAATAAAGCAAAATATTGTAAAGATCAGTTATTGAGATTAAGTTATCAATTGAGTCCCTTATGTTTGATATAAGTGCTTATGAAAAAAAAAATTCAAATTGACACGATCTTAGAATTTCACGTGAAATCTTAACCCGTCGTAATTTTCATCTTCTCAAAATTTGCATACGCTCATATCAATTTTAAGAGAAGATGGCGCATTTGTGTTGCCATAATTGCAAAATCTGTACTAAAAACTGTAAAAAAATTAATATATCAAGAATAAATTGAGATACAGCTTTCAAATAAATTGCATTTAAAAGTAAATGTTTTTTCTATATGATGGTATAAAAATTAAAAATGTACGATGTTTAGAAGTATAAAATTGCAGTAACGAAAATTGGAAAACCGAATTGCATGTGAAAGTGTTGCCATTCGCAAAATGACGTATGCGTTACGCACAGATACGTTTGGCCTTTATAATATAGATAGAACTTTGTTTTATTGAATTGTTAGACTACTTATGTTATTATATTTTTTGTCTTTTAACTCTTAATTACAAGCGTGACTGAACCTTATAAGTGTGTTACGGCTCGCATTAAGTCATAAACTTATGTTTGCGCCCCGCGAGAAAAAAAAAAAAAAGAGTTGAGTATGGCTTCTAGAAAAATGAAATAATAGTTTGACGGAAAAAAAATTAAGCTACACATATATATTATAAATATGTATTATAAAGAAGCCTTTTTATCCATTACTGACGATTGAAGAAATTTGTTTGCAATTAAATTAACTGGTCCTGCGATATATCCTTGATTTTGTTCGCACACTGTGAAGGAGCGTCCCCAATAATGGTACTCCGATGTTTTGAATGAGATCGCAACGTTCTAACATGTGTTGCGCCCTCGATCTACAGTTAACTGCGGTTTTTTGAGTTTTATGCAAATTTCTAGCTCCGTCTTCAGTTTAAAAAGTATAAAAGCTGTAAGTTGTGCGTTGGAGGATATGTGTGGTGTGGTAAGTTGAAAAGAGCCTCCAGCGTCGAGTAGTAGAGCTGACGTGTGAAAGTAGAGAGCCTCAGTACAGGAGTTCGGTAAGAGTTATTTCAGAGTAATTTTGCACTGTGCACTGTAAAAAAAATCTGTGAAGGTACTAAACATTTTCTAGGAAACTGGGATTCCAAGAACTTTTCATGTAACGATAACAGGAAATTTTCATGTAATCAATTCTGAAACTTGAATTTTTGCTGTTACCGTTACAGGAATAGTTCTTGGAATCTCAGTTTCCTAGAAAAGATTTAGTACCTTTGCAGATTTTTTTTACAGTGTGGTTCTTTAAAATAAAGATATTTGTGCAGCCACGGGCTGTTTATTTACAGGTTTGTAAAAGTAGTCCGCGATCTGAAGAGAAGAGCCGAATTAGTGATTTGAGCCGGACTTAGTTGTAATTTGAGTACAAGTTAAAGTTTTTTCTCATAGTAGAATGCTTAATAATCCAAGATACCGAAATTTGCTCAACTCCCCGTTCCCCAATTACAGTAAATAAAAGTTTTGTGTTTTTATTTCTACTCAGAATATGTCTTCATTAGACCGACGCACGTCAGAATACATGTGAATTATAAAACATATGTTTTGTCAGTCACATCTAACATACAGAAGGGATACTTATGGATTTTTCACAATCATGACATATCTTTTGATAAATGACATACGTACCTAAAAAAAAAAAAAAAAAAATCACTATCCTGATGAAATGTAATATTTAGCAGTAAACTAAATTTGATGTAGAATAAATCTCTTATGAAAAAAAGTTTTTAAATGACATTTGATTTACAAAGGTTTATTGTAATTTCTCAAACAACAAACGACAACGCCTGTCACACGAAGTTTACAAAAGAGAAGCAGGTGGTTTCGATAGGTATTAACCCGTTCGGGACGAGCCTGTTTTGAGAATTTCTTTTCTTTTATTACCGGTTCTTAACCCTTTAACACACGTACCCATTTCTATGACGTAACCACACGCACTGGATCAATATGACCCTAATTTTTTCATGAACTTCTCGGTAAAATATGGACATTATAAATAAAATGAATAAAGTCAAGCGTATAATTTGAACCGTTTTTTAAGTAACGAGATATATTATTGGTTTAAAAAATCAAATTTCAAAGCAAAAAAAATTTGAAAAAACTTATCTTTCATTTTGTATCTTTCTTCGGCATTCATTCGTTTTCTATCTTTTTGAAACGCTTGCACATTTAGTAAATAATTTCAATGACTTTTTTCTCGAAAAAAGATGTTTAAATAGCATTACGAGCAATATTTTGTATAAAAAATTATATATCTTGTTATTTTGTGTATTTTGTATGCTGGTTAAATATGACCCATTCACACTAACCACTATACAAAAATCTCGTGTTTCAAGTTTCTGTTCCCGGGATCCCCTCTTGCTAGACCACCCAGTAAGGTACCGGAAGTGGCAGGTGCAAGTCTTGAGAAAATCCTGAGCATGATATGTAGCGTCGGGTCAAAAATACCCGATGCGTAAGCTTACGAGTTAAATACGAAAATTTTTGCCTCCACTGGAGAAAAAAAAATTGCAAAGTTATTAAGATTTTTCTACTTGACTTGTATTTCAAGAACTTTTCATGCAATGGTAAAAGCAAAAATGAATGTAACCTTCCTCGGTTACATAAAATTTTGCTGTTATCGTTATATGAAAAGTTCTTGGAATGCAAGTCTACTATAAAAATCTTAGTAACTTCACTGATTGTTTTTTCACAGTGCAGTTAAATAGGGAAAATGCGCAGATTAAAAAAGGCAAAACTTACAATAAAATTTTTCCGGTGAGAATCAGCGGCGTGAGAAAGGGGGGGGGGTCGCCCCGGGCGCTGAAATTTAAGGAACGCCAAATTTATATTATCAACTTTGTTTTTAGCCTGTCACACGAAGAAGTTCGAGAAGGGGGTGCCAAATTGAGATTTCGCCCCGGACGCAGTTTTCTCTTCGCACGCCCTCGGGGAGAATAATTAAGGATTTTGAGCACCTTATGTGGCATGCCGGTCGGCAATTTCAGAAAGAATCACGTTTTGAGCACCTTATCGCCAGAACAACGATTGGCGCGGAAATGAAGTCAATGCTATGCACCCTTACTTGTTTGTGACCTCAAACGCCTAGCGAATAGCAACCCTTCCTTCTGCAAAGAGATCGTGCTTATTGTTCATTTGTTTTTCCGTAAATGTTATCAAGCAAAGAATATAATATGAGGAAATGTTATTCACCGTTGTTTACGATTAAAACATAGTTTAAAACAAAGAGCTTTTTCAGATTAAAATGATTTAGAATTTGAAAATCAAAACAAAACTACGATTAGCGTTTGGCGATGCAGCTAGATGAACGTTCTCGCTTTCGCCAACTCGCCAAGGCTGGTGATCAAAACGTGATTCTTTCTGAAAATGCTGCAGGTCGCTCGTCCCCAAGGGGTTAAAATTATTAATTTTATAATAATTATATATAATTTTAACTATATTTTAATGTTCTGTATAGTAATGTAAAAGAAAATATCAGTAATAAATAAATAATATGTGAAAAACACTTCATAATAGTAATTTTTATTGTAAAACTTTTTATTTAAATCTGCGTTCTACCCTGATTACATATTAAAAGGGAAGTACCTACCAATGAAAAGTATGGCATTGTCGTAAAAAGTTTCATGTAAGAATTTTGATGCGGTAATATCTTTAATGTCATAACTTCATTAAAAACAACATTTTCATTTAAATCTATTAATTTTATACAATGCTGTATTAACATAGGTATATATATACACACACTCTAAGAAATACAAAGTCAGTATTATTAAGCAAACTTTAGAAAAACTACTAAGTAATTATCTAACAAATTTTAAAAGAAAAGGTACATATTGATATAATAAACTTTCTAAATCGAAAACTAATTTATCAAATGCCAACATTATAATCTGGTATCGTGGATTTAGCTTCAACGAAATAAAGTGAAATTACAAGGCAGATGTACACTGTAAAAAAAAAAAATCTGTAAAGGTACTAAACATTTTCTAGGAAACTGGGATTCCAAGAACTTTTCATGTAACGATAACAGGAAAAAATCATGTAACCGATTCTGAAACTTGAATTTTTGCTGTTACCGTTACATGAAAATTCTTGGAATCCCAGTTTCCTAGAAAATGTTTAGTACCTTTGCAGATTTTTTTTTTACAGTGTACAATACAATTCAAATTTATTACACACGAGTATTGAATGATATTTCAAGTAATATTTCATGAAGTTACTTTAATTTAATACTAATATACGGCAGTACTGTTTGGATATTAAGCCAGTTGTTTTTGCCCACTAAATTCATATATTTCTTTTTAAACTACATTTTACTTACCCATCATGCGTAGTATAGGGTAAGTCTTGCAATCGTTTTGAAAATCGAAAAATTGTTTTTGACGGATTTACACGTTTTAGATAGTGGAGATTCCGAAAAACATATTTTTAGAAAAAAAAATTTGCCGACCGTCTGTCTGTCTGTCTGTAAACGCTCTATCTCCCGAACAAATTGAGATAGAGACTTGAAATTTTGTATGTAGTTAGTATGTAAGAATGGGACGAACCCTATTTAATATCAGCAACCTCGATTATCCGAAATTATTTTTTTTGGACTCTCGAAAAATTCGTTCTGACGAAAGGTATATAAAAATTTTCGATTTTTTTTTTTTTTTTTTTGTTCTAAGGAATGGACGTAAAAGGCAATAAAATGACACACATTTTTCATATAGAACGAAGTCAATCGGATTATTAGTTGCCGAGATATTTGTAATCTTGTTTTCTACATTCTTCGATTTTTCGTGACCCTGTATTTCATTCAAATTTCAATTTAGAAGTATATTTTAATTGGAAATGAGACGCTTAATCCGACGCAGTTAATTTTTAGTCAATAGAATTATTATTTTTGGAGTTATAAGGATGTTTCTTTTACGCAGTTCGGTACTACTTGAGTAGTTTGGCGTTTTATATAATTTGTCGAAATTGGTACATCAGCAGTTCTTTATTATAGCATTACAATATGTATATTAACAATATTTAAGTTTTGTTTATGAATTGCAATGCATTGTATTAATAGTTTTCATATGTTTTATTTTCATATACATATCCATGATGGGTAAGTATTACGGTGGCCCCGAACGACTAGTTTTGAATTTTGAAAGTTATTTGAAGGAGAAAAATGTGTTTTTCTTATTGTGACTAATTAAAATATATATTATGATTTCATTCTTCCTTTTAAACAAATTAAGTGAACTGAAATAATTTCTGAATTTGAGAAAGGGGTCACATGATATTTTGGATTCTGTATCCATAATTATGACATAAATGATAATGTTAAAATTTGTTACAAGTTGCTTTAATTGGTATGATTGCCAATGAAATTTTTAACTACAAATTATTTTAATTTATATTTCTACTATTGTTATTTTTTCAATTAAAAATAATTAAACAAAATACTGCATGTTATTCATTGTAAATAATCTAGTTCTATCACAGTAAAAAATATTAGTCAAGAAATTTTCTTTCTTTTACTCCGATATCATAGATATTTAAAAAAATAATATAACATATATTGACACCAAAATCAAGAGCACAGAATTCAGTGATCGGAAATGAAGGTACTACTCTGTTATCCCGTCGACCAATTTCGCCAAATTATATAAATCGCCAAACTAATAGCCAAATTGTACATGTTGACATAACTTTTATTTAAAAGAAAAAAAAAAAAAAAAAAAAAAAAAAAAAAAAAACAAATAATTAGCAGAATATTAATAAAAATATTAATTAAAAGTCGAAAAAAAAAATCACTTAATGACATTTTAAACACGTGAATCGTATTTAATGTCATTGGAAGTGACATTCACGATCACCCATTATTGGCATTTAATCTTATAGTTTGGCGATAATTTTTTGGTCGACGGGATAACCTAGTAGTAATGAAATGAGTTAGGGGTAACTGAGGCACATTGATACATGGGGCACACATGGAACAAAATAAATGGGAAGGAAAACCGGTCAACGGAGGCGAGCCGAGGCAAGCCGAGAATTCTGGGACAAGTGTGACCCTGAACTGCCGGCAACCTTGGCGAATTTTTCGATTGGCGATAACTTGGCATGTGTTTTACCTCTCGCCGTAGAGATCAGCACCCACCCGTCCCTGTTCGCTTTGAGTGTAAGAAAGGCCAAATAAGCGATAAATGCGCCAAACAGTTGCCATTCCTCAGGGAATGCTGGGATATGGGTGAACCTCACAGAAATCCGGTGGCATCGACGATCACCCTGCTCGTAATGGGAAAGAGGCTTCGTTTTCCTTCCCGTTCGCTAATATCCGAACACTCTAGGTCACAGCGCATTGGCGAATAACGGAAGGTGCCAAATGATTTTGCGAGAAGAGCAAGGCAGAGGAGAAATTTTGCGAGCTTGCGCTCTTTGACATTGACATTACTGATGGTGACTTTGAATTCGCATTGATTCAAATGTTATTCTGTTTACAGAATCATTTTTAGATTGTTTATATTAATGTTTAACGTTTAAAAAGTTATCACTTTTATAAGAATGATTAAACAACCATTCAGATTTATGAAAATTTTCAAATCGTTCGCCTCAAATAAATGTATTAAACTATTTATGCCATTCACATACATGTAAAATAGACATTTTTTAAGAAAAGGGTCGTTAAAAATCCGTTCAATTTAATTATTTCTTTAATAAATTATCTAGATTTTCCTTTTTTCCTTAAGTTCCTTTCAGACTATGTAAAAGACAAATTGAAAATATTCAATCGAAATATAGCCTCATTAAAAGCACCCTGCTTCAAAAATAAATAAATAGAATAAAATAAAATAAATAAATACAAAAGCATGGTCTAGCTTTGATTTATAGATGATCTCCTACGCAAATTTTATATTTATTAAGCAGACTTTATTCCCAATTTTATTTGGCTCTAACAACTTTCTTCTATTATAATTATAATTATTCTATCTAGACAAAACTATTGATAAATATATCAGTACCACAGTACAATAATAACTGTAGAATATATGCGATTTATTGCAATGCATAAATACTTACAACAGTAATCACTCGTTATATTGTCCCTTTTTTATGTCTACAAAAGAAAAAAATGTTTTTATAGTTTTTAATAATTTTGCCTTCCTTATTTTTAATTTCGAGCAAATTCATTTAAAATATAAGTTTAGCTTTAGAAATTTTATCAGAAAGTATAGTTTTTATCTTTAACAAGCACGTAGTACAGTTTTGTTTTGATGTCGGACGTATTTATCATCCTAGGAAAGATTGCAAGTGCAACTTACATGTTGGATTTTCAGAGCAATTTATTGATTATTTTACTTATTTATTTATTAATTATTTGGAAAATTATTGTTTTCGATCTAGAATAGATATATCTGAATCCTTGTGATGTCCGCATTTTATTCTTTTTCAGATTGGTCCAAGAATATTAATGTTTAATCCATGGCGTGTGTAATATATGACTCTGTTATTACGTAAGCCATGTTTTGATCATCATAAAATCATAAAAATTATGCTTTTACTCTCTCTCTCTCTTTTTTCTTTCTTTTTTTTTGGGGGGGGGGGGGGGTCAACAAAAAAGTAAATTAATGTTTCACTTTTCTTTCAACAGAAATGGAATACTTATATTGCCACGATGACAAAAAATATTAAAAACCACGAAAAAATTAATAACTGAAAAATACTTTGATTTGTTAATAACTTTGAGATAGAGCTTTCGAAGGAATTTGGCATGCTCAACAATATTTCATTTCTTATCTTATACTATAATGCGAGCAAAAATTGTGTGTGTGTGTGTGTGGGTAAATTTTATCTCAAAAACGGCTCTAACGATTTTCGCAAAAATTTGGATTTTACCGTTTTCGGGCACGGGAAGACCATTTAGCTAGGTCACATGTTCGAGAAAATTCGATTATTGGGTCATTTTGGGTCATAATGGGTCAGGATCAAGCTATTTATATCTAGAGAACGGCTGGATCAATTTTAAGGAAATTTTGTATCCAATCGTTTTTTGGCACGAGAAAACAATTGAGCTGGGTCACATGTTCGAAAAATTTCGATTAGTGGGTCATTTTTGGGTCATTATGGGTCAAGCCATTTTTATCTAAAAAACGGCTCTAACGATTTTGACCAAATTTATATTTTATCGTTTTGGATTACAAGAAGACCATTGGGTTAGGTAACATGTTCGAGAAAATTCGGTTAGTGGGTCATTTTTGGGGTCATTGTGGGTCATGCTATTTTTATTTAGAGATTTTCACACGCAATTTTGACTAAAAATTGCATTCTATGGTTTTCGAGCACGAGAAAAACATTGGGCTAGGTTACATGTTCGAGAAAAAAAATTTAATGGGTCATACTGGGTCATTAAGGGTCTGGGTCAAGCTATTTATATTTAAAGAACGGTAGAATCAATTTCATCAAAATTTTGCCTGTAACAGTTTTTTGATATGAGAAAGCTAATGGGCTAAGTCACACGATCAAGAGATTTCGATTATAAGAGCCAGTTGTGGGTCATGATGGGTCATAATGGGTCATGGTCAAGCTATACCTAAAGAACAGGTGGATCAATTTTAACGAAATTTTGTATACAACATTTTTTTGGCACGAGAAAATCATTGGGCTAGGTCTCAGTTCGAGAAATTTCGATTACTGGGTCATTTTGGGTCATAAAACGTCTGGATCAAGCTATTTATATCTAAAGTACGACAGTATCAAATTTAATAAAATTTTGTATGTAAGTTTTTTGACACGAGAAAATTAATGGGCTATCTCACATGTTTGAGAGATTTCGATTATAAGAGTCATTTATGGGTCATGATGGGTCATAACGGGTTATGTCAAGCTATATCTAAAAAACATGTGGATCAGTTTTAACGAAATTTTGTATACAACATTTCTTGGCATGAGAAAATCATTGGGCTAGGTCACATGATCGAGAAATTTCGATTAATGGGTCATTTTGGGTCATAAATGGTCTGAGTCAAGTTATTTATATTTAAAGATCGGCAGGATCGAGTTTAACGAAATTTTGAGTGTAACACTATTTATACACGAGAAATCTAATGGGCTAGGTAACATGTTGAAGAAATTTCGATCAGTGGGTCACTTTTGGGTTATTCTAATTTTATCTAGACAATGTCTCGCGCAAATTTGACTAAATTTTTTATTCTATTGTTTTCGGACATAAGAAAATCATTGGGTTAGGTCAGATGTTTGAGAAAACTCGATTAATGAGTCATTTTGGGTTATAATGGGTCCAGGTCAAACTATTTATACCTAAAAATTGGCTCAATCGATTTTATCTAAATTTTGTATTTAACGTTTTTCGGCACGCAAAAATTAATGAGCTAAGTCATATTTTCAAGAGATTTCGATATAAGGGTCATTTGTGGGTCATGCTAATTTTATCAAGAAAATTGTTCTCACCATTTTGAGTATATTTTCTATTATATCGTTTTCGGCAAAAGAAAACCATTGAGATAGGACACATGCACGTAACTATTCAATTAGAGGTTCGTTTTAGGTCTTAATGGGTTCGGGTCATTCTAATTATATATAACAACGACTCAGTCAATTTTACCTAAATTTTGTAACGGAACGACTTTTCTCACGAGAAGACTATTGAGCTGAGTTGCATATTAAACGAAATTATATTAGTGGGTCATATCGCTTCATTGCTGAATGCTGTCAAGCTAATTTTACTTAAGAAATGGCTTAAACGATTTTGATTCATTTTATACTCTACTGTTTTTGATTACCTGAAGACCATTGAGCTAAGTCACATGTTTGATGACATGTGATTAGTGGATCATTTGGGTAATAATGGTCAGGATCACGAGACTATGGCAAAAGCCAATAAGTTGGCGATATTTGATAAAATGCTGGCGAAATTTGGCCGAAAAATCGACTATTAAGATTACGAAACCAAAACACATATTTGGCGCCAAATGAAAGAATGTGTCCAAATTTGGATATATGTGGCAAAAAATATTGTCTTTCATAATGTGAAGAAATTTCTTACACATTCTTAATAGTCTTCGAGATGTATAGTTAAACTAATCAGAGTCGAGCAAAAAAAAGTGATTTGGATTGATGTCCTTTCGTTGTAAATTTTAAAATAAAGTAAAATTTATGAACATGTGCATACCTTATTGATTGTTTTTGTAAATAATACTATTATTAATAACATGTTTTACAGTAATAATACTATATCGAGTTGAACACAAAGTTAATTTTGACCGAGTTGAGCTCGGTCACCCCTGCTAGTTGGATAATAAACGCAAGTAAAGAAATAAGAAAAGCTATTTCAATTTCGCTAAATTTTTCTTCTTCTACTTTTTTTTTTGGAGGGGGGGATAATTTAATGTTAATTAAATTATATGCATATAAAAGTTCAGATTAAGGCCTTAATTCATTATTTTCATGCTTATTTATTTTTTATAAGATTTCAGACACAGAGAATATTAGATCAGATTTTTTTTTAAATTCTGTTCATGTAATAGAACTTTTCTCATAGAATGATACTACATACGCAATGATATATGCACAGTTGTGGGGAAAAAAACCAAACACCCCCTACTATCTTTGCAACGAATTGTAATAGAAGAAAGTTGTTAGAGACAAACAAGATTGGAAATAAAATCTGCTTAATAAATATAAAATTTGCGTAGGAGATCATCTATAAGTCAAAGCTAGACCATGCCTTTATATTTATTTATTTATTTTTGAAGCAGGGTGTTTTTAATGAAGTTATATTTCGATTTAATATTTTCAATTTGTCTTTTACATAGTCTGACTGATTTAAGGAAAATCTAGATAAATTTATTAAAGAAATAATTAAATTGAACGGATTTTTAACGACCCTTTTCTTAATAATAAAAAAAATGTCCATTTTACATGTATGTGAATGGTATAAATAGTTTAATACATTTATTTGAGGCGAACGATTTGAAAATTTCCATAAATCTGAATGGTTGTTTAATCCTTCTTATAAAAGTGATAACTTTTTAAACGTTAAACAATAATATAAACAATCTAAAAATGATTCTGTAAACAGAATAACATTTGAATCAATGCGAATTCAAAGTCACAATCAGTAATTTCAATGTCAAAGAGCGCAAGCTCGCAAAATTTCTCCTCTGCCTTGCTCTTCTCGCAAAATCATTTGGCACCTTCGTTATTCGCCAATGCGCTGTGGCCTAGAGTGTTCGGATATTAGCTTCCCGTTCATATTCCTTCTTCCATGGGGGCACATTGATACACTCCCTCTATTGTTCACAAGGTCATAATAGGAAGTTTCACAACAGCTCCAAAAGATGATGCTAGTGTACACAACTACAAACAGAAAGTCTTGGCATGATTCTGTAGTTTGATGAAATGGGACGAGTGATTATAATTTTTGTACGTCAAAAGTAAATTTGAGTTGTACAATTGCAATGGTATTATAAAAATGTTCCAGTACTTTCAACCCAAAAGAATACTCTCCCTTGTAAGTAAAGCTACTGTTTATCAGTTTTTAGGTGCTTTCGTAATTATGTAAATACGTAGCACCTATTATTGTCGCTCAGTCCGTCCGTCTGTCTGTCTGTCCGCATATAACAACGCAAAACTACCCAACCGAATCGTTTGAAATTTAAAATACATAGTTATTACATAAATTTGTCGAGTCATTTCAAATTTCATTAAAATCCGATGGATAGATCAATTACAGGGACAATCAAAAAGATTCCGTTACATTACGGTCAATGGGGGAAAAAGTTTCAAATGCATTTTAATCGTTTGAAAACATATAATTATTACATATTTTTGTCGAGTCATTTCAAATGTTATGAAAATCGGATGCATAAATCAATTACAGGGACAATCAAAAGTTATTCTGTTGCATTACGATCAATGGACAAAAAAGTTTCAAATGCATTTTACTGATGTTACACTCATTTGGACATAATAGAATTGACATAAATCTATGACATATGTAGTAAAAAATACATTTTGTACAATCTGTGATGCAAATAATATTTATTATTAAATTACAGGGCCACACAAATGTATTCCACTAAATAATGTTATAAGGGGAAACATTGTTTGGGGCGTGTTTTAATTATATTCAACTACTTCACATTTTATGAATAAGATATACGTTAATGAAGTGTAATGAAAATTACTCCCTGCATATTTACAGGAACACAAAGATTTCGACCACTATACTGTATCCAAAGTACGCTCTACTCTATAAGCAAGATCTGAATAATTTTAAAACTTCGTTATCGTACGAACGCACCTCATTTACTACGCCTCACGTGCAATTTCCAACTTGTTCATTCTATATTGTTGGGTAAATTCGTCGACATGAAATACATGGACCGCTCTTCTCCTTTAACCGTAGCTTTGAAAAGTGGGGTCGACATGTATCACGTGTGCTAGGTATTTAGATGTGTAATACTGGCAATTTTGCACTCTTTGGTGCCGGGAAAGTAATTCACAGTAAAATTATTGATGTTAAATGATTAAAATATTTACATATACACATTATAAAACAAGACTATATTTATCTTTTACATGAGAAAACGAAAATAAAATATGAAGTGCTATCTTTTATAAAAAAAAATAAAATAAATAAACAAAAACAAATTATAATTACAAGATAAGGAATTAAAGACAATAAAA
This sequence comes from Maratus speculifer, assembly GCA_964019185.1. Lineage (NCBI taxonomy): Eukaryota > Metazoa > Arthropoda > Arachnida > Araneae > Salticidae > Maratus > Maratus speculifer. The sequence continues at coordinate 456,168,274 of OZ025290.1, read as the reverse complement.
CAGGAAAATTTGTAAATATATATTGTCGGACGCTCCTCTCAGTCCACAAAACTTTGAAGAATGTCCTAGGTAGTTTTAGCTGCCACCACCGATATTAATGGGTGATATCGGTCACCTGCTGTGAGGGTTGGGTAAAATAACACTGACGCTGTTAATGAACTGAACTAACAGTTTATTTAAGATATAGATATGTACACAAGAAACAATATTTACAACTATCTACAACTACAACTCGGATATAGATGATCCGGTTCAACATTAAATTAACTACAATAAACGTTGGTTGTGTACCGTTCAACTTACACTTTCTTCCTCACACTCAACGCACGTTGGATACGCTTTATCAGAGATTACTGCAGAATCTCAATACACAAGGGTACTAGGCCTCACTTCTCGGCCTATAACACTATCCACCGGGACGCCTTGTCCCACGCTCAAAATATACACTATCCAACAGGACCACAAATCCTGAGCGACCTATCGGTCTCAACGCCAAGCGAGAACTGTCTCCAACCTCTCCGTCCAGAGTTGACCTTGTCAGAGATCTTCCTTCCCCCAGCAGGGCCTCTTAGAGTTCCTCCATTGGTTCAATTCCGCATACCAACCTTGAGTCAGGACATCTACTATTTACACATCACTTAAATACTAAATGACAGCTGAGCCATGCCCCGTGGTCATCACTTTCATTCAGCAACGAGTGCGTCATCCGCACACCTGCGCCTGGACAACCACCTGTCATTTGTCATTATAAGAAAAGAAAGAAAGGTATTTCGAAAGCTTCACGGATACACAACTAACAATACATAAAAATATTCAGATGAGGAAATGTTATTCCTTTCTAATTCAGGGCAGATGTCTTCTAGGAACCTGACATATATGTTGTAATCTCTATGTTTACTTGAATGTAAGTTTTCATTCTCAGTTTAATCTGGAAATGTTCTATAAAATTTAATTGAATATTTGAGAGTATTCGGATTTTTATCAAAGTCCAATTTGCTTTGTGGCAAACATATTTTGAGTTATGTTCAAACTAAGAGAGACATTTCTACTAAAAACAAAAATCAAACTTAAAGAATATTTTTAAAAAATTACCCCCTCCAACATCTGCACCATTCGATACAGAATATTCTATAAATACCACACACAAAAACTATAAATAAAATTGTAATAAATAAATAAAATTGAAATTAAATATTGATTTTCTTTTTTTATATGTGTAAAATATTTATAGGTATAGGGTCATTCCACACCAAATGAGCAAATCAGGTGTGGCTGACATGTCACAGATTTTATTGAAAATCATCATATAATTAGATCACAATCATTTACGAGGAAACGCAAAGTAGTAGAGTTCAGACTAGTTTATTTCAGTATAAAAAATTACATTAAAGTTGAGCCGAAATCGAGGTCTTGTGTACATGTTTGAAATTTCAAGCTTGATTATTTGCCGTAGGAATGGAAAGATTGTAATAAAAATTATTTACACTTAAGAATGAACTATAAGTAACAGATTAGCATAATTTAGTAATTGTATTTTTATTTTATAATTTAAAAATAAATAAATAATAAAAAAAATCGTGGAAAAAATTAAATATTTAAATTATATGTTTTAAAATGAAGGACACTTATTCCAAATTTAATTTTTTTTTGCCATTATAGCTAATTGAATATATTTAATACATCTATAATTTAATTCATGCCTTTTTCATTCCTTTATGAGAAAAAAAAAATAAATAGTGAAAACTGCTGATTAAAAAGTCAACATTTTTTTTCATTTTTTTGGAGACGAATAAAAGCTTTCAAAAGTTTTAAACTCTTTGATATTACAGATAAAAGTGTATATTTTAAGTATACGTAGTTTTATTCTTGCCTTCAGTTTATTTTTGCCTCAAGAATATTTTTAATTTCTGTAGAAGAAAAAGTATTTTTTTCTTAAAATAACTGTATTTTAATCTTAAAGTCAATTAACAAACATAGATGGCAGCACACGTCTATTTTTAGCCAGAAATTTCCAAAAAAGCGCGTGTTTTCAAAGAAAGATTGTCTTTAGAATGTCTCAAATATTAGTTTTTTGAACCCATTTTTGTTATGTTAGAAATTAAAAAGGCAGTATTGAAACTTTTTTAGTGTGTCATGGACTTATTAATTCTTATGTACGTGTAATATTGTTGATGTAGAAGTTGTCCTTTAATTGTTTTTTCAGGTAACATAAGAGGAATAATTATGATTTTGTCATTTTTTTAAAAGTTTCTAATTTTTTTTGAAGATGAAGGAAATAAATAACAACTTTGAAACTTTGAGAATTCGATCTTCATACATAGTACTACATCTTGCATCAATTTCAGAGATGTTTTTTAAATCCTTTAAATTTTATAACATTTCAAAATTTTTAAAAAATTACAAAATTTCAATATTTACAACCAATTTTTGATTAATTATGATATTACCAAATTATTGTTACTCGATAAATATAAAGATTGATATCCAGAGATTTCAATATCATAAAAAAAACTTCATTTTTGTTAAATAGTTTTCAAAATATAGAACTTGAAACTTGCAACTTTCGACGATTATCCGCAAGCCATTCTATATCGCAAGTTTTTTAAATGTCCAAAATTGATAAAATAATTAATTTTTTCTGAAAATATTGTGCACACATACATTTGAATATGAAATGAACACGTATCTCAAATTTTATTAAAATTCGATTCCATGCAGCCACGGCTTTTTTTCCATTTTTGCTCATTTGACGTGGAATGACCCTATACGGAAATCATACACGAGTAAACGTTTAAAATCATCCAAGAAAAAAAATAAATAAATAAAATAAAATACAGAAAAGTTTGCTTTACTGAATATTTAATGAGCAAGCATGCACTAAACAAGTTGGAAATTGCACGTGAAGCGTAGCAAATGAGGTGCGTTCGTACGATAACAAAGTTTTAAAAATATCACTCGCACATATCAATCTCATAAAATGTAAATAATTACAATTAAAATGCGCACCAAACAATGTTCTCTCTATACCATTATGCAATGGAATACTTTTGTGTGGCCTTGTAAATCAATAATAAATATTCTTTGCACCACAGATTATGCAAAATGTATATTATAATATGTACTTTATAGATGCATATCAATTTTATTACGTTCGAATGAGTGTAACACCATTAAAATGCATTTGAAACATTTTTCTCCATTAACCGTAATGTAACGGAATCCTTTTAATTGTCCCTGTAACTGAACTATGCATCCGATTTTGATAAAATTTGAAATAACTTGACAAAATTATGTAATAATTATGCATTTAAATTTTCAAACGATTAAAATGCATTTGAAACTTTTTCCCCCATTGACCGTAATGTAACGGAATCATTTTGATTGTCCCTGTAATTGATCTATGCATCCGATTTTCATAAAATTTGAAATGACTCGACAAAATTATGTAATAATTATGCATTTTAAATTTCAAATGATTCAGTTGGGTAGTTTTTGCGTTGTTATATGCGGACGGACGGACTGAATGACAACAATAGGTGCTACGTATAATTACGAGCGCACCTAAAAACACATTTTAAATGTATTATTTCATGAGCATAAATTGTCTTACAAAATATTTAACTTCAAAAAATATAAATGCATAAAATAGGGATAGACAGCTTACCGACACAGTAGGATAACATGAAGAGATTGTGATCAGTATGTGAGCTAATGTGTCACAATTACCTACATTTTTTTTTTCAAATATCAGAAAAAATTATTGTTCCGCATTTTCTATAATGTAACAAATACCATTTTAAAATATTTGAGAATAATACAAGGAGTATAAATATGATTAAATATAAAACTCAGACGAATAGGGTGTCATATTTGACAACAAAATTTTAAGATAAATCAAGGATTTAAGACATTCTCTTAATATTATGAATGAAAATTTTAAATTAACGTTCATATTTTTACAGATATTTTTTATATTAATTAACTCAAGTATTAATTTCCATAGTTTTTTTTTTCTTTCTGAAATAATGAAAAAAAATTGTTTTTTATCTAAAAATTATATTAATTTGTATTATTGATGATGGAATTAAGATTGTTTCCTTAATGTTTTCCAATTCGAATATTTATATTTTGTAATTATAATTCAAATAAAACTTTAATAATAATTTTTTTTAAATTCTTTTGAAATGTTTTTTAATTAAATACATCTTTAAAAATTACTTAGGAACTGTGCAAGTATAACATTATCAACTCTATGGTAATTTTGGAACCCCCCGTCCCCACCTTTCGATAACATACGTTACCATCCTTCATCTTTCGTTTGTGTGTTATGTGCAACGAAACATTTTCCTAAAACATTTTCACTAATTAATTTTTATCAAAAAAAATTTATATGCTCATATTTGGTACTATATCACAGATTTAAACAAGTTGGAAATTGCACGTGAAGCGTAGGCAATGAGGTGTGTTCGTACGATAATGCAGTTTTGAAAATATCACTCTCATATATCAATTTCATAAAATTGTAACTAGTTAATTACAATTAAAATGCGCACCAAACAATGTTCTCCCTATACTCATTATGTAATAGAATACTTTTGTGTGGCCTTGTAAATCAATAACAAATGTTCTTTGCACCACAGATTATGCAAATTATATATTATAATATGTACTTTATGATGCATATCAGTATCATTACGTTCGAATGAGTGTAATACACTTAAAATGCATTTGAAACTTTTTTCCATTCACTGTAATGTACCGGAGTACTTTTGATTGTCCCTGCATTTGATCTATGCATCTTATTTTTAAAAAATTTGAAATGACTTGACAAAATTATGTAATAAGCATGTATTTTAAATTTCTAACGATTAAAAAGCATTTGAAACATTTTTCCCCATTGACCGTAATGTAACGGAATACTTTGATCATCCCTGTAATTGATCTATCCATCCGATTTTCATAAAATTTGAAATGACCCGACGAAATTATGTAATAATTATGTATTTTAAATTTCAAACGATTCGATTGGGTAGTTTTAGCGTTGCTATATGCGGACAGACAGACGGATAGACAGACAGACGGACGGACTGAACGACAACTATGGGTGCTACGTATTGACATAATTACGAACGCACCTAAAAAGGAAAAAAATGCAAAGTACTGTTTGTCTTCACCATTTAAAAACTCTGCATTTCAAAACAATGATTTAAGACAATCTTATCTTCATATCATCTTAATATTATGAATGAAAATTTTAAATTTACGTTCATATTTTTACAGATATTTTTCATAATAATTAACTCAAGCATTAATTTCCACAGTTTTTTTTCCTCTTTGAAAAAAAAGGAAAAAAAAATGTTGTTTTTATCTAAAAATTACAATAATTTGACGACAGAATTAAGATTGTTTAAGGTTGTTATATTTTTTTTTATAAAGAGAATTCTAGAAAAACTTTAATAACAATAATAAAAAAACTTTTGAAATGTTTTTAATGCATCTTTAAAAATTACTTACGGCTGTGCAAATATAATGGTAATTTTGGAACTCTCTCACCCCTTCCGATATCATACGTTATCATCCTTCACCCCCCCCCCCCCCCCGTCGGTAATGATATCATTATCAAAGTGTTATATATATATATAAATTTTGTTCTTTAGTTTCGAGTAATATACAAAACTAGTTAAATTTATTTTTCGCATACTTTATTGATTCAAATGAAGAAAAGTTAATAAAATATCGCTTGATTCAAATGAAATTTAAAAAAAAAGTTGTTATTTAAAAGTATTTTATTATGTAAATAAAGTTTACAGGGATTTTGTGCCATATTTATAAATTCACTCAAATCTTTTATTTTATTTTATTTTATTTTATTTTATTTTATTTTATTTTATTTTGTATTTTATAGTATTATAAAATGTACAAATAGGATGTACTTACAATATAAATATATAAGTATTTTGGCATCGAAAAATCCTCGATCCCCCTACCCCCTATCTCAGCGCCAAGAAAGCTGAAAAAGATGCAAAGGCAAAAGAAATCGTCCTTTCAAAAATAATTTTATTTTGTACAACCAATAATGCTTTTAGCACAAAATAAAGTAATGTATCTGCAACTCATTCTTAATACTGTTAGAACCAATTGTCGCATCAAAAGATTTTTATAATAAATAATTTTAAAGGTACTTATAGGTTACGTCGGTAGATAAAGCGTTAATCCGCAAAAGGTGACAAATCTCTAAAAGTTTCATCCTTTTTGCTTAGAATAAAGCCTTATAGATGGCAGCACCACATGCCCAAGTAGAATTCATTCATAGAATATTTTTATATTTCCTTCGCAAGATAGTCGTGCAATAAATAATGAGCTCATATGATAAACATGTTATGTGACAAAAGAAAAGTAATAATAATAATAAACGTACACCATAGGTTCCCTAACTTTTTTGAACTATCGCCCTTTTCACAAGAGAAGCTAGTCGTTGGGGGCCACCGTAATACTTACCCATCATGGATATGTATATGAAAATAAAACATGTGAAAACTATTTATACAATGCATTGCAATTCATAAACAAAATTTAAATATTGTTAATATACATATTGTAATGCTCTATTAAAGAACTGCTGATGTACCAATTTCGACAAATTATATAAAACGCCAAGCTACTCAAGTAGTACCAAACTGCGTAAAAGAAACATCCTTATAACTCCAAAAGTAATAATTCTATTAACTAACAATTAACTGCGTCGGATTAAGCGTCTCATTTCCAATTAAAATATACCTCTGAATTGAAATTTGAATGAAATGCAGGGTCATGAAAAATCGAAGAATGTGGAAAACAGGATTACAGATATCTCGGCAACTAATAATCCGATTGACTGCGTTCTATATGCAAAATGTGTGTTATTTTATTGCCTTTTACGTCCATTCCTTAGAACAAAAAAATTCGAAAATTTTTATGTACCTTTCATCAGAACGAATTTTTCGAGAGTCAGTAAAAAATAGTTCCGGATAATCGAGGTTGCTGATATTAAATAGGCTTCGTCCCATTCTTACATACTAACTATATACAAAATTTCAAGTCTCTATCTCAATTTGTTCGGGAGTTAGAGCGTTTACAGACAGACAGACGGACGGCAATTTTTTTTTCTAAAAATATGTTTTTCAAAATCTCCAGTGTCTAAAACGTGTAAATCCGTCAAAAAAAATTTTCGATTTTCAAAACGATTGCAAGACTTACCCTATACTACGTATGATGGGTAAGTAAAAAATGCCAATGCTCCCTCTTCCATAATAATGAATTATACAAAATATTAAAATATTGTAGCATATTATCTATATTTTATCTGTCTAGCTATCTATTAAGAATCACAAAGTTGATTTTAATTAAAACAACCATCAAATGTAGTAAAATACTGTTTATTAAAAATTGAAAAATAAACAAAAACCACAATTTTTTAAAAAGCAACGAAATTGTTGAAGCTGATGGAGTTTTATTAATTTGTTCATGTCGGATTCCAATTTCTTTAACATCTGTCACAAATTGTTAGATTCAAAGATGTCTGCGCCTTTTTTAGACAGTAGATTTAGCTACTGCACGGAACCCACTCTGAGCTAAATCTTATGAAGGAAAAGCAATTAAAATTTTATGTACTCGCATTCACACTCCAGGTGAGAGAGCTCAGAGCTGTGTTGGTTTTTGAGGTTGGAACTCTTGGTATCCATTTCCGAATTTTACTTTTAGTTCTCGTTTGCTATGAGGTCCTCTTCCAAATATGATGATACTGCTGTATCTGTATTTGCGAAATTATCTAAAAATGGTCTTTGAACAAGTCAGATATGGCAAGATCAAAGCTTCCATTTCATACATGTTAATACTTCAAAATCCGCTATCACAGTATCAAAATTAAATAACAATCCATGCTCATCGTGATAATTCTAAGGGTATGAAATTTCGTACATTAGTTCTAGAAATAGGACTATTGCGAATATCGAGAAAAATATAGAATAAATGAGCCACCTGTTGTGCGATTTACGCCAGAACATAACCAGTAATAATATTTATCAAGATAAAAATGAATTTAAATTTGATAACATTCGCGCATTAGCTGTTGAGATACAGCTTTTACGAAAACGGAAAATTTTCAGCATAGCAGAGATAACTATTTCTTGATATAGAGCTGTTGCAGAAATCGTGAAAAAGACAGCATAGCCGCGGCATCCTTTGAGAGATTTTTAACAAAATGTAAACAGCATCTATTCATGTCAAGAAATAACCAAATCTGAAATTTGTTGAAAATCCGTGCATTAGTTCTTGAGATAGAGCTTTTGCAGAAGTGGTGAAAAAGACAACCTAGCAGTGCCACATTTTCTGCAATTTTCAACAAAATGTAAACAGTATGCATTCTTGTCGAGGACTAACAGAATCTGAAGTTTGATGAAAATCTGTGTCGCAATTTTTAAGATAAAGCTGTCGCAGAAATCGGGAGAAACAGCATAGCAGCGTCACTTGTTGAGTGATTTGCAGGAAAGACAAATCAAATGATATTTAAATGAAACTAAATTTTAATATAGAAGTTCATATCTTAAAATTTTATTTAAGTTTATTTCGTCAGAATTTACATTTTTAAATGGAAAAATTGGGAAAAGATATTGAATTGAAGGCATATGCTGTATGGTATTTTGCATGCTGCATGATAAAATGTTTAACACAGTCTGTCTGACTGTATAGCTGACTGTGCTATAATTCGCTTTAGGGTGTATTAGAAAAAACGCTTTTCCACCTTCAACAGCTCAAAATTTTGTGATGCAGTTTCAAACACATTTTTTAAAGCAGAAACATGAAATTTGCTGAGGAGATTTTTGAAGAGAAGTGTAAAGTGCCGTTAAACTTAATTCATTAGAATCTGATTTATAAACAATTCTCTTTTCAATATGACCTTTTCTTTCATTCCCAGGTCTCCCGCTTCGGAAAAATCGGTTCAAAATGCCGTTTTTGATTGCTTTTGTTTGCAATATTTTCTGCATTTGTCAAAGAATCAACAATCACGGCACCTTGTGTACTTTCTAAATAAGACAATTTGCCAGTTTCATGCATTTGAGAGCAAAAATGAATTTAAAAATAAATCGGAAAAAAAGTTGTTTGAATCGAAATACACTCTTAAATACGCTCAAATTACCATGTAATCCTCATAGGTTATTGATATTCGCTATGGCATGTTTGGACAGAAAAGAAAAATAAATCAATTAGATATTAAAATCACAAGAATTAAAAGAATTTCACCTTTTCATAAACATTTTTAAAACAATATTCTATTGTTTAAGAAAAGTGTTACGAAATATATTAAAAACAAATAACATGATATATTTCGTTTCCAATTCTCATAAGAACAACAATAATGCTAAAAAATAAAAATACTAATCGTCTCATGGTCAGTATAAATGAGCAGGGTTCTCGCTATCGATCGCCATCACGCCAAATTGCGACTAAATTTTTCATTTGACGAGTAAAGAAGCGGTTAAATTCGCCAAATTGCTAGTGCTCAATGTGTGCTTTTTTGTGTGTGCTCAATTTGTGTATGTCAATTGCTAGTGCTTTATGTTTTTTTCTTTCTTTTCTTTTTCGTATTTCATACAAATGCATATTACAAATTTTAAATTTTTTCGCCGAGATTAACCTTTATACTATATTAATTTCCTTTTAACAATATTCCGTACTTAGTTCAACTTATTAAATTAAAATCTTGTTTCTAGATCTAATCTATTAATCTTTATGGAAACGATATAAATTCTTAATTCGCCTTAAAAAACATTTATTCCAATATGCGTAAATTTAAAAAGATGGCTCTAAATTAAAAATATTCTTAATTAAACTTATTTCTTAATAATCCAAATAAAACTCATTTTTTTCTATGTTTTTATCAACCCTTTTTAAGAAAGTCTTATTAAATTTATTCCAAAACCATACCTTTCAAAAAATATCATTATTTTTATTTATTTATTTATTTTCCCTCCTTTAACATTTGATATTTGTGCATAACAATAAACCCTTTTCTTTTCTTTTTCTCTTAAAATTAATCGTCTGTAAAAAAATCGTCTGCCTAATATATTCGAAATTTTGAGTCGATTATAAATTAGTTAAATAACATTTTTTTTAAATAAAATTATCGTCTGTGGAATAAAAATCTCGACGCTGGACATGAATTATGTTTACATGGGAAAATGATGGTTAGAGAGTAGAGAATTTTCTAGAACTTTGTTTTTAGATTTAAGAGGGAAGGCTGGAGGTGGTGAGATAGATTCTTGGATTTTTCTTCAATGAGTACGGCTTTCTGAAGTAATGATGGAATATTCTTTTTGATGTTTTGGTTATTGACGGCTTGCAAAGGGAGCCTTTCCCTTTCTCATGACTACAGTTTAACTTGCAGCAGACAATATACATTAATTAATGAATTTTCTACATTTATTTATTTTGTTTTTTCCCTCGCTTGCCACGACTGTGTGTTTTTAAAAAAGGGGATCAATGAAGATTTTTCGAGTTTCTCCCTTAAATCGTCACATGCATATACACAAATTTTTAATATATATATATATAATGTATTTGTAGCATAGAGTTGAATTTGGATTAATAAGAATCATTGTCGCAGTTATAAAAACTTAGGCTATTTTAGAACGTATTGAAAAAAAGGGGAAAGCATTAAAGGATTAAAGATTTTTTTTTTTTTTTTTTTTTTTTTTTTTTTTGTGCTAAACGGCGAGTCTATTTTGTTAATACTTTTTATCATTTGGCAATTTTTTTTCTTTCTTCTTCTTCCTTTTTTTTTTTTTTTTAATTAGCCGAATTATAGGCCAGTCAAATTGTCATAAATAGATGCAAAAATTCTGCTAGAAGATTTTATGTTTTTAAATTGTTTATGAGGATGCTAGTAACAAGAATTAATGGTTTTCCAACAAAATATCTCGAGGCTAAATTTTGTGGAGCCAAAAAACCACAAAATTTTCGGACTTTTATCAGTTTTTTGCCTATAACTCAAAAATATAAACTTTTTGCGTACCATACTCGGTTAGAAAAAGAAAGAGCATTAAATTCTCTACAAATTTCATATTAAAACTGTTTTTCTAAAGCCAATATTAAGCGCGCTACAGCTTTCTGAAAGTGGCTCTTTTTTTCTAACTTTGTGGAAAAATTGCAAAAACGAAAATTTGACACAATTTTTCATTATTTTATCCTCTTTAATGTAATTTATTTAAATTACAGGTATTTGCATGATAACAATCATGATGAATTACAACGGTAATATTGTAAAAAAAATTAAGAACATTATGAACTTTTTTTGTATTTAGAGCTTTAGTGGAGAACATATAACTTTTTTTGTATTTAGAGCTTTAGTGGAGAACATAAATATTAGGTATATAACTGAATGTAAATACCTAATAAATATTAATTATGACAATTTCACATCCCCTTCTTCTGGATAAATTATGTAGTTGACATTTTCGTAGTTTATCCCATTAAATTTTTTACAAATTGCCGAGAATTTGAGTCTTAATTTATGAAAGGAACATGCTTTGCTGCACTATTTTCTACAGCTAAATGACACACACAATATGGAGCAAGGATGCAAGTGCCGGGTCTTGGCACATTTGAACTGGCTGAAAGAGATCCTGTGAGCCCATCCACATCCTTCAGGAGGGGTGTTGTTTCCTAGCCTAGCTTGTACCTGATGATAACATCGGAGAAAATTATACTGCGCAACCTCTTGTGTTGGTGGTAGTCTTGTAAAATGAACTCTGCTTTTTTGTGGCAGATTTAGTAAATAACTGGTATCTCAAGGCGTTCAATTTCTGTGTGGTATCTCTGCATCCACTGTATCGTGCAATAATGAACTTTTCAGAAGCCTTAATGATTTCTCGACGGGTAGAATCTGGTTTATTGAACATGCAGGCTATTTTTCCAAGCTGATCATGTTTTTTCAATGTGTTACAAAACTTTGACTTTCTTTGCCCAAAAAGAGCGGATGCTGTATCGCATGCGCAGATTGCATGAGTGAAAAGAACATTGTTGTAATTTTATTTGAACGACATGGTTGAAAACCACTTGGTTTCGATGTTATCTCTTTCTGGATTTTAGAAAAACACATTTTTGTGCTGATAGCCTAAGCTCGTCATAATCACGAGAAGGTCAATGTCTTCCCGACAATTACGACGCTTTCAAAAGATTCGGCTCTTGAAATGGCTGAGGTAACTATCATGACATCCGCTTCTTCTTTTGCCTGTTCAAATTGAATTCTGTTACTTTGAAATTATTGTTTTGAAATTTTTAATTTGTTTTAAGCAATGAAGTAACGCGGCTCTTGTTTTTGTCATTGGCTTCGTCAACGGATGATGCGGGTGCTCTCTATTCTCTTTACTTGTTACAGATTGATCTAGTTTTACGCGACAAAAACTATAATACCATGCATCTGCAAGTCAGGTTCGTGTCAGGTATGCTCAATTACTTTCTGGGACCCTTCATCCCCACGTTTTTCAGCAGCTTTCAAAAATATAATTTTCGCTTCTAATTTCATTATTTTGTGAATCAAATTTCTCTTTGCGTAGGGATTTTTTTTATTGTTTTTCGTTGAAGTCACCGGGATTACTTAGTCACATAAGACGCAATAATCTTGAATCGAAAGAAATGCTTGATCTGAGAGACAAACAATAGTCTGTGTGAATCTTCACCCCGACGAACATATGCTGCTTTCATTCTCTCATTCGCATATGTTTTTCAGCAATCATTCTGTATTCTAAATTCCTTGGTACTTTTCAAAAAATTTATGAATATTACTTTTGATGAATATCACTTTGACGCTAAACGCTATGTTCAAAGAGCTTAGCAAGTCCTTTCTGGTGCACAACGCGAGTATCACTATTTGAAGCCGGTTGGAAAATGAAGCACAATTTTGATTAGAGCTCACTCATTTTTCATTACTACACTACAAGAGATGCAATAAACTTAATAGCAGCATATTAGAAGAGTATGTCTTTAAAAAAGAACACTTGAATCTAAATGAAAACGGCTCGGGAACATCACTGACCACAATTTTCCATCTGCATTCTCTTTTTTTTTAACCCCGGCCCTCCCCTCCCCCTCCCTTTTGTAATTGTTTTTTATTAGGATTTCTAGAATTTGTGCATCTTCTGGGTGCCTTTCTTAAAACTTTCATTTTTCATCAATCATTAGGTCTATTTAATTTTCATTGTCGGTGATGAAAAAAAAATTGTGATGGGAGGCGAAAAATAGGCCACTTTCTGTGAAGTTAAAGAAAAGTGACATTTTCAATAAACCATAGCGTGCTCAGTAATGGGTTTAGAAAAACGTTTTTACAACAAAATTCATAGAGATTTTAATGCTCTTTCTTTTTGTAATTAAGTATGTTACGCAAAAAATTTATAATTATCGAGTTACAGGCAAAATACTGAAAAAAGTTTTACTTACATTCAGTTAAATACCTAATTTTAATGTTCTTTACTAAAGCTTTAAATACAAAAAAGTTACAATGTTCTTAATTTTTTTACAACGTTATCGTTGTAATTGATCATGATTTTTATCATGCAAATACCTGTAATTTAAATAAATTACATTAAAGAGGATAAAATAATAAAAAAATTGTGCCAAATTTTTGTTTTTGCAATTTTTCTACAAAGTTAGAAAAAAAGAGTCACTTTCAAAAAGCTGTAGCGCACTTAATATTGGCTTTAGAAAAACAGTTTTAGTATGAAATTTGTAGAGAATTTAATGTTCTTTATTTTTGTAAATAAGTATGATACACAAAAATTTTATACTTTTTGAGTTATAGGCAAAAAACTGAAAAAAGTCCGAAAATTTTGTGGTTTTTTGGCTCCACAAAATTTAGCCTCGAGATATTTTGTTGGAAAACCATTAATTCTTGTTACTAGCATCCTCATAAACATTTTAAAAACATAAAATCTTCTAGCAGAATTTTTGCATCTATCGGCCCTTTTTTCTGACAATTTGACTGGCCTATTACTAACATTGGTCAAATGTCAGCGAGATCACTGCAAATGAGACGCGACTGTACACACACACACGCACACAAAAAAAAAAAAAAAAAAAAAAAAAAAAAAAAACCCGCACTCTACTGTGAAACATTAAATTAAAAGTAACTGGAAAATAACACGTACACTGGAAATTAATTTTATATTATTAGCCGGCCTTGGCGACCACTTTGGTCTCCCTTGAATGTATATTAAGCATTAAATCCTATTACTTTTATTCATAATTTATTTTAATTGCTTAATTTTTTTGCCAAATTAGAAGATTCTGCTAGAGAAATTGATGCAGATGTCATACACGTATGACATTGTTGCGACTGCAACATAATGACAATTATATGTGCCTCATATTGTAACCAGACTATTGTTATCTATTTATTAATAATCTGTTTGTTTACTTTTATTTTCTTATTTAAATTCATATAAATTGTTTTATTCTATAATTTTTAAATAAACTTTTATTTATTTATAATCACTTCCTTTTTAGGTGCGTTCGTAACTATGTAAATACGTAGCACCAATAGTGGTCGTTCAGTCCATCCGTCTGTCCGCATAGAACAACGCAAAAACTACCCGACCGAATCGTTTGAAATTTAAAATACATAATTATTACATAATTTTGTCGAGTTATTTCAATTTTTTTGATAATCGGGTGCATAGATCAATTACAGGGGCAATCAAAATTATTCAATTACATTATGGTCAATGGGGAAAAAGTTTCAAATGTATTTTATACGTTTGAAATTTAAAATGCATAATTATTGCATAATTCTGTCGAGTTATTTCAAATTTTATAAAAATCGGCTGCATAGATCAATTACAGGACAATCAAAAGTATTCCGTTACATTACGGTCAATGGGGAAAAATGTTTCATATGCATTTTCTTGGTGTTATACTCATTCGAACTTAATGAAATTTATATGCAACTATGAAGTACATATTATAATATACATTTTACATACTTTGTGGAGCAAAGACCATTTGTTATTGATTTACAAGGCCACACAAAAGTATTCCATTACATAATGGTACAGGGAGAACATTGTTTGATGAGCGTTTTAATTGTAATTCACTATTTACAATTTTATGAGATTGATATATGAGAGTAATATTTTTTAAAACTTCGTTATCGTACGAACGCACCTCATTTGCTACGCTTCACGTGCAATTTCCAATTTGTTAAAATAATAGATATAAGTTAAAAAATATGTGTGTAACTGGTATTTGAAAACGAAGTTTTCGACAAATTGGCGTAAAAAAAATAACGCGCCAATGAGGTGCATGTTTGACATCTGTTCCGATAAATCAAGCACTCACAAGGAAGGTCTCCATACTGGGCATACTCAGATTTTTTTGAAAAAAAAAAATACTAATTAAGCTACTCATGTATGTAATAAAGGATCAGTGAAAATTAGCGGCGGAATTCCAGAAGAAAACATGTAAAAAAAAAAAAAAATACTTTCGAATATTTGGCGTGAAAAGGCAAAAGTGTCACACGATTTGGCGAGTAGCACTTTTCACCACCAAAAGCAAACGATTTTAATGCAACTGAAAATTTGGATTTTTAGAATCCGCTTAAGTGGTGTTTGATGAATTTAAACATAAACAAGGAGAGAGTTTAATTTGTCTGAGCGTAGCGAAGTCTTATACTCAGAGTACGTAACGATATTAAAAGTCAAAAAAATTCTTTCGTCAAGCAAATTTAAAAAAGTACTTGTCCGATTTCGATTCTGTTTGTACCAGAAGGTACCTATAAAAGTAATCTGGTGAATGCACCTACTTTTAAAAATTAATTCCAAATAGTTTAAAAGCTTTATATTAAAAAGTTTATATTAAAGAAACTGATAAAACAAGTTGAATGTAGATTCTGCCATTGCAGAATTCAGTTTCGCCTCCAATTAGAAAAAAAAAAAAAATCGATAGGGTCTTTTAGAAGGGCGACCCCGTTTAGAATGTAATGAACTAACTTCATTTTTCTTGCATTTATGAATGTAATAGCAAACAGAACAGCGTGAAATACCCAATTGATTAGCAATTTCTCTCTGAGACATTGGAATTGCGAAATAATAAAGAGAAACTGATAAAAAACTGATAAAAAAACTGATAAAAAAGCACAATTTATTTCCATACGTCACAGAAAGTTGGTGTGAGTGATTTTCACGTGCTGGATATTTTCGTAGATAACCGAATCAGTACATGGAGTAAATAGTAATCATTTACGTACTCAGAAATATTGAATGCAATAAAACATTTTAAAATTTAATCATGCAGGAAAATGAAACTGTCATTTTTTATATTAAAAAAAAAATTTCATAAAAACTTTGATTTTGAGATTTTGTGATACTCTTTTAATTCGCGTTTGTAATGACCGAAAGGTGGCGTTGTATAGACCTGATAATCGTTTGTTTACGTAGCGCTTGCTGTTTGTTCCATGCTGTGGCATAGCGAAACCCGTTTAAAGAGCTATTTAAAGTGCAGTTTTTTATCTTTTTTATTTAATTATGGGAGATAAATTACAAATATCGACAATTTTAGAATTTCTAGATGCTCGAAAATCTAGTAATTGCTTTAGAGAAGCTGAAGCAATTATTGATTCAAAGAGATTAGTAATATGCGGCATTAAATTTAATGCAAAGAAGAAGAAATAGAGATTGTAGGCTCGTGTTTACAAACAAGCCAAACAAAAGGAAATCCCCATATTATTTCAGGTTTGCTAGTAAAGGAAAACAAAAATTTGAAAATAAAAAATTTTTCTTGCTCTTGCAAAGCTGGAGCAAGCGAATCATGCAAGCATTTTTTTCTGTCATGTTATTTTGCCATGAGTAAGTCAAATGTACTTTTTTATATTATAGATCTAAACTTTGTGTATAAAATTTTGATTTTAGATAATTTTAATACAAAGAACCCAACGTTGCATGCGTTATAGAACTGTTTATTTATTTATCGGCCTTTTAAACACTGATTTCAGCGGAAGATGCTCACGGTATCAGTTCTATTTCGTTTCAGACTTTGTCCGCGAGAGGGCGTCTATTTCATTTCAAACGCGAATAGCATTTTTTAATCGCTAAAAGGATGTTTTATATATTTCGCGTGCGAAAATTAGAAACAATTACGTTTTTAAATAAAAAGTTTCTTTTATGACATCATTTTCCCTTTATATTTATTTTTATTGCATGTTTTCTTTTGACTTATTTTGTTTGTGTGTGGAAGTCAATTCTGGTTACTAATTTTTCGGCACGAACACCACAAGTGCATCAGATTTGGCGCATTTTTTTTCAAAGCCCATTTGGCGAAAACTCCGTTTTCAAATAACGCTTACATACACATTTTTAAATTATTTTCTATTTTCAAAAAGAACTTACAGTAAATAAAATAATAATAATAATAAATAACTATAAAAAGAAATATTTTATATAATTAAAAAAAGGAAATGAAAGTAAATAAACATTTTATGAGTAAATAAACAAATAATAAATAAATAAAGCCGGGTTGTCATCTCAGGTAAAATAATGCCTTTTTGACGCCAATTATGTACCCTGGTGCATATGTGACATCTTTTCCCATTTTTCATCCATTTCCTGTTGGCATACAACTTTGAAATTTGGAATATGTATGCATATCTGGGAGCAATACTGGAATTAGACATTGATTTTTTTTTAATTCGATCCAAAAAGGGGCAACGGGGGATATTTTTTAAAGATTTATACAATTTATACTGCATAAAGGAGCCACTTACCTATTTTTATATACAAGAAGAAGTAAGTGGTATGTAAAGACAATTATAGTATACATAAATAAAATACTTGAGATAATATACTAGAGATATAAGCACCGGGTTTGGCGAGATTTTTTATGACAATTAGACGAAAACATAGTTTTGATTACCAGATACATATAGCATGCTATAATAACACGTTATTTATTTATTTCAAAATTAAAAAAAAAAGGAATAAACGAATCATTTTCTGTTATTAAAAAAAAGAAATAACAATCAATAAATGATAATATTTTTAGAACAAACAATTTATTATAACATTTATATGATAACCAGCATGTTACGCCATTTTGGCACCAATTAGGTACCTCGGTGTGTATAGGGCATATTTTCCATATTTATTTGTAAAAGTGAGCATGAACGTTTACCAAGTGTGTTTTCATAATCGCTTATATCTTTTTGCAACATAGCGCACCTTTCGAAGCCAAAACTGCACAAAAGAAAAAAAAATCAATATTTGCAGCATTTTTTTTTTTTTAATGTAATGCACATTTCGTAAGCTCCATAATCAGACCTCGTTTTTTTGCTTTAAAAGATGATATTTCATAAGACGTCTTTTTTGGATTCGTCGTTTTTCCATATTTGATAGTATGCGTCTACTCGTTTTGTAACTTTTTTTGTAACTTTCTTCTTTATTAACAGCGACATTTGGATTTCCTATTTAAATAAAAATTCTTCTAAATACAAAGAGTTTTGTTAAAATAAATAAATAAATGAAATGCGGACATCTATTGCTCAAAGCACAAAATTTTTCCTATTGAGTTAATAAAAATCAGTAAAAACATAATTTTTATGATAATAAAAAGGTGACTTATGTAACAACAGAGTCATATATTATGTACGTTATGTGCTGTAGTTATTTAATTTACCTCTGGAAAAAATCCTTCTATAGTAAAAAAAAACTAGCCTTAAAAGGAATGACTCCTGGAATGATGCTGATGTGGAAGATTTCCGGAACTAACGAATCCGGGTTGTCCACTCCTTCCATGAGTCGAATAGACCAATCGGGAAAGGGCTCCGTCTATGCATCGCCATATGGGTTACCATAAAGAGAGGAAAGGTTACCATCGCCAATAATCGCCAAGTTTGTCGCCAACTTGGCGATATATCGCCAAATTTGGCGACCAAAATTAGTTGTCAAAAGTGACGCCAACTTGGCGATAACTGTAATATTTCGCCAAATTTTTAATTTCTTTACAACACCAGTCGTTTGATACATCATTTGAGTGGTTTGCAACTGCTTATTCATATAATGGATGTCTTGTGTGTTATCCCCCATTCTGCTTCCCAGGGGGGACACATTTTTATTTTCTTTACAACACCAGCCGTGTTACACAAGATTTGAAAGGTCTGCAACTGCTTATTCATATTATGGATGTCTTGTGTGTCACCCCCACACTCTGCTCTCCCCAGGGGGGGGTCACATTTTTAATTTCTTTATAACACCAGTTGAGTGACACATCATTTGAAAGGTCTGCAACTGCTTATTCATATTATGGATGTGTTGTGTGTCATTCTCCACTCTGCCCCCCAGGGGGGCACATTTTTAATTTCTTTACAACACCAGTTGTGTGAGTCATCATTTGAGAGGTCTGCAACTGCTTATTCATATTATGGATACCTTGTGTGTACCCCCCCCCCCCCCTCTGCCCTCAAAGGGGGCGCACTTTGTAATTTCTTTACAACACCAATTGTGTGACACATCATTTGAAAGGTCTGCAACTGCTTATTCATACCATGGGTTATTGGCGAGCGCAGCAAGCAGGGGTAGACAATAATTTGGAATCGCGAAGCGATTACGCGGGGGGTTGGCGAGCATAGCGAGCAGGGGGGCGGGCCCCCCCTAGTATTTTTATATATAAAAAATTCTTATTCAGTAAAATTATTTTCATACATATAAGCGTATTCAATAATAAAAGCTACATATTTCCATAGCAACAGAATCGAACTGACGATGCTCTAATGGATTTTGAACTTGAAACAGTTTTAATTATTTAAATTTGAATTTCGTTTCAAATCTCAAATTTTGATGATTAAACTTGAATTAAATACATATAAATATCAATATAACGAAATTATGCTTAAAACAAACTAAAACTGACAAAAACAAACATATTTAGTTTATCTAAACAAGTTGAACATGAAACTTTTTTCCTTTAAAATGCATTATATATATATATATATATATATATATATATATATATATATATATATATATATATATATATATAAAGAAAAACAAACATTTTTTGAAATTGCTTTTTATCGCCAACCGAAGATAACATCGCCAAATAACGAAATGTTCATTATTTTTTTAAGGGCAGGAAACGGGGGTTCCGCCGATTATTATTATTATTATTATTATTATTATTATTATTATTATTATTATTTTAATATATATAAACATATATATCCTCATGAGAAGAACATTCTGTAATTTTTTCAGATTTTTCGTAGCATGCCCGTATGGAGACCTTCCTTGTCAGTATTTTTGTGCTAACTTGGCGTATTGCCAAATATTGTAGCCGTGGCATTTTTTTTTTATTTTATTAATTTCATATAAAATATATTTAATAATAAAACCCTTTCACTCATTTCATTTATAATAACATAACTTTAATATAAAATTGAGACTTTTAAGATTCATGCATTTTATTTATTTTTTATGCCAATAAAATAAAATAAAATAAACATATCAGTATTTTGAAGCTCCGTAGTTTGGGCGTTGCCATTGAAAAATTAACAAATGACCGCGATTTCCGTGCCACATACGTTAGCTTAATATATATATAGAGATTGACCGTGAGACAATTTGTATTTTAAGTACTACTTGGTTATCCCGTCGACCTATTTTGCCAAATTAATAGCCAAATTATACATATTGAAATATTTTTTAATTTAAGTAACAAAAGAATAAATAAGTTAGTAAAACATTGATAAAAATACAAATAAAAAGTCGAAATAAAAATCACTTGGCGACGTTTTAAAGAAGTATTTCGTGTTTAAAGTCATTGAATATGACATTCACGATCATCCGTTATTGGCATTTAATCCTGTGATTTGGCGATAGTTTTTTGGTTGAAAGGAAAACTAAATAGTACCGTATTTTAATATCATTATTATGGATTGAAAAAATTATTTGTTTTTAATATATTTTGTAACAGGATCAGGAGCACATTATACATTCTCCTTTTTTTTTTTTTTTTTTTTTTTTGTATTTGGAAAAGTGATGTCTTTAATACATAGTAAGTAACTTTGACTCTTTAAAAACACTTCTATATAGTTTTAATTCCCATAGTTCCCTTTTTTATTAGGTGAAAATAACGGTTATAATTACTCCATTATAAACTCACAATCACAAAAGTTTGGCTTAATTAAGACCACTAATGGGAAAGTTATGACCACTATATTTCTTCTTTATACTTACCCACACACATTTGTTTCGTGTAATAAAGAACATTAAGACATCAAAATGAACAAGTTGGAAATTGCTCGTGAACGTAGCAAATGAGGTGCGTTCGTATGATAACGAAGTTTTAAAAATATTCAGATCTTGCTGATATAGTAGAGCGTACTCCGGATACAGTATAGTAGTCGAAATCTTTACGTTTCTGTAAATATGCAGGAAGTAATTTTTATTACACCTCAGCAACGTATATTTTATTCATAAAATGTGAAATAGTTGAATATAATTAAAACACGCCCCAAACAATGTTTCCCCGTATAGCATTATGTAGTGGAATACTTTTGTGTGGCCCTGTAATTTAATAATAAAAATTCTTTGCATCACAGATTGTACAGAATGCACATTTTAGTATATATTTCATAGATTCATGCCAATTCTATTATGTTCGAATGAGTGTAACATCATTAAAATGCATTTGAAACTTTTTCCCCATTGACCGTAATATAACGGAATACTTTTGATTGTCCCTGTAATTCATCTATCCATCCGATTTTCATAAAATTTGAAATGACTCGACAAAATTATGTTATGATTATGTATTTTAAATTTCAAACGATTCGGTTGGCTAGTTTTTGCGTTGTTATATGCGGACAGACGGACAGACGGACGGACTGAGCGACAACAATAGGTGCTACGTATTTACATAATTACGAACGCACCTAGAAATCCGTTTATCAAAGATTTTGGTAGACACTGTTCAAATTGCTATTTGGATACCAAAAACGCTTCAAACTAGCAACAAAAAAAAAACATCTAAGAAGTGAAAAATAGATTATGAGGTTAATATTTAAGCGTGAAAGAAAATTTTACCATTCATATTTTTTACCATTATGGCGGTGGTCACCCACCTGGCCCATCCTTTCTTAAATAATAGAAATTATTTATTAAAATGGAATGTTCCGTTTCGAAAGTGAAGAGTGCGGAATTTATCGTTCGTTTACAGGGCGATCAAACCAATTCTGCTACATTACAGTCTATGTGAAAATATCGTTTCAAAAGTATTTTAATGATATCATACTATTTCAAACAATATTGAAATTGATACCGAACAATGAAGTGTATTACAAGATATCTGTTATAGAAGATAGTCTTGTATCCTGTATTAGTTATTTAGATATCTCATTTCGTCGTATGCGAAAATAAATTTTTTTTAACAGTATGTTATTAGTGTTGAAAATGTTTCAGATTAGGCGCTGTCCATCAATGATACCACACATTTTTTCAATATTTTTGACCCCCCCCCCCTTGCCCCTTTGTCACAAAATGTCACACTTTACCTTCCCCCCTTCCCCCTTGTCACATGCAGTGTTCTCGCTGTCGCTCGCCAATTCGCCAAATTGCGACTAAATTCTTCATTTTACGAGTAAACAAGCCATTAAATTCGCCAAATTGCTAGTGCTCAATTTTTTCTTTTCCGTTTTCGTTTTTCATATATATGCATATATATTTTATGTATACATATTTTTTATATTTGTAGCGGATAGTTGAGATTAGATTAATTACAATCGCTGTCACAGTTATAAAGCCTTGGGTTATTTTAGAACATATTGAAAAAAGGGGAATACATTAAAAGATTAAAGTTTTTATTTTTTTATTGCTACACGGCGAATCTATTTTGCTAATACTTTTCTCATTTGGCGAATGTTTTTTATTTTTAATTAGCCAAATTACTAACTTTGATCAAATGTCAGCGAGAACACTGGTCACATGTCACGTACATTACGTAAACCTATACTTGAATTTCAGAAACAAAGCACTATGTTGTAGATCAGACTTCATTTTTAAACTTTAACTATGTGTTTTAATAATATTTGTGAGCATAACAATAAAAATGATTCATTAACTTATTTTTAGTTAAAAAAGATTTAGTTTTACAACAGAAACATAATTAATATACAATACTAATAAAATACTAACAAGAAAGAGCTGCGCTGAAAACAGTAGTATTTTGGAATTTGAAATGAAATTTAATATATTTGGCTTTATAAGTCTTATCTTTTCCTTATGAAAACAAAATACTTTCATTTTAAAATAACTTTAAAATTTAATTTTCTGATTTTTGACGTTTTTAATTTAACCAAATAGTGTGATGTCATATTTCTTCTTACCCCCCCCCTCCCACCCCCTTGTCAGAAATGTCATAATTTCATGAACCCCCCTCCCCCTCCCCTCTAGCACAGTATTGTGAGCACAGTATAGTCAGAGAGTATTGTGTATAAGCGTGATATCATTTATGGATGACCCGTTATATGCCAAATGCAATCATTTTTGTTCTTGTTTTATTTTTTTAATTTCATAACCTGATACACAACTCTAAATGCAGAAGGATTGAAAGAGCGCATAAAACAAATTTTCTTTAAAACAGCAAATCCTTTAATTCATCTTCATACTCCTTCTGTTTTTCCCTGGCTGCTGTTTCTGCATCTTTTGCTTCGTATTCCTTCATCAACTTCTTGTATAGATGGTAATCAGGAATCGAAACATCACATTTCAAGCACATCGCTCGCACTAATTTGTACTCTAAAAATAGAAAAAAATAGTAAAAAAATATAAACTTGAAAAAAAAAAAAAAACTGCAAAGGTACTAAACCTTTTGTTGGAAACTGGGATTTCAAGAACTTTTCCTGTAAGGGTGACAGCAAAAATTCAAGTTTCAGAATCGATTATATGAATTTTTCCTGTTCTCGTTACATGAAAAGTTCTTGGAATCCCAGTTTCCTAGAAAATGTTTAGTACCTTCACAGATTTTTTTTTTACAGTGTAAATAAAAAGTTTTTATCTTTAGTAACCCTCTTAGTAACCTTACCGAATTATGAATTCATGAAAATTTTATATTCTAAAGCATTTTGCGTAAATTGTTTAAACTAAATTAAAAGATTTGCATAACCATTTCATAAATTTTTGAAGGATTTACACTGAAAAAAAAAATCTGTAAAAGAACTACATTTTATCTAGGAAACTGGGATTCCAAGAACTTTTCCTGTAACGGTAACAACAAAAACTCAAGTTTTAGAATCGGTTACGTGGATTTTTCCTTTTATCGTTACATGAAAAGTTCTTGGAATCCCAGTTTCCTAGAAAATGTTTAGTACCTTCACAGATTTTTTTTTTTTTTTTTTTTTTTTTTTTTTTTTTTTTTTTTACAGTGAAGAAGGATTAATTAAATTTGAATTTACAGGGATTTTGTGCAATACTTATAACCTCACACAAATATTTTATTTAAAATTGTTTTCTTATAATTTTGTATAATTATAAAATGTACAAATAGGATGTTATTAAAATATAAATATAGAAATATTTCCGAATTGAAAAATCCCCCCCTTCACCTCCCTCAGCTACAAGAAAAGTGAAAAAGATACAAAGACAAAAGAAATCATCATTTTTAAAGTTTTGTATTTTTGTTTTCTCTAACCAATAATGTTTTCAGAACAAAATAAAGTAATGCGTCTGTGACTCATTCTAAACAGTATTACAATTAATGGACGTATTTAAAGAATTTTACAATAAGTAATTTTAATGGTACTTACCGGGTGTCCCATAAATGACTGATGGATTTTAAAAGTCAATAACTTGCAAACGGTGACAGCTATTTAAAAAAAAAATTGCAGGAGGATTATGTATAATGCCAGGAGTTTTTTTACAGTAAATTTTTAATTTTAGTTCGAATTTCAAACAGTAGGTAGCGCTGACGGCGATTGAAGGCCAGGTACCGTTTACAAGTTATTGAATTTTAAAATCCATCAGTCATTTTTGGGACACCCGGTATATACAGTCAGTAGATAAAGGGTTAAGGGGGTCCGGGAAATATTCTAAAATAATTTTTATAATTTGAGTTAAAATTCTGAAATTTTTTGTGATGGTTAACCATATTATTTGTAAACAAAATTTTCTCAGAATTTTTAAAAAAACTATAAAATTTAAAATTTATTTAAAAAGAGTTGTTTTAGAAAACATTTTGTGATATTCCTTTGTTTTTCAACTTCAGGCTGCTTTGAATACGGTACCACAACATATTTATTACAACTATGTTCTAAAAAAAGATCACGGTTTTTTATCAAATAAGTTTTCACCAATAAGCCTTCCGATTATTTTAAAATGCCTATGGAACCCCGGTTATCCGAAAATTCCTATGTAACCTCGGTTAACCGAAAATGCTTTGGCCCCATGTTTTTGGGATAACCGACGTTTTACTGTATATTGAAAGATTTCATGCAATTTAAATGAAATACATTACCTGCTATACCACCTAGTTTTATTTATTTGTTTAAGCCTCAAATGGAAAGAAAAAATAGGGCCCAGCAAGCGACTGAGCTTGTAGCCTCCAGAGCGTGTGCGATTGAACAGGTACGGTTGACGCATTAGGATGGTGCGCCTATAGTAAAGTAAAATGATGCTCAAGATCCCACACTAATCACTCAAAAAGACCCGTATGATAATGTTAAATCCTTGGGGGCGTCCTTTTCAGATATCTTGCTCGAATTTTAATATTTTTACATGATTTTTTTTTTCATAGGTTAGCAAAGAACGGCTAGTTTTTACTTTTTAGGTGCGTTCGTAATTATGTAAATACATAGCACCTATTGTTGTCGCTCAGTCCGTCCGTCTGTCTGTCTGTCCGTCCGCATATAACAACGCAAAAACTACTCAACCAAATCGTTTGAAATTTAAAATGCATAATTATTACATAATTTTGTCGAGTCATTTCAAATTTTATGAAAATCGTATGGATAGATCAATTACAGGGACAATCAAAAGGATTCCGTTACATTACGATCAATGGGGAAAAAAGTTTCAAATGCATTTTAATCGTTTGAAATTTAAAACGTATATTTATTGCATAATTTTGGCGAGTCATTTCAAATGTTATGAAAATCGGATGCATTGACCAATTACAGGGACAATCAAAAGTATTCCGTTACATTACGGTCAATGGGGAAAAAAGTTTCAAATGCATTTTAATGGTGTTACATTTGAATATATAGGTATTTGGTACTCATTTGAATGTAACAGAATTGACATGAATCTATGAAATATGTACTAAAAATACATTTTATACGATCTGTGAAGCAAAGAATGTTTATTATTAAATTACAGAGCCACACAAATGTATTCCACTAAATAATGTTATACGGGGAAACATTGTTTAGGGGTTGTTTTAATTACATTAAACTATCAAACTTCATGAATTTGAATTACGTTACTAAGGTGTAATAAGATTTACTATTCCTATTTATTTATTATAACGAACGCACCTCATTTGCTACGATTTACGTGCAATTTCCAACTTGTTCGATTTTGGTTTGAGATTAAAAAAATATTTTTCAAAACTGGCTTGAATCGGTTCTAAAATTGAAAATATCCTAATATAAAACATATACATAGCCAAAATCGAAAAAATAAAAACTAAATTTAAAATAAGCCGCCTTCAGGTATCCTATATAAAAAAGTCGTTCAAAAATATCGAAATTTGTGCGAGATATTTGAAAGTAACGCATCTATAAACTGAACATTTTCATTCGGGTATTTTTCAGTAACTCGCGTAAGCTCTAAACAAGAAAAAGTGTCTCTTTTTTTTTCTTTTTTCAATATTTTAAGAAATTTCCATTGAAAATTAACTTTTTACATTTCTAGCTTACAAAAATAATTTAAAGCTAATAAGCTAAAGATAAAAAAAGAATAATAAAGATAATAAGCTAAGAAAAATCAATTGTAATTTTTGCACCCGTATATAACATTCTCCTATATTTACTGAAAACTGAGAAATACAAAAGAAGCCCGAAATACCGCGAATTCGTATTAACGCGGAGAAAAGTACGTCTCCGAAAAAAAAAAAAAAAAGATCAATTTTAGAATAAATTTTGTCTTTAAAATTTCAGTGAAACACAATGAGGGACTCGCAGTCTGCAGTCAGCTCTGTGGATTTTGATATCTCTGTTGGCGATTTAAATGACTGGATAGAAATTGACAACAGCGAACAAATTTCAGAAATCATAACAGATCAGGATATCATTGATGCTGTAATGCATAAAAATTTTGGTGTGCAAAATGATGATGATGATAAAATTGAAAATGATGTGATTAATGAACAAGTTATAAATTGCTTGTGAAGCGTAGCAAATGAGGTGCGTTCGTACGATAATGAAGTTTTGAAAATATCACTCTGATATATCAATCTCATAAAATTGTAAATAGTTAATTACAATTAAAACGCGCAACAAACAATGTTCTATCGATTCTCATTATGTAATGGAATACTCTTGTGTGGCCTTGTAAATCAATAATAAAAGTTCTTTGCACAACAGATTATGCAAAATCTATATTATAATATGTACTTTATGATGCATATCAATATTATTATGTTCGAATGAGTGTAATATTATTAAAATGCATTTGAAACTTTTTTTTTTCCATTGACTGTAATGTAATGGAGTACTTTTGATTGTCCCTGTGTTTGATCTATGCATCCTATTTTTTTAAAAAAATGGAAATGATTTGACCAAATGATGTAATAAATATGTAATTTAAATTTCAAACGATTAAAATGCATTTGCAACATTTTCCCCCTTTGACCGTAATGTAACGAAATACTTTTGATTGTCCCTGTAATTGATCTATCCATCCGATTCTCATAAAATTTGAAATGACTCGACAAAATTATGTAATAATTATGTATTTTAAATTACAAAAGATCCGGTTGGGTAGTTTTTGCGTTGTTATATGCGGACAGACAGACGGGCTGAACGAACACTATAGGTGCTACGTATTTACATAATTACGAACGCAGCTAAAAACGACGTTCCACATGTCAGGAAATTAATTTCATGCTTAACGAAGGTAATTAAGGGGACAAGGGACCTTGAAATCCTTAAAAATAATTTTTTTTATTTTTTGTAAATTTCACCTAAATATTATTCAAGGGTACATTATATGCATTATAACATGCATTTATCACAAAAAAAATGCAAAAAAAAAAATTATTTTTGACAAAAAAATGGCATTTTACGCAGCGTCTTCGAAATCTTCGAAATGCGCCCTGCGCATTCCATATCAATGAAAATCCCCAATATTTTTTATGAAAGTTTGTTTTATATATATAAACAAAATTGTGCATCGAATTTTGAATATTTGAATTTAAAGGTTAAAAAAAAAATTGTAATTTTGAAATTTTTTCGAAATTTTTTTCAAAATTTTCAATTTTTTTCAATTTTTTTTTTATTTTTTGTAAATTTCATCTTAAATATTATTCAAGGGTGCATTATATGCATTATGGCATGCATTTATCACAAAAATATTTTTAAAAAAATATTATTTTTGAGAAAAAAATGGAATTTTACGCAGCGTCTTCGAAATCTTCTAAATGCCCCCTGCGCTTTCCATATCTATGAAAATCCCCAATATTTTTTTGGAAAGTATGTTTTATATATATAAACAAAATAGAGCATCGATTTTTACATATTTGAATTTTAAGATGTAAAAAAAAAAAAAAAAAAAATTGAAAATTTTGAAAAAATTTTCGAAAAAATTTCAAAATTTCAATTTTTTTTTTTTAACTTTTAAATTTAAATATTCAAAATTCGATGCACAATTTTGTTTATATATATAAAACAAACTTTCATAAAAAATATTGGGGATTTTCATTGATATGGAATGCGCAGGGCGCATTTCGAAGATTTCGAAGACGCTGCCGTAAAATGACATTTTTTTGTCAAAAATAATTTTTTTTTTGCATTTTTCTTGTGATAAATGCATGTTATAATGCATATAATGTACCCTTGAATAATATTTAGGTAAAATTTACAAAAAATAAAAAAAAATATTTTTAAGGATTTCAAGGTCCCTTGTCCCCTTAAGTGGATAGAGATGCAAGATGATTCAGATTGTGTTCATCTATTCATGTTGCTACCCGTAAGACATGGTGACGTCACTGCAACGTCGTTGTGAAGTCAGATTGTGACTTTGTGACCGGCGATTGTCGATGTGACGTCAGGTGACGTTGATGTGAAGTCACAGTGACTAAAATGTGAAGTCGTTATGGCCGTTTTAGAGCTTTTTTGTGACGTCACATTGTGACCACTTTGTGACGTCACAATGTGACCAATTAGTGAAAAGTGTGGCATTTGTGACTACTTTGACATTAACATTGTGACGAACTGTGAAAATTTTTTTAGAAAGTCACATCTTAGTCACATTGTGATGTCACTGAGTGGTGGCATTTTCGTCACAGATGTGATGTGACCAAAGTGACTCACAGTGACGTCATTGTGACGTCACTGTGAACATGCATGCTATGAGGGTAGTATGAATAATATGCCAAAAAAGAAAGAAACGCCTCAGTTTATCAAACTACATTTACGGAATTTTTAAGATAGCCTAAGATTATGCATGTGGTTAATGACTGATAAAGTTAATTAAGTTTCATAAAGCGGGTAAACATTTTCATCATTTCGTACTATCTGTTTGATACCCTTCCGATATGCCGCGGTTAATTTATAACACGAGTATGAAGCAAATCTCCCAACAGCAGCGTTATATCGGGCTTCTACTGCACCTTATATAGTCTATCTCAAAAGTTTAAGCACTACTCAAATCTGGTTTAAAATAATTGAAGAAGAAAACATCTTAGGCTAATTTACAATAAATATGCCACATTTAATCAAAATAAAATAAAATAAGCGATTATGGGTACCCTCATAGCATGCATGGTCACAGTGACGTCACAATGACGTCACTGTGAGTCACTTTGGTCACATCACATCTGTGACGAAAATGCCACCACTCAGTGACGTCACATTGTGACTAAGATGTGACTTTCTAAAAAATTTTTCATTGTTCGTCACAAAATCAATGTCAAAGTAGTCACAAATGACACACTCTTCACAAATTCATCACATTGTGACGTCACAAAGTGGTCACAGTGTGACGTCACAAAAAAGCTCTAAAACGGCCATAACGACTTCACATTTTAGTCACTGTGATTTCACATCGACGTCACGTGACGTCACATCGACAATCGATGGTCACAAAGTCACAATGTGACTTCACAACGACGTTGTAGTGACGTCACCATGTCTTACGGGTAGTTAAAAAATATATTTATTTTTATTTAATTTTTCTTTTTTCTTGAAAAAACTTGTCTCAAAAATATAAGCACTTTATGCAAATTTTTTCAGAAACACGGGATTCCTATTGTGTAATGTCGTTGTATAACATCATATTGCGCCTTTATACAAGTATAAAAGGTGGAGAAATTGTTTCTTCTCTTTTTAAAAATGTGAAAGATTAAAAAATTCACAAAATGTGAAATTTTGAAAGTTTTGAAATTGAAATCGCAAAATAAAACTGTTTCTGAAATTGCAAAAGATTTAAATCGATCAAAGCAAGGTATATATCAAACACTCCCTAGAAATGATAATTTTAAGCAGAAACCAAGATGTGGATGACGACGTATGAGGACTGTTCAGACTGATAAAAAAATATGGAGATTGGTATCTAGACAAAATATGCACCCCATACGGCAAATTAAAAATAAACTCAGTGTACAGATGTCCAAAGACACTGTAAATAGACGTATTAAAGAGAGTGATTACATCATACTAAAGAAAATGACTCGCAAATCGTCTCTCAAATTACACCACAAACGGGCCAGAATGAACTGGGCTAAAACCCACATGTCCTACAGAGACCAGTGGCTTACTGTTTTATTCAGCGATGAGAAAAAGTGAAACTTAATTGGCCATGATGGTCCGAACGAGTATTGGCATGACTCAAACAAGAAGCGAAAAGCATTTTTCAGCTGCAGCTAGATGATAAAACTATGAGTTTCCCGATCCAGACCCGAGAGGCTCCATACGGTCCAAACAGGGAGGTCACAAGACCCCCAATCAAGAGGAACCAAGTGACGCCCGGTCTCCGCAACAGCGCCAGTGTCGGCCAAGAACAACATACAAGGGCACCGAGCACACGACCCTAGCGTCGCAGCCCGGCGGCTCGCCAAACCCTGAAAGGACTGAACTTGACCTGAGCCATTGAAACGACACCGCCCGCGCCCCACAAGGATGACACCGAGGGGAGCAAATGAGCAGACGACGTAGCAAAAGCTGCCTGAGCACATCGCTGATCAGCGGATCCAGCCTTCAGGGGGGAATTCCTGGAAAGCGACTCGAATTCTCGTTACGTACAAGTAAAACCCTGAAAAACCTTGTATAGTCGCTTCGTCCGAATCGCAACCACAAGTGGCTTCGGACTCCTCTAATAGAGTGTTTTATTTGAACGATTTGGAAATCATGCGTTCGAGAAAATCTTCGAAAATTGGCCAAGATCTCAATTGGCCCGGCGATCCACCCGATCTAAAATCTTTGTTAAGAGATCGCTGACAATATCAAAGATTCCCTTCCTGCTGTAATGATCAAAGCAAAGATCGGTAAGCGTTCGAGTGTAGAAGTTTGGTGGGAAACTCTTTTCCCTGATGGACTTCCACAGGGGGCACTCATAGACGCAATGTCTAATCGTGCTAATCCCATTCGCGCAAAAGCACGCAGGGTTGCCTTTGAAAAAGCGGGCCTGATGGTCACTGAAGGCACCATGTCCGGTTAAAACCTGGTTTAGAAAGATATCGCCCTGGATTCTCTGAGTGGAGATTCTCTGGAAGATCGCATATGTCATCCAGCCGTCCTCAGATCGGTTCCACCATTCCTGCCAATCTATAAGCGCCCTGTCAAGGAGCTTCCTCTTGACTTGACGTCCTGAGAGAGGAACATGAATGTCGACCGTTTTTTGATTAGCAGCCTCCTTAGCCAGAGCATCGGCATGTTCTTTAAGGGCGTATCCGACATGAGCCTTAATCCAGTGCAAACGGACCCTGATTCCTGTATTAGCGACCGGGTTTCTAATCTCGACTACTGCTTTGTGCCTAGGCACTAAGGAGTAAAGCGCTTGAAGCGCCGATCTCGAATCCGAGTAGATGTAGAATTCACCGAGACCTCTCCGAAGGGCGTCAGAGATCGCTTCCTTGATCGCATAGACCTCGGCCGCGAAGACAGTCGCCCCCTCGGAGAGGCGGAACGTTCCCTCTGCAACAACGCCGTCCCTAGTGGCGAGGTGATAGGCGCAGCCCACCCTCTTACCAACTAGTTTGGAACCATCCGTATAGTAAGTATACGGAGTCTTCCGGATTAGTTCCGGCGTCCAAGGTATTCGACTTGGATAGCGTCGTTGAGGTTGGTATTTCCAAAACTTCACCATTTCTGGCGAGAGATTCGGTCTATCAATGCTCTCACCCAATCTTGTGAGGGCCTCGAAGTCGCGTTCGATACCAGCACGGAGGTCCAGGGGAATCACTCCAGACAAGACATTCAATCGGGGTAAATCTGTTATGGTTTTGGAGGCATATGAATTCAATGGCCAGACTTCTCTGGCTTTTCTAAAACGAAGACAATATTCAAAAAGTCTGAAGAGACGCTAAACCATCATTTGCTTCTATTCGGTGACATTTTGTGAGTCTTGAATGGATTTTTCAGCAAGACAGTGCCTCAATCCACATATCACGTTTTACAAAACTTTGTTTTTCTCAAAAAACTGATAAAGTTCATGACTAGCCAGCTTTAAGTCCAGACTTAAACCAGATTGAGAATGTCTGGAGTATTTTAACCCGCCAGGTTTAAAGCAGTTGAAAGCAAATTGATTGTATTGAAGAACCCCAAGAGGCAATTGGGAAAAAATATATTCTTTGCCACCAGAAACCCTATAAAAATTAATAATTTCGATGGATGCACGTTTATTCGAGATAATCAGAAATCACGGAAAAAAAAAATTAAGAAAAGTTCTGTAAATGTTATAATTTGGTTGTTTTTGAGATTGTGTATAAACTTTCGAGACAGTTTTTTTATAAAAAAAAAAATTATTATATATATTTTTAATTATATAATTTATTTTTTTTTTCTATTTTTAATATATTATTTAAATAAAGTTGCGAAATCTGCAAATAAAAAAAAATGTTATTCATTCTAACTTTTTATATTTTTTAAAAAATTGACATTTTATGCTTGTGCTTAAACTTTTGAGACAGACCTTAGACCGGAAGGCTTCTGAACAAACCATCAAGTCATCGAATCGACGGCTTACATTTCCAGATTTGTCAAAACTCGATTCGCATATTAAAAGGAAATTGGTCTACTAAGTTATATCTTGGTAAAAAAAAAACACCTTTAAATCCGATTTTACTTGTTGACTAGTAGGTTTACCATTCTGTTTTCTTACTCTCAGTCTTCCAGGTTTTCGCATATTTTGGTGGTGGAAAATGATAAACCAACCAATCAGCCACCAACTTCGTGCCTGTAGGGGGTTTCCATCAAGATATGACTTGAAGTATTAGTTACATTTTAATATGCTAATCGAGATTCAGCTAATCCTGGAATTTAACCCATTGGCAGTCAAGCTCTCTGCATTCAAAACCTTTCAGAAAGGTTTACTGAAAATATATTTTGTGTTTCTGTAAATGTTCATTCTTTGAGAAAGCTAAGTCATTATATGTGTTTCTCAAAAAACTGCTTTTCCCCCTGCAATATTTGCGGGTAATCAATAATCTATTCAAGACCATTGTGCGTGTGTCTAGCAAGGACACTCAATTTCTACTTCCCCTGACAACCGGTCTCCCACCCTTGGACACCTGAAGAAACTAATCCCTGTGTAATCTCCTCTAGAAGAAATTGGGGAATCTTTTTGTAATAGGGAACATGTGTTGATTGCAAGCATTTTTGAAAACAGGTAAATCGCATTGAAGTAAAGAAAAAAAAGACAAATAGAAAACGCACTGATTTTAAGAGTTATAGCTTATGAACTATTTTGTAAAAAACTCTCTTGATATAAATTAGTTGTAGCTGATATACATGTCTTAATATATATATATATTTTTTTTTTTTTACTGTAGTAAAAAAAGATATAATTAAACATTGCTATGCTTTTTACAAGTATAAGTAAATTAAATTTAATTGACTAAAAACATCACTTTTAATAACCTAACCAAGCAGATTTTTTTAAATTTGATATAACATGCAGTTAAATTCAGATATAACTTATTAATTTTTTTAATTACACAAAATTATTAGGAATTATTCTTCATACAAGGTACCTTAGATTAAAGACTTTCTGCAAAATATAATTTTAGAAGATTAAAAAATATATAATTAATTAAAAAGGAAAAGCAGGATTTCAAGAATATTTTATCAAAACCCAAGAATGTAGCAAAATTAATTTAAAATTTTTAAATATTGATTCAGATTTATTATAAACGTATAAGATAAAATGAATTTTTAACTTCATATTTAAATTCATATATGGTTTCACTTCTTTACTAAATCAAGCCTCTAAAGAATAGATCTTTGAACTAGATGAGGCGCCATAGATAAATTTATCAAAGAAACTCATGCTTTAAAAAATTCTATGAAAAATAGAAAATAACAAAACAACGAAAGAAAACCCTATACTGTTTTGTCGATTAAAATATCAGACAAAGAATGTAACAATATTAGATAATAATTAAATATGATTTTAGAATGTATTTTTAGATTTCAAAATTTATAAAATGAAAAATGTTTGAACTAATAACCAACTAAAAATCATTAACTAATATTTTTAATTACAATTTACAACATAACATCGGATTTAGTTAAGATTACAAAAGGATGTAATGTTATTCTCTTGCAGAAGTTTGGAAATCGATACTAAAATAATGATAAATTTGTTTTTTTAAATTTTTGTATCGCAAAATATAGGAATAATTTTTTCAAATGTGATTTGAAAAAACATTTTAGAACAATATATATATATATATATATATATATATATTTTTTTTTTTTTTTTTTTTTTTTTGTCGGATAAAAATTATCTTTAGCGGTACCAATGTACACAAAACTTCATTAAATATAAACCTTAAGATCTTATAAACTATGTAAAAGAACTTCGTGATACTGCAGAAAAAAATAAAATATATATACATGTATGTAGTTTCCAGGATAGTTAAAACAGCTCCTTTCATCAGGTGAAAAAATCTGGGTTGTGTTCACCGAAACAAAAAAATAAAGGAATTTAAGCGAATGCAAACTCTATTTTTTCCATCTGATGCAGAAGAATATTTTAACTGCTATTAAAATGATATTCAGGATTTTTTACTAGCCATTTCCTTTAAAGTAACAAGGTGTGATATTTTTACACAAATATTTGCTTGAAATGTTCTATAAGAAAGCTTGGATTATAGGAATACTTCGAATGTAGAATATTTCTCTTATTGCAATACGTTACAAATAATTACATTTATAAAAAAATGCCTTAATAAAGGAATTCTCAAATTTAAAATAGTTTTCAGTTAACGATTATTTTATTCTCTACTATGATTTTTTTAAGCTATTGCATAGCTTTTATCACGGGCTTTGAGCGCGGCGACCGAATCCAAAAATTCCGTTACGCGAAAAATCCTAACACATCCGTAACGAAAAAACCTAACACTCGGCTAACGCCGTTTCAGCTCGGCAAACTTTGGCACGGTATCCTTCGGTAGACTTCGGCAGACACTAATGCGGTATTTTTCAGATATTAGGATATCAAGTCTCAAACTTATATTTCTTATGATCTAATTTTCATAGCGCGGCCAAATTTTATTTGGTAATTTGTTATGAGACAGTGTTAATTTTTGGTGACAGGAGACCCCCCATGGTGAGGGTCGAAAAATTTAAAATGCTTATAACTCGCGATCTAATTTTCGTAGCGAGGCCAAATTTTGTTTGGTAATTCATTACGAGACTGTTAATTTTTGGTGACAGAAGACCCCCCACGGTGCGGGTCGAAAAATTTAAAATGCTTATAACTCGCGATCTAATTTTCGTAGAGCGGCATAATTTTGTTTGGTAATTTATTATGAGACAGTGTTACTTTTGGTGACAGGAGACTCCCCACGGTGAGGGTCGAAAAATTTAAAATGCTTATAACTTGCGATCTAAGTTTCGTAGCGCAGCCAAATTTTGTTTGGTAATTTATTATGAGGCAGTGTTAATTTTTGGTAACAAGAAACCCCCATGGTGAGGGTCGAAAAATCTAAACTGCTTGTAACTCGCTATCTAATTTTCGTAGCGCGGCCAAATTTTGTTTGGTAATTTATTATGAGACATTGTTAATTTTCTGTGATAGGAGACAGACACCCCACTGTGAGGGTCGAAAAATTTAAAATTCTTATAACTCGGGATCTAATTTTTGTAGCACGGCCAAATTTTGTTTGTTAATTTATTATGAGGCAGTGTTAATTTTTGGTGACAGGAGACACTAATGCGGTAAGTCATGTAATAATCATGGTGAGAGTCGAAAAATTTAAAATGCTTATAACTCACGATCTAATTTTCGTAGCGCGGCCAAATTTTGTTTGGTAATTTATTATGAGACTGTTAATTTTTGGTGACAGGAGACCCCCCACGGTGAGGGTCGAAAAATTTAAAATGCTTATAACTTGCGATCTAATTTTCGTAGCGCGGCCAATTTTTGTTTGGTAATTTATAATGAGGCAGCGTTACTTTTTGGTGACGGGACCCCCCCCCCCCACATGATGAGGGTCAAAAAATTAAAAATGTTTATAATTCGCGATCTAATTTTCGTAGCGCGGCCAAATTTTGTTTGGTAATTTATTATGAGACAGTGTTAATTCTTGGTGACAGGAGACCCCGCCACCGTGAGGGTCGAAAATTTAAAATGCTTATAACTCGCGATCTAATTTTCGCAGCACGGCCAAATTTTGTTTGGTAATTTATTATGAAGCAGTGTTAATTTTTGGTGACAGGAGACCCCCATGGTGAGGGTCGAAAAAATTAAAATGCTTATAACTAGCGATCTAATTTTCGCAGCGCGGCCAAATTTTGTTTGGTAATTTATTATGATAATGTTACTTTTTGGTGACGGGAGCCCCCCCCCACACGGTGAGGATCGAAAAGTTAAAAATGCTTATAACTCGCGATCTAATTTTCGTAGCGAGGCCAAATTTTGTTTCGTAATTCATTACGAGACTTTTAATTTTTGGTGACAGAAGACCCCCCACGGTGAGGGTCGAAAAATTTAAAATGCTTATAACTCGCGATCTAATTGTCGTAGCGCGGCCAAATTTTGTTAGGTAATTTATTACGAGACAGTTAATTTTTGGGGACAGGAGACCCCCCCCCCCCCACGGTGAGGGTCGAAAAATGTAAAATGCTTATAACTCACGATCTAATTTTTGTAGCGCGGCCAAATTCTGTTTGTTAATTTATTATGAGGCAGTGTTAATTTTTGGTGACATGAGACCCCCCACGGTCAGGGTCGAAAAATTTAAAATGCTTATAACTCGCGATCTAAGTTTCGTAGCGCGGCCAAATTTTGTTTGGTAATTTATTATGAGACAGCGTTAATTTTTGGTGACAGGTGACCCCCCCACGGTGAGGGTCGAAAAATTTAAAATGCTTATAACTCGCTATCTACTTTTTCAGCGCGGCCAAATTTTTTTTGGTAATTTATTATGAGACAGTGTTAAATTTTGGTGACAGGAGACCCCCCCCCACTGTGAGGGTCGAAAAATTTAAAATGCTTATAACTCGGGATCTAATTTTCGTAGCGCGACCAAATTGCGCGACCAAATTTTGTTTGGTAATTTTTTAAGCTATTGCATAGCTTTTATCGCGGACTTTGAGCGCGGCGACCGAATCTAGAAATTCCGTAATGAGAAAAAATCCTAACACTCCGGCTAACGATGTTTCAGTTTGGCAGACTTTGGCACGGTATCCTTTGGTAGACTTCGGCAGACAT
This sequence comes from Maratus speculifer, assembly GCA_964019185.1. Lineage (NCBI taxonomy): Eukaryota > Metazoa > Arthropoda > Arachnida > Araneae > Salticidae > Maratus > Maratus speculifer. The sequence continues at coordinate 456,130,169 of OZ025290.1, read as the reverse complement.
TGACGCGGTATTTTTGCACAAGTTAATAAAAAATGCTATGCAATAGCTTTACCGCGGCAGTCCCCGAGTGCCACACGTATTTTTTTTTTATTGCGTTTAAATTTACTAATATTAAATCTAATTAATCACACTAATATTTCTATTAAGTATTTAATATTTAATATTTCTATTAAGTATTCTATTAAGTATAAAGTAGTATTAAGTATTAAGTTTCTATTAAGTATATTTCTATAATATTATATTTAATATTTCTATTAAGTATTTCTGTTAAGTATTTACAAAGACAGAATTTATATTTCTGTATTTATAGAAAAGGAAACTCAACTGGGAGTGTTCTTTGAACTAATTTTAAAAGTTTTATTATTATTATTATTATTATTACTAGACGGTTGCCCGCCCTCAGTAGCCCGAAGACTATCTGAATGCCAGTTCTACAACCCCACACATTCACGTTTCTGTGCCATGTCTCGTCAGTTTCCGGCAGATATGTTTGATCGGTGTTCTGGGGTTTCGTTTGCATATCTTTTTTTATTGTTAATGAAGAGGTCTTCCATTTGTTCTTCCATCTGTTCTTCCATCTGTTCTTCCAATTGTTCTTCCATTTGTTCTTCCATTTGTTCTTCAATTATAATTCGACGATTCACTGTTTGAGAGCCTATCTGTCCTTTTATTTATAGAAGTTCAAAATGAAAAAAGATTTTCTTAGCAGACGATTTTTTGTGATAAGTACATTATCTGTTTTATATTTCTTCTGCTTTATTCCTTTTATTTATAGAGTTCAAAATGAAAAAAGATTTTCTTAGCAGACGATTTTTTGTGATAAATACATTATCTGTTTTATATTTCTTCTGCGTTTACCTAAGCTGTGTAAAATCTCTATAAATAAAAGGAATATAGAGGATGAGGGCCTATCTGTGCCTCAAATAATTATTCAATTATTCAATTAATTATCCTCGGAATTCCTTTTATATATATAGATTACTGAATTTTGCATACAGCAGCACAGACATGATTTTGTTTTAAGAAGGGGTGGGGCGATGGTGTCAAATTCGAGACATAATGGACACACTTTCTCATGCATTTCCCTGGAGTAAAATTTAAAAATTTGAATTCATACAAAGCTTTGAAATTAAATAATTCTGATATAAAGTAAAACACACACAAAAAACCCCATAAGTTTGAAATTATATCTTGAATTTTAAATTTCAAGAATGGAAATTTTACAATAAAATGAGAGATCTAAAATTTTATTTTTCTTTCCATCACATCAAGATAATATGTACACATGAGTATATTAGAGATCTGCACGGGCCGGAATTTCCGGGCCCGGCCCGTTTAAATTTTTATATTTTAGGCCCGGTCCGGTCCGTTTTTTCCTGTTACAATTTCTACGATTTCTAAACAATTGATATTTTTATCATAAAATTAAGATTCCTTTAAGGAATACTGCATGCATATCTATGGAAGGATTTTACAGTATATTTTACAGGAAATACACATTAACAACATTAATGATTACTTAGATTCTTAGGCTTTCAACATTCGAATGAAAATTCATTAAAAAATTAATAAGGCTTACAATAAAAGAAAAAAGAAATAAATCTAAAAACATCGTTACGTTTGAAGCTCTTTAATAAAAGAAAATTTATAAAAATATTTCTACATAATTTTATTAAAGATTTTAAATCCAAATTCATTCTTAAATTCAAAGAAGCTCCTTTCTGACACATTTATGAATTCATTTTTTCTCAGAAACGCATAAGATTAGCAGATATCTATATTGAGAAACGATATAATCAAATGGTGTTATCCATTTTTTGATACAAGCATTTTAAAAATACTGCAAGCAAATAAAATACTGTCATAATTAGCGTTTTGAATAGAGTTTCTGGAAGCGATAGCATGGGAAGGAAGAAAAACCTGCAATCATTGAGAAACTATTATATCTCAACAAGGTTATACAAGTATTTTATTTACTTAAAAATGAAAAACGCTATTCGATTCCAAATCCCTTCAATAGTTAGGCTTATCACTTTTATACTTTTACAATTTAAAATTAATCAGAAAAAGTGTTAAACTTTCACATTATTGAGAAATTAATTTAGAAACCATCAAGAGGTATATATCCAAAGATTAAGCTAACATAAGTTCTTTATCACTGTTAATAATTTTACAAATCATGTTTTCTGTCCAACAGATCTTGAGGACAATTAAGTGTAGTTCCGGTCCGACCAGTCTATGTGTAGAAAAGTAATACAAGCTTGATCTCGGCCCGGCATGAGTCAACTAAAAAAATATTAAAACGGGTTACACACAATGTAACTCTCCGATACCGATGTCTACACTCTACATTTTTATATTGATGTAGTCAAACTAGTATGGTTCGTGACGCACATTTATACTTATTCTCGTTAAAACCATTTTCGTTGAAAATACCTCATATTTTATTGTTTCTGCTGAAATCTTCAGAACGGACCAGCAGGCCCGAATTTTTTTTTTTATCGGCCCGGTCGGCCCGCGGGCCAAGTCCGGGCCTGTGCAGACCTCTAAAGTATATAATTCTTAATTCTAAATAAATTGGACAGGGGGGGGGGGGGAGAACACACATCTGAAAAGTATCTGAAAAAAACGTGTTATTTAAAAGGAAAAAAAGACAGAAAAAAAGAAGGGCGGAGAAAAATAGAAAGAAAAAATGTGACCGAAAAAGAGGGGACAAGGAAAAAACAGGACACGAAAGAAAAAAAATGCTATGCTTATATTTAATTCAGCATTATAACACATATTAAAGGCATTATAACACAGTTATGTGAATAGAAATGTTTAACATAAAATGAATAATGCTTACTTAAAAGGCGATTAAATAAACAATTATAGATGTTAAAATTTTATTTTATTTATTTTATTTTATTTAAAAATCTTCTATAACTATACAAGATTAATACTATAATTATTAACTTCTATAATTATTTATTTAATCGCCTTTTAAGTAAGCATTATTCATTTTATATTAAAAGCAAGGCGGCATTTTATTCCGTCATATATTTTATATGTATTTTATATGTAGAAATGTTTATTTTAAGTCGATGTCTACTAATACGAAAACTGGAAAATGTGCGAATGTTTGCATACGAGAATGCTCTTTACATAACTACTTCATTTTAAGCTTGTGCGTGTATAAATTCACTTATTTATTTATTTTTTGTTTATTTTTTATTTATTTACATATATAATTTTAAAGAAATTAATTAAAAAAATAATCAGGGTTTTTTAAAACTTAATATTATTTGAAATGCTTGTTTATTAGCTTAAATTGTATTTTTAAAAATAATAAAAATTTTTGATCAGTAGCATTAGTATTTTTAATTGCTAATTGAACAAACAGAAACAGACAAAAAAAAATGATAATAAGCTAGGGACAAGATTAGAGGCCGTAGTTAGAAGGGAATAATAGCGGGAGGACGGCTCATATTTTCTCTTTCTCTCTCTCTCCGAAGCAGAAAGATAAATTAATGCATATTCATTCTCTAGATACTATGTTTCCTATTCAACTGTTGTAATAACTTAATTTTATGCTAAGAAAATAATAGGATGATTAAAAAATAGAGTGTATAACTAGTGCAATATTAAACATCATGTTAGTGCAATAGGATGAGCTAGTTTTGAAACGCGTATTTTAGTTACAATTTAGTATTTCTGCAAAATTGTGAAAGGGCCTCAAAACTAAGTTGGTTTTTGAACAGAATTTCATTTGGATTTTCGGAACAGAAATTGATTGGGTATTTTTGGAATTTTTTCCAGGAAAGTCTCAAAATATCGGTGATGCTAGGGCGGGGGGGGGATGAGTCGCCTTCAGAATCGCCTTAGCTATGGTTTTGAACAAGGCCTTTGTTGAGATTACACCTAAAATAAGAAAATTAGCAAAGTTTGTTACCCCCCCCCTTTTTTTGACGCGTTATAAAAGCAATTTATTAATTTTTTTGGTTATAGATTATGAAATTTCCAGATATATTATTCTAAATATTAAAATATGAAATAAAATAAACACTCCTATAAGATACTAGAATAACGGGTAAAAGCGCGCACCCCCCCCCCCCTCTTACACACACACACATATACTCTCAAAAAAGAGAAATATCGCATTTATTTAATAGTATACATAACAGAAAAGATAAAGTTTTGCTTGTGGAATTTAGAATATGTAACAGGGATAGTAAAGTTTTATCCTATTTTTTTAATGACATAAAGATCATACTTAAAAATTAATTTATTTATTTCTGACATGGTACAAAAAATGATGCCTAAGAATTAATTTATTAATGCCAGAAATTGAGTATTGATAAAAACGAGCATTCTCGTATGTGATTATTCAAGCGATTTTAAAGAAATATTCATCTACGAAAATTATACAAACCAAATATTTGGTGTTTCATCACTTCTTAGTACTTAAATACAAAAAAAAAAAAAAAAAAAAAAATATATCAATTCCTTGTCACCTTTTTTCTCCCTTTTTTTTTCACTTTTTTCCGGTCACAGATAAATTGATCAGAAGATATTATATTCAGTCATTATTTTGTTTGTGTTTAAATGAGTAAAATCCAGGAAGAAAAAGAGCAACTGATGGAAAATGCGCAGATGCTTTTAATAAAAATGAAGTCGAACATTTTTTTCCTTTTTTAGGTGTAAGTAGAATATTTTTTCAGTGAACTCTGTCGAAGTTAATCCTTTGAAACAGGACTAAAAAAGAAAAAAATTGCCACCCTGAGAAAACAATCGTTTATTATTAAAGATGCAATTCATCTATCAATAAGTTAACAAAAAAAAAAAAAAAAAAAACAGCAGTTATATTTCTAAGTACCGTGGTTTTATGTCGTTAAGTTTGTTCCGAAAATTTCATGTTGTATTGCAAGCTTTTTTTTTTGAGGGGGGGGGGATGCTATTTTATAAACAGTCACGAAAAAGCTATATCAAAGTTGTAATTTGCTTCAACTCCAAGTCTCAAAGGAAAATTACTGCTTGTGGTCACTTCAACTATTAAGACATAAGTTTTAATTTATTTTTTATTCGGAAATGCCTGAAACTAGCTATTGTTCAGAAACTATGTAATCGAATTGTTTTATTTATTATTATTTTTTAAGGAGGGAGAGCAAACGCAATAGATCATGCAGAAAATATTGTCAAAGTGGACGTTTTAAACCGAATTTCTACTTGAAAGTAGAATAACAACTCATAAGTTTAAAAAACCTATTTGTCACATGATCAAAATCACTTGTAATTCAATTGAAAATTTATTTACCAAATAAGTGAAAACACAGTTCGATTCCAAATTGTTTCCACAATCAGGCATTCCAGTTATATACCTTTCTGTTAAAAAATGAATTTTTAAATGTGTCAAAATATTTATATATGCTAGCTAGCCAATATGCTACCTGAGCACAGTAGTTGAATACTTTTTCGTAAATGCTGCTAATAATGAAGAACTAAAATTTATAAGTATGGTAAATGAACACTTGAAAGGTTTGAACGAAAAATTGAAATTTGCAAAACGATTACTTTTGATTAATTACTTAAACAAATTTTTAAATGTTTTAATATTTTTTGCATATATATTTGCAGATAAAATAAAAAACAATAATTCTACAAATAATTTAAAGATTTAGTAATCAATTGAAAATTTTAATTTCTGTTCCTTTTGTGCCTCCATTTCTATTCTCTATTCCTTGTATGTCTTATTAACGTAATTTACACATTAGGGCACATTTAAGCTTCACCTTTAATGACTTGTTATTTTTATATCCTTTTGAACGATTAATTATAAACAACAACCAAAACTCTGAATAAGAGACATCTCTATTTAAGAGACAAAAGCTCCGGTCTCATGGGTGTCCCTTATTCAGAAGTTTCACTGTATATATTTTGTTGTCGAAATTTGATTTTTTTCACTTTTATTGAAAAATTCTGTTATAGGCAAGTTTCGTTTACATAAGTTTTACAGTAATACAGTGCTATACTACAAAGTGAACGGTTTAACAACATCTGAAGATACCTGTAAAAATGGAAATTGCCTAAAAAAGGAATTTTTTTTAATATTCAATATGTTAAACTTCACGTGCTAAGATGGAATCCTGTTTAAAATGAAATATTTTAACGGTTCTTCTGTTTCTTGTATTTGTTTCTTGTAGTTTTGACTTTTTTTGTAAATATGATTCAGTAAACGTTTTCTGTTCAGAAGGGGAAAGGGAGTTATACCCCAGAACCTATCCTTATAAAATCTCCCCCCCCCCCTTCGCCCCAAAGAAAGTTCTGAAATGGCACTCCTGATACTAACAAAAGTGTTACAGCAAAAGTGGTGTAAGAAAAAAGTTTTAAGTATTTAGTAATATAATTAAGTGAAAAACACTGAAAAATTTTTAAGAAAGAAAATTAAAAGAAAATAAATATTTATTCTTTGAAACAATATAGTAAAGAAATGAAACGTGCAAATGTCTTAAAATAATGATACTTATTATAATGAAATATAATGTTCTGGAAAAGAATGATAAAATAAAATAAGCAAACATTAAAATAATATTTCATGAATTTGCTTAGAACGAATTTATAACACCTCATCTACATATAATCTTTAGATTCACCTTAATATTTGTTTTGAGGTACAATGCCATTTTTAACCATACACAGAAAACATCATACTCTAAGCATTTTTTAACAAAATTTCCAAAGCACAAATTCTTTCAACTACAATAAACTACTTGACAGGTAATTTACCTAAGAACAGCTATTGTGCAGTGAAAAGAAGGAGGAGCAGCTACACGCCTACTCTACTCCCAGGCAGGAACAATGGGGCAATGGGGGGAACAGCACAACCGCGCTCACGCGCTCTTAACCTTTTCAACGTAGAAAAACTCAACCGTCTACAAGCGCTTATAACCATTTAGGAGCATATGAGTCTGGGCGTTCAGAGACGCTCTTAACCATTTACAACTACAATATTTCGGGCGCGTGTGCGCGCTTATAACCACCAAAGGGTTATACCATCAGCTCGATGAGGTGATGGTCTATGCAAACGCCTGCCGCACAGTGGATCAAAGTATAGGCGGTGGCGAACATAGGATTATCATGATAGTATAAGGTTCTATATATGGTGCCTTTCGTTAGATTTAGGTTCAGATGAGCATAATAAATAACACCAAAAGTATCTTAATCGTTTTAACAAACAATTCCTTACTTTTTGGTTTCAAATAGAAATTTAGAGATATGTTGGGATAATTAAACTGGACTTTGAAAAAAAAAAAAAGAGTAAGATTGAAAAAACTTAACACACATTGGATTTTTATTATCTATCATGTTTTTATTTATATCCAAATTATTTTTGTGGAATATTCCATATTTATTTTATTTTAAATTGACAACATATATGATGTTCACATATCTCTTTAAAATTGTTTTACAAAATAACAACATTTTACTATAAAATATTACAACTCATTTCAAAGCTGATTTATCATAGACGTGATTTAGTTCTTTAAACTATCTTTACTTATTATTATTTTGTTTGTTTGTTTGTTTTTGTTTTATTTTTTTTAATTATTATTATTATTATTATTATTATTATTATTATTATTATTATTATTATTATTATTATTATTTTCTTAACGTTTTTCTTAACTTTTTTTCGTTTGAAATTTTATAACAAATAGAAATATGTTTCTGTTTGTAAGGAATTTAAATAGGGCTTTTATTTAAGAGAAATAGTGTTATTGAAAAGTTTGGATAGTAGCATCAGCAATTGATGAATAATATTCAATAGATCTTTCAAGCATGTTTTATGCAAATACAATTAAAAAATAAGCTAGTAGAAAAAATAGTTGCCAAAACCTAATACTATTATCCACCATATCTTGTTAACCTGTTAGATCTGAATTTCTTATTTTAATCTGAATATTTTAAAACTGTATCAAAGGCTGGAAAAAGAAGCCTAAATATGTAAAGCCTTGTGTACATATATGGTCATTGATCACAAGATATATTTAACCATGATTTATGGAAAGGTTATTACTCTAATTTTAGATACATCACCATGTTCAACATATAGACGCTTTCAATCGTGACGTCAGTAATGACGATTTGCTTGGATACTGGCTCCAAAACAACGCTCCAAACGGTTGCTATGCTGTATTTTCTATTTTATTTGCATATTACGGCAACATTTTTTAGCTATATATAACATACACATGTTTAATGTTTTATATGCAGTGATACCATTTTCTGTGATTTGTATTTAATAAGAAATTAAGCATAGCAACCGTTTGTTTGGAGTCAGTATCCAAGGAAAATGTCATGACTGACGTCACACTGAAAGCGTCTATTCCCTTTGAGTTCCAAAATCTTACAATTGAATAATATTCATAAAACTGTTAAAATAAGTGCAATTTTGCTGTGAAAACAGCTAAACAATGTACCTCAAAATATGGGTAATATTATATGCTTACTATATAAAATAATGATTTATGGAAAATATGTAATTAAGCGTTTTTATTTTCCAATTTAGCAATTATTGGAAGAAGCTTAGCTAAGCTCATAGTAAAGACTTTTGAAGGTACCAGGATTCCCAAACGAGAAAAATAAGTCGAAGGGCATGTAACGAAGACTTGTAGCACCGTTCGCTTATAACATCTGACTCGTTGATTTCCAGTATTAGACACAAAGTAAAAAACGTTCAAAGGAAAAGAAAATTTCCAGTGGCATTAGAACTTTCACTTTAAAATAATATTTTAGGATTCACACATCATGCATCCATTTATTAGAATAGATTTAACCCTCTGAGAGCATTTGCGCTTTTCAGAATTTTCATATAAATATTTATATAACCCAAGATACTTATATATTGAATTTAATTTTATAGTTTAATTTTAAATTACTTTTTTTTGTATTATTCCATATTAGAAAATTCTTACAGTATAATATTTATTAAAAAATATTTTTGTCTACAGACAATTTACTATGCTTTCCGGAAACGGAAAATTATGTGATAGCCACTAAAAGTGTTTCAAATCCATTTATTTAAAAAATGAGCAGGTTTGCGCAAAAAATGCCCTATAACACATTAAAATACAGACTTTTAGGACATGTCTTTGAAATTTCAGGCAACTTCAGGCAATTTAAAAAAAGCAATTTTTAATTGTATTATACAATTAATTTATATAGGCTGTTCATAATGTAAAATGATATATGAAATTCAATCAAAATGTAATCAGTAGAGCTTTAAAATGTGTTTTAGGAAATTAATAATGATATTTTAAACAAGTTATCATTAGTAGTTACCTTAGTTTAATTTCTGAACACATTTAAAAATCATTAAAATTCGCAGAAAAATTCCTCTGCTGAAAAGTGTATATTCCAAGCTATACAAATAAGATGTAATTTTGTATAATTTAAAAATTAACATGCATTCGTATTTTGTAGATATTCTTTTAAAATATTTCATTGCAAAAAATTAATTATTTAATGATTATTTTTTGGCTCTATGTTCGCATTTTCTTAAGGATCGATCCACTGTGTGCCGGTCGATTATAATCGCATTAACCCTAGAAAATATTATGTTAATGCGAAATAATAATTCAGAAATTGCACGTCAAACGTAGCAAATGAGGTGTGTTTGCACTCTAACAAAAATTTTTTAATATAGTACATACCCTGAAAAAAAATTCTGTAAAGTTGCAAAGATTTTTCTGGTAGACTTGTATTCCAAGAGCTTTTCATGTAACTGACATCATGACAGCAAAAACTCATGTGATGTAACCATCCTCGGTTACATGAAATTTTGCTGTTATCGTTATACGAAAAGTTCTTGACATAAATGTCTACTAGAAAAATTTTAGTAACTTTTTTTTTTAAACACTGTAGTACAATATAATAGCCGAACTCTTTTGAATTTCCCTGCAAATATTCTCTGCTTTGTATTATACAGGAAGTAACTTTGTAGTATTTGAGCAGCGACATATATGATTAACAGTTAAATATTATTAAATCGCACTTCAAACAATGTTTCCCCTTTTACAATTATATGTAATGGAATACTTTTCTATGGCCCTGTCAATGAATAACAAATATTCTTTGCATCAAAGGTCGTACAGAATGTATATTTTAGTATGCACTTCATAGATGCATAACCATGTTATTATCTTCGAAAGACGGTAACATCAGTAAAATGCTCTTGAAACTATGTTTTTCCCATTTGCTGTAATGTAATAGAATACTTTGGATTTTCCTTATAATTAAAGTATGCGTCCAATTTTCATAAAATTGGAAATGACTCGATAAAAATTATGCATAATTTATGTATTTTAAATTTCAAACAATTGAGTTGCGTAGCGTTTGCTTTACTATACAGGGTGTTTCGCTACCAGACCGACAAACTTTGAGGGGTGATAGTAGACATAAAGACAAACATTATTAAATAGGAAACCATGGGGCGCAAACGTCTTCTGTAGGAGCTAGGGACCATTAAAGTTTAAGGTCCAAAAATTCAAACGCTCATAAAAATTAGAAAAAAGGGTCAATTTGTTTGCGGTTTACACTAAAATCATTCTTTATATCACGATTTTTTATTTTTTTTATTTTAAAGGTTAAGCTCAAAAATTGTCGATAGAGGGCGCTTTAGACTTTAGAGTAACGAACAAATACTTTTTGTCGTTCTTTAGTGCATGGGGTTGAAATTATTCTAAAGTTTAGACTTTAAGTAAATTTTAAGCCCAAAATCGGAAGCATGGGGATCGGTTAACTAGTGAAAATTTAACTGTGAACCGAGAGGGAGATTTTAAACACTCATAAACACTGGACAAACTAATCGATTTTGTTGCGTTTTGCGTGTAGGTCATTTCCTTGGTAATTATTTTATTCCAAATGACGTACAGCTGTGGTGTCCTCATTTTTTGATAGAGGACGCTTCCAAAACATCTTCAATGGCATTACTCCTAAGTGTTTTACTACCAGACCACCATACTTCCAGGAAGTGTAAGGGATGCAAAGACGGCACGGAATCACACAGGAATGTAACGTTGAAAATTGCATTTTTGCATGTTACGTTTAAAAAAAGCAGAGAAAAAAAACAGAAACAACCAGAGAAACAGCAACATATTAAAGTGACAGAACAAAGTTTATTTAAAGGTTTTACTGCAAAAAGTGTTCGAAATTACGACCAGAAAAAGTCCGGCAAACTTGACAGCGACAGTAGATGGTGCTGCGATTTTCTTGCGGTAGATGGGATTTCTGGCGTTAGAACGGTAATGCGCGTGAAAATTTCTCTCTCATTGCGCAGCTCTATGTGGTTCCAGCACTATCGGGCTCTTCCACATTTTACCAATGATGTTCACCGATACCTCAGCATAACATATGGACAGCGATGGATAGGTCGTGGTGGCCCGGTTTATTGGCCTGCCAGATGACCGTACCTATTAAGTATGAGCTTCTTTGGTGGGGTCACATAAAAAGTTGGATGTATGAGAATCCCGTACCATCAATTAAAGACTTAGCAGCTCATAATTCTGTAGCTTCCGGAAATCTATCAAAGATTCCAGGAATCTTTCAAAGCGTGAGGAATTACATGCGACGCCGCTGTCAAGCATGTGGAATTACTTCTGGTCGTAATTACGAACATCTTTTCTAGTAAAACCTTTAAATAAACTGTTTTATGTCATATCAACGTGTTGCTGTTTCTCTGCTTGTTTCATTTGTTTTTTTCTCTCCTTCCTTTAACCATAACTCGCAAAAAACACATTTTCAACGTTACATTCCTATGTGATTCCGAGTCGCTTTTGCATTCCTAACACTACCTGGAAGTATGGTAGTCTGGTAGTAAAACACCCAAGAGTAATGCCATTGAAATATCGGAGATGTGTCGGAAGCGCCCTCTATGAAAAAATGAGGACACCACAGCTGTACGCCATTTTGAATAAAATAATTACCAAGGGAATGAGCTACACGCAAACCGCAACAAAATCGATTAGTTTGTCCAATGTTTATGAGCGTTTAAAATCTCCCCCTCGGTTCACAGTTAAATTTTCGCTAGTTAACCGATCCCCATGTTTCTGATTTTGAGCTTAAAATTTAAGTTTAAGTCTAAACTTTAGAATAATTTCAACCCCATGCACAAAAGAACGGCAAAAAGTATTTGCTCGTTACTCTAAAATCTAAAGCGCCCTCTATCGACAATTTTAGAACGTAACCCTTAAAATAAAAAAAATAAAAAATCGTGATATAAAAAATGATTTTAGAGAAAACCGCAAACAAATCGACCCTTTTTTCTAATTTTTATCAGCGTTTGAATTTTTGGACCTTAAACTTTAATGGTCCCTAGCTCCTACAGAAGACGTTTGCGCCCCATGGTTTCCTATTTAATAATGTTTGTCGTTATGTCTACTATCACCCCTCAAAGTTTGTCGGTTTGGTAGCGAAACACCCTGTATATGTGGACAGATGAACGGTCAGACAGACGGACTGAACTATGACTATGAGAGGTATTTACATGATTACGAATGCACCAAAAATGTATAAGAAAACAGTCATTTCGTATTTATGTAGTTACAGTGTTTATACATTAAAAGAACCGTGCACATAAACATTCCGATTCTGTTTTTAGTTTTTACTCTGTTATATGAAGACAGACGGACGGACAGACCGATGGACTGAACGACGACTCTATGGGTGCTACGCATTTACATTCCGTCATAGCATGCAGGGTCACAGTGACGTCACAATGACACCACTGTGAGTCACTTTGGTCACATCACATCTGTGACGAAAATGTCACCACTCAGTGACGTCACATTATGACTGAGATGTCACTTTCTTAAATTTTTTTAGAAAATTACAAATATTCTTCAAAACATGTTATTTACTTTAAAAAACATATTTCTGGCAATTTAAATATCGTCGCTTTTGTCACAGTTTCATCACAATGTTAATGTCAAAGTAGTCACAAATGACACACTTTTCACAAATTGGTCACAATGTGACTTCACAAAAAAGTTCGAAAACGGCCATAATGACTTCACATTTTAGTAACTGTGACTTCACATCGACGTCACGTGACGTCACATCTACAATCGATAGTCACAAAGTCACAATGTGACTTCACAACGACGTTGCAGTGACGTCACCATGTCTTACGGGTTATTACGAAGTCACGTAAAAAAGAGTATTTCTTACTTGGATCTCGGCAACATAATATGTCAAGCACTATCAGAGCATTGGCATGGAAGTGTCTGCAGCACATCCTCAGGAAGCTGACGAGAGGAAATACAAACATGAAGAGCAGAGCGAAGAATGCGAACGCCCCGATCAGGAAATACGTCAGAGCATCTTGGGTTTTTTGGGCTTGCTTCTCCAAATCGGGCACATCCCTGTCGAAATTGTCTTCATAATTCTAAAAGGATGAAAACGCTCAGGCTCTACACTCTAAAAAAATTTGGAAAATCTAGATATATATCTGTATATATATATATATAATCTATCTATATATATATATATACATTGCGCTATCGTACGTGGCACAGAAATTGCGATTATTTGTTAATTGTATAATGGCAACGGCCGAATAAACACATCTTATTGGTTATTGTGTAAAAGTTCTTTGGCAGGATTCAGCCCGTGGTAAATCGAATTTATTTATGTTTTTTCTTTTGCTGAAGTTATGCAGTTACAGAATATCATTGGTTTTTTCCTGTTCTTTTTACTTAAAAAAAAAAAGAAATTAAAAGTCATGAATTTTAAACGTTTTACTTTCGAATTATAGTTATGTATTATAAATGAAATGAATGAAATACGAAAAAATAGAATATGTACAATATTTGGCGTTTTATCACCTGCACCAAACTAGAATAAAAAGTTCTTGATTTCTCAGAACAGATATCATATACGTACCATATTGGCGGCGATTTTCTTCTGACGCTAAACTAGAGAAAGCTTCTTTTTCAAATACCACTTATATACAGGGTGATTCATAAAAGATGGGCAGAACTTTAAGGGGTTATAGTACACTTAAAGACAATCAATATTAAATAGGAGACTAAGGGTCCCAGACGTATTCCCAAGGAGATAGGGGGCATTAAAGTTTAGGGTCCGAAATTTCAAATGATTATAAAAAATGGAAAAATTGGTCGATTCGTTTGCGGTTTTTGCAAAAAATTTTCTTTATGCCAGTATTTTCTTGAAATAAAATTTTAAAGTTCAATTTCAAAAAATGCCGATAGGGGGCGCTTTAGACTTTGGAGTAACAAACAACTATTTTTTAACGTTATTTTTTGTATTTCTTTAAATGATTTCGAAAGCTTAGACTTAAACTTAAATTTTGATCTAAAAATCTGAGTCCTAACGAGTAGTTAAGTAGCGTAAACTGAAATTTGAAATTTGAAACCCTTCTCCCCCCAGAACAAAAATCAGTTATTCCCGATCTTTGTGTCGTAGATTAGGCTCTAACTACTGCCGCGTTTTGCTAAAATTATTCTTTATGTCAGTATTTTCTTGAAAATAAATTTTAAAGAAAATTTTCAAAAAATTCCGATAGAGAGCGCTTTAGACTTTGGAGTAACGAACAACTAATTTATACCGTTATTTTTTGTGTCTCATTAAATGCTTTCTAAAGCTTAGACTTAAATTTTCAGCCCAAAATCTGAATCGTTAGACGTGGTTAAGTTTCTGGGGAGAGGGGTTTGAAATTTCTACTCCTGAGCACAGTTCAGTTTACCATGTCCACACATTGTGTGCTGTGATACGAGGTAAAAAGACACAAATTAGGATTATGTTACCAAAGCATATTTATTAACATGTAATTACAATAAATGTTCAAAATTGTGACCACCAGAGGTTATGCACGCAGAACAACGGCGAAGAATGGAACGGCGAACATTCGCGAAAACATCAGGCTTTTCGAGCACTTCCCCTACAGCGGCGGAAAGTCTGGCGACCAGTTCCTCGGGGGATTCAATGGGTGTCTCATACATAAGAGCCTTCAATTGTCCCCAAAAAAAGAAATCGAGGGGTGAAAGATCTGGCGAGCGAGCAGGCCAAGCAACAGGACCACCTCGACCAATCCATCTGTTCGGAAATGTGATGTCCAGATAGTTGCGGACGTAATGGGCTGGCGCTCCATCGTGCTGGAACCACATGACCCGCCGGATGCGTGGAGGAACAACGTTTAATAGGTCTGGCAGCACATGTTGCAGAAATGTGAGGTATGTTTTACCGTTGAGACGTTCAGGAAGAATCCCGGTCCGATTAGGTTGTCTCCGAGGATTCCTGCCCAAACACTGATGGAAAAGCGTCTCTGATGATCATGTGGATACGTAGCATGTGGATTGACATCCGCCCATACATGTGCATTGTGTGTGTTAAATGTACCTTCACGTGTGAAGGTACATTCATCGGTGAAAAGCACAGTTCGTCCAAAATGTGGATTTAGCGCGTTCTGCTGCAGAAACCAGCGGGCGAATTCAATACGATTTGGATAATCCCCTGGAGACAGTTTCTGGACTCGTTGCAAATGAAACGGGAGCAAATGTTCATCCTTCAGTACCCTCCAAGTCATGGACTGTGAGGTATCCACCTGCCTAGCCACTGTTCGTGTACTTGTACTTGGCTGCGCCGCTACTACATCCAGAATGGCTTCTGCAACAACTACTGATTCGTCCTTTTTTGCACGACCTGCATTCGACCGGGAAGCGAGAAATGATCCCGTCTCACACAACTGTCTGTGCAAGCGCTCGAAAGTTTTGCGGTTAGGCAACCGCCTGTTGGGAAATCGCTCTCCGTACATTCGTTGTGCCTCTGCACCATTTCCATCTGCCGCTCCGTAAATTAAATGCATCTCAGCCTTTTCCTTATTCGTGAAGGGCACCATCTTCCGATTCATTACTACAGCGACTTACACTTGACTCACCGTTCAGTGGTTTTTATGCCTGAATCGTGTCGAAATTTTGCATACGTGTTCTTCTTCTTCCCCATTTGACATTTGCATACTTTCTGTCTCCTTCTTCACCCGGTGACTAGCGTCAGGAATGGAGCTTTAACGTTTGCATGAGCGACGTTTCCAACTGTGTCAGTGCCTTTATGAGTGAATTCCGACTATGCAGTCCTTGACGAAAGTTGTATTTTTGCCTCGTATCACAGCACAGAATCGTTGGGCATGGTTAAGTAGTGCAAACTGAACTATGTAAAGAAGTTGAAATTTGAACCCCCTCCCCTCGCTACTGAACCACGCTCAGCGATTCAGATTTTGAGCTGAAAATTTAAGTCTAAGCTTTAGAAAGCATTTAATGAGACACAAAAAATAACGGTATAAAATAGTTGTTCGTTACTCCAAAGTCTAAAGCGCCCTCTATCGGAATTTTTTGGAAATTTTCTTTAAAATTTATTTTTAAGAAAATACTGACATAAAGAATAATTTTAGCAGAACGCGGCAGTAGTTAGAGCCTAATCTACGACACAAAGATCGGGAATAACTGATTTTTGTTCTGGGGGGAGAAGGGTTTCAAATTTCAAATTTCAGTTTACGCTACTTAACTACTCGTTAGGACTCAGATTTTTAGATCAAAATTTAAGTTTAAGTCTAAGCTTTCGAAATCATTTAAAGAAATACAAAAAATAACGTTAAAAAATAGTTGTTTGTTATTCCAAAGTCTAAAGCGCCCCCTATCGGCATTTTTTGAAATTGAACTTTAAAATTTTATTTCAAGAAAATACTGGCATAAAGAAAATTTTTTGCAAAAACCGCAAACGAATCGACCAATTTTTCCATTTTTTATAATCATTTGAAATTTCGGACCCTAAACTTTAATGCCCCCTATCTCCTTGGGAATACGTCAGGGACCCTTAGTCTCTTATTTAATATTATTTGTCTTTAAGTGTACTATAACCCCTTAAAGTTCTGCCCATCTTTTATGAATCACCCTGTATACAGGGTGTTTCAGCGAAGTGCGGACAAATTGTAAGGGGTGATAGAAGGCATGATAACAAACATTAGGACATAGGAAACCATGGGGCGCAAACGTCTTCTGTAGGAGCCAGGGGGCATCAAAGTTTTGCGTCAAAAAGATCAAGCGATGATAAAACACGGAAAAAAAGGTCGATTCATTTCCAGTTTTCGCTGTAAACTTTGTTTATATCGAAAGTTTGTCCAAAAATTTTTTTAAAGGGAACTGTCAAAAAATGACGGTAGAGGGCGCTGTAGACTTTGGAGTACAAACAACTACGTTTTACTGATTTCTTTTTTAAAGTTTGAAGAACGTTTTGCAATCGCCTTTTGCAGTAAAACCTTACAATAAAATGTTTTGTATCACATTCACCTTTTGCTGATTTTCTGCTTCTTTCAGTTGCTATTTTTTCCGTTTCTTTTAACCATAACTCGCACACAAAGCATTTCCAACATTACATTCCCATGCGATTACAAGTAGTTTTTACATCCCTAACACTTCTTGCAAGTATGCTGGCCTGTTAGTAAAACACCCAGGGATAATGTCGATGAAATATCGAAAAGTATCGGCGGCGCCCTGTATCTAAAAATGAGGGCACCAAAACTGTACGTCATTTTGAATAAATCAATTACTAAGGGGATGACCTGCACTCAAACCGAAACAAAATCGATTACTTTGCTCATTGATTATGAGCGTTTTAACCCCCCCTCCCCCTTGTTCACAGCTCAATTTGCACATCTTAACCGTTTGGGATGATTCCAATTTTGTACTCAAAATTTAAGTTAAGGTCCAATCTTTAGAAAACTGTTAACAGAATTCAAAAGAAATCAGTAAAACGTAGTTGTTCGTACTCCAAAGTCTACAGCGCCCTCTACCGTCATTTTTTGACAGTTCCCTTTAAAAAAATTTTTGGACAAACTTCCGATATAAAAAAGCTTACAGCGGAAACTGGAAATGAATCGACCTTTCTTTCCGTGTTTTATCCCCGCTTGATCTTTTGGACGCTAAACTTTGATGCCCCCTAGCTCCTACAGAAGACGTTTACGCCCCATGGTTTCCTATGTCCTAATGTTTGTCATCATGCCTTCTATCACCCCTTACAATTTGTCCGCACTTCGCTGAAACACCCTGTATATATATATATATATATACACTGGTGTCCAAAATTTAAGCATAATTGGTAATTAAGTAATTATTTTTAAGTAATGAAAGAAATATGAATCGGAATATGCTGAAACTCCAGGTGTGTAAACAAAATAGTACGCGTCACATATTTTCGCGAAGAGTTTTCCCCGAAATCGAACAGGGGACCGTCAACAAATTAAAAAAGAACGAAGATCTTTTGGATAACCCTGTCAAAACTAATGTAGCAAAAGCGTTCAAACTGCACATTATGATTAATTGGCTTATTGTAATGTACTGTGTTAATTTTTACAAGGATAGCATGTATACTCGTAGAGAAATTAAGGTTTTTATAAAAACAGTCCTAAGTTTTTTGCTTATAATTTGCAGAGTTCTTAATATAAAATAGTGTTATTTTTTGAAGAAATGACAAACATCATTGTACACAATACCCTGTCATCAGAATTAAAAAATAATAAAAATTGTATGACAAATGAGCAGGTTTACTAAATAATTTTTTACTGCGCATGCGTGAATGCTATTAAAATTTCATTTGCATATTATGTTAGTTAAATGTATAGAGCAAATTTTGTGAAAGTCTCAAAAACATAGCTTAAAAATTCCGAAAATTATCGTTGATAGAATGAGATCAAAATCCTTTATTCCCTAAATGAAGCAAAACGATGAGGGGCTGTATTCATATTCCATTGTTTAGTGCCTACACAATATTGCACGTACAACTATATTTAGGTAAAACCCCTGATTTTTTTGCTTCCTTTAGGAATAACGGATTTTGAGTTGATTCTATAGGCTCCCATTTTCAGAATTTTCAAGCTATGTTTTTGAAACTTTTACAGAAGTTGCTCTATACATTTAGCTAACACAATATGCAAATGACATTTTGATATCGTTGACGCATGCGCAATGAAAAATTATTTACTAAACATACTCATTTTTCATACAATTTTTATTATTTTTAAATTCTGATGACAGGGTATTGTGTACAATGATGTTTGTCATATTTTCAGAAAAGAACATTATTTTATAACAAGAACTCTGCAAATTATAAGCAAAAAACTTAGAAAAATTTAGGACTGTTTTTATAAAAACCTTAATTTCTCTACTAGTATACATGCTATCCTTGTAAAAATTAACACAGTACATTACAATAAGCCAATTAATCATAATGTGAAGTTTGAACGCTTTTGCTACATTAGTTTTGACAGGGTTACCCAAAAGATCTTCGTTCTTTTTCAATTTGTTGACGGTCCCCTGTTCGATTTCGGGGAAAACTCTTCGCGAAAATATGTGACGCGTACTATTTTGTTTACACACCTGGAGTTTCAGCACATTCCGATTCATATTTCTTTCATTACTTAAAAATAATTACTTAATTACCAATTATGCTTAAATTTTGGACACCAGTGTATATATATATACATATATATAATTGTTTTCTACTATTTTTAAAAGAAAATTATAATAAATAAAAAAAGTTTAGTTAATAATTATAGAATAAAACAATTTATATCATGTAAAAAATAATATAAAAGTAAGCAAACATTTTATTAATAAATAAACAACAATAGCCGGGCTACCATGTGAGGCATATAGGCCATTTTTTTTTCAATCGCGCCAGTGTGGTGCGTATATGACATTTGTGCCTATTTCTATAGCAAAATCTTCTAATTTGGCAAAAAATTGAGCAATTAGAAAAAATTATGAATAAAAGCAATATAATTTAATGCTTAGTTTACATTTAAGAGAGACCAAACTGGTTGCCAAGGCGGCTACTTACAAAAAATGTTCTAGTAGAATTATATTCCAAGAACTTTTTATGCAGTGGCATCAATAAAAATTCATTAACAGATACAGATTTGTACTTTGAATCAAAAACAATTTAAGGTTACTAAGAATTTTTTTGGAGAATCAGATTTCCAGAACTTTTTAAGTAATGGTAATGAAGATTACAAATAAAATTTTAGTAAAATTACCAAAATTTTTGTAGATACTTTTGTAAAGTTACCCATGTTTCTAGTTTTGCTTTTCACGTTTTGCAGATTGACATCATTTTCTTGTATAATGTGCATATAAAACTTTAGTAAGCATAACATATTTCGGTAAATTTAGATTACTAAGGTTACAGATTTTTTGAAAAAAAAAATCTGCTAAGTTACTGAAAGTATTCTAGGAAACTGCGATTCCTAGAACCTTTCATATAATAGTGACAGCAAAAAATCATGTACACTGTAAAAAAAATTCTGTAAAGTTACTAAACTTTTTCTTGGAAACTGAGATTCCCAGAACTTTTCCTGTAACGGTAACAGCAAAAATTCAAGTTTCAGAGTCGGTTACGTGAAATTTTCATGTTACCATAACATGAAAAGTTCTTGGAATCCCAGTTTCCTAGAAAAGGTTTCGTAACTTTGCAGATTTTTTTTACAGTGTAACAGATGCAGGTTTGCGCTGAGAAAAAAAAACTGTAAGGTTACTAAAATTATTTTAGGAAATTGGGATTCCTAAAGTTTATATGTAACTGCAAGCAAGGTTATAGGTAAAACTGTAGTAAGATAACTGCAATTTTAGTAGATCTGTTTGTAAAGTTACAGATTTCTGTAACGTTACAAAGATTAGTTTAGAAGATTTACATCTTTTCCTGTACAGTGAACAGATAAAATGTTAGTAATCCTACAGATCCTAACTTTACATATCTAGGATTACATATTTTCTTTCACAGTGTACACTGTGCAGTAGAAATAAATCTTTTGTTTTTATATTAAAGAAGTCGGAAATTACACATCAAACGGAGTAAATGGGATACCTTCGTTCTATAATGAAGTTTTGAAAATAATCAGATCTTGGTGTAAGTGTACATAGTATTTCAGATGCAGTATAAGTATTCGAAATCGTTTGTGTGTCATTTCCAATATTATCTGCTTTCTAGTATAAAGGAAGCAACCTTTAGTAAACCTCAGCAATGTAAAAGAGTTTCATAAAATGTGAAATAGCTTTAACACAATTCAAAATTGTCCCGAACAATGTTTACCTCTATGCAATCATGAAATGAAATACTTTTGTGCGACTCTGTAAATTAATAAAAAATATTCTTTGAACTACAGATATTACATAATGTATATTTAAGTATATACTTTATAGATGTATATCCGCTTTTATTAATATACAAATATATTCGGGACATACACTGTAAAAAAAAATCTGTTAAGGTACTAAACATTTTCTAGGAAACTTGGATTCCAAGAACTTTTCATGTAACAACAACAGGAAAAATTCATGTAACCGATTTTGAAACTTGAATTTTACTGTTACCGTTACAGGAAAAGGTCTAGGAATCCCAGTTTCCCAGAAAAAGTTTTTTGCAGATTTTTTTTTACAGTGTAGGCACGTTTTTTACAGTGTAGGTCGTTCGCTAGTGTCATCGCCACACCTACCCACTTACCGTTTTTCAATGTCTTTAAGGGGACGAGGGATCTTTAAAATCATTTTTTTCTATTTTTAAAATTACGCTTTAAATATTATTCAAGGGTACATTATATGCATTATAACATTTATTTATCACAAAAAAAATGTAAAAAAAAAAACTTTTTTTTCAAAAAAAAAAAAAAAAAAAAAAAAAAAATAGGGAAATTTGTGTAATATTTTAGATTTAACGAGAACTTTTCAAAATGTCCCATGCGCATTCCATATCAATGAAAATCTCCAATATTATTTATACAAGTTTGATTTACATATATAAATAAAACTGTGCATGGAATTTCATATATCTGAATATAAAGCTAAGGAAAGAAAATATTTCTAATTTTTTCTGAAATTTTGAGCATTTTTGAACCTATTTTTACAATAAACTACCTATAACTTTTACAATTATTTTTATTTTCAAAAAACCATGCACAGTTTTATGACATATATTGAAATGAATAACTATAAAAAATTTCAAAGCATTCAGAGAAAAAATAATGCGCATGGAGCATTTTGAAAAGTTCTCGTTAAATCTAAAATATTACAAAAATTTCAATATTTTTGTCAAAAAAAATTTTTTTTTACATTTTTTGTGATAAATATGCGCTATGATACATACAATGTACCCTTCAATAATATTCAAAGTACAATTTTAAAAATATAAAAAAACATGATTTTGAAGGTCTCTTGTCCCCTTAATTTGTGTACTTTCTCTTTTAAATATATTCGGTTTCAATTTCTCTTTTTTTCCCTTTTCTATTTACAGTCCAAGGCATACGGGTCGTAAGTAAAGACGTTTGACGGAGCTTTTGGTAGCTTAGCAGCGACAGTGCAAAAAAGTCGGAATATTCGGGACGTAGGTAAGGGTCGTGGACGGAGATAGATCGCTCATTGATAAGGTTGGTGCTGTCGCTGCAAAGCGACCAAGAGCCCCGTCAAACGTCTTTCCTTACGACCCGTATGCATTTTCAGAAAGAATCGCGTTTTGAGCACTTTATCGCCAGAACAACGGTTGGCGCGGAGATGAAGTCAACCCTTTCCCTTTCTCGTTTGTGACATCAAACGTCTAGCGAATAGCAACCCTTCCTTCTGCAAAGAGATCGCGTTTATTGTTCATTTGTTTTTCCGTAAATGTTATCAAGCAAACACTATAATATGAGGAAATGTTATTCACCGTTGTTTACGATTAAAGCATGGTTTAAAACAAAGAGCTTTTTCAGATTAAAATGCTTTAAATTTCACAGAACATCTAAACATGTTTTTTTTTTTTTTTTTTTTTTTCTAAATTCAAAAATATTATTTCTTCAACTCGCTATGTTCGAAAAAATTGAGAAGTTAATTAAAAACAGTAGCAAAGATTCGCTTGTAATAAATATAATTCTATTAATCATATGTTTTATGACACATTTGAACTTAGTTTATTTTGTGTTTGGCGATGCAGCTAGCTGAACGTTCTCGCTTTCGCCAACTAGCCAAGGCTGGTGCTCAAAACGCGTTTCTTTCTGAAAATGCGAGCCGTATGCCTGACTCTAAATAGAAAAGTAAAAAAAAAAGAAAAATTGAAACCGGACAAATTTAAGACACAGATAAACGAAAGGGTGGGTTGGGCGAGGAAACTAACGAACGCCCGAACGCCCCGAATATATTTGTTATAAGTTACTAAAGTTTTTCAAGAAAAATAATATTCCTAAAACTTTTTACGTAGGCAACAAAAAAAAAATTCATGTAATAGATGCACGTTTGCACGTTAAATAAAACTCTGTAAGGTTACTAAATATTTTCTAGGTAACTGGAATGCCCAGAATTTTTTACATATTTGAGACCCGGGTTAAAATTAAAATTTTAATGATATTATTGTAGATTTATTCGATTATTTTATAAATTTACATATTTCTGTAGAGTTACATCTATTTTCGTAATGTGTATAGATAAAATTTTTTAAGTATACAGATTTTTTTTTTACAATACAGTTACTTTGGAACATACAGTGCTCAACAAAATTTAGACACTGGTGTTATTTAAGCTTTAAATAAAAAATACGAACTCTTGAGTTATACTAATGGCTATATATTTAATATTTAATATATTTTAAACATTTTGAGATGAAAATAATGGTTTTAATATAGCATAATAATTAATTTAATTGAAAAAGGTGAAATTTGCATATAGCAAATGTTTAGACACTTTTTACATTTTTAGGAAACTGTTCAAGGAAAAATGCAAATTTCAAAGACATGATGTTGCATGCCTGAAGTATTTAAACATACCTTGCTATAGTATCAGTTATTGAAGATGCCGCGAGCTAGAAATATTGAGTCAGATGAGATAATTGAAGTAATGATGTTGAAATAGAAAAAAAAAAAAGACTGTTGCAGAAATTTCAGTTATATTGAATCGTCCAAAGAGGTCTGTCTATGAAGTATAGTCTAACAAGGAAGGTCTCCATACGGGCATACTCAGAAAAATCTAAAAAAATTACAGAATGTTCTTCTCATATAGTTATATATGTTTATAAAAAAATTTCGGCGGAACCTCCTTATAACGTCCGTAAAAAAATAATAAAAATTTCGTTTATTTGGCGATTTATCTCCGGTTGGTGAAAAAACGAAATTTTGAAAAATATGCTTTTACGCTTCGAATACTTTTTAAAGAAAAAACTTTCTATGTTCAATTTATTTAAATAAGTTTAGTTTAAGTAATTTTAGTTTTGCATTTTTACTTTACTTTAAGCGTAATTTTATCATATACGTTTATATGTACTTATAACAAAATGAAATTATTATATTTTATCATTTAAAACACAATTTAAACTGATTAAAATTGTTCCAAATTGAAAAATACACTGTTAAAAATCTGCTGCATTTTGTTGCAACGCACTCCCTTGCTTGTATAGAAAAAGGTTACTTGGCCGTGAAATTGAGCTTTCTCATTGGTTGGAATAGACATATTATATACAAGCGGTGGAGTGCGTTGCAACAAAATGCAGCAGATTTTTAACAGTGTATGACACGGTCAATTCACCGTGCTATGGAGCATTCTCATTGGTCAGAAGAGAGATATTCTATAAAAGTAGTGGAGTGACGTTGCAGTAAAGGCTGCAGATTTTTAACAGTGAAGTCAATTAAAATCAATTTTCAGATTCCTTAAAATCGTCTGCTTTTGGCGAGGAAATGCACTGCTCGCCAAATCCCGCGTCGCTTTCAGCTTTTCACGCCAATTATTCCAAACTATTTTATTTTTTTACATATCTAATAATGTAATTCCGCCGCTAATTTTCACTGATCCTTTATTACCTACATGAGTAGTTTAATTCGTACCTTTTTCAAAAAACTCTGAGTATGCCCCCAATGGAGACCTTCCTTGTGAGCGTAACTTTTTCAAAACAAAACATAAATCTGAAAGACTTTGTGTGACCAGAAAATAATATGATAGAAGGATCCATAAACTGGTATTTATACAAATGGTGGTTGCTAGTCGCATTAAAAGAATGTTGGGACTTTCTGTGTCGACGGATATGATTTGTTGATTAAATTAAGAAAGGGGTAAATCAATTTACATGATAATGATAAAAATCTCGCTACAAATTGGCTAGAATGCAGTGGACTTGTAAACATATGTCATATAGACAAAGTGGTACCCTATAATATGCAGTAAAGAAAAAAAGTGGAATTTCAAAGGTCCAAGTGGGTAAGCATAGTAATGGCACGACTTGCGTAAAGAGCCTGGGGCTTTTTTAGTCAACAACAAGCATGTACTATTTAATGATTTAGTCTTCAATTTGCTTTAATGCTCGAGTATCTCTAGAATTATTCAATTGTTGCCAAGCAGCGCAAGACCACATATATACATTGGAGGACAATTTACAATTATTCAGGGAACTTTTAGCTGGCTATAAAGTATGTATTTTAGCAAGATAATACATCTATTCATGTTGCATACAAAACAAAAACTTTGTTTAACTCTCAAAATTTAACTGCTTTAAACTGGCTGGTGTGTAGCCCTTATCTGGACTCAATTGAAAACCTTTGTGACATCTCGTAAGGTTTATGTAAATATTTGCTATACTTTTATGTTAATGAGCTTTGGCCCTCTGGTGAACGTGTGTGGTACAAAATGGACCCCAAGTAACGCAGGGTTTACTTACTTTGATGGAAAATCACATTATTGCATTAATTGCAAACAATTTGAGTGCAACTCGATTTTAATTTATGGTTATTTTTCTGTAAATATACAGATTGTCTATACTGTTGCCACAATGTTAATTTTTTGTTATAATATACTATGAAAAGGTATTATTTAAAATTTATTGCTTGTGCAAAAAGAATAACTCACAAGTAATGTATGACAGACGAATTAAAAAAATTCGTTGCACACTTCTGAATATAAAAGTGTAATCGATCATTGTCTAAATTTTTGCTGAGCACTGTATGTGAGTAATTATCGGTTGGACCCTTTATGACAAATAGTCTGTTGACCAATATTTCAAACTCTGGGCCAACGAGTGAAAACAATTAGTAATCGATGGACCAACTCTTCTGTGCTATTGGGTGGCGTTCGGACCATCCTTCCTCAGATTTTTCGACATTCTAGCTTGCATAATATATTAGAATGTAATTCATATATTATTGAAGTTTATCATGGCATTTTTGTATTGAAAATAAAGTATGTATCATTTATAGTTTCTTTACAGGTACATTTAAAAAGTATAAAGCTGACGCTAATCATTGTGCGCTATTTTCGCATTATTTCTTGAAATTAATAATAATAAACCATAAATATTCTCAATTTCTGCAGATGATTAACCTAATTTTCTTTTAAATATTTCTGTGTGCATATAATTTGCACTAAACATTTTTCTGTTTGGGGACAGTTATTTTATTTTATAGAGAGAAAGCGACGGGATAATAGACAATAATCCAATATTTATTTACACATATAGCCTTAGCTTGTTTTACAGCGTTTTATATAAAGTCAGATAAAAATATAGAGTTTATTTCAATGTACGCAATTTTTTTTTAATATATAAAAGGGCAAAACTGAAAAGTTCTATTCAATACAAATTAAAAGATTTATACATAATATTAAAAAAAATATCCAGCAAATCTTACATTTTCGTAATCTTCATCATCATCGTCTTGCTTAATAAGAAGAGGCTTTTTGGGAGTCGGCAGCACTTTCGTTGTATCAGCCGTATCCTTGTCGACATTCAGTAAATTTCGAGAGTTGAAAGAGTCTACGATTTCGTTTTTTTTCTTTGTTTGCTTTCTCGATCGAAACGCGTCTGATAGCCACCCTCCAAACATATTATGTTTATAATCATTAAACGATTGGACAGGAAATGTTATCTTCATTGGTTTCGTCGGTTGACTATTAGGAGTAATTTTCTAAAAGTGAAAAGGAAAAGAAAATTAAATGTATCATTTGAAATATTGGGTGTGTAATAAATTTCCTCATAGCATGCATGGTCACGGAGACGTCAAACTGACGTTACTGAGAGTCACTTTGGTTACATCACATCTGTGACCAAAATACCAGCACTCAATGACGTCACATTGTGACTGCGATGTGACTTTCTTAAAAATCTTTAGAAATTTACAAATATTTTTCAAAACATGTTATTTACTTTAAAAACGTGTTTCTGGCAATTTAAATATCGTCGCTTTTGTCACAGTTTCGTCATAAAATTAATGTCAAAATAGTCACAAATGACACATTTTTCACAAATTTGTCACACCGTGTCTTCACAATGTGACGTCACAAACGAGTTCTAAACCGACCATAAAGACTTCACATTTTAGTCACTGTGACTTCACATAACTATCACGTGACGTCACATCGACAATCGATGGTTACAAAGTCACGATGTGACTACGCAAAGACGTCGCAGTGACGTCACCATACTTTACGGGTTTATGCAAAATTTAAAAATCCGTTACAAAAGCAGTAAAGTTCGATGGAGAAGTTTTCGATTTGCACTATGATCAAACAGATTTTCGGTTTTATTTTCCATATATAATAAAAAGTGGTTCTAAATGTAACCGATAGAGGGCACTCAGACGTCATACTGAGTAGTTTTATACAAATCAAGCCAGCAATAAAACACCAGGCTAGAAATGAATTCGTCATTCGATCTTGGCAGCATGCTATCGTTACCAGATAGAGCGCTGGTGGTTAAACATTTCTACAAGAATGGTAAATTCACAATTATTGCTTTGCGAAAGTTTCGCATGGAGAAAAGACTTAAGGCACAATGTAGCCTATTTCATTGAATGGGACACTCAATTTAGTGGATACTAAATTGAATTCTCAAAGTTTTGAGGAAACAGGGAGCTTAGAGCATCGTCCTCTTAATGGCAGACCATCCTTGAGCGCGGATGCGTTGATGCTGTAAAAAGTATCATGTAAGAAATGGTAGCCGAGACATCAACGAAGAGTGGCAGCGCTCATGAAGCTGGAAGAATAACGGAGATTCCTGAATCGTCGATTCAACGCATTGTGCACGGAATTTTGGATTTGTAACCCCACAAGTTGCAGATACTTCACCAGTTATTAAGGTCAGATACAATTAAAAGACTAAGGTTTACTACAAGGACGCTGGCCAAAGAGATCGTGACCAACAGTGGTTGGTGAACGTCATGTGGATGGATGAAGAATACTTTTCACTGCATAGGGACATCAATATGCAAAACAGTGGTGTCTGGGTGACGTCAAATCTTCGCGAGTATCTCACCAAGCCACTGCATTCTCTTCATGTGACTGTTTGGTGTGGTTTAGCGCGTCTTTCATTCTGGGTCCATTTTTTTTTCTTTTGAAGAGACTTGTCCTGAATCCGGCAGGAAAATCTGTGCAATCGTTGCAGAACGGTATCTTACGCTTTTGCGTGACCACATTGTGTGCATGAAAGACACGCGTTACTTGTCGTCACCTTCATGCAGGATGGTGCCTCGCCCCAATTGCACGTTCAGCCAAGGCACTCCTGTTGGGCACTTTTTTTGAAGATGAATAATAAGTCGAGGTTTTAAGTTTGAATGGCCCTCACAATCTCCAGACTTGACTCTGTGATATTTTTGATTGGGTCTATACTTAAATTTCCGTGCATCCCGAGGTTTCCCAGCCACTTTGGTTAAAATAAAAGTTGCAGTTGTAGTGTAGAATGGTGGCATCAGTGCCGACATGTTACACTTAGCTGCAACAGTCATATTGATGCACCTCACTTGCCTTATACCTAGAGGTGATGGTCATTTTGAGCCTCTTTTACTGATTTAAAATAAATTCAGAGTGTCATATTATTGTGATTTGTTTCATTGTCTGTTTGGTTTGACTGATTTGCATAAAACGTCTCAATATGGCGTGTGAGTGCGTGCTCTTTTTTATCATATATGGAAAAAAAAAATCTAAAATCCGTCTCATCATACTCGCGCAAATCAAAAAATTTTTCGAGCATTAATTTTTTTATTAAGGATTTTTTAGAGATCGCATGAATTTATGACGTACCCTGTATAATTAACGTATCACTATTTATTTAACACGTTAAAAAAATATTCAACATAGGGGAGAGTAGTGGAATTTGAATCACTTCACATATTTTTAGGTGTAACTCACTTAATACTTGGAATATCGACAAAATATCACTATTTGAATTCACTCTATTCATCTACTAACTAAATAAATCTTTAGAACAACTTCTTTTTGAAAATCGCAGTAATAAGGGGTCGAAAGTTTTAGGTCATTTCACCATATCTCAACAGCGGTTTTAGGTAGGAGCTTGAAATTTAATGTAACAATTCCATTAAAAAATTATTAAACGCATATTTCAGAGTTTTTTTAAAAACCTCCCACTTTAAAAGAATTAATTGGAGTGAATATTTTAAATCATATATCTGCAGCAATTTTAGGTAGGAGTGTAAATTTCAGGATAGCAATAAATTACGCTATTTAAAGGGTTCGTGTTGTTTATACTTACACAGGTACATATAACTTAATAGCAAGGGAATCCATGCATATTTTAAAAAAATCCTGCTTGAAATGTGGTAATTTGTCTCAATTTGTCATTATTTTGTTAAAGCACGAAAGAGTTTGATAAAAGTTCACTTAGAGGTCTTAGGGTTTCGTAGTGCGCAGTTTTGGAACCTCTGCTTTAAAGTATACTTAACCCCTTTAGCGTCTTTAAATCAGTGCCACTTGTAACAATACTGGTTCACAGAAATGGAGTCAGCTGATTTGAAGGATCAAAATTTTATCTCAATTTGGAAATTATCCCTGAAGCTAGTAGAGTGGTAAGGGGGAACACAGACAATCACCTCATCAAGTTCACTGTTGAAATTCCAGAATTACTTAAAGCTCGATCTGCATATTAAAACGCAATTGGTCTGCCAAGTCATTTCTGGGTGAAAAACATTGAAAAATCCAATTTATACGGTTAACCCTTAGGTTCACCATTATGTTTTCTTTCTCCAAGTCTTTCATGTTTTCACACATTTTGATGCAAGAAAGCACAACCTACGAGTCAATCGCTAAAATCGAGTTTTCAGATGTTTCTAACTCAGATCTGACTTGACAGATCGATTGTGATTTAATATGTGAATCGAGTTTTAACTAATTCTGGAATTTCAACCGCGAACTCAATGAGATGACTGTTTGTGTTGCCGCTTCCCGGTTTATAGTTATAAGAGATATTTTTGGTCATTTATTGGTTATTTATTACTGAAATTAGTGTTGTATTAGGCTCTAATTTCATACACAATTGTATTTATCTACTTCTATTAATTACCGTTATTTCTAGAACATTCTCGATATAAATACGGTATCAGTCTATGGTTTGTTTTTAATAAATTTGCAACTAAAGTAAATCCGATGTCAGCACAACTATGTAGCAAAATGTAACCAAAATACGAAAGTATACTGTTATAAATTTTGTTCTAGTTTGAATCAAATTTTGGTGCTCACTAGCTGCCACCATAAAATGGTGAAATATTGAACTGACATTTGGAGCTTCCAATTTAAACCTCCTTCCAACTATTGAAAAAAATTCTTCAATAGGAGCTTCAAATATTGGTTCAAGATTTCACCATCTTACAGAATTTTGTTCAAACTAAGATAAGATTTTTAACAGTGTATACTTATAATCCGTATGTAACTCTCATCATACATATTAACCTTCATGATTGATTAAGAAAGAGGGGAAGGATTATACTTTGTGCCAATATATGAATAAATAATGATACAACGTTAAGGAGCACAAATTATATAAAAATAATAGATGTTTAAAAGGCATACAGCCGTTTCGTGACTTCGAAAGTCCCATCATCAGTGCTAAAAAATATGTGTAAAATGCAAAAGACAAAGGAGACCAATCAGATGTTTCTACTCCCACTGGAAGAGTCCAAACAAAGGAGAAAAGGAGGAGGGAGGGGGAATGAAATTACAGGAAAGGAAGCCAAACTTCTGAAAATCTGGGTGTACTGGACCTGTCATTAACTATATTATTAGAGTTTTTCTAAATATGAAAAGCTGCTTACGTAGATGACTGTTTTGCGTTGCTGGACTCTGTTATCCTTGATCTTAGTAATATTCTTGCATTTATGAACTCAATAGATGACCATATTCAATTTACCTACGAATTTGAAAATAACAATCAATTACCTTTCCTGGATGTTTGGGTTTCCCGCGAAAATAACTTTTTTCACGCAACTGTCTATCGTAAACCATTCGCAGTATCTTTACCTCACCCATCGCCATTCATTTCACCCCCCTAACCAGAAATTAGCTGCCTTTAACACTTATGTACACCGGGCCTTAAATATCTGCTCCTCCGATAGTTTACTTAAAGCAGGATTAAACCATATCAAATCCACTGATCCCCACTGATCGGGGTTTCCCAATCAAAATCGTTCATTCAATTCATAACAAATTAAGAGAACGTACTCCTTCGAACTTCATCTCAGACCACAATGTTAATTTAATTATTCTTCCACATTTCCCAAAAATTAGTCATTTCTAAAATTTCGTCAAAATTTGATTTTAAAATAACTTATACTCTTTTCAACATAATGCAATTCTGAAATCTCAAAGATCCAATAGATGATTTATCACATTCGGGTATTTATAAGATTTCTTGCGAATGTGATAGAATGTACATCGGTCAAACGAAGCGAGCTTTGAAAAAACGTTTGGGAGAACACAGTGCTTACGTTAAAAATTATGAAATAAAACGATCCGCTATCGCTAATCATTGTTGGTCCAATAATCACAATTTTAAATTTTCCGAAGCCTCATTAATACAATATTGTTCATCAATTTATGATTTAGACTTTTGAGAAGCTTTTCATATTTGGAAAAACTCTAATAATTTAGTTAATGACATGTCCAGTACACAAAAATTTTCAGAAGTTTGGCTTCCTTTCCTGTAATTTCACTCCCCCTCCCTCCTCCTTTTCTCCTTTGTTTGGACTCTTCCAGTGGGAGTAGAGACATCTGATTGGTCTCGTTTGTAATGCGCGTGTCAGTTTGCTTTTGCTATTGCTTTGCGACGCTTCACGGCTAGTTCGCCTTCGGTGGCGAGCTGCGATGCACGTTTTTCATTTAATGATGTGACTTGTATTTTGCATTTTACACATATTTTTTAGCACTGATGATGGGACTTTCGAAGTCCCGAAATGGCTGTATGCCTTTTAAACATCTATTATTTTTATATAATTTGTGCTCCTTAACGTTGTATCATTATTTATTCATTCATTATTAATTATTTAACGTGATTGGTTCAACGCGAAAATTAATCACTGAGAAATTAATATGTCCTGTTTAGGACATATTGCAAAGAATTTAAAAACTAGTGATTTTGACATCAATATGTGGAGTCACAGAATAATGATCATAAAGGGATAATAATAGTCATAGCAACAATAGTCATAGAAAAAGACCCGGAAGGTAATGTAAAATCTATGGGAGCGATTTTTTCAATTATCTCGCTCAAATTTTAATATTTTTACATGATTTGTTTTGCATACTATATCTGAGGATGATCTACAACGGCTTAGTTTTTACATTTTCAATTTTGTTTATATATTTTTTATATTATGATAATTTCACTTTCAGAACCGGTTTAAACCGGTTTTGAAATTTAAAGTATTTTTTTAAAAAAAATCAGAAACCAAAATCTAACAAGTTGGAAATTGCATGTGAAGCGTAGCAAATTAGGTGCGTTCTTACGATAACGAAGTTTTAACAATATTACTTTCATATATCAATCTCATAAAATTGTAAATAGTGAATTACAATTAAAATGCTCATCAAACAAAGCTCTCCCTATACCATTATGTAATGGAATACTTTTGTGTGCCCTTGTAAATCAATAACAAATGTTCTTTGCACCACAAATTATGTAAGATGTATATTATAATATGTACTTTATAGTTGCATATAAATTTTATTAAGTACGCATGAGTATAACACGATTAAAATGCATTTGAAACATTTTTTCCCATTGACCGTAATGTAATGGAATACTTTTGATTGTCCCTGCAATTGATCTATGCATCCGATTTTCATAAAATTCGAAATAACTCGAAAAAATTATGTAATAATTATGCATTTTAAATTTCAAAGGTATAGAATATATTAGGAACTTTTTCCCCATTGACCATAATGTAATTGAATACTTTTGATTGCCCCTGTAATTGATCTATGCACACGATTATCAAAAAAATTTGAAATAACTCGACAGAATTATGTAATAATTGCGTATTTTAAATTTCAAACGATTAAAATGCATTTGAAACTTTTTTCCCCATTGACCGTAATGTAATGGAATACTTTTGATTGCCCCTGTAATTGATCTATGCATCCGAGTTTCATAAAATTTGAAATGACTCAAAAAATTATGTAATAATTATGTATTTTAAATTTCAAACGATTCGGTTGGATAGTTTTTGCGTTGTTATATGCGGACAGACAGACGGACTGAACGACCACTATAGGTGCTACGTATTATATAATTACGAACGCACCTAAAAAGTAAAAACCCGGCTAGTTGTGGATCGTCCTAAACTATCCGATGCAAAAAAAAAAAAAAAAAAAAAAAAAAAAAATCATTTAGAAATATTAAAATTTGTGATATATTTGAAAAGATCGCTCCCATAGACTTTACATTATCATCAGGGTGTTTTTCTGCGATTAGTGTTGCGCCTTTGATATCGCCTTAAGATATCGCCTTAAGATATCGCGTTTTGAGAATCGCTCTGATTGCGGTATTGTTCACCATTTTTAAAGTCACAGCAACGTCATATTAGCTGGCAGAATTATTTAGGGATCGTATGAGTACAGCTGAAATTTAAAAAGAGCCTCAAATAACAAATAATCAACAATAGACTGGAAAGCGGCAGCACAGACAATCACCTCCATTGAAACACAATCGGTCTGTCAAGCCCAATCTTGGTGGAAAACACCTGAAAACCCGATTTTAGGGGTCCACTCGTAGGACTACTATTGTATTTCCCTCCCATGTTTTCATACTTTTGGGTGCAGGAAAGTATAATGGTAAACCTAAGAGTCAACCGCCAGAGCCCGATCAAGCTGAAGTTGGCCCCAGGGCTTGTTAAAAAATTGGTCCCCCCTACCTACCCATTTTCGGCGACACTTTTACTAAAAAAAAAGGTTTATTTCACGTGTTGACAAAGTTGTTTGGATGAAAAGTGCCTAGGTTAAAAGCTTCTAAAATTTGTATTAAGTCATTTAGAATATCAAAATTTTACATTTCATATTTTATAAAACAATATTATTTGAAAATTATTTGATTAAGGGAAAAAATCAGACTCATAATTTGTAGTCTCCTGAAATTGGTGGACCCAGGGCCAAGACCACGGAGTCCTATGCATTAATCAGGTCCTAGTCAACTGTTAAAGTCGGGTTTTAAGTTGTTTTTCACCAAGATAGGACCTGGCAGACCAATTGCGTTTGAATGTGCAAATCAAGTTTTAATTAATTCAAGAATTTCAGTCGTGAACTCGATGAGGTGATTATCTGTGCTGCCGCCTCCCGGTCTACAATGCACAAAATATAAATATAATACACAAAATATAAATATATATAATTTTTAAACGAACCATTTGTTCCGAAAGTTCCCTTTTTCGCCTCCTTCTTTCCATGATTTTTCCCATCATTCCTTTTGCAATCAAACAATGGAGGCAATGGTACATCATTATTCGAACTTTGGATTCGGACGTCTTTAAACTCATTCGGATTCCAGAATTGTAATAATCTACAGCATGTTTGCACTGCAGTCGGCAATGTTTGGTTTTCTTCAGCTTCTTCAGACTCAAGGCTTGTACGCGATTCAGCTTTTGATGAAGATTTTTCAAACTGAACTCTTTATTCGATTCAGAAATTTCATCCAGAATGCTTTTTACTTCTAGTGAATCAGAATCTTCTGAGACCTCTAAGTATCCTGTAATTTATAAGCATTATTGAATTAAAAATCAATACAGAAGCATTTACATTTCTTTAACGATAAAATATTTGTTGATAAAAAACACATGGAGAAAAATCACACTTCTATCGAATAAATCACCCTTCTACAAATACAATGGTATATTTTTTTCATTTTTAGTTGCGTTCGGAATTATATAAATATATAGTACCTACATTCATCGTTTGGCATGTCTGTCTGTCCGGACTAATGACCTCTCATACCTAGACACCACATCGGTAACCTTTTCTTACGCCGGGATCTTTGCCTTCTGTCACGTGCCGGAGAGCAGATTTAACGCGCCAAACCGGTTTTCTCCCGCCAAAATCTCCTCCGAAGAGTTTCGCTTCTATGTTTACATTTATTTTATTGTGAGAATGAAATCTGAAAGTTGCCAATGAAGCGATCACTGCCAAAAAACGGCATCTTTTTGCAATTCAATAATTTTTCTCAATTGGGATTTTACTTCCGAATGTGAATACCGATAATTTTTGCTTTCTCAATATTTTAAGTTGTAATTTATCAGCAATTTCTCGAGTTAAAAAGGTTCGCATTGCAGCAGTATCCAATAATAATCGAACAGAAACTTCTTTATTTTTATTTTTTACTTTCGCACAGCAAGTTTGCAAGAAAATTCGATTTTTTCCAATACACAAAATAGCCGAAATAATTTCATTACTTGTTTCATTTTGTGCATTCGCTGTTTCCAAATTTCTATCTGCACAACTTGATGAATTAGATTGTTTACAAATAGCTCTGTTATGTCTACCCTGACATGTCGTACATCGTATCTTAGAAACACAGTCCTTAATCCGGTGTTTTGGCAAAAGGCAAAGGTAACATCTACCTTGCGATTTCAAAATATTTTTCTTTTTTTCAAGATCAAAAACATTGCATATTTCTGACAAATGATTACTCTTACAAAAGATGCAACTTTGTTTCTCTGTATTCTTTTTGTCTGAAACTGTAGTCATTAATTCATGGGCGGATGAAAAGTTTAATTCGCTTTTAAGAGATTTCGTAAATTTTTTTTTGTTTACTTCTAATCTATTTGATTTTGAAAATGAAAAAGCCTATTCGCGACTTTTAATTTCGGTTTGCAAGAAATTTAGTAATTTGTTTATTGCATGAAGACTTAATGTTTTGCTTGTTAAATTCTAAATTTTAATCTGAGAGTATTAATTTCAAAACTACGGCTAAAAGCATAGAGCTGTAAGCCTGTGGTTCGAGTCCTAACGTGTTCAACGATCTTACAGTAATTTCAATATTATGATGAAGTTTCTGTAATTTTGAAATATCACTAGACTTATAAACTGGAGATAAATTTAACAATTTATTTAAATGATGATTGATAATCATCTCTTTATTTCCAAACCTACTTTCAAGAATTTTAAGTGCAACATCGTAATTTGATTCCGAAACTTCTAAGCCTTCTATGGCGTTTAAAGCAGATGAACCTAAGTAACTTCGCAAATAAGTGTATTTTTCAATTTTTGTCTGTGAATTATTATCATTTATCAATACTTTAAAAGTATTCCAAAAGTTGGTGAATTGCGTGCAATCGCCATAAAATTTCTATACATTCAGTTTCGGGAGTTTCACAAATTTATTTTCATTATTGAGGGTAGAATCATTATTATTCAAAGGAATAATATTTTTATTTTCTTTAAGTTTCTTTTCGGCGCGAAAATTCACTAAGGATATTTTGTCTGCATAGTCATATACTGTATTCATTTCACCTTCATATTCGTCTAAATTCAATAGTGGTTCTATTTTTTTATTTATTTCATCTAAATTGCAAGCTTTAATCTTTAATTGGTGAAAAGTTTCTTCAAGAGAATTAATAACAAGTGTATCATTCTTTAATATACTGTCTATATTATTTATCAATTTCGTAACAGAACTTCTTAAAATTGTTCTGTTTTTCTTTAACTTTTCTAGATCAGCCATAATTAAAACATCAAAATAAAATTACAAAACTCTTACCTTTAAAAATCTTCGCAAACACTAAATTTTAATAATCTTCTATGTTTATCATATTCAATTCCATTTTCGGTCTCTTATTCACCAATGAAAAATACATATAATATACACTATATTGCCATTGATTATGGGACACTTGCGATTTTAGACATTTTACTAAATATCTAGAAAAATACTTGAGGAATCATCTCGAAACTCTTAGTGTATAAATATAATAGTATACGTCATACATCTCCGTGACGACTTTTTACTGAAACGCCATAGGGGACCGTCAACAAATTAAAAAAGAATGAATATCTTTTGAATAACCCTGTCAAAACTAATGTAGCAAAAGCGCTCAAACTCCAGATTATGATTGAATGCCTTATTGTAATACACTGTGTTCATTTTTATGCAAATAGCATGCACACTCGCAGAGTAATTAAGGTTTTTATAAAAATGGTCCCAAATTTTTCCAAGTTTTTCAATTTTAATTTTCAGAGTTCTTAATATAAAATAATATTTTTTTCATAAAATATGACAAACAACATTGCACACAGTACCCTGTAATCAGAATTAAAAAATAATAAAAATTGTATGAAAAATGAGTAGGTTTACTATATAATTTTTTACTGCGCATGCGTCAAAGATATCAAAATTTCATTTGCATATTATGTTAGCTAAATGTATAGAGCAACTTTTGTAAAAGTCTCAAAATCATAGCTTGAAAATTCTGAAAGTAATCGTCTATAGAAAAAGGACAAAATCCGTTGTTTCCAAAATGAAGCAAAAAAATGAGGGATTTTATCCAAATGCAGTAGTACATCCCATATTGTGTATTCTATATTGACACTAATCAATGAACATATGGATACAACCCCTCTTGTTTTTGCTTCATTTTGAGAATAACGGATTTTCGACTTATTCAATTGACGATTATTGTCAGAATTTTCAAGTTATGATTTTTTTTACTTTCACAAAAGTTGCTCTACACATTTAGCTAACATAATATGCAAATGAAATTTTGATATCACTGACGCATGCGCAGTAAAAAATTATTTAGTAAACCAACTCATTTTTTATACAATTTTCATTATTTTTTAATTCTGATTACAGGGTACTGTGTGCAATGATGTTTGTCATATTTTCTGAAAAAAATAATATTTTATATTAAGAACTCTGAAAATTATAAGGAAAAAACTTGGAAAAATTTGGGATCATTTTTATAAAAACCTTAATTACTCTGCGAGTATGCATGCTATTTGCATAAAAATGAACACAGTGTATTACAATAAGGCATTCAATCATAATCTAGAGTTTGAGCGCTTTTGCTACATTAGTTTTGACAGGGTTATTCAAAAGATATTCATTCTTTTTTAATTTGTTGACGGTCCCCTTTGGAGTTTCGGGAAAAAATCTTCACGGAGATGTATGACTTATACAATTATATTTATACACTAAGAGTTTCTAGATGATTCCTCATGTATTTTTCTAGATATTTAGTAAAATGTCTAAAATCGCAAGTGTCCCATAATCAATGGCAATATAGTGTATATCATTTTCAAATCAAGGTTTCTCATTCAAAGGTATCAAGGTCGAGTAAATCATATTTGGAATATGTAATCATAAAATCTATAAAAACATTCTAATTTCAAATGTGTTGTCTTTCGAATAAATACACAAAAAGAAATGTGCGTAGCAGAATCAAATCGAAACTCAGTAAATCCTTGCCGAACGTTTTTTTAACTAAACATTTTAATGAAGTAAAAATAAGTTTTTACAATTCTCTGTACACTATTTATAAAACTTAAAAATCACAAAGAGACACAATGTTCCATTTTCATATCTATTTTCGACTAAAATAGTCATATATTTTTACCGAAATCAAATCATTCTAATCAAAACAAAATCGGCTGCACTGTTTTTTCAAAAATCAGAGTGTTCTAAAAAGTTGAAGTTAAGAAAATTGCATAGCGCGTAGCGCAAATCTAACTGCAATTCTTTTTCTTCAGCATTAAACAAAAAAGATCTCTGGGACTTGAAATAAATGATAGATCTGTCGCGAAGGTTAAGTCGCAACACTAGTCACTAAAAAGACCCGGATGGTAATGTAAAGTCTATGGGAGCGTTCTTTCTAAATATCTCGCTCAAATTTTAATATTTTTGACATGATTTTTATGGGATAAGATAGTTGAGGGCGATCTACAACCGGGCTAGTTTTTACTTTTTCGATTTTGGTTATATTCTTTTTATATTAGGATAGTTTCAATTTCTGAACCGGTTTCTAACCGGTTTCAAAAATTAAAGTAATTTTTAAAAATAAAAATCCGAAACCAAAATCGAAAAAGTAAAAACTACTTCAGTTGTGGATCGTCCTGGTCTATCTTATGCAAAAAAAAAAAAAAAAAAAAAAAAAAAAAAAAAAACATGAAAAATTTTTAAAACTTGAACGAAATCTTTGAAAAGAACGCCCCCATAGACTTTACATTATCATCCGGGTCTTTTTTCAGTGACTAGTCTGGGCTCTTAATAATGAAAGCACCCATTTGAGACCTATGTACACTTCCTTCAAAGAAACAATAACATGAATCCGAAAGGGAAATAAAATCTTACTTATTCTTCTGCAAGTAAGTTTCCTCGAAGACATTTTACAGTAGAGAAAAGACGCGATATGCATTAAACATAAAATGTCTGTCCGACCGGAAATAAATGATCTCTCTCGAAGGCTAACGGAGTACGAATCATTCCTAGAAAAAATGTCAACTGTGATGCCTTATTTTGGTTTGACTGAAATGTATAACAATAAGAAGCAGTTCATACGTACATTTTATTACTTCAAAAATTAGTTACACATGTTAAAACTTTAATATTATTAATTCAACACATTAACAATTTTGATTTTCATCCTCAATTTCTGCTTCAGACACTAATCGGAGTAAAAACGAGTTAATCTGCATCAAAATATTTATTAAAATCAATAGTTTTCCCTTATTCTTTTATGATCAGTTGTTTACAAATAGCGGCCTAGAAAGACACGAGTTCCCGTCTCTGCACAAGACAATGGACAATATTTTATAGAACTATTGGCAGTTTCTTTTTCAAATTCAGGTAGAACCTACTTGCCATAGTCAAAAATAATCATACACAAAAAATTTAGTTGAGTTCATACACTTCACACATTTTTGATGGTAAAATAATGAAAATGGCACAGACATCGCGATTATAACCCCACCTTCCGACGTTTTTTTAATTTTTTTTTAATTTTTTTTTTTTTCAGGGAGTAGTATCTGGCCATAGCCAAACACTCACACAAAAAATTTGGTTAAATTTTATGCATAACTGTATACACTTTTAGGTGGCACAATATTGAAAATGGCATAAAAATCGCTACTGCACCGCCCTTTTCCGGCGGATTTTTTTCAAATTCAAGAAGGAACAACTAGCCATAGCCAAATACTTACACACAAAAATTTTGGTTCAGTTCGAGGCATAACTTCATACACTTTTAGTCGGTACAATATTAAAAATGGCACAAAAATAGCTATTGTAGCGCCCTCTTCAGGTGGAATATTTCAAAAATGAAGGAGGACCTGCTTGCCACGGCCTAGAACATTCACAAAAAATCGGTTCTGTTCTATACCTATCTTCATACTAGGGATGGGCATTATTTATCGTATTAGGATAAATAACAGTGTTACCACGCTAGAACCTAATATTGCATTAATATGTTACATAAATAACACATAAATAACACTTGTTAAATAAATAACACATGGTTCTTAATGACAGCATCTTCCTTCACTTGTTTTAATCAAGATTTCATTTTTTGTACCTCTAAAAAAGAATAATATTCATTAAAAACGTCCTTAATCGTTTCTTTTGAGACGTTTGCCGAACAATGTTGAATGTCCGGACTGGGTGCCCGGACAGCGCCCCCCTCCCTGCTTGCGCAGACCCATTCACAATTATTTAAAAAATTTGCGTCCCTTCCCCTTATTAAAACATCTTTAAAAACCCTTATTAAAAAAATCTCACAATTATACACTCTAAGATAAAAAACCTGGCTAAAACGGAATTTAAAACTGTTTCATAGGCTTCCGTTTTAGAAGGTTTTACTATATAAAAAAGATATTGTTTGTATCCAGCAAGTACAGCCCGGACAGCCCCCCCTGCTTGCGCAGACCCATTCACAATTATTTAAAAAATTTGTATCCCCCCCCCTTATTAAAACACCCTTAAAAACCCTTATTAAAAAAATCTCACAATTACACACTCTAAGATAAAAAACTGTCTAAAACGGAATTTAAAACTGTTTTATAGGCTTCCGTTTTAGAAGGCTTTACTATATAAAATAAGATATTGTTTGTATCCAGCAAGTACAGTCCGGACAGCCCCCCCCCCTGCTTGTGCAGACCCATTCACAATTATTTAAAAAATTTGCGTCCCCCCCCTTTATTAAAACACCCTTAAAAACCCTTATTAAAAAAAATCTCACAATTATACACTCTAAGATAAAAAAACTGTCTAAAACGGAATTTAAACTGTTTTATAGGCTTCCGTTTTAGAAGGTTTTGCTATATAAAATAAGATATTTTTTGTATCCAGCAAGTACAGACCGGACAGTCCCCCCCCCCCTGCTTGCGCAGACCCATTCACAATTATTTAAAAAGTTTGCGTCCCCCCCATTATTAAAACTCCCTTAAAAACCCTTATTAAAAAAAATCTCACAATTATACACTCTAAAATAAAAACCTGTCTAAAACGTAATTTAAAACTGTTTTATAGGCTTCCGTTTTAGAAGGTTTTACTATATAAAATAAGATATTGTTTGTATCCAGTAAGTTCAGGTTAAAAATTCTGGGCACCCACCCGTTCAAAAGGCTGGTTATGCCTGTGCAACCACAGAAGAAATAATTCCTTAACCTCCTGACTGCCGCGACCGGATTTTTTCGCACACTAAGCTGCATGTTTCACTGTAACATAAGCAATATTTAAATTAATATAATTCTACAAATAAAATCCAGTTTTGAAAAATTAAGTTAGGATTAATACTCTCAAAGATTATACACCTATACGTAATAACATATTTTGTATCAGGTTGGAAAAACATCTTATTTTAATATTTTTGATAAATTAAAGAGAAAACAACATTACAATATTACCCTTTGGCT
The DNA here is from genome assembly GCA_964019185.1 of Maratus speculifer. Lineage (NCBI taxonomy): Eukaryota > Metazoa > Arthropoda > Arachnida > Araneae > Salticidae > Maratus > Maratus speculifer. Next base: position 456,088,011 of record OZ025290.1, on the reverse strand, counting down.
GGGCAGTCAGGGGGTTAATATTCGTTAATTCAATAACTTAGATTTTTCACCAGTTTTCCAATTCAGTTCAGTTATGTAGTTCTTTTCTGTTAGATTTTCCACCCGTTTTTCAATAAATGTTTTTTTTTTTTTACATTACAAAAGAACATTTTATCGCTTCATAACTGTTGTTCATTTTCAAACGTTTTGTTACAAATTATTTGACAACCTTGAAAAGTGCTGAGTAATACACATTATCTGAGGATAATTTTGTTATCGTTACTAGAGATGGGAAATATGGTTATTTTTGGTTAACAGGTTACATCATTCCACAGTAGCGCTGGTAACAGGTTCCAACATCCTGTTATTTTTGTAACAGGATACAATGAACAATTTATAAACAATTGCTAAATATGCTCCCAAACGGACAACACATGGGATATGGGCCCTAAGGGGGTGCCCTCCGTGGGGGGAGAGGGGTCTTTCTAAGGGAATCCAACCAGTATTTACGCAAGGAAATCAAAAGTTCGAAGAAAACCACAGAAAACTCCGAATGATTGGGCTGACGACCGCGATTGGGTTTTGTTCTAATCCAGCGCCTGCCGTCTCCCAGTTTTGAGGGCAGAATCTCTCAGCCACTGGTGGGGCAACAACATTTAAGAAAATATCTATAAGCACATATATTTTTGAATATAAAATAATGTATCCTATAGCAAATACGAAAAACAGGAAAATTAGAAAGTACAAGAAAATATATTAAGAAAACTTTCTTTAACATACAGAGGAAAACGAATTTTTCAAAAATCCATTTTCCGTATACCGCGTTTTCTCAATCAGCACTGTTGATGTTTTAAAATCTGAGATGAAATGCATTACTGAATTTTCGTACAGCAAGTCAATGCGTGCTGCCACTACTAGAGCGGCTGCAAAACATAAAACAAATATTAACTGATAGGACAAAGAAACTTATGAGATAGGACAGATGGTAGAGAATGAAATTTTTTCCAGACTCAGTTTTTTTTACTAGTTTCTTAATAGCAGATGTGTATAGTATGCAAGATTGATTGTACGCTATTATGAAAGCAAAAGAGGGTGCTACAAAAAATTAACTACCATTTACTTCATATTAATAAGGTAATATTGTTGCGCAAAATAAAATATTCTAATACTTTGAACTCCTCTAAATTTTATCCTACTATTTTTATGTCTTTCAGAAAGCTGTAAACCTAATATATTGTATTGTATTTTATATTTTGTAAATATTAAAATCTTATCTAAACATTCCAGATTCAATTTATAAGAAATTTAATTGCATTTACTTAGTATAAAAATGATTAAATTGAAAATATTTTTTTATAATTTTTTCTCAATTATTTTAATATTTGGAATATGAGTTGTATTAAAATGGTTCCAAAGTTCACTAGCTCATACTTTTTTATATGGACCCATACATATACCCCCCCAACAGTGGCTGAGAGATTCTGCCCTCAAAACTGGCAAACGGCAGGCGCTGGATTAGAACAAAACCCAATCGCGGTCGTCAGCCCAATCATTCGGAGTTTTCTGTGGTTTTCTTCGAACTTTGGATTTCCTTGCGTAAATACGGGTTGGATTCCCTTAGAAAGACCCCCCTCCCCCCACGGAGGGCACCCCCTTAGGGCCCATATCCCATGTGTTGTCCGTTTGGGAGCATATTTAGCAATTGTTTATGAATTGTTCATTGTATCCTGTTACAAAAATAACAGGATGTTGGAACCTGTTACCAGCGCTACTGTGGAATGATGTAACCTGTTAACCAAAAATAACCATATTTCCCATCTATAACGATTATTTCGTTATATATTGGTTATTTTCTTAAATTATTCCTTCCCCCCTGTCTCTTTTCAATTCAAAATCAGTTTTAAGTGTCCTTCATTCACTTTCCATTTTTTTCCCTCGCCTAGTTTTTCTCTAACCGAAAAATCGGCAGCTGCTTAACTTTGTCTGTGAGAAATACACTCACATATTAATCAACCGTTTAAAGCTATTTCCAGATGTCTGCTATTTCCGATCGAGGCAATTCTGCATTACCTTATATGGACATCATCTCTGTTTCACAGTTAAAATTTATGCTTACGCTTCTTTTCCTTTATTTCGTTATATATTGGTTATTTTCTTAAATTATTCCTTCCCCCCTGTCTCTTTTCAATTCAAAATCAGTTTTAAGTGTCCTTCATTCACTTTCCATTTTTTTCCCTCGCCTAGTTTTTCTCTAACCGAAAAATCGGCAGCTGCTTAACTTTGTCTGTGAGAAATACACTCACATATTAATCAACCGTTTAAAGCTATTTCCAGATGTCTGCTATTTCCGATCGAGGCAATTCTGCATTACCTTATATGGACATCATCTCTGTTTCACAGTTAAAATTTATGCTTACGCTTCTTTTCCTTTCTCGACAAAACCCTAAAAAGAATTTAACATCTGCGCAGTAAAATCTGATATCCCTTTGGTGTGCCTCTTTATTAGACATAATAACACGTGTAACATTTTATCGTTTGGCAAACTTTCCTTTCCCATCCCAGCTTGGAAACCATATTGAATTCTTATCTTGCCGGCTGCATTTTAACTGTATTTGGCGTATACTATCCATTGTGCATGGGCGAACTTGTGTATGTTGGCGATTTTCTATGATGCCAAAGGTGGCAGTTTGTTGCTATGTACGAGGTCACTTGACTCTCTGCGCTTGTCTTGTCAACGTGCTAATTTTTGGTTCGGAGATTTTCTCCGAGTGCTGTAAGTGTGCCCCCCTTAGTAATATATGTCTAAATAAATTGTAACTTAGCAATCATCGTGGGGTTTTTTTTCGAGCATCCGAACCTGGACTGATTCTATACTGATCATGCCTCTTCTAAATATTCCAATGGAATAACAGCTACTAATATACGTGATCATACCTCTTCTAAACCTTCTAACAAATATATGCAACTACCAAAATCCCTCAAGAAACTCTTCTTTATATAAATAACTGGTGCCTGACGGTTTCGTTTTTCCCCACATAAAAAAAATATATATATATGGAGGGGGGTACAATCAACTGCGACTTTCCCGTGGATGTGATGCATTTCGGTTCTTCTTTTTCTTCTCTGCATTCCCCGGTAGAAAATGCTATTAGTCTGGCCTGCTAAGTGTCAACCGAAAAAGTACAGAGCTGTTCCCGTCCTGAAATTCCTTTGCTGGACACCCCCTTTTCCTCCCCTGTGTGCTCCATCTCAACTGCTTCGGAGGGTCTCCCCTTGAAATTCCATCTTCAAAAGAAATCTGCGGCTGATTGTCACCTGAGCGCTGGGTGCCCCTTTTGTCATCTCCATCGTCTGTGTGATTGACGTGTTCATCGCAGCCAGATATCATCGAGGGCTGCATGTCCTCATTGTGTGCTTCTATACCAGTGTGTTTTGTCTTTAGTGAACGTAATCTACAGAAAGTTCATATAGCCTCATAGAAAATTTAGTGAATAACAGTATTCCTGTGGTGTGATGCATCGTAAAATCGTTCATCGTGCAAAAAAATAGTGATTGTCTTCAATTCTGAGAAAATCCATCAGAAATAATTCATCGTAGATATCAGTTAACAGTGCACAAAGTAATAAATAAATAAATAAGAGAATTACAAAAATTCTCTAAATGAGATGTCACCACCTTTGATAAGTTTACTGCTAGTCTCCAGTGATAAAAAAAAAGAAAAAAAAAGTGCACAACAACGAAAATGCAACCTCAAAAAAATCTACATTTTGAATGTGGGAGCAGATCGTGCCCCAGTTCCCTAAGCTTTGTCTTATTAAATTAGTAATCATTTAATTATTTTAAAAAAAAAACTCAATCTGTAAGTTACCCCAAGTATTTTGTTTATTTTATGTTCTGCTTCCACAGTCAGTACACCATAGTCGATATTGCAGTTTGGTGTTTTTAAATCATAGTTAATTCAATAACTATTATAATCCTGTTATTGTGTTTTTGCAAAAATTTTTTAAATTGCGAAAGCACGGTAACTGTTGTCATTTCTAGTTATTATTTTTATGACATTTTATGCAGTTTTTATCAGTTATTTGCATTTATGTGCTATTGTTTCATATTTTACGTCCCACCCCTTTTTTGTTTTTTTAATTTTGTATTTAGATTCTCTAATATGCTTAAATGTGTTTAACCAGTTTTGAACTTTAATTACAAGGTTAAAATAAGAACATTCTTTTTCATCCAAGAAATATAAATAAATCAGAAGGTTTTAAGTTACAAAAAAAGGAATTTTTTTTTCCTTGAGTAAAGAAGTTAAAGGATTTTTTTTTTCTTGCTTGCTAACAGTTTTTGCGGTTTTCTATAGAGTTTTCTTTACTTTATTATCTAAAGTAAGTACTTTGTTAAAGTGAAGGAATATATAGATATATGTTTCAAAGTGTAATTATTTTGCCATTTTATTTAATTTGTTTTCTAAATGTGTTAATTTTGTATGTGCTTCCTTGCGTTACTGTCATAAAAGGTTCAAATAAGATATCTTTAAAGTGAGGTATATTTTAAAATCTATTTATTTTGCTAGTGTACATATTTTTACTAGCTAGGAAATTTACTTGTTTTCAATGTGCTTTAGAGTATAAGTCAGGTCTGTGTAACAATTTCTCTAAAACTTGTGAGCGTAAACAAACAAAAAAAAAACTAATCATGGCGGCAAAACAAATTCCGATAAATATCATTCAATTTGATGGAGATCCAGATTTACTTAAATTTTTCTTTGATCAAATTCGCGTCTGTGCAGAAATTAATAAATATAATCCACAAACAACAATTGCAATCTTAAAGGGAAAGTTAGTTGGGCCTGCACAAAAATTTCTAGCCCAAAATCCTGACCTGCAAAAGATAACAGACCTCGATTTGCTGGAAAAGGAATTTGCGTCATTTTTCGCCCCCCCTAGTAAATGTGTTGCTTCTGTTGAATTGTCCAGTTTAGCACTTATGCCTTCTGAGACGATAAAAAACTTAGCTCATAGACTAAATGTTCTTGCGGCGACTGTTTATGCAGATATCAACGACGAAAATGCACGCAACACTATCAAACTCATGAAATTTCTAGAAGCCCTTCCTTCAAATATTAGAATAAAATTACAGGAAGAAGGCATTAATGATTATAAAACAGCAGTTGAAAGAGCGCAAACTCTTCATGAAATTTTAAGGAATGAAAAAATCTTACATTCCTTACCCTCGGTACACAGACCAGAAAATCTCATCGAATCGCAACTGAAAGAAATCTCTGAGAAAATAAATGCATTATCTTTTGTCCCTCCTGATACTAAAACCGAAACTGAGCAAAAAAATTTCCAGACTAGACCAAAACATTCCGCAGGTGTTTCACGCTTCAAAAAAAATTACAAAAATCGAAACTACACTAGACGTTATTCCCCACACAAGTTTTCACAAAAAAAACCAGTTGTTTGTCAGTTATGTGGACGAAACAATCATGACGCTCTCTCTTGTTTTAAATGGAAAAGAGCAAATACTCAAAGAAAAAACAATTACACAAACTCCACGCCACAATTTCAGGAAAACTGAAACAGAGATACAATTTTTATGCTGATGGTGTTGTGTCTCAGTCTAATACTTCTACATCAGCAACTTTTGCTTTTGACCCTGTTTTACCTAAAATTTCAAGTTCGAGACTAGTTAATTCAGTAGGTTCCCAAACTTTTGACTCCATTAAAATAGCAAATAACATCAGTACACAAACAGAAAGTGATAATGTTCAAATAATTTGTAGTGTAAACACTATGTCACCATCCCTCCCTCTTGTTGAAGCCACTATAGCAAACCATGATATTACTTTGTTAGCTGATTCTGGTAGTAGTATATCTTTACTTTCACAAAAATTATTTAATCAACTTAAACCTGTCTTAAAATATAAAAGACTGTCCACTGACGTCAATATTAAAACTGTCAATTCTGATGTCTCATTTTCCGCCTGCATCAGAACATCCATTAAGCTAAAACAAAAAGCGTTTTCACACCACTTTTATATTGTTGACATACCCGAGTCTTCCAGTTTTGAAGGCATTTTAGGTTTTGATTTCATAACTAGATACAATGTTGTCATTGATACTTTTAACAAGTGTCTCCATGTCAACAATAATTTCTCTGTTCCTTTAAAAACCAGTAAAGAATCTTCTGGAGAGAAACAATCAAAATCATGCAATTCTTTGAGTGATGTTGTAATGAATCAAGCGGTGTTCTTAACTCGTAAAATTATATTAGAACCCCAACAACAAATATGGTGCTCTGTTTACACTTCCAATAACATCAACAATAACAGAAATTATCTATTTGAATATTTGGCACAAACAAAAGAATTAATAGGAAATGATGCCATTATTCAAATGAATAAATTATCCAATAAAAGAAAGAAAACTTCACAAATACATCATTTCTTCTCAATAACACTTAAAAACACTTCTGAAAAAACCATTCATCTCCCTAAACACACAAAAATAGGTCAATTATCTGAGATTGAGGAAATTCGCGACTATACTTCTGAAATGTCTGACAAGCAAAATAACTCAGAACAGCACTTTGTAAATTTTATTCAGGCGTCTAATGAAATCTTACAAAAAAGAAAGCAGGAGTTATCGGCTAATGATTTCAAACTTTCTCACTTAAAATCTGACGAAGCAAAGAACCTAACTAAATTGTTACTTAATTATTATCCTGCCTTTTCCAAATCATTAGACACACTTGGTCATACTGATAAAATTGTACCTGATTTGAAATTCATTAATGATTACCCCATAAAGACTCTCCCTTTCCCTCTTCCCCAAGCTGTGCAAAAGGATGTTTTAAATCAAATCAAACAGTTGCTTGATGCCAAAATCATTGAACGTCATTGTTCCGAATGGGCCTGCCCCATGCTCCTTGTTAAAAAGAAACCAGACGGTACAGGTATACAGAAATATAGACTCGCATTAGATCTCAGAATGGTTAATACTATAATTCAAGGTTCGTCCTATCCACTTCCAAAAATTCAAACTATTATTTCAAATCTTTCACAATATCGTTTTTTCTCTTCTCTCGACTTTCATCAGGCATATCATCAGATTGATTTGCCTGCAAAATTTAAAAATCAGCTCACATTCACTACAATGTTCGGTTCTTTTCGGTATAAGAGATTAGTATTCGGCTTAAAAACAAGCGCCTCAATTTATCAAGCTTTAATGGACTCGTTACTTGATGAATTACAGTTAGAAGGTGTCTATACCTACCAAGATGATCTCATTGTTGGTGCCAATTCATATCAAGAAATGTGTGATAAGTTGGATAAAATTCTTGCAATACTAGTAAAATATAATTTAACGCTGTCCCCTAACAAATGCACTTTTCACAAAACCAGTTTAGATTATCTTGGATTTCACATAGAAAATCAAACTATTTCTCCTGTTCAGTCGAACATTGTAAAAATAACATCTTTTCCAACACCTACAACTAAACGTCAATTAAAAGCACTCATAGGCGTCATTACATTTTACAAATCTCTTGTTCCATCCTTTTCTGAACTTGTACAACCTCTCATAAACTTAACTACTCCAAAAGCCAAATTTAAGTGGACAAGCAAACATCAAAAAATTATGGACACCATACAGAAGATATTCTTTAATCCACCCATGGTTAGATTACCTGACTGGAACAAAAAGTTCTATTTAAATACTGATGCGTCAAATATTGCTATTTCTGGTGTCTTACTGCAAGAACATGATAAACAACTATTACCTGTTGCATACTTTTCAAAATCTTTAAAAGCGTCAGAGAAAAAATATCCTGCACTTAAATTAGAACTCATGGCGATTCATAAATCAGTTACTGCTTTCAAATATTATTTATACAACAGAGAATTTGTAATCCTTTCAGATAGTAAACCATTAGAAAAGTACAACAAAACTACAAACCCGGCTGATATTATCTCTCGTTGGCTCATGGATCTCTCAGAATACACATACAAATTTCAACATATTCCAGGTAAAAAGAATGTACTCGCTGACTACTTATCTCGCTGTAACTTTGAAAATAATCAACAGACTTTAGCTACAAACCCTGAACTGATTCATGATACTCAACCCTTACCTATTGTAGAATGTGATACTCCACACTCCAGCCCGACTGATTCTAATATGCATGTTAACTGCCTTATTTCTGGTACACAAACAAATCCTGACCCTTTATTAGAAATTTCGAATGAAACATTTGCTACTGAACAACAAAATGACCCTACTTTGTCTGTTGTTTATAAAGAAATCTTAAAGAAAGGATCTTCTCAAAAATTTCCTAACTACTTCATTCATCCTGATTCGAAAGTGTTAATGTTAAAGAAGGAAAATATTTTTAATAACACTTTTTCGTATCACATTATTGTTCCAAATTCACTTAAAAGCAAAGTCTTAACAATTTCACATTTATCTCACTTTGGCTTTAATAAAACTTATGAATTCTTGTCAGGTAGATATTTTTGGAAGGGTATGTATGTAGACACTTTAAACTTTGTCGCATCCTGTATCAAATGTCTTCAAACTAAACATCACCAAACTCCACCCGCACCTTTGCAGCCCACATACACTCCCAGGTACCCTGGTCACACTATTAGTACAGATCTCCTTGGACCGTTTGCTAATGGAAAATATGTTTTAACTATCACTGATCATTTCTCGAGACATATTGAACTCTTTCCACTTAATGACATATCTGCGAGTAAGGTTGTTAAATGCTTATTCTCTTACATAACCACCTTTGGGAGACCTTCGGTTGTCTTATCAGACTTAGGACCCCAGTACACTTCTCAGGTATATAACATTTTTAATGATACAATGGGCATTAAGGTATTACACAGTTCGGCCTCGAGACCACAATCAAATGCGATTGCAGAGCGAATCAATAAGTCAATCAAATATTCAGTTAATATTCTTTTACAAGAAGGTCATTCATTCGAAAATGCAGTATTTATACACAAATCACTTTATAATGGTTCGAAACATGCAACTACATTATATTCTCCTAATTTTCTTCATTTTGGACGTGAACTTTCTCTAATTTTTGACACTTTTGATCAGTCGTGCAACCAACCCTTTCTTGATAAACATATTGAAGTCCACAAATTACTTGATGATTTGAGTAAGATATATCACAAAGCCTATAACAACATTAAATCTGCTCAAGATAAAAGATATAAATATTACGGTCAGAAAGCTAAATTAAGATCCATTTTCTTAAAAGACATTGTATATCTAAAATCAAATGACAAGTTTAAAACAAAGTATACTGGTCCATATATTGTCACTTGTAAACATTCCCCTGTGTCATTCTCAATTAAAAGGTTGTATACTCCTGATAACACAGCATTTCGGGTACATATTGATAGACTTTTATTAGCACCTCCTCGTTATGGACATTTATTTGATGCATCAAGTCATATAAACAACACTAACTTTAATACGTTTTATCAACCTCACACATACAATCTAAGAAACAGAAGCTAATGTAAAAAACACTATTTATTATTTTTTATGTCTTGTTTTATGATACCACATATCCAACCAAAGAGCTCATGGTTGTGTGTATGTTGTTTTTGACTGATCTTTAACAATATCATGGCTGGTCCATCACTGTTGCTCTGAAGATCTCTTAGGAACAATATTAGGTATCATTGTTATCCTTTAACACTTAGATATGTCTTCATACTCACTTAAATTTTAGTTACTTTTTATTTTGTTTCTTTTTGCAGTACACTTAAAATTTCTTTGACAATATTCATTAATTCAGTATTTTTTTCCACTAGCTAACCTCCCACTTAACAATTCCTGTACTATAAGTCAAACATATTATAGTTAGATAAACAGGTACTGTACTTTAGAAAAGTAAACAAAAGATTCATGTAATTAAATAAAACACAGTTTTTATATATGACTTGTTCATCACCCCACTCGATTGTGACATATTTTTCGTCTCTCTTCACTCTAGGATTGTCTGCCCATATTAGTTATATGATATACATTTTTTTGTTTTTTTTCTTTTTGAATTCTTCCCTTTGAAGTCTTGTTCCCGTTCAAAATTAAGGCCCTAAGGGTTCAAGCTTCATTGTGTTGAGAGACAAAGTTTTGGAATTGGAGTTTCGATTCAAATTTTTGAATTGTGATTCCAATTCACAACAATTCAAGTTTTTTTCATGTAATTCGACGTGGGCTCCTTCAGAAGACCGCTAGTGTCTTCGGGGGAGCATCACAATTCCCTCCTCATCTAAGGCTAGGCCCTAAGCCGATGCCATAATACTTGTGTTGTACACAAGATTCAGGGTGACGCATATTTTTATGGGCGTGCTTGGAGCACCTCTTTTTTTTGTCATCCTATGCTTCGGCATGAAACACTTTTTTACAAAAACATTTTTTTTTTTTAATATACATCATATTACTCTTTTTAAATTTTTGAAAAATATAGTACTATTATGTTATTTTTGTGTATTGCCATTTTATATTCATTTAGTATTAGTTTCATGTTTTGTATATATATTTCAAAATTTTTACTTGTGTCATGATAACAATCAAAGCTGCAGTAATATTTTTGTACTGTCTGAGTCGACTCAACTTATACATATAAAATACAGTACTACCTTGGATCCATGAAATACAAATATAAAAAAATATAGAGACTTTAGAACTGCTGACTGTTTTTGAATACAAAAGTCTCCATTATCATGACGTTAAATTTCTACATATATATATATATATAAAAAAAAACTTTTGCATTTATGTATGTTTTTATGTTATAATATTTTATGCTAGCCTATGCACATTGGACAGCAAAAGTTTTTTGTGGTGCACCGGGTGATATATATAACGATTATTTCGTTATATATTGGTTATTTTCTTAAATTATTCCTTCCCCCCTGTCTCTTTTCAATTCAAAATCAGTTTTAAGTGTCCTTCATTCACTTTCCATTTTTTTTCCCTCGCCTAGTTTTTCTCTAACCGAAAAATCGGCAGCTGCTTAACTTTGTCTGTGAGAAATACACTCACATATTAATCAACCGTTTAAAGCTATTTCCAGATGTCTGCTATTTCCGATCGAGGCAATTCTGCATTACCTTATATGGACATCATCTCTGTTTCACAGTTAAAATTTATGCTTACGCTTCTTTTCCTTTATTTCGTTATATATTGGTTATTTTCTTAAATTATTCCTTCCCCCCTGTCTCTTTTCAATTCAAAATCAGTTTTAAGTGTCCTTCATTCACTTTCCATTTTTTTCCCTCGCCTAGTTTTTCTCTAACCGAAAAATCGGCAGCTGCTTAACTTTGTCTGTGAGAAATACACTCACATATTAATCAACCGTTTAAAGCTATTTCCAGATGTCTGCTATTTCCGATCGAGGCAATTCTGCATTACCTTATATGGACATCATCTCTGTTTCACAGTTAAAATTTATGCTTACGCTTCTTTTCCTTTCTCGACAAAACCCTAAAAAGAATTTAACATCTGCGCAGTAAAATCTGATATCCCTTTGCTGTGCCTCTTTATTAGACATAATAACACGTGTAACATTTTATCGTTTGGCAAACTTTCCTTTCCCATCCCAGCTTGGAAACCATATTGAATTCTTATCTTGCCGGCTGCATTTTAACTGTATTTGGCGTATACTATCCATTGTGCATGGGCGAACTTGTGTATGTTGGCGATTTTCTATGATGCCAAAGGTGGCAGTTTGTTGCTATGTACGAGGTCACTTGACTCTCTGCGCTTGTCTTGTCAACGTGCTAATTTTTGGTTCGGAGATTTTCTCCGAGTGCTGTAAGTGTGCCCCCCTTAGTAATATATGTCTAAATAAATTGTAACTTAGCAATCATCGTGGGGTTTTTTTTCGAGCATCCGAACCTGGACTGATTCTATACTGATCATGCCTCTTCTAAATATTCCAATGGAATAACAGCTACTAATATACGTGATCATACCTCTTCTAAACCTTCTAACAAATATATGCAACTACCAAAATCCCTCAAGAAACTCTTCTCTATACCATCTCTACTTCATACACTTTTCGATGGTAGAATGGCGACATACGGACACACTGGCACACGAACAGACAGACATTTTGTAAAAACATGTTTTTTGAAATCTCTGACCCCTAAAACCTGTAAATCCGTCGAAAACCAGAAGCCGAAAAAAAATTTCGATTACAATACTTTCTTCTATTGAAGATAGAAGAAAGTAGAAAAATATATAGAGAGAGAAATGTAGTTTTGCTTTCAAAGTTCCCAACTGTTCCGCTCTTTTGTACCACGAAAATTTGATGGAAATTTTTCTCTTATTTAATCGACTGATTACCGCAATTGAAAAATGGCAAAAATTACTATATTTTTTATTTTTATTTTATTTTTTTTTTCTGGCACAGAAAAAATAGTTCCAAATAATCCGGATATTTACATTAAATAGGCTTTGTGCCATTCTTACATACTACTTACATATAAAATGTCAAGTCTCTATCTCAATATGTGCCGGAGATAGAATGTTTACAGACTTCACCGTCAGACAGACACACGGGAAAAAAAATCTAAAAATATGTTTTTGGAATCTCTAGTGTCTAAAACGTGTAATCCGTCAATTTTTTTTTTTTTTTTTTCAATTTTCAAAACGATTGCAAAACTTACCCTATACTACGTATGATGGGTAAGTAATAACGAAAGAACAAAAAAATTGTTATGAAACTAATAATAAATATGCTTATTTTAACAAAAATCTCACCGACGTAAAAAAAAAAAAGAATCACGCTTGGCGATAACTTGGCGCTAACGCATATGAATGCATAGTTTTGATCAAGGCCCCCTTATCATAATATCATAAGATAATATTAATAATATCATAATATCATAATATAATATTATCATAATATCATAATATTATATTATGATAAGTTAGCCTTGGTTTTGATATGCTTATGATTTGAAAACGGTTGCAGCAATGAAAGATGATTTGCGCCAAGTCATTATTTTTTTTTAAATCAAATTTACATTTTTTTATCTTAAAAAAATTCTAATCATCAGAATTTAATGAAATTAAAATGGGAACACATGGGTATCTTATACTTTCAAACAAAAAAAGAAATATCAAAATCGATTCATATTTAAAGAATTTATGAGTAAACACGAAATACACACAGGTCGAAATTATAATCTACTCCATGAAGTCGGTTAATAATGCAAATAAAATGTTGAAATAAAAATCACATGATGATGTAACAAGCAGTTGTAACGTGTTTATTTCAAGGAATGTGACATTTACGATCAGCCATTATTGGGATCGAATCTTATAGCATGATGCAGTTTTTTTAGTCGATGGATTTAATTCAATAATACAATTTTTGCAACATTTTTTGCTCATTCTGCCCTTGTAAATTTCTAATTTTTTAGGAAACCTTTTAAGGAAGGAATTATGTCTTAAAAATAACTACCATCACAATAATAATTTTAGTTCGTATTGATTAATTATTACGTGGACAAAATCTACAAATTTACATAACTTTATTTTAAATACATTAGCAAAAAAAAAAAAATTAGAAACTAGCAAAACACTGATAAAAATACAACTAAAAAGTATAATTAAAAATCACTTGATGACGTAATAAAAACGTATTTCGGGCTATCAACTGAATGTGCCATTTAGGATCATCCATTATTGGCATTTCATCAGATAATTTGCGGATAGTTTTCTAGTCGATGAGTTCATGAAAGTAGCGCCACAATTCCTAATTACAAAAAAGGGCTGTTAAGTTTGTTAAATATCCTTATACATTTTCATTACCTGTTAAAATATTCTGAAGCGATCTCGATCAGTATAAAAGCGAGTTGCTAGCTGAAAGGCTTGGCCTTTTGTTCTCGTATCCTGATCACGAGATTCCCAGATAGAATACAACCGGCGCCAATCCACTCATTCTCTCTACGCGTTTTTGTCCGGTGATTCCGGACAAAAACGCAACTTCCAACAACAACCAATGCAGAGCAATCAACTCACCTCATAGCTAACAGATAGCAGCACCAAAACAAATCGCACAGCTCAAAGCCTGTCATTCACGCATCACGCTATGCGTACGACAGCATTCCTTCACGAGTGCATATCGCTCGTCAGACGTCACCAATACGTCTTTCTAACTGGGGGGATACTTCTGTAGCGATCGCATCTCCATTGATCAGTATAAAGCGAGATACTAGCTAAAAGTGGCCTTTTGCTTGACGCTAACTTTGTCGCCTCCTGATCACGAGATCCCCAGATCAAATACAACCGGCGCCAATCCACTTATTCTCTCCTTTAATCTAAAATGACAATAAAATGTTTTAGCAACGCACGTAACTTTTTAAGATGACACAAAAACATGGTTTAATAATTGTATGTTTAAAAACCATGTTTTACTGGGTACTACTTGGTTATCCCGTCGACCAAAAAACTATTGCCAAATTATAAGATTAAATGCCAACAATGAATGATTGTGAATGTCATATTCAATGACATTAAACACGATACACATGTTGAATACGTCATTAAGTGGTTTTTAATTCAACTTTTTATTTGAATTTTTAACCATGTTTTACTAATTTATTTGTTTTTCTGTTATCTATACTAATAAAATAACAAATCGCTCTGTCTGCGTGTGTGTGTGTGTGTGTGTGTGTGTGTGTGTGTGTCTGCGATGGCTAGCAAAATCTATGGGACGTACGAAGCTCAAAATTTTTATGAGAGTAGCCCAATATCTCTCCTGATGCACCTGAGCTTCAGAATTTCGAAATTCTATTTATTAACTGAGTAATTAATTAAATTCCAAAGATCACTCTCATAAAAAATCGCCTTTTTTCTTCTTTTTTTCCCCTTCATTTAGTTATGGTTGGTTGGTTGCATAAAATTTTCGCAGAAATAATTAAAAAAGCTGGAACAGACCTTTAAAATTCATAGACTGGCAAACTATCAGTTTAAATGATGATTTTTTATCACAGCGGTTGTAAACCATGGAGGAAAAAGATAGGTGGTGGTGAAGTAAACCGAAAAAAGGGTTGCAATATTAAACCATTTATCGCTCAAATTTTAATGTCCCAAACAAAAGCATGTAGAAGAGATTTTGTATTAATAAGACGAATTGAAAGAAATGAATTACAGCTGAAGCGTATTTTGCGAAGAAATAGTAATTTTTTAAAATGGTCTTTTTTCCATTATATTATTTATTTTTAAAAAAATGTTTGCTTTTAAAATAATTGGAATTGATAAATTCGAAATAATTAAATATCAAAATAAAATAAAAAAGAATATTGAAAACATTTGATTTGATTAAAACCGATTTTTCACAAAGTCAGCTGCGACGTATTTCAGACAATGTATTTCTGCATGCTTCCAGTTAATGATAAAATCATACAAATTTCAAGTTCGTTTAATATTGTTAATACGGACCCGGGCAACGCCGGGCGGGTCAGCTAGTTTAAAATAAAAATTATGTCAAAATGTATAACTTGACAATTTACTTTGGCAATTTTTATAATTTGGCGGGCATGGTTGACGGGATAACAATGTAGCATCTTTTTTTGCTATATTGAAAAAAAAAAAATTGATATTAAAATGGTATTTTACGCCAACTTGCTTTTTTTTTCGACCGCACCAAGAGGCACAGAGAACGGATTTCTCCGATTCAGATTTGTTTTTACAGCTGTTAATAGCATTTGGCTACAAACTTTACTTTCTTGAGCCCGAATTGCGCCAATGTTTTCTAAATGTGCCAAGAGCATACGATAGGGAAGACCTTTTATAATATGTGTAAAGTCATTCCATGGTAACTTTCGTTACATTTTGAACTATTTTCAGCAATTTTAGTAATATAACACACACAAAAAAAGGTACTACTTGGTTATCCCGTCGACGCATTTCACCAATTTATACAAATCGCCAAACTCTTAGCCAAATTATGCATATTGACATAATTTATTTTTTAAATAACGAAAAAACAAATAATTAGTAGAATATTAATACAAATACAAATAAAGAGTCGAAAAAAAAACATTATTCAAAATGTAAATTTGACGTGGTTTGCTAATTGAACTTATTCAAAGCCCAATTTAGATGAAAATTACCTAATTTTAATGATATTTCTTAAATTTTGGTAGTTTTATTGACTATGGTAACTGCCAATACTTAAAAAGAAATGCAAGTCATCATATAAAGTGTAATTTTCATTATCGTTTTTTAGCTAATTTTCATCCAAATTGACACTTAGATAGGTTTTAATAACAAATTATGTAAATTTTACACTTGAATAGTTTTTACTGTTATATTACTAAAATTACTGCAGTAAATCCTTCTAAATGTAACGTAAGTTACCATGGAATGACCCTGTAGTTCAAAGAAAACATAAAACTAAAATAAATAATATTGATAACTTACTGATGCTCACAATAAGACTGACACACAAGAAAGCTAAAAAGAATAAAAATATACCAAAAATTAACTTGACTTTGAATAATCTCATATCATCGCTAATTTCGCAAAATCTTTGCGATGAAGTAATATTTATTTGATAACATTTTTAAAAGATTTATCAGTTTTATTAATTTTATAATTGAAAAAAAAACAATCAAAAGCTTTATAACAATTTTATGTCAGTTCATTTTTTTATGTATTTCATTAAATAACATTTCAAGACTGCGCTATTATTTTGTTTTGATAACAATTTCTCATGAAACAGTTGCAGTTAAAATGAACAGTGCAATCTCACGTGGGAGAGATCCATATATTACCACTTCACGTGATTAGAAGAATGGAATCACGGAGAATGAAATAATTTTGTATGGCCTTGGTCACATAAATCTGAAAAATTATATTTTTCTTAAAATTCTTATTTTTTTTTTTTTTTTTTTTTAAGTAATGTCATAAATTATAACAACCATTTCGAAAATGATTTTTCAAAGGCTAAAATTTAAGCCTTATATATAAATTATATATACAGGGTGATTCCAAATTTTTTTTACAATAAAAGAGGGGTGATAGAACACATCAAGACAAACAATATTAAATAGGAGACCAAGGGTCCAAAACGTTTTCCTAAGGAAATAGCCGCCATTAAAGTTTAGGGACCAAAATTTCAAATGAACATAAAAAACGGAAAAATCGGTCGATTGATTTGCGGTTTTCACTAAAATTATTCTTTATGTCGGCATTTTCTTGAAATTAAATTATAAAGATAAATTTCAAAAAATGCCGATAGAGGGCGCTTTAGACTTTGGAGTAACGAACAACTATTTTTTGCCGGTATGTTTTGTATCTCATTAAATGTTTTCGTAAGTTTACACTCAAACTTAAATTTTGAGCTCAAAATCTGTAGTTGGGAGTGATTAAGTAACACAAACTGAGCTGTGTTCAGAGAATTCAAATTTCGAATGATTAAAAAAAAATGGAAAAATTGGTCAATTAATTTGCGGTTTTCACTAAAACTATTCTTTATTTAGGTATTTTCGTGAAAATAAATTGTAAAGATAAATTTCAAAAAATGCCGATAGAGGGCGCTTTAGACTTTGGAGTAACGAACAACTATTTTTTGCCGTTATTGTTTGCATCTCTTTAAATGATTTAGGAAGATTAGACTTAAACTTAAATTTTGAGCTGAAAATCTGAATAGTAGGGAGTGGTTAAGTAGCACAAACTGAACTGTGTTCAAGGGGGAGGGGGAGGTTCAAATTTAAAGTAATTATAGAAAATGGAAAAATTGGTCGATTCGTTTGCGGTTTAAAATAAAACTATTCTTTAAGTCAGTATCTTCTTGAAAAAAAAATTTTAAAGATAAATCTCAAAGAATTGCGTCAGAGGGCGCCTTAAACTTCAGAGTAACCAACAATTCCTTTTAACCTTTATTTTTTGGTTCTAATTAACTGCTTGCAAAAGCATTTTAAATGTTCTCGGAAGCTTAGATTTAAACTTAAATTTTGAGCTCAAATCCTGAATCGTTATGAGGATATAAGAAGCGCAAACTGAAGTGTGTTCAGGAGTTAAAATTTAACCCTCTTTCCTCCTCGAGCACAATTCAATTTTTTGCTACTTAAACACTCCCAACGATTCAGAATTTCAGCCCAAAATTTAAGTCTATGCATTTGAAAGCATTTAATGAGATTAAAAAATAACAATTAAAAATAGTTGTACGCTACTCCAAATTCTAAGGCGCCCTCTATTGGCATTTTGTGAAATTTATCTTTAAAAATTATTTTCAAGAAAACACTGATTGATCACGAAAACTTCTGATTTAAAAATTAGTTTTAGCAAAAACCGCAAACGAATCGATCAATTTTTCCGTTTTTTACAATTATTTGAAATTTCAACCCTCTGAACACAGCTAAGTTTGTCTACTTAACCACTCCCAGCTATTCAGATTTTGAGCTCAAAATTTAAGTTCAAGTCTAAGCTTACGAAAGCATTTAATAAGATGCAAAAAATAACGCCAAAAAAGAGTGTTTCGTTACTCCAAAGTCTAAAGCGCCCTCTATCGGCATTTTTTGAAATTTATCTTTATAATTTATTTTCACGAAAATACCTAAATAAAGAATAGTTTTAGTGAAAACCGCAAATCAATCGACCAATTTTTCCGTTTTTTATAATCATTTGAAATTTGAACCCTCTGAACACAGCTCAGTATGTGTTACTTAACCACTCCCAACTACAGATTTTGAGCTCAAAATTTAAGTTTGAGTCTAAGCTTAAGAAAACATTTAATGAGATGCAAAAAATACCGACAAAAAATAGTTATTCGTTACTCCAAAGTCTAAAGCGCCCTCTATCGGCATTTTTTAAAATTTATCTTTATAATTTAATTTCAAGAAAATGCCGACATAAAGAATAATTTTAGGAAAACCGCAAATCAATCGACCGATTTTTCCGTTTTTTATGTTTATTTGTAATTTTGGTCCCTAAACTTTAATGGCGGCTATTTCCTTAGGAAAACGTTTTGGACCCTTGGTCTCCTATTTAATATTGTTTGTCTTGATGTGTAGTATCACCCCTCTTTTATTGAAAAAAAAATTCGGAATCACCCTGTATATATGTATACATTAAAAAAAAAAGAAAAAAAACGTCCTATACATAGAAACAATTAGTACATTGCATTGTTTCCTTTTTCGTGATAGTCGCGCATTTGGGTAAAATCTATAATAAAATTTCGTTTTTTTTTTTTTTTTTATTATTTCTTTCAAAAGACGATTTTTTATACGACGTTTTTCTTTGGATTCTTTCTTTTTCCATATTTAATAATTTGCGTCTACCTATTTTGTAACTTTCTTACTTTCTTGATTATATTAATAATGACATCCTCTCCCCCCCCCCCCTCTATTCAAATTAAAAAAATCTAAATGTAAAGAATTTCGTAAAATAAATACGTACGGGAATGAATAATAAAAAATAATTAATAAATAGTAATAAAAACATCATTTTTATGATAAACAAAACTTGGCATACATAATAACAATATCATACATTACTTACGCCATGGATTAAACATTAAAATTCCTCGACCAATCACAAACAAATTTTAAATGAAGTTTTTGTTTTACAATTTTCGGTACCTCAAATTTTTAAACTTCCAAGCATTGCACATTTCCAATTTTTGCAGCGTAGTATAGGAGGGGAAACGTAATCTTAAATGTAATTTGTTTGAAAAATGTTTCTTAATTTGTATTTGAGCTTTTAATTTTTTTGTAATTTTAAATACTTTTTTTGTCATCATGACAACAAACGTATTTTATTTCTGACCATCAAACATGGACCAATTTGAAGACGAATAAAATTTCGGACGACAAGATTTCAGATATATTTATTCTCAATAGAATTAAGCAACCAAACGGAAAAAAAACGTATTGTTGCGTATATAGGGTTCTTTTGATCTTATGGTTAGACAACTTCAAACTCTTGTCTTTTAGAAAAGTAGAAAATAATTTATTTGCAGATCTTCAGAACAACAGAGTCTTCGAAACTCTCAAATATTACTAGATATTCAAACATAAATGCTCAAATCTATCGTACAAGTGCAGATATAGGTTCCAGAGACTCTTTATACAATGTCTCAACACTAAATCATATTCAAAACAACGTAAATAAAACTCAAGCAAACTTGCTTAAACAATCGTAGCTCACTCAATGACTGACTGATAAATAATAACCACAGCTCGTATTGCTCTCCTTATATAGGCTCGCAGCATGTCATGGAAATTTCTACAACCTTCTCGAAAAATCTACAAAACCACGGAACAACATTCAATGTATCGGCGCATCAAAAGGGGGTTACCATAGAGAGGGAAGGGTTACCATAGCCAACAATCGCCAAGTTTGTCGCCAACTTGGCGATATATCGCCAAATTTGGCGACCAAAATGCCGTAGACATACACTGAAAATAATAGACAAGTTTGCTTGATAACAGAGACAATGTAACAAAAACTAATATTAGTAAAGGAATGGAGCTTAATAAGATTATTTACATTATTTTACAGTACAAACACTAACTATTTACAAAATTCGTAACAGTATACTTAAAAAAAAATACCATATAGATATAAATTTAAAAAAAAATTGTAATTTAACAAATTACAACGACTATTTAGAAAATGATATTTTCAAAGACTCATATTTTAAAGATAAATTCTATATTTAATATACATATTCAATATGTATATATATATATATATATCTAGAACTTTCAAAAAACCTACTTTTTAATAATACAATCAATTTCTTAGATATTAAAATTATATTAAAAGAGAACAAATTTATAACTGATATTTATGACAAAAGGAAAGAATTTAATTTTAAAGTTAATACTTTTACTAATTTTAAATCATGTCTTCATAATTCTGTATATCGTAATATAATACTTAACCATTTATATTGAATAAAATGTCTATGTTCTTCCCATTTAATTAATACTAATATTAAAAAGCTTGTATATGATGCTATAAATAATGGTTATCCTAAAAAAATCATATATTCTTTAATTTATAATTAGATATTACATGATCTTATAATTAATTCTTTGCATAAAAATGTATAAAAAAATTATAAAACATAAAAATAATAATAAAAAATTAAAAATGTTAAAAAGTAATAAAAATATATATATATAGGTTGGTTGGGTGGGTAGATGTTAGAGTACGGAGGGAGGGTGGTGTTGTCTGGATAATAACGCAAAGGTTAATTATTTATTTAAAAAAAAATTGAGAGTGGGTTATTTATTTTAACATAATTTTTAAACTGTTTAATTTACACCAATATATGGATATTCGTCTAGTTATATCTATAGTTAAATAGCTATATTTTAATTATAAAATTATTTTTAATGTTATTGATATAATTTTTGGTATTATTATTAATAATATTATTACTATTATTATTTTTTTATTATTTTATTATTATTATATATATATATATATATATATATATATATATATATATTTTTTTTTTATCCTATATTAAGATAATGAGTTTTTACCATGTAAAGTCACAATAAATGTTACTGATTAAAGTAACAATAATGTATTTTAAGTTATATGTTAATATGAATGTTATCTCTTAATTCTAATTTTAATCATTTTATTAATTTAATTTTATGTTAATATCGATTATTATTTTTTCCGGTTCAATTATATTTCCATTCAGCTTTATCTTTTTTGTTTGTTATGGATAACTATTATTTTTACTTACTTTCAACTCCTTTTTGTAAAATATCTTTGTTCCTTGTTTAATAATTTGGTTTTTGTGTGATGGTAGTCCCAAATTCGTATTGTTTTGCTTTTTCATGGCAAATACGAAGATGAAACCACACACTCCATTTGTAGTTCCAAAGTATTTGGGACCTGAAGATTCTGCTTTGGTTCTACAAATTTCAATTGTATTCATATTATTCTTTTTTTCCTTCCATGTTCAATGTGCTATAAGTTATTAAATTCAATGGTTAATTTCAAATGGTTAATATTGTTTACTATAATTCAATTTAATTCTTCGTTTTGGTTTATTGTTTTATTGATAAAATCCGTTGGTGAATCTTGTCTACTTTTAATGGTATTATATATATATATATATATATATATATATATATATATATATTTAACATATATATTTAATATATATATTTTCTATATTTATTATAATTCTATATTCAGATATGCTTCAGATTTTCCAGTTCTGTAACGTGAACAACAACTATTTTTCAAATAGTAAATAAATAAATAAAGTAAACGAAATTGTAATTTAACAAATTACAACTAATATCTGGAAAAGGATTTTTTCAAAGAAATTCTACATTTAAATTAATAATAATAATAAACTTCATTTTTAGGATGATTATAACGGGTCTTAATTACGTACGCCATGCATTAAACATTAATATTCCTAAACCAATGAAAAAAAAAAAAAAAAAAACAAGTTGGAAATTGCACGTGAAGCGTAGCAAATGAGGTGCGTTCGTACGGTAACGAAGTTTTAAAATATTCAGATCTTGCTGATATAGTTGAGCGTACTTTGGATACAGTACAGTGGTCGAAACCTTTTCGTTCCTGTAAAAGTGCAGGGAGTAATTTTTATTATACTTCATTAACGTATATCTTATTCAAAAAATGTGAAGTAGTTTAATATAATTAAAACACGCCCCAACAATGTTTTCCCGTATAACATTATTTAGTGGAATACATTTGTGTGGCCCTGTAATTTAATAATAAATATTCTTTACATCACAGATTGTACAGAATGTATATTTTAGTACTTACTTCAAAGATTCATGCCAATTCTATTGTGTTCGAATGAGTGTAACACCATTAAAATGCATTTGAAAATTTTTTTTTTCGCATTGATCGTAATGCAACAGAATATTTTTGATTGTGCCTGTAATTAATCTATGCATCCGATTTTCATAACCTTTGAAATGACTCGATAAAATTATGTAATAATTATACGTTTTAAATTTCAAACGATTAAAATGCGTTTAAAACTTTTCCCCCAATGATCGTAATGTAACGGAATACTTTTGATTGTCCCTGTAATTGATCTATGCATTCGATTTTCATAACAATTGAAATGACTCGACAAAATTATGTAATAAATATACGTTTTAAATTTCAAACGATTAAAATGCATTTGAAACTTTTTCCCCATTGACCGTAATGTAACTGAATCCTTTTGATTGTCCCTGTAACTGATCTATGCATCCGATTTTCATAAAATTTGAAATGACTCGACAAAATTATGTAATAATTATGTATTTTAAATTTCAAACGATTCGGTTGGGTAGTTTTTGCGTTGTTATATGCGGACAGACGGACAGACAGACGGACGGACTGAGCGACAACAATAGGTACTACGTATTTACATAATTACGAACGCACCTAAAAACAATAGATTAAAGGCAAACAGCTTTAACTGTTTAAAATGTGCATTTTTATTGCATGGAGTTAATCAGACTGACTTCTGAACGCCTCTTACTGCGTACGACATGGATTAAACATTCATATTCCTAAACCCATGAAAAAATAAATAAATAAATAAATAAATAAATAAATCTTCAGTTTTACAGTTTTTGCAACTGCCAATTTTTAAATTCCTAAACATCGCACATTTTAAATTTTTACACCGTTGCGTAGAGAAAAAAAAATGCATTTCTTAATGAAATTTGTTTGAAACCTTTATCACAATTTGTTTTCAAATTATTAACTTTTTTTAATTTTTTATTTATTTATTTATTTATTTATTTATTTATTTATTCTTTTGTCATTATGACAACAGAAGGTCGACGCTTCACTCAGCACTGATCACCTGGCCTTCAATCGCCGTCAGCGCCACCTATTATTTGAGATGCGAACTAAAATAAAAAAATACGGTAAAAAAAAAACTCCTGACATTATACATAACCCTCCTGCAAAAAATTTTTAAATAGCTGTCACCGTTTGCCAGTTACTGAATTTTAAAATCCATCAGTCATTTTTGGAACACCCGGTATATATGCGTTGGGGGCCACCGTAATACTTACCAATCATGGATATGCATAATATAATATATGAAAATAAAGCATGTGTAAATTATTTATGCAATGCATCGAAATTCCAAAACAAAATTTAATTGTATATTTAAATATTGTTAATACACATAGTAATGCTCTATTAATGAATTGCTGATGAACTAATTTAGACAAATTATATAAAATGGCAAATTGCTCAAGTAATACCGAACTGCGTAAAAGAAACATCCTTATAACTCCAAAAACAAGTATCATATTAACTAACAGTTTATTGCGTTGGATTAAGCGTCTCATTTCCAATTAGAATAGATCTCTGAATTGAAATTTGAATGAAATAGTGTCATGAAAAATCGAAAAATGTGAAAAGACGATTACAAATATCACGTCAACTAAACATCCGATCGACTTCGTTTTTTATGCAAAATTTTTGTTTTTTTATTTCATTTTACATTATCATCTTAAAATAAAAAAATTCGAAAATTTTTATACACCTTTCATCAGAACAAATTTTTCGAGAGTCCGAAAAAAATAGTTTCGTATAATCGAGGTTACTGATATGAAATAGGCTTCTTCCCATTTTTACATACTAAGTACATACAAAATTTCAAGTTTCTATCTCAATTTGTTCGTGAGATACAGCGTTTACAGACAGACGGACGGCATTTTTTTTTTTTCTAAAAATATGTTTTTCGTAATCTCCAGTGTCTGAAAAGCGTAAATCCGTCAAAAAATTTTTTCGATTTTCAAAACGATTGCAAGACTTACCCTATACTGCGTATGATGGGTAAGTAATAAAGTATCGATATTTCAAACTGTATTATTACAAATCAATGTATTAATTTTTTCTGTATCATGTTATCTATCTTAACAGTGCTTTAAAGCACAGTTGGGGTATAAGTGGTTAAAAAATCTTCCAGGAGGTTTATGTAAGATACCAGGAGACTATTTACTGCAATTTTGGGTTTTAGTTCAGATTGAAGAGATAAATGGCGCTGCAAGCAGCACAATTACAAGCCAAAATTAAAATTAATCATAATTGATACGAGAAAAGGAGGTTAAACATATGGAATGGGTCTTATTTGCATGTACAATCTTTATCTTACAAGGAAGGTCTCCATACGGTCATACTCCGAAAAATTTGAAAAAATTACAGAATGTTCTTCTCATGAGGATATATACGTTTATAAAAAAAATTTCGGCAGAACCTCTGAACCCTGTCCGTAAAAAAATAATGAAAATTTCGTTATTTGGCGATTTATCATTAGTTGGCGATGAAAAGCAAATTCAAAAAAATGTTTTCATGTCAATTGCATTTTAAAGGAAAAAAGTTTCATGTTCAACGTGTTTAGATAAATTAAATATCTTTTCTTTTCTCAGCTTTAGTTTGTTTTAAGTATAATTTCGTTATATTAATATTTATGTGTGTTTATATTCAAATTTAACCATCAAAATTTGAGATTTAAAACGAAATTCAAATTTAAAATCATTAAAATTGCTTCAAGTTCAAAGTCCAGTTGAGCATTGTCAATTCGATTTTGTTGCTATGGAAACCTGGCTTTTATTTTTCAATACGCTTAAATGTATGAAAGTAATTTTATTGAATAAAAATTTTTTATATATGAAAATATTTATTTTCAGACGTAAATTAAATAACTACAGCAAAAAATAATATATATACATGCAATTTAATATATATATCTATATAATATTATTAAACTTGCTCATTGTTTATGTTTAAATTCATTTACACGGATTCTAAAAATCCAAAAGGTTTCAGTTGCATTAAAATCGTTTCCTTTTGGCGGAGAAATGTGCTCCTCGCCAAATCGCGTGACACTTTCGTCTTTTCACGCCAAATATTCGAAAGTATTTTATTTTTTTACATGTTTTCTACTGCAATTCCGCCGCTAATTTTCACTTATCCTTTATTACACACATGAATAGTTTAATTAGTATTTTTTTTTCAAAAAAATCTGAGTATGCCCAGTATGGAGACCTTCCTTGTTAGTGTCATTCTGAAATCAACCAGAATTAGGCTCATTTATATGTGTAACCCTATTCATCTGCATCCATGTTTTTTTTTTTTTTTTTTTTTTTTTTTTTTTTTCGGTTTTAAAACTCGTTCAGATACTTATTACTTACCCATCATACGTAGTATAGATTAAATCTTGCAATCGCTTTGAAAATCGAAAAAAAAAAAATGACAGATTTACACGTTTTAGATACGAGAGATTCCAAAAACACATTTTTAGAAAAATTTTTCCTTCTCTCTGTATGTTTGTCTGTAAGCGTTCTATCTCCCGAACAAATTTAGATAGAGACTTAAAACTTTATACGTACTTAGTACGTTAGAATGGGACGAAGCCTATTTAATATCAGTAACCTCGATTATCCGGAACTAACTTTTTCGGACTCTCGAAAAGTTCGTTCTACTGAAAAGCATAAAAAAAATTTCGATTTTTTTAATTTTTTATTTTAAGGAGTGGAAATAAAATAATACAAATTTTGCATAAAAAAACGAAGTCGATCGAATTATGAAATGCCGAGATATTTGTAAACCTGTTTTCCACATTCTTCGATTTTTTCATGACCCCGTATTTCATTCAAAATTCAATTCAGAGATACATTTTAATTTTAAATGATACGCTTAATATGACGCTGTAAACTGTTAGTTAATATAATTATTATTTATGGAATTATAAGAGTGTTTCCTTTGCACAGTTCGGTGCTGCTTGAGTAGTTTTGTGTTTATATAATTTGTCGAAGTGGGTTCGTCAGCAATTTATTAATAGGGCATTACTATGCTATGCATATTAAAAATATCTAAATATACGTTTAAAAAACACGTTCATCCCCCAGGAATCAGCTACGCAGAGTCAGATATCTGTACAAACGATTTTGAAGTAGAAATTAAACATATTAAAGATTACTTTTAATAATAATAAAAAAATACGATCAACTCAACATAGAATGAATATAAAAAATATTGTTACTATTATTTATTTATCTCCTCATATTTCAAAATATTTTGTTTCAAAAATGCATTTTATCAAATAAATTCTTGGAGTCCAATAACATTTACTAAAAATTCTCCCAGTCGAACAT
Source organism: Maratus speculifer (assembly GCA_964019185.1). Lineage (NCBI taxonomy): Eukaryota > Metazoa > Arthropoda > Arachnida > Araneae > Salticidae > Maratus > Maratus speculifer. The sequence continues at coordinate 456,060,872 of OZ025290.1, read as the reverse complement.
AAAACTTTTGCTAGACACAGAGGCTCTTAAACTTCTTTGCGCATGCTCAATTTACAAAGAATCGGATCTCCGCAGCAGACAATTTTGAAAATGGGTTGGACGTACAACATCTCCGTTTGCACTTTAGCGGAGATAGCCGCCGTTAGCTTGTTTCTCATCTCGAAAATTTCGGCATATCAGTACGAAGATGACGATTTTTTTCTTCTGTCGGATTTTGATGAAGATTTTTTAGAGAGCGATAACAGTAAAGATTACGATGAAGATTTCCCTGGATCCTGGATTTTGCCTACTACGGATACGTAAGTGGAAAATTTACTTGTTTTTATTAAATTTTTATGCCATATATTATGAATAAAGAAAAATTTTGCATAAATAATGTTTTAATTTAATAGTTATAAATACTGCACAAGAAATCTTATACTATAATGGCAAAATTTAGAAAAAAAATTGTGCTTTAAAACTAGCTTATTAAATTCGTAAACCATTTAACTCGTTTTAACCTGGGACACGTAAGTGGAATATTTGCTTGTTTTTATTAAATTTTTATGAATTAAGAAATTTTTTTCATGAATAATGTTTCAATCTAATAGTTATAAATACTGCACTAGAAATCTTATAATAGAGTGGTAAAATTTAGAAAAGATTTGTCCTTTAAAACTGATTTATTTAATATGTAAACCATTTAAGTCTTTTTATGCAACATTTCAAGCCATAGTTAAATTTCTTTAAAAATGACATTTAAAAATGTTTTTTGCTATTATAAAATAATTAAAGTAAATATATTGTTTCTTTTACCTATAAATTAGTAATTATCTGAGCTTAACATTTTCCGCTACACAGTTTCAATACCTTGGGGACGAACGACACATATACGTGCCGCAAAAAGACTTAAGAATCCTTGTTTTTCCCCACCAGTAAAATTTTACTGTAAAATTTATCTTGTTTAATCAGAGCATCTTTTCGGTTTAATAAGGCACAAATTTCTGTTTTTAAAAACCGACGAAAACTTTCGTAAAAGACTCCCGTCGCGAGGAGGTAAACGGTACAGTTTACATTTTTGAAAATTTTATTTATTTTAAAAAATATGGTTTAAGCTATGTTTTCGCTGCATTACAATGCTCAACTAAAAACACATTTAGTAAAATAAAAAAGATAACTGCATATTTAATTAAAATTTTAAGAACGTTTATAACAATTTAATATTTTTAAAATCTTTATTATATTTTTCATTTTTTAAAGGTTTTCAACGGAGTATCATATAAGACTGCGCATAGGTTTTTACATACATCTAATACTACATTTAATGTAATTTTTTAGTGATATATGTATAGTGTAAAACAATAAAATTCAACACATCTTCATATACTTTTTTTTTTTAATAGCAAAAATCCTGAAATTAAGTCCATATCACAGATTTATCAATTATACAATAAAGAACATATATCAAAACGTTTAAACGTTTATCTTGAATATCTGAAAAAGACTTAGAATTTTTAAAAGAGGAATGTGAAGAAAATATTAACATGGAGAAAAATCCGTTTAAAGTCTTCATTTGTGTGGCTAATTCCGCTGAGTATTAACAAAATTCAATAAATCTTCCAATTAAATAAACTTTCATTTAATGTTAACAAGTAAGAAAAATCTTATGTTAAGCATAGATTATGAAACACTTTCCAACATTTCCTGAAATATTTTTAAAAAAAACTTCGTTATTTAGGGAAATCAGGCTTTACTGTCCATAGCCAAATATGTATTTCAATACTTTTGAACAGCCCTGTATTTTATCTGTCGATTATTATACATATACTACATATATAATTGTGACATTCAGTTTAGCAAGAAAACACTTAACATGTAGAAATCTCTATTTCAGCAATTTTGGATACTTTTATTCAGCCCTGTAATTTACCTTGTACTTTTATTACATGCAAGTATTTAGCTAAAATGTAATTCAAAATAAAACACTCCTAAAACTACTGAAATCGCATTTCCAGAATTTACCATCCATAGGCTACCATGTATCCAATTCTTTGCGTGATCCTCTATATCATTTTATCTATATTTTACAAACATTTTTCAGTAAATTGAATTCAGTTCAGCGTAAAAATGTATAATTTGTTTAAAAACCAGCTTTAAGTAATTTTTGCAAATAATTAAATTTACGCAATTAAGTGATTTAGTAACCTTTACGGGCTGTTTTGTGTAGCCCTGTATATCAAGTATAGCGTTTATACACACCATATAATACGCTTAAATTCAGTGAAATTCAAAAGCGCATATCATAATTAAAAATACATTTCATCCATCTATCAGTCATCATTTATTATAAACAGTACTTCAGATAGATTATACTATTTGAAATCTTTTGTATTTCCGTGTAAATGCCATGCACTTCGTATTGTGCGTGAAATAAGTTATATTATGCCTCAATGATGTATATCAGTTTTATTATCCATGAAATAGTTTAATGTAATTAAAATATGTCGCAAACAATTCCTCCCTCCCTTTAGCATTATGTAATGGAATTCTTTTGTGTGGCCTTGTAAATTAATAATAACTACTTTTGTCACTCCATATTTCACAGAATGCATATTTTAGTGCACTTCGTAAATACATATCAATATTAATATGTTTGGCAGGATGTAATATTTTAAAATTCCTTTTGAAACGATTTTTCCCCTTAGGCCGTAATGTAACAGAAAAATTTTGACTGTCCCTGTACATTGTACACTTTTGACTGTAAATAAAATAATCATGTTAGAAACTTTCAAATAGAGTTCATTATAGGGTAAATGTCCTTAACTTCCAAAATTTCAACGCAATCCTAGTACATTTACTAGAGTTAGAGCGCGGACAGGCGGACAAAATAACCGGAATCATAAACGCTTTTCAATTTTGTTGGAAAATGTTAAAAAAGAGAAATCGATTTTTTGACCAATTTTAAGGTAAGCTGTACTCTTATCCATTTATGTCCCAAAATATGAATTATTGAAAATCTTCTAAAATGTTTTTCATGAATTTTTGAAACAACATTGGAAGATTTACACAATTATTTCATAAATTTAGAAAGATATTGCTAATTAAAATTAATTAATTAAATTTTAATTTATAGAGATTTTGTGCAGTGTTTATAGCTTCACTCAAATCTTTTATTTAACCCTTTCGTATCTGCTGTACTATTAATAGTACATGCTTTTTAAATGGAGTATTATTTTGATTTAAGAAATACTTTTGCAACTACAGTCGAGTCTCTCTATAACGAAACTCCATACATCGAATTTCTCTATATAACGAATTTTTTGTAGGAACGGTCCCCTTTTCGCATGATTACATTAAAAACAGTCTCTATATAGCGAAATATCTATCTCCATATAACGAATTTTTTCATAAATTGGTCTTAATTTACTTAGTTTTAAAAAAGCTTCGAAATCATATGGAATCAAATTTCCACCACTTATTTTTGATTTATCGTTTAGTGCTGAGTTGTTTTTTTTAATTACTTATCCCCTTGTTCTTTAAATCCAACGAATTCATCCCACTTTCCACACACCGTTCAACATGCTTCTCAAAACAGAGTCAATTAGATTGTCGCACATATAAGAGAGGAATCAATGAGAGACACATAACAGTGGCCTTTAAATGGAGGAAAATGTTAAATGCAATTTTTCATTCCTTGGTAAAATTTGAGCTTTTTTTTTTTTTTTTTTTTTTTTTTTTTTGAGAGCATAACAATTTTAAAATCAAAACAACAAAAAATTACAGATTTTTTTCTTATGAAATTAATGCAAGTTTTACTTATTTGATTTCCATTAAGCTTCCAAATAAATGTCTGTTCTCTTTTTTGAAACTGCTTAAATAATTAAGAAAATAAATGTTAGGTTAATATTTACTTTTACACATTTCAAATTCTTAATTAGAAACATCAAAAATAACATTTGTTCAAAATTTACACATTAAATACTATTTTTAACATCATTTTCTGTACATCAATTTTCTCTATATAACGAATTTTTTACTGGAACGATGGATTTCGTTACATAGAGACTCGGCTTATTTACATGTAGTAATGTAGGTATATCTCTGTACATTTACTATATGGCTTTATTTATGTTTAGGCATTTAGTGATTTAAATAGTTAATATTAATTGATTCATTCTCTTTGCACCATTTACGATTCTTTTATTTTAACCCCTTAATGGTCGCATTAAATTACGGTTTAAAAATTCATATTCATTATTGCCACCACTTTTTTGAAAAAAAAATATTCATCTATTTAATGGCAAATAACTTGATACCAAAATAAAACCAATTACACTATTTTATAAAACTGGCGGGAATCAAGCAATTTTAAATAAATGATGAATGTCCCAGTGAATGTCCCGTGAATGTCCCAGGCGCGACGATTAAGGGGTTAAACATATATTTCACGCTTTAATTTTAAAATAAAAGTTGCTTTTCTGAAATAATCATGTATCATAAAGCGCAAAAAAGCACAAGAAAGTGATACTATAAGTTAAATTTTATTGTCATACAACATTTTCTAAACATCTCCAAAAATTCTTCCTTAGCCTATTGTCATATGAATTGAATTGTACGCAAAACAACAAGATTCATTATTTTTCAAACAATGAAATAATCGTTAAACACTAATTATCTATACATGGATAGTTAGTGTTAATGTTATTCACGTAAAAGTAATTTTTTCTAAAAATTGAAAAAAAAATCGGATTTCAAAGGGTTAAAATAATTTTTTTGGTATTTTGTAGAAGTAGGAAATATAGAAATATAATGCTTTTACAATAAGGGAAAGATGCGAAGGCAAAAGAAATCATGTTTTAAAAAATATTTTTGTTTTGTGTACACTGTAAAAAAAAAAAGGTCGATCTACTAAAAAAACTTTAGTGATCCTTGTAATTACTAAAAAATTTTTAGTAATCTTAGTCGGTTACTAGAAAATCTGTAAGAATTACTAGAAAAAAGTTAGCAACGAATGGAGTTAAAAGTTTTATATTTTTAATAGCTCTTACTAAAACTCAGTTGGCGGGGCCTTGATAGCATAGTGGTTATAGTAACGGACTCCAGGCTAAAAGGTCCCGGGTTCGAAACTTGCCACCGCCAAATACACCCCGAATGTCTGTAGTGTCTCGTTAATAAAGGGATTATGAAAATCCTGTCGGAGCAGTTAAGAATGTTTAGTGCTGCCATCTATTGCGGTTTTGCCGAAAATCTTCCGCTTCAGAAGTCTGGATGCAGCTCGAAGGAAGCTCCTCCGCTTCGGTTGCACGTAATGGTTATTAAAAGTAATTTTGGAGCTATTACTAAAATTTGCTTTGTGGCTCATACTAAAAATTTTTAAGTTAGTTATACAAAAAATTCTTTTGTTCAGTTTACAAAAGAAATGCTTGTTTCACTTGCAAAAAAAAAGTTTGTAATGGTTACTAAAAAATTCTGTGGAATACAAATTTACTAAGAAATTTTTAGTAACCTCTTGAATTTTTTTTTTACAGTGTAATCAATAATCCTTTTGGAACAAGGTAAAGCAGAGTGTCTGTAACTCACTCTAATCTGTATTACTGCTAATAGATGTACAGGGTGGTCATAAAAAAAACTTCCCCGATATAAGAAGCTCTAGCGGCCTAATCGCACAATCAATCGAAAGGTAATTTCAGATTTAGTTATTTGAAAATTTGAGCTCGAGATCGTGAGGATTTTGAAACAGAGCTCTTACGGTTACGGTTACAGTGAAAAAAAAAGCGAAATTTTTGAATGGTAACATCCATTCTTTTCATTTGAAAGTTCATCAGCGCATTTTAAAACCATAAATGGCGTTCGAATGATACACGTATGATGAAAATTGCCGACGTAAAAAACTTGCAAAAAAAAACCTTTGTCTAGGCCCAATGACAATGTATATCATGGCCGATTTTTTTTTTTCTTCAGTTGTGAGCCGAGTAATTTTGTAAGATTTGTTTTAAAATGTGTTTTTGAGTTGTGTTTATGTACACATAAGTAAAATAAAAAATATAATCATTTATTTTAGAGTGCTGAATGTTACATAACATAGCAGCTGATTAGGATTGAATGTCAAGATGCAATTTTAGTCACACGTGTACCGTTCCAATGCCATTTATAGTATTTCAGTGTGCTGATGAATTTGCATGAGAAAAAAAATTGTTGACATTGGAAAAAAAAATACATTGTAACTGTAACCGTGAGATTTCCATTTTAAATCGCCACGATCTCGAGTGCATAAATTCAAATAACTTAATCTGAAATTTCCTTTCTATTGGTTGAATGGTTAGCTCGCTACGGCTACATATGTCCGGGAATTTTTTTTTTATATTCATGCTGTATTAAATGAATTTTAGAACAAGTTATTTTAATGGTGCTTAAAAGTACCGCCAGAACATAAAAGAAAATAGCAGAAAATTAACGACAAAAGTATTGAGAAAATCAACCTTTAAAACGTATTTAAATTCTTATAAAGCCCTGTTTTCTAAAATAAAGTAAAATATTTTGAAGAAAAACTTAATCTACAGTTATTGCAGAATTTTATTTCGTTTAACTTGGTTTAGTTATGGAGTTTTGAAATAGATTTTTCTCCTACTTCATAATTGTTTCGAACTATAAATGTTATGTGCATAGATGTCTAAACTACATTATATAGGGTAGATGTGCCAGTAATGGACCCTCTTAAGAAATTTCTTTAAAAAAATAATTTTTTATTAATAGTTATATTTATTGTATTCCAATTTTTTTCGTATTATATTAATCTTTCAACAATATTTAACTAATCCCATAGTTACATTTCCCAATAGAAATAAAAATTTAATTTTAAATAATAGAAATATATCTAAATACCCAAAAGCCCAGTAATGGGCCGCCTATGTTCCAGTAATGGACACCCTACGTTCCAGTAATGGGCCACCCTACAAAAAATAACAGATAATTGTTTTTTCAATTGAATTTTGCTCCAGAACCTAAAGAATGCATACTAATAAAACAAAATATTAAAACTTAAGTTAGAAATTCATTACATTAAATGATTTATAATGAAATAACTTCAAACAAAATATTTAAATTTAAGTTATGAATTTATTATAATCAAGGATTTATAATGTGGATATAAAACAAAATATTAATGATATTATTAAAAGTTTATTACATTAAAGGATTTATATTGTAAAGGCATAAAACAAAATATTTAAATTTAAAGGATTTATAAGATGAAGAAAATGTTTTACTGTAATCAAGTTTAGGCAATAAGGCAATAAAAAAGTCTCCAATCTTCATTCATATCATTATCTAAATGATGTGCTGTGCAAATATGAAATATAAATAAAAAATCTTCAATTTTATCACCACTTTCCGATAGTCCAAACTATTCAATACAGAATTTTAGAAAGCATTTAAATTGATAAATGTTCTTGCACTATCCAACCATTTTCAGATAATCATATGGCCCATCACTTTAGCACAGATTGATTCCACAATGTCCCTTGAGGGATGCTTATATGGATATATTATCATCAACGGAACAATCTCACTATTTGCTGAAAAACCTCCTATGACAGTGATTTGTTCTTTTTCGTTATTTGGTACTACATAATACACATCTTTAACTGATTTCGGTCCCAAAATTTTCCCTGTTTTAAGAGCACAAATGAAAACTGGTTTTAACTGCATTGAAAATTCTCTCTGAATGCTTTAGGATTTGTAAGAAGATATCAGTAATATCTTCTTCCAGATATGATTCTACATTTCTGAACCAACTTAAAACAACTTCTTTTGTAACGGCACATCTTGATTTTGTCAAATGTTCTGCATGTTTTTTTACCAATTTTGGATATCTTCTTAAAAACAACTATTTATAAAGAAATTACCTTTATTAAATTCTAGTAGGTAAAATTTAAGCATTAAATTTGATTATTAAGTTTTTCAGTTGAATCAAAATATTTTATCTCTACTGAAATTACACTTTTAGCATTGGTCACTTGGGTTGTCCATTACTGGAAAACCGCGAAATAAGCAATTCAGTAATGAACCATCCCTCCTAAAATCTTAAAAATAAATAAAATTTTGTAAATGACAGTTGGTATATGAACTTCGGATTTTTATATTACTATTCAAACAAAAACATTCAATTTTTACAAGAAAATAAATAAGATATAAATTAAGTAAGTAAAGTCATCTCTTAGCATGTTCATTAAGATTTTCAGTAAAATTGTGAAACTTTATTTTCTGCTTTCTAATTGCTTTGATAAAAAGTGTAAAAAAAATAATCCAGATTATAGAGTATGCAAGGGGGAGCTAAGTAAAAAATAATAAAAATTTAACTATCATTTATTATTTTTTATAAACTAAAAACTGCCTGGTGGCCCATTATTGGAAGGTGGTCCATTACTGGCACATCAACCTTAAAAAAAAAAAAAAAAAAAAAAAAAAAAATCTCTAATCCTACAAATGTAAAGCGAACAAAATCTGTATGTTTATTAACATTTTATCTGTACACGGTACAAAAAAGGTGTAAATCTACAAAACTGATTTTTGTATAGCTACAGAAATCTGTAACTTTACAAACGAATCGACTAAAATTATATTAATCTTACTAAAAACTTACTTTAAAGTTTATCTGTAACCTAGGTTGCCGTTACATAATATATTCTTGGCATCCCAAGCTTCCTATACAATTTCTTAGTAATCTTCCAGATTTTTTGATTTTCGGTGAAAATCCGTATATTTTATATGAATTTTTGTTGTTGCTATTACACAAAAAGTTCGAGAAATCCCAGTTTCCTAGAAAACTTTTAGTAACTGTACAGATTTCTTTTTACAGTGTATAACAATGCGACATTTTAATATTTTTAGAACTTTAGTATAAATTAATAAAAATTATTTTAAATGCATTTTTTCTATAGCCAGTCAGGAATGATAAATCGATAAAAAATCCTTAATTGCTTACAACAGTGTTCTAGCTATAGCAAGATAGTAGTTAATTGTGTAATAAAGCACGCATGCTAAATATACGCCAACTGCATGTAATACTGCAATAATGAAATATTTAGCCCCTTCGGGACGAGAGTCTTTTACAAAATTTTTAATCTTTCATCACCGGTTTTTTAAAACAGAAATTTTTGCCTAATTGAATCGTGAAAATGTTCGGATTAAAGAAAGCATAATTTACAATAAAAATTTACTGGTGAAATTAATCGAGAATTCTGAGCTCCTTATTCATTATGCATACCAATCGCTCTTCCCCAGGAGGTTAAGCACTGGAAAGTACAAAATAAAATTAAATGTTTTTTAAAAGAACGTAATATATATATATATTTATTTTACGATACTGAAGAAAAAAAATCTCGCCAAATCACGTGACGCTTTCGTGTTTTCACGCCCAAATATTTGAAAATATTTTATTTTTTTACAGTCTTTCTGCTGCAGTTCCGCCGATAAATTTCATTGATACTTTATTACATCCATAAGTAGTTTAATTAGCATTTGTTTTTCAAAATATTCCGAGTATGTCCAGAATGGAAGCCTTCTTAGAAAGTTTTTTGATTTTAGGTCCGCTTTCAAATTCCCGATTTTTCAAAAAAAATCATATATTTTGCAAATGAAAAAACCTATATATTTAATATTAATTAGTGCACATGTTTATTTTTAGATAAAAATATAAAATTAGTAATAGAAATGTATTTGTAGACAACTTTTTTTTATTATATTAAAATCTATATATTTAAAACACCTGGCTGTTTTTTTGGTCATCAGCCCTGAGCTTTCTACTGGCCCGATTTTGATAATTATTTTTTTAAATGAAAGCTGTTTATGTGTAGATGTGCCCGTTCTGGCTAATTTTTAATTTATTTCAATTTTTATATTTTATTTTTAATTTTAAAAGCTTTTTCATGACATTTCTTCAAAACAGTGGCAACAGGTTAAGCTTTTCTCAAAATTTATTTTCTATCATTATTTTCCACCAATCAGGAGCTTGATCTCATCGGTGAATGTATAATCGCATTTCAAACAAAAAATAAATAAAATAAAATAAATAAAGGTTTTCGTAAAAATTAATCATAATAAAATGATTGCATTTAGTTATTCCCTGCGATACACAGATTATTTACTGAGTAATATTATTAAGTATCATGTAAGTAAAATAACAGAAGATAAACTTTAATAAAATATAATATCTAAAGTGAAATTTTGTCGATGGAGAAAATGTCATACAGAAACCAGATAAATTTATTCCATGAATATAACATACATTGTAATAGCAGCTGTGTCAGTGATGATGTCATATTCATTGACTTTAATTCCTGCATCTAAATAAAGTGAACTTCTATTAATTTAAAGGTCCGTGTTGTGCACAAATGAAAATATTTCTATAAACTGCGCCATTTCTATTTAATTAAATGAATATTTTATGAAACTAAAGAATTCTTAAATAACTGCATAAACCACGCGTTTTATTTAAGAAAAGAAGAGTATTTCTGAAGGTGTAAATGATGTCATATTAGAAAAAAAAAGAATAAAACCTGTTATATGCCGGTATTACTATTTTTTTATCTTACATAATATCAAAAAATAATTAAAATCATTTCATTGTATTAAGTTATTGTTTAAAAAAAATTCGCATTTCAGCAACAAATATCAAAATTTTATTCTTTCTAATAACAGAGATATCGTTTTTTTTTCGTTTCCATAACAATAAAATTAACTTTTACAAGTTCATGGAGGATACACACCAATAAATAAATTAAATTTATTGCAAGTGCTGTAATTATGTAGTGGGTTGGTTACGCAGTTTAATAAGTCCCTGTTTCTTTTGTAATTAAAATGTTTCATTGATATTATAATTATTTAGTGTTTTTTGCTAAGCGCTTTGCAGTTATCAAGCGATATTTAAACAGAGAAAAAAACTATGCAGATATTTTTGAATTCGTCTTTTGGGATATAATATTAACTTCCTAAATAATTTGGCATTTAAATAATATTTAAGGTTTAGAAACCGCATTAAAAAAAGATTTGTAGCTGAAGTTAAGTCCAACATAATAATTTGTGAGTTGTTTTCCTTATTTTTTGTTATTTTCTGAAGTTTGTGTATCTTCATCATGAAAAGCTATGTTATTCCTATTTTAAGAGGTGGCAATTGTTTATTTCGCTCAGTATTTTACTGTCCATATAAGATTGATATGTATCATACCTAATATATATTCTTTTCCGTCGAGTTTAGACGGGTGCAGCTAGTATAGATTAATTTTACATCAATTTGGCTTCGGGTTTGAATATTTCGTGTTAGGATTGAAGCGCAACGGATTCAGTCAAGTTTCTGGTTGACTTATCTTTTTCCCTGTCGGATTCACCTCAAGTATAACTCAACTCGTGCTGGACACTTCCGAAAATTCAACACTTTCTAAAGAATGTCTTAAGGTCAGAATCAAGTAGAAAATACATTATCAGTCTTACATATGGTTGGTTGGATGTGTTTATGACGGCCAATTATCTGCACAAGGCACTTGGGAAAGTGCCCTCATTGTGTGTGTGTGTGGGAGGGTCTTTCTAAGGAAACCTAACCCGTATTTACGCAAAAAAATCCAAGGTTAGAAGAAAACAGCGGAAAGCTCTGTACGACTAGGCTGACGGGCGCAATTGGGTTTGAACTCAGCACCTCCCCTCTACTAGTTTCGAACGCAGTACCTCTCAGCCACTGGTGGGGCCAGTCTTACACATGATAACATGTAAATAATGAGCTCATTACCCGTAAAGCGTGGTGACGTCACTGCAACGTCGTTGTGAAGTCACATTGTGACTTTGTGACCATCGATTGTCGATGTGACGTCACGTGATGTCGATGTGAAGTCACAGTGACTAAAATGTGAAGTCGCTATGGCCGTTAAGAGCTTTTTTGTGACGTTTCACAAAGTGGTCACAATGTAAGAAATTTGTGAAAAATGTGTCATTTGTGACTAATTTGACATTAACATTGTGACGAAACTGTGACAAAAGCGACGATATTTAAATTGCCAGAAACATGTTTTTTATAGTAAATAACATGTTTTGAAGGATATTTATAAATTTCTAAAGATCTTTAAGAAAGTCACATCTCATTCACAATGTGGCGTCACTGAGTGGTGGCATTTTGGTCACAGATGTGTTCTGACCAAAGTGGCTCACAGTGACGTCACTGTGACCATGCATGCTATTAGGGTATTAATTAAATTTCACCGATGCTGGGTTTATTTGTGTCTCATGTTATGCTTAAGAGCCCACAATAGTCACAGAAAAAGTACACAAAAAAGACCCGGATGATCATGTAAAGTCTATGGCAGTGTTCTTTTCGAATATCTCGCTCCAATTTTAATATTTTTGCATGATTTTTTTGCACAAGATAGCTGAGGGCAATACACAACCGGGCTAGTTTTTACTTTTTCGATTTTTGCTTATATATTTTTTATATTACGATAGTTTCAGTTTCAGAACCGGTTTAAACCGGTTTCGAAAGTTAAAGTATTTTTTTAAAGAAAATCTGAAACAAAATCTGAAAAAGTAAAAACTAGCCCGGTTGTAGATCGCCCTCAGCTATCTTGTGCAAAAAAATCATGCAAAAATATTAAAATTTGAGCGAGATATTCGAAAAGAACGCTCCCATAGACTTTACATGATCATCCGGGTCTTTTTGAGTAATTTTTCTGTGACTATTGTGGGCTCTTAAGATTATGTGCTCATGAAGACTAACATCTTGTGCTGCAGTGGAGACTTACCAACATATTGGAGTGAGAAATGCCAAGCTGGCCATTGTCCTCGTATCTTAAATGGTAGAGCACTTGGAGCGCTAATCCAAGGGTTCCGGTTTCGACAGTTTTCACAATGTTGGTTCTACCTTTAGATAGCAAGTGATAATCAGATATTAAATGAAGACCCCAGAAGCCAAGGGGTATAAGTGACAGAATTGAAAAAATTGAGTTAAGTGCACGGGCTATCTGGAAATATGCTTTTGTAATTTCAGGTAAAGAAATATAGGTCATTTTCTGATTATTTGGGGAGTTATAGAGATAAACCTCTTTTTTCGAAAAACAAACAATATTGATTAATTATACATTTAAAGAAAATTGTACTCTATTTTTGTTAACAGTTATTGAAATGAGAGTTCAAAGATTAGAATGCAACAAGCAGATGTTTCCTATTGCAATTTAGTCAATTGTTATTGATGTTCCAATTTAACAACAGTTATCTTTAAACTCAATTTACTCCAAATCGACATTTTGTCACTTGTACCCCTTGACTTCTGGGCTCCTATTCTTTGATTCCTTTCCTGAATATCACTAGAATTAATCGCCTATTTTATTGTTATTTTTTTTTCCAGAAAATCCAGTTGCTATGACGAAAATAACCATCCGCAGCGATGCATGCCGGAGTTTTCGAATGCTGCTGCCTACCGTAACATACTCTCCACAAACACTTGCGGACTTAGGCGGCCTCGAGAGTTCTGCAGGCAGATGGGGACACCGTGGACAAGAGCCCCCTGCGAAGTGTGCGATGCCACCGTCCCCCACAGGGCCCACCTGCCCCACCATATGACTGATTTCAACACACTCCGAAACCTGACATGGTGGATGAGCGATACCATGGAAGATGGAATAGACTATCCTGGGCAAGTCAACCTCACCCTCGATTTTGGTAAGACTCAGTGCTGTAATTGGAAAAAAAAATGTTTCTGAGAACTCACTTTTTTATAGGCCCGCCACACACTACAGAGACATGCGTCAAAAATCATGCAACATGACGCAGACGCAGTCAAACCGTTTTTTCTTTGTTATCAGGGTGAAATTGTCGCATGTCGCACGTTTTTTCGTTCAATGTTTCACTAGTGTGTGGCGAGCCATAGAGTCCATGTTGGTGTTACTTAATTTTTGCTAAGCAAAAAGCCAATTTAAAACATTTACCCCAAAGTCAACTTTTTAGGTGCGTTCGTAATTATGTAAATACGTAGCACCTATTGTTGTCTCTCAGTCCGTCCGTCTGTCTGTCTGTCTGTACGTCCGTTTGTCCGCATATAACAACGCAAAAACTACGCAACCGAATCGTTTGGAATTTAAAATACATAATTATAACATAATTTTGTCGAGTCATTTCAAATTTTATGAAATTCGGATGGATAGATCAATTACAGGGACATTCAAAAGGATTCCGTTACATTACGGTCAATAGGGAAAAAAGTTTTAAATGCATTTTAATCGTTTGAAATTTAAAATACATAATTATAACATAATTTTGTCGAGTCATTTCAAATTTTATGAAATTCGGATGCATAGATCAATTTCAGGGACAATCAAAAGGATTCCGTTACATTACGGTCACTGGGGAAAAAGTTTCAAATGCATTTTAATGATGTTACACTCATTCGAACATAATAGAATTGGCATGAATCTATGATATATATACTAAAATATGCATTCTGTACAATCTGTGATGCAAAGAATTTTTATGATTAAATTACAGGGCCACACAAAAGTATTCCACTATATAATGCTATACGGGGAAACATGGTTTGGTACGTGTTTTAATTATATTCAACTATTTCACATTTTATGAATAAGATATACGTTGCTGAGGTGTAATAAAAATTACATCCTGCATATTTACAGAAACGTAAAGATTTCGACTACTATACTGTATCCGGAGTACGCTCTACTATATCAGCAAGATCTGAATATTTTTAAAACTTCGTTATCGTACGAACGCACCTCATTTGCTACGTTCACGTGCAATTTCCAACTTGTTTTTTTTTTGTTAGCAGTTTTAATTACTATGCTCGAATTTTTAGGTATTGTAACTGTGTAGCAATCTTTAAATGAACTTTAGGTACTACTCTGTTATCCCGTCGACCAATTTCGCCAAATTATACAAATCGCCAAACTAATAGCCAAATTATCTATATTGAAATAATTTTTATTTTAAATCACGAAAAAACAAATAATTAGTAGAATATTAATAAAAATACAAATAAAAAGTCGAAATAAAAATCGCTTAATGACATTTTAAACACGTGAATCGTTTTAAATGTCATTGAGTGTGACATTCATGATCATCCATTATTGGCATTTAATCTTATGGTTTGGCGATAATTTTTTGGTCGACGGGATAACCGAATAGTACCGAATTTTATAAATCGCGTAGTAACATTTTACATCATGAAGCAAAATTTAGTTGAAATGACAGAATTTTTTATAAAGAACAATAATGAGAGATTTTATTTTTCTGCTGTTTGTCTAACAACAAATTTTCTCGTCTGCCAGTCTTCTTCCGACAACCAAGATTATTGACCATATGGTTCAGGACAAAATTCTTTTAAGGAAGATCCTACACGGCTTATAAATGTAAGTGAATTGCCCTTTTTTAATAAAGATTTAAATTTTCGCATCGGTCATTATGTTATTTATGCAGCTAAATTACTGTTTCGCTTCCCGATGTTGAATTAGATATACTAGAAGAGGACTTAGCTCTCTGGCTCATTTTCAGTATCGATAAACTTTATATATATTGTTATAATACTACATAACAATCATTGTGATTTGGAGTGATTAAAAAAAATTAAGCTCGTGCACGATATTTTATTTTATTTATTTATTTATTTATTTTTAGTGACAAATCAAATATTTCTGGGAACGGCGTTCCCACCCAATTACAGCTCTGGAAGATTGCTTTAACTATTAAAATAACAAGGTAGAACTCGTCGATTTTCGACGAAAATAAATGTTTAAAAAGGAACTGTCTCATAGATTTATAATAAACCTACAAAATTAGTTATAGTAAAAAATGCATTTTATATTGGTACGTCTCTCTTAAACAAACTCTTAAACAAACGATATTTATAGCCAAATTAACAAAATACTATTTCTAGAAAACGCAGTAGTAGAAATTGTTAAAATTGAACTTTAGTCTTATATGTAAGTAGTAAAAAATAATAAAGATATGTTATTATGATAAAGTTATCAATTAAGGTTCTTATGCTAGTATTCCAAAATGATAAAAAGCAAAATTTATGTAACATTGACTCAATCATAGAATTTTTTTTTCCCGTGAAATCTAAACCCGGCATCATTTTCACCTTATCAAAATTTACAAATGTACATTTCACATCTGTATTCACGTTTTAAAAAAATTCGCATTTTAATTTGATAATTTTGATTCAAAACTTGAAGTCTGAATGGCTATTAGCTGAATTAGATATTAAACTGTTGATATTCTTTTACGTGTAAATCAAATTTTGTAAATGAAGTCAAAATTCACCGGGTTTTATAACAGAAGACACTTAAATTTCTATTTTTTCCCTTTTAATGAGAAAATGGCAACATAAAGATACAGCACTCAATTTTTTCCTTTTTTTTTTCCTTTACTTTAAATAGAAATGGGGTACTCCTGTTGCCACGATTAGAAATGAAGTATAAAAAGTTAATATTTCAAAAACAAATTAAGATACAGCTTTCAAACAAATTTCATTTAAAAGTACATTTTTTTTCCTACACGATGGTGTAAAAATTGAAAATATGCGACATTAAAAAGTTAAAAAACTTTTAGTAGCAAAATTGCAATACCGAAATTCATTTAAAATTTGAAAGTGTTGCCATGCGCAAAATGACGTATGCGTTACGTACAGATACGTTTGGCTTTTATAATATAGATTTACATTTAAGGGAGTACTTCAGTCACACGAAAAGACCCACTTACTATTATTAACTCTATGGACAAAATCTTTGAAAGTATCTTGGTTGCATTTAAATATTTTTAAATGAATTTTTTTTCATTGGATAGCCGGGATCTGTCTATACAAAGGCCGTTTTTTACTTTTTCAGTATTGTTTGAAGATTTTTTAAAAATAATATTTTCACTTTCAAAACCGACCTCAAAGCCCCCAAAAATGAAACTATCCTCATTAAAAATTCCTGAAAAACAAAATCGGAAAAGTAAAAAAAAAAAAAAGATTTAGATACCTCAGCTATCTAATGAAAAAAAAATTGTTTAAAAATATTGAAATTCAAACGTGATATCTTTAAAAAATTTTCCCATTGGATTAACATTAGCGAACGATTGTTTTCACCTGACTGAAATAGCCCCTAAATACACAGGGTGCCTGGAAAGCAATGCTAGCAATTTATTTATACTAGGAATTATGCTTATTTATGCTAACAAGTTTTCAAAATGTTGGTTTTTGAGAAAATGGCGGTCATTTGAAGAAAAAAAAATTCAAATACGTTTTACAAGCTTGGAAAAGATAAGTACTCAACAAAAATCATACTTTTTAGTTGTATAAGATCCAACCGAAAAGATTATCTTTCTTCTTTCTAAAAAATGAAGGAAATCAATCAAATAGTTAAATAGAAACAAAATTATACTTTTTTGATTGTATAAGATCCAATCAACAAAAGATTATCTTTATTTATTCTAAACAAGTTAGAAATTGCACGTGAACGTAGCAAATCAGGTGCGTTCGTACGATAACGAAGTTTTAAAAATATTCAAATCTTGCTGATATAGTAGAGCGTACTTCGGACAGTATAGTAGTCGAAATCTTTTTTGTGTTCCTGTAAATATACAGAAAGTAATTTTTATCACACCTCAGATAGGTATATCTTATTCATAAAATCTGAAATAGTTGAATATAATTAAAATACGCCCCAAATAATGTTTCCCCGTATAGCATTATGTAGTGGAATACTTTTGTGTGGCCCTGTAATTTAATAATAAAAATTCTTTGCATCACAGATTGTACAGAATGCATATTTTAGTATATACTTCATAGATTCATGCCAATTCTATTATGTTCGAATGAGTGTAACATCATAAAAATGCACTTCCCATTGACCGTAATGCAATGGAATAGCTTTGATTGTCCCTGTAAATGATCTATGCATCCGACTTTCATAACATTTGAAATGACTCGATAAAATTACGTAATAATTATATGTTTTAAATTTCAAACGATTAAAATGCATTTGAAATTTTTTTCCCAATTGACCGTAATGTAACGGAATCCTTTTGATTGTCCCTGTAATTGATCTATGCATCCGATTTTCATAACATATGAAATGACTCGACAAAATTACGCAATAATTATATGTTTTAAATTTCAAACGATTAAAATGCATTTGAAACTTTTTTCCCCATTGACCGCAATGTAACGGAATCCTTTTGATTGTCCCTGTAATTGATCTATCCATCCGATTTTCATAAAATTTGAAATGACTCGAAAAATTATGTTATAATTATGTATTTTAAATTTCAAACGATTCGGTAGGTTAGTTTTTGCGTTGTTGAATGCAGACGGACAGACAGACGGACAGACGGACGGATTGGGTGAGAATAGGTGCTACGTATTTACATAATTACGAAGGCACCTAAAAACGAATAAAATCAATCGAAGAGTTCTCCAGATAAATGGTAGGACAGTTTGGAAAACATAGATTTAAAAGCTTTTTTTTTTTTTTTTTTTTTTTTTTTTTTTTCAATAAGCGGTAAAAAAAAAAAAAAAAAAAAAAAAAAAAAAAAAAAAAAACATTTAATGAGCGGTGTAATGTTGAATGAGCCAAAAGTATTGAAAGGAATTGGAATATCAGGAAATAATTTTAGGGTACTTTCGGCAAAATTTAAAGAATGCAAAAAAAAAAAAAAAAAAAAAAAAAAAAAAAACTAGTCGTTGGAGTCCCTTAATGCTTACCCATCATGGATATGCATTGCATAACATAATATATGAAAACATAACATATGTAAACAATTATAAAATGCATTATAATTCCAACATAAAATATAAACTTATATTTAAGTATTTTTAACACATAATCATGCTCTATTAATGAATTTCTGATGAACCAATTTCGATAAATTGTATGAAACGCAAAACTATTCAAGTGGCACTGAATTGCGTAAAAGAAACATCCTTATAACTCCAAAAATAATAATCATATTCACTAACGGTTTCTCGCATTGAATTAAGTATCTCATTTCCAAATAAAAGATATCTTTGAATTGAAATTTGAATGAAATACAGGGTCATGAAAAATCAAAGAAAATATGATTAAAAATATCTCGACAAATAATAATCCGATCGACTTCGTTTTTTATGCAAAATTTGTGTTAATTTATTGCCTTTTATGTCCAGTCCTTTAAATAAAAAGATTCCAAAAATGTTATGTAACTTTCATCAGAACGAATTTTTCGAGAGTCCGAAAAAAATAGTTCCGAATAATCGAGGTTACTAATATAATATAGGCTTCGTCCCTTTTTTATACACTAAGCCCATACAAAATTTCAAGTCTCTATTTGAATTTGTTCGGGAGATAGAGCGGTTATAGACAGACACACAGACGGACGGACGGCAAATTTTTTTTTTTCTAAAAATATGATTTTCGGAATCTCCAGTGTCCGAAACGTGTAAATCCGTCAATTTTTTTTTTTTCGATTTTCAAAACGATTGCAAGATTTACCCTATACTACGTATGATGGGTAAGTAAACTAGTCGTTGGGGGCCACCGTAATACTTACCCATCAAGGGGTTGCAATTCATAAACAAAATTTAAATATTGTTAGCATGAGCGAAGCGAATCCTCTACTAGTCCACTCAAATGACACTTTGTCGTACACTTTACAAAAAAACTATACAGTATTTTCACTTGAAATTAAACACAAATATAAATTATGATCTGTAGATTTGCAGAATATTATTTTTTTTACAGAAATACTTTTCAAAAAATTATTATTTTAATTAATTTATTTTACATGCATTTCCAATGCGGACGCATTTTAGCAAATAAATAAAAAATGAAACGCGTATATTTTCAGAAAAAAAAAATATAAACCATGGATAAATAATTATAGATATAATCATGATTAATTTAATAAATGAAAAATGTTTTCATCACTCCGCAAAATCGTTTGCACAGATGACACTTAAACATTTTAAAAGAATTGTATTATGGAATTTTTTTTTTTTTTTTTTTTTTATTAAAGTGGCAACAAAAGAATTGTAAGCAAATAAAATTAATTTTTAAATTTGCCATATAAATGAAAAATTAAAAGAACTGCTTAAAGTTGTTGCCTCGATTCAAGCTCTTTATAAATGTACTAAAGCAAAGTTGGCCGATTCAGAAACTATAAATGGACTTTAATCATTTCTTACTTTATCATTTGGATTTAAAGTAATGTTACGTTCTTATTTGTGGACCGAAAAAGGTTTAGTGAACGGTACTTTAGACTTTGTTGCGCGTATTAAAGAAAATCGCAAGCCATCAGACCAGATACCGCGAATAATCATGGATAAATTTGAATACTGCAGTAATTTAACTTATAAGAATTGGTGTTTACCAATTCCCCCAATAATTAAATTCTGGAAAAATGGAAGCATAAATTGCTCAATAAAACAATTTCCTTTGCAATCAGTTTTTGCAGTTATAATTCATAAATCTCAAGGTTTGACATCAGATAAAGCAGTAGTAGATATTGGGGATAAAGAGACACCAGTTTGCTTAACGCACGTAGCGTTGTCGAGAGTGAAATTCCTTCAAGGTTTATCATTTAATAGAAAATTTCCTTACGAGAGATTCTACAATATAAAAAATTTTCATATGCTGGTATGCAGAAAAAAAGAAGAAATTAGAATTAAAAAAAAATACATTTAATAGTTCTTAGTATCAACGAGAGTATATTTTAATGTTTTTCCAAATATTTTGTTTGAATGTATTATTCTAAGATTACTATCAAAGATTATTTGATGTGAATTACAAAGATTGAAAACATACCTATTTCAAATCATTTCAGATAACTCCAGAGGCTATTGGGAAATGTAAAAACATCTTTAAAACTTTTGATTAAAAATTAAAAAAATATTTTGTAAAATTTTGCTTCGAAAATATTTTTATTTATACCAGTCTTATATCACAGATAAAAAATTCCGAGGAAATTCTTAGTTATTTGGCTGAATTTACATTTCTAAAATTTAAATACGCCAAAACATAAGATAAAGTTTTTGCTTAATAAAGATGCAAAAATAATATAAAATATTAATGTTATTTTCAAATATTTATCTTATGAAATAATGCTTCGCGAATCCAAACAAAGCACGGCTTTTGTTAGTTAATATACAGTGTCTCACAAAAGTGATGGGACACTTGTGCTTTATAAAAAGAAACTGCAATAAAATAAATAAACAATCATGTGCAAATATTTTTCGGGTGTGTTTCATATTTAAAGTTAGTAACAATTATTACATAACATACATTTTGTCAAAATATTAAAATATTAATTTAATAAAAATACAATTGTTCAGAACGGAGCAAAAAATGGCTCACATAAGTGATGGGACACTTACTTTTCCATCAAATATTTATCTAAAAATTTTACTTTTTAAAAGGTTTTAATATTTTGTTGGATTTCCTTTTACTTTTAAAACATGATTTAATCTTTTTGGGATGTATTCGACTAATTTTTTTGTGATTTCTGGAGTGATTTTACCCCATTCTCCTTGAAGCACCGATTTTAGTTGTTGTTTTGAAGAAATGATGTGTTTGCGAATTCTTGATTCCAATTCTTGACAAATATTCTCTATGGGATTTAAGTCTGTCGATTGTAGTGGTGTTTTTATTATTTCAAGACAGTTATATAGCAGACAGAGTCCAACGTTCAGAGCAGTGTGCTTGGGGTCATTGTCCTGGTAGAATTTAAAATCGTTATGAAGGTTCAATTTTTGTGCTGAAGATTTCAAATTTTGCTTTAAAATATCAATATACTTGTACTGATCCATTATACTGTCAATAAAAACAAGATTACCAACTCCAGCGGACGACATACACCCCCATACCATAACTCCTCCTCTACCATGTTTTACTGTTGGTACCAAGTTCTGTTTGCGAAATTCTTCCCTGGGTTTTCTCCACACCAAGATTCTACCGTCAGAACCAAATATATTAAATTTACTCTCATCAGAAAATATAACTTTATTCCAGTAATCAGAATTCTTATTTATGTTGGATTTTGCGAAAGCTAGTCTGAGTTTTCTATTCTTTTCACTTACGAAGAATTTTTTCCTGGCTACTCTACCGTGATATCCAGCAGATCGAATTACTCTTCTAATAGTCTCAGGAATAACAATTATTCCATATAATGCTTGCAAATCAGCAGCAACTTTTGAAGCACTATTTCTTGGATTTTTTTTTAATATTTCGAACGATAATTCGCTTTATTCCATTGGATAGCTTTGATGGTCGGCCAGGTCTTCTTTTATCCTGAATCATATGATTCTTTTTATATCGTTTAATGATATTGAAAACTGTTGAACGACTCAAGTTAACTGTTTCAGCAGTTTTTCTAATAGATTTTCCACGTTCAATATGCAAATTAATAACTAATTTTCGAATTTCAGACGAAGTTTCTTTTCGTTTAGCATTCATGGCTACACAGAGCTAGTATTTTTGTAAAAAATACAAAAATTCCAAAACAAACTGGAGAGAATTACTGCAGACGATTTTATAAATTATTGCCAATTGTGTTTAAGTAAAAATAAAACCCCCAAAAATATTTTTATTGCTTATTTCAGACGATTTTTGTTGCATATATAATGGTGTCCCATCACTTATGTGAGCTATTTTTTGCTCCGTTCTAAACATTTGTATTTTTATTAAATTAATATTTTAATATTTTGACAAAATGTATGTTATGTAATAATCTTTACTAAATTTAAGTATGAAACACCCCCACAAAAAGATCTGTACATGTTTTTTTAATTTATTTGATTAGTTTCCTTTTGTAAAGCACAAGTGTCCCATCACTTATGTGAGACACTGTACATAGTAATGCTTTATTAAAGAACTGCTGATGTACCAATTTCGACAAATTATATAAAACGCCAAACTACTCAAGTAGTACCAAACTGCGTGAAAGAAACATCCTTATAACTCCAAAAATAACAATTCTATTAACTAAAAATTAACTGCGTCGGATTAAACGTCTCATTTCCAATTAAAATATATCTCTGAATTGAAATTTGAATGAAATACAGGGTCATGAAAAATCGAAGAATGTGGAAAACAGGATTACAAATATCTCGTCAACTAATAATCCGATCGACTTCGTTCTATATGCAAAATGTGTGTTATTTTATTGCTTTTTACTTCCATTCCTTAGAACAAAAAAATTCGAAAAATTTTATGTACCTTTCATCAGAACGAATTTTTCGAGAGTCCGAAAAAAATGGTTCCGGATTATCGATGTTGCTGATATTAAATAGGCTTCGTTCCATTCTTACATACTAACTACATACAAAATTTCAAGTCTCTATTTCAATTTGTTCGGGAGATAGAGCGTTTACAGACAGACAGACAGACGGACGGACGGCAAAAATAATTTTCTAAAAATATATTTTTCGGAATCTCCACTATCTAAAACGTGTAAATCCGTCAAAAAAAAATTTTCGGTTTTCAAAACGATTGCAAGACTTACCCTATCGTATGATGGGTAAGTAAAAACCGTACGGAAAAAAAAAATCAAAATATTGGCCGAAATAAGTGGAATCTACACATAATTGCTATTTTGTTAATTGAAAATACTTACAAGGGAACCGCTTTTGATGTTGCTCGTACCTAGACTTATTATTTGGTGCATATTTAACCCCTATAATGTAGGAAGTTTGAGAATAGGAAAACTTTTTCCGTTTAAAGTGGTATTTTTTGATTTTGCAGCAGCATAACTTTTTGAAAATGTTATTTTCGAATAGAAGATAGATATTTTCATGTACAAAAGATAATTTCTAATAGAAGCTTTTAAAAATATAAATTAGATTATGATAAAGATAAAATATTGAAAAAAAATTAAAAACTCCTTCAAAAAACTATGAATTTGGTTTTGAAAAACTACGGTTTAATATTCGCATTTTTGGCAAGGAAAAAGTTCGCTTTCAAAAATAGTTTTTCGGCAACCCTAGTCGTGTGTCATAGTTCCACAATAACGCAAGCAAAAAACCAATTTGATGACTTAACTCACTTTTGGCGGGAAGTAAACAAATAAAAATCCAATAATAAAAAAACTCAAAGTATAAAAACATATATAAAATATTATAAGAAAGAACTTTTGTCAGGTCTCTTATCTTTTTTGTAAGGGCTACAAAATTCTATACTAACACGAGGTCTCGATACTAGCAAGGAAGGTCTCAATACTGGCCATACTCAGATTTTTTTGAAAAAAATATTAATTAAACTACTCATGTATGTAATAAAGGAGCAGTGAAAATTAGCGGCGGAATTACAGCAGAAACCTGTTAAAAGATACTTTCGAATATTTGGCTTGAAAAGACGAAAGTGCCACGCGATTTCGCCAAGCAGCAATTTTCTCCGCCAAAAGCAAACGATTTTAATGCAACAGAAAACTTTTGGTTATTAGCCCAGTCATTTTAGCAAAAATAGGGGAAAAAATTAGAACAAAGCTGGATTTTTGCACAGGTGCTAGTTAGGTTATGTAGTTAAACATACTAAAAGTCCCCATCGATCTGATGTGAGCTTTTGCCACCAGGAGGCGCTAAAGAGCTTGAAAATCAGTTTTTTGTGAATATCTCATGAACAATGGCATTTAGAGAAAAAAGTTGAATTACAAAGTTGTAGATAATTTAATTTCCTATAAAAAGTGTCATTAACATTTGTTTGTCACAGTAACCCTTCCCTGTCAAAAATGCAAAAAAGTGAACATATTTAAAGAAAAATTATAAAAATACAAAAAATCTGCTGCTACTTTTAAAAAAATTATATAAACAGATCTATAATTCTCACCTCTGAATGGGGAAAGTGAATATATAATATACATTTATGCTTATTTCCACACCACCCTTGAGATAAAGCACTTAGTGCGTTTTTTTTATTATTATTATATTGGGTTCCTCCGTAGGCATATTCCACTTATAGTGACTGGCTTAATCCAATTTCAGTCATTTAACTGCTTTAGTAGTTCTTTGCACAGCTTCAATATCTGCACTCGATTCACATTCGTCATTATCTATATTTATTTCTTTCATTGTTGTGCTGCTTTCAGTATTTTTTGCTTGCCTTTCGATATCATGATTGATTTCAGAAGTAGCGCTTTCCTCCTCCCTCGCAGTAGACAGGATACTGTCAATATTTTCCTCTTCTTCAAATTCAATTTTACTTGCATAATGAAATGAAACTCCGTAGCAATTTATGCAAATATCAGAACATTTCAATCCAATTTTTCGGCATCCACATGCTTTTCCACATTCTTTGGAGCAAGTACAAAAAATAGATTCAATAATACTTTTTGGTGGTAGCCGGAATTGGGAACAAATTAGATGCATTTTGCCAGACCCAGTTCTCAGGAAGTAGTTTATTGCTCAATCAGTATTGTACTCGATGATAAATACGTAAATTGTACAATTTAGCTGCATCTTTGGTAGGCGGCAACTATAAAAGGCTTTTTTTAGCAACAGCAACTCTTTTCTTGAAACATACGTAACGGTACTTGTTCAGAGAAATTTCTGCTTTACTATCGCATAAAGCAAGAAAAATAGTTTTCCCTGCCTTCAAATTAAGATACTTGATCACCTTTAAAAATGCTGGCAGCTTGTATGTTATGATCTTCTTCCTTTTTCAAAAAAATTGCTAACGATATTTTACCTTTCCTAAACATTTCTGATGTCGAGTCACAACCTGAAAAAGCAATAAGGGACAATATATGATCTTTCAAAACAGCATCATTGTTAAGACTGTGCGATGAATACAGGGTGGTTACAATTCGTCCTCTTCCAGGCTTAATAAAAAATATCTCCATCTCTGGAAGTGCTAAAGCAGTCAACAATACGAGCAAGTCAACATCATCGCCAACAACACCAGTAAGCGCACCAGAGTTTGCTACTTCATTAGCTGTATTAACAATTAGTGTGTCTGCATTATCTTCTGTTTGTTTCGATTCGAAACTATTCTCTATAAATTTCTCCATAAGCATAGATATGAGACGTGTCTTATTTTAATGATTAGATAAAAAAAAATTCTTTTTCGCGATGCTTTAGAGCTTTCTTTTTTTCCCTTCTGTAAAAAATCTTCGTCTAATGTATCAGAACATAGCAAACATTTTCCCTTAATTTCAAACAACGGACTGTTACCTCTCAATTTTCCCAGCACTGGATAATTAATTTGTGTGGACGTTGATCGTTTTTCTGCAATATATTTATTCTATGGTTTAATAGAATTCTTTCGTAAATAATTTTTCTTACTCTTTGAATGAACTGTAAAATCATTATTGTTTTAACCATTTCTTCAAATATTTTCCACTTATGGTCAATTCTTTCCGAATTTGCGGTCACAAGGGACTTCAGTCGCTTTTTTTCTATTTTTACATAATATTTCGAAACGCAGTCCTCTCATGGAAGATGAACTATTTTATCAATTTCCATTTTTCGCTCAGAATCAGCAATTAAGAAAGAGTCATTTCAAACTGTCAACTAATTTAAAACTTTCTAGAACATGCGTTGAAAATAAAATTATTCCCTTCCTAAAATCTCACAAAGAATAAATACTTCGTTAAATAAATTAAGGTAATTTCATAAAAGGGAAATGAGCACCAATAAAAATAAAACATTGGAAAGTACTTGCACCGTGGTACATTTCGACAAATGCAAAGAGAGATAGCGTATAGGGCAATGACTATTCGTAACCTGAGAATAATAAGGTTCTATCTGTGTTTTTGAAAATATTGACTTATCTATATAGAAAGGCTCTATTTGTGTCTATTACAGCATTTTTGCATCAAAATGATGTTACATATAATTTACATATAACCTTACGATCATAATATGACATTATTTTAATCTAGAAATGCCTTCATAGATACAAATTGAACATTTCTATATCGATAGTTCAATACTTTCAAGAAAACACAGATAGAACCTTATTATTCTCAGATGACGTATTACACAAGTTCGCGAAAACAACATACAGACAATGGGGGAGGAAATCGAAAGTTGTTTAGTATTTGTTCTGCCTCTTCACCGCGTTATGATTGTGTTTGGCGTTTTTTTTTTTTTTTCAATAATGTTTACTTTATCTTAATTTTTGGCAGGGAAGGGTTGGTGTGACAAAAAAAAGTTAATGACACTTTTTGTAGGAAATTAAATTATCTACATCTTTGTAATTGAACTTTTTTGTCTAGACGCCATTGTTCGTGAGATATTCACAGAAAACCGATTTTCAAGCTCTTTAGCGCCCCCTGGAGGCGAAAGCTCACATCGGATCGATGGGGACTTATAGTATGTTAAACTACATACCCTAACTAGCACTTATGCAAAAATCCAGCTTTGTTCTAATTTTTTCCGCTATTTGCAAAAAAAGGTGCTAAAATGACTGGACTATATTTAGAATGCGTGTAAATGGTATTTAATGAATTTAAACATATACAATGAGGCAGTTTAATATATATATATATATATATATATATATACAGTGTCTCACATAAGTGATGGGACACTTGCGCTTTACAAAAGTAAACTAATCAAATAAATTAAAAAAACATGTACACATTTTTTAGGTAGATTTCGTATGAAATACTACCTATTGCATTCTCTCCCATGTTGGAATTTCTGAAAAATTTTTGCGGATCTACACGAATCATGACTCCTAGACCCCAAAACCACCATCAGTAAAAAAGTTTATCTTTCTATCTATCTATCGGTGTATATCACTTTCTTCTAGACACGATAACTTCCATAATTATGCTCAGATCTCCTTCAAAATTTTACATAAAATCAAGGACCCTAAAATCTCGGTCGAGTTCGTTAATGGGCAAAATCGGACCAAGGGGGTGGAAATAGGGAGGGTTTTTGTGAAAACAGAAAAAACGCGATAACTTCTTAATTAAAATAGATATCGAATCAGTTTAAAGTTTATATTACTTCTAAACAATGGGCAAAAAGTTTATGCATGACAGATTTTTGATAAAGTTAAAAATGGGCCGAAGGGGCGAAAAAAACATGGTTTTTGGGAGAAAAAAATTCATAACTTCGTCAATTCTCAAGATATCAAATCCAACTAAATTTTATATAAATGTACTCAATATTATCTAAAACTCCTGTTTTTGCAAGTTTTTGATAGGACCAATTTTTACCGATGAAAAAAATTAAAAACGAAAAGAAAAAGGGGGGAGGAAAAAGAAAAAACCAATAACTTACTCAATTCTTAAGCAATCAAATCTAATTAAATTTATTTTACATCTTCACAATAAGATCTACAACTTTTATATTGACAAGTTTTTCATAGAACCAATTCTTATAGCAAAAATAAATTTAACAAAAATAGGAGTTGGAGAAAAAACCTTAAATCCAAACTGCTTATATTCTGACTCATTTTAAAATTCATTTTTGATTTTAAACGCATCCAAATGACAGATCCTCTTATTTAGGAACTATATAATGCGACGTATTGGCCAATTTTTTGATAAAGGCAGAATATATTTTTAAAAAGGCTGCCAAAAAAGGTATTTTGAACAGATTTCCCGAAATTATCGTCATTAAAAATTGATTAAGTATAACAAATTGCGTTTTTTCTGAGTCATTTTTAAATTCATTTTTGTTCTCAAACACATCCAATTTACAGGTCCTATTATTTCGGAACTAAATAATGCGACGTATTGGCCAGTTTTTTGATAAAGGCAGAATATAATTTTAAAAAGGCTGCCAAAAAAGGTATTTTGAACAGAATTTCACGAAGTTATCATGATTGAAATTTGAGGAAATTTAAAAAATTGCGTTTTTACCGAGTCATTTTTAAATCTTTTTTTGTTCTCAAACGCATCCAATTTACAGGTTCTCTTATTTAGGAACTATATTATGTGACGGAGTGGCCAGTTTTTTGATAAAGGCAGAATATATTTTAAAAAAAGGCTGCCAAGATGGGCACTTCGCACAAAATTTCCCAAAGCGATCATGATTAATGAACTGTGGGTATTCAAATAACAAATTGTTTATTTTATGACTCATTTTTAAATTCAATTTTGCTCTCAAACGCATTCAATTGACAGTTTTTCGTTATTTAGGAACTGTGTAATGTGCCGTATTGGTCAGATTTTTGATAAATTCTAAATATATATTTAAAAAAATCTGTCAAAGTGGGCACTTCGTACAAAATTTCTCAAAGCAATCTTGATTAAAGAATTGTGGATGTATTAAAATAATAAATTGGTTATTTTATGACTCATTTTTAGGTGCGTTCGTAATTATGTAAATACGTAGCACCTATTGTTGTCGCTCAGTCCGTCCGTCTGTCTGTCTGTCCGTCTGTCTGTCTGTCCGTCTGTCTGTCTGTCTGTCCGTCTGTCTGTCTGTCTGTCCGTCCGCATATAACAACGCAAAAACTACCGAACCGAATCGTTTGAAATTTAAGATACATAATTATAACATAATTTTGTCGAGTCATTTCAAATTTTATGAAAATCGGATGGATAGATCAATTACAGGGACAATCAAAAGGATTCCGTTACATTACGGTCAATGGGGAAAAAAGTTTCAAATGCATTTTAATCGTTTGAAATTTAAAACATATAATTATTGCGTAATTTTGTCGAGTCATTTCAAATGTTATGAAAATCCGATGCATAGATCAATTACAGGGACAATCAAAAGGATTCCGTTACATTACGGTCAATGGGGAAAAAAATTTCAAATGCATTTTAATCGTTTGAAATTTAAAACATATAATTATTACGTAATTTTATCGAGTCATTTCAAATGTTATGGAAGTCCGATGCACTGATCATTTACCGGGACAATCAAAGGTATTCCATTACATTACGGTCAATGGGAAAAAAGATTCAAATGCATTTTTATGATGTTACACTCATTCGAACATGATAGAATTGGCAAGAATCAATGAAATATATATACTAAAATATGCATTCTTTACAATCTGTGATGCAAAGAATTTTTATTATTAAATTACAGTGCCACACAAAAGTATTCCACTACATAATGCTATACGGGGAAACATTGTTTGGGGCGTGTTTTAATTATATTCAACTATTTCGCATTTTATGAATAAGATATAGGTTTCTGAGGTGTAATAAAAATTACTTTCTGCATATTTATAGAAACACAAAGATTTCGACTACTATACTGTATCCGAAGTACGCTCTACTATATCAGCAAGATCTGAATATTTTTAAAACTTCGTTATCGTACGAACGCACCTCATTTGCTACGTTTACGTGCAATTTCCAACTTGTTTAATTCAGTTTTGCTGTCAAACGAATTTAATTAACAGTTTTTTGTTATTTAAGAACTATATAATGAGCATATTGGTCAATTTTTTTTAATAAAGTAAGAATATAATTCAAAATATTTTGCCAAAATGGGCATTTGAGTAGAATTTCGTTTAAGAGGATTTTGATAAAAACAGTTCTTACAGAAAAATGAAATTAAAAAAATTTTAAAAGCGGTTGAATAAAGTAGTTAAACTGGGTTTATCTCTAATCTTTTCTTATTTTTATTTATTTTATTTATTTATTTATTTTATTTTATTTTATTTTATTTATTTATTTATTTATTTATTTATTTATTTTTTGAGATGAAAACTTTTCGAAATCTACCTCCGCCTATAGGCCATGCCGAAAGGGATTTTTTTGTGGGTGTGTTTCATACTTAAATTTAGTAAAGATTATTACATAACATACATTTTGTCAAAATATTAAAATATTAATTTAATAAAAATACAAATGTTTAGAACGGAGCAAAAAATAGCTCACATAAGTGATGGCACACCATTATATAGGCAACAAAAATCGTCTGAAATAAGCAATAAAAATATTTTTTGGGGCTTTATTTTTACTTAAAAGCAATTGGCAATAATTTATAAAATCGTCTGCAGTATTTATCTCCAGTTTGTTTTGGAATTTTTGTGTTTTTTAGCTCTGTGTAGCCATGAATGCTAAACGAAAAGAAACTTCGCCTGAAATTCGAAAATTAGTTATCAATTTGCATATTGAACGTGGAAAATCTATTAGAAAAACTGCTGAAACAGTTAACTTGAGTCGTTCAACAGTTTTCAATATCATTAAACGACATAAAAAGAATCATATGACTCAGGATAAAAGAAGACCTGGCCGACCATCAAAGCTATCCAATGGAATAAAGCGAATTATCGTTCGAAATATTAAAAAAAAATCCAAGAAATAGTGCTTCAAAAGCTGCGGATGATTTACAAGCATTATATGGAATAATTGTTAATCCTGAGACTATTAGAAGGGTAATTCGATCTGTTGGATATCACGGTAGAGTAACCAGGAAAAAATTCTTCGTAAGTGAAAAGAATAGAAAACTCAGACTAGCTTTCGCAAAATCCAACATAAATAAGAATTCTGATTACAGGAATAAAATTATATTTGCTGATGAGAGTAAGTTTAATATATTTGGTTCTGACGGTAGAATCTTGGTGTGAGAAAACCCAGGGAAGAATTTCGCAAACAGAACTTGGTACCAACAGTAAAACATGGTGGAGGAGGAGTTATGGTATGGGGATGTATGTCGTCCTCTGGAGTTGGTAATCTTGTTTTTATTGACAGTATAATGGATCAGTACAAGTATATTGATATTTTAAAGCAAAATTTGAAATCTTCAGCACGAAAATTGAACTTTCATAACGATTTTAAATTCTACCAGGACAATGACCCCAAGCACACTGCTCTGAACGTTAGACTCTGTTTGCTATATAACTGTCCTGAAATAATAAAAACACCACCACAATCTCCAGACTTAAATCCCATAGAGAATATTTGGCAAGAATTGGAATCAAGAATTCGCAAACACACCATTTCTTCAAAACAACAACTAAAATTGGTGCTTCAAGAAAAATGGGGTAAAATCACTCTAGAAATCACAAAAAAATTAGTCAAATCCATCCCATAAAGATTAAATCATGTTTTAAAAGTAAAAGGAAATCCAACAAAATATTAAAACCTTTTAAAAAGTAAAATTTTTGGATAAATATTTGATGGAAAAGTAAGTGTCCCATCACTTATGTGAGCTACTTTTTGCTCCGTTCTGAACAATTGTATTTTTACTAAATTAATATTTTAATATTTTGACAAAATGTATGTTATGTAATAATTGTTACTAACTTTAAATATGAAACACACCCAAAAAATTTTTGCACATGTTTGTTTATTTATTTTATTGCAGTTTCTTTTTATAAAGCACAAGTGTCCCATCACTTTTGCGAGACACTGTATATATATATATATATATAACAAAACCAAAAGAAATTCCATATCCCCAAAATACATGGAAGTCTTCATCAGGGAGGCCCCTCCATGTAGGGGTAAATAAAGAGAAGTTTCTGAAAGGATGTAGGCTCATAAGCTAAATTACATCCTTAGCCCCCAACTTCTCAGATTTCAGAAATCGAACTAAAACCTTCAAAAATATTATAAATATATACAAATTTTTTAAAAAATACCAAAGCACAAGACCAAAAATTACACAAACAAAAAAGGAAAATTACCTACAAAACTAAATATAAAAAATAAAATTGTAAAATACAAACCCCCAGGAATACAAAACCCTCTTCAGCTAGTGGGGCCATTCACTAGCGCTTAAATCTCGCCCTAAATTGAAATCAAGCATCCGTAAGTAAAGAAACACTGAGACTCAGAAACTTTCAGTTAACATATAAGATGGATAACAGTTAACCATTAAAATCTTTTTTAAACCACTCATAGCCAATTCTAGATCTGTTTTGTTATTGCAAATCCTGCGGATCCTATTCACTTGTGAATACATAATATTTTTTAAAACTTTATTACTAATACATGAAAACCAGTAAGTGAGGCTATTAACTTCAAAATTAAAATCCTTCCTTTTATCATAAAGTCCAATCAACCATTTTTCCTTGTTTTTCTTAATTTTAAGATCTAAGAAAGTAATTTGTTCACCATCATCGGTTCGGTTCAGGACGAGCTCATTAGGATAAATGTTAAGGCTTATTTCCTCAAAATTATTGCAGTTAAAAACTATAAGATCGTCTACATATCTAAAGAAGGAAATATTATTGAAATTTTTTTCGTAAAAATATAAAAATAGATTAGAGAACGCACTTGAAAAACTAGTTCCCATTGGCACCCCCTTATTTTGTTTATAATAATTAATTCCATTAAATAAAACATTTTCAAATAGGCAAAACTTAATTAAATCAATCCAAAACTTCTTATCTACTTTTAAAACATATTCAAATTCAACATAAATATTTTCAAATACCCCCACAATCAAATTGTGAGGAATGCTGCCAAACAGATTCTCAAAGTCAAAAGTGTTTACAGAAGTAATTTTCCATGAGTTACCATTCAAAAAATCTAAAACTTTAAGGTTATTGCCAATGATTGTATTGCAATCAAAAGTTTCTATTTCCTTTAAAATTAAATTCAGCAAACCAAACAAAATTTTACCCGCTTTGCAATTATAACTATTAGTACCACAGGTAACGAAGCGAAATTTTACTGGTTTCTTATGAAATTTAACAGTCGCAAAAAGGTAAGGAAATACAAAGTAATTCCTACTAATTCCAAATTTTTTATCAAAATCCAAAATACGTTTTTTTATTTTGGATTTTGATAAAAAATTTGGAATTAGTAGGAATTACTTTGTATTTCCTTACCTTTTTGCGACTGTTAAATTTCATAAGAAACCAGTAAAATTTCGCTTCGTTACCTGTGGTACTAATAGTTATAATTGCAAAGCGGGTAAAATTTTGTTTGGTTTGCTGAATTTAATTTTAAAGGAAATAGAAACTTTTGATTGCAATACAATCATTGGCAATAACCTTAAAGTTTTAGATTTTTTGAATGGTAACTCATGGAAAATTACTTCTGTAAACACTTTTGACTTTGAGAATCTGTTTGGCAGCATTCCTCACAATTTGATTGTGGGGGTATTTGAAAATATTTATGTTGAATTTGAATATGTTTTAAAAGTAGATAAGAAGTTTTGGATTGATTTAATTAAGTTTTGCCTATTTGAAAATGTTTTATTTAATGGAATTAATTATTATAAACAAAATAAGGGGGTGCCAATGGGAACTAGTTTTTCAAGTGCGTTCTCTAATCTATTTTTATATTTTTACGAAAAAAATTTCAATAATATTTCCTTCTTTAGATATGTAGACGATCTTATAGTTTTTAACTGCAATAATTTTGAGGAAATAAGCCTTAACATTTATCCTAATGAGCTCGTCCTGAACCGAACCGATGATGGTGAACAAATTACTTTCTTAGATCTTAAAATTAAGAAAAACAAGGAAAAATGGTTGATTGGACTTTATGATAAAAGGAAGGATTTTAATTTTGAAGTTAATAGCCTCACTTACTGGTTTTCATGTATTAGTAATAAAGTTTTAAAAAATATTATGTATTCACAAGTGAATAGGATCCGCAGGATTTGCAATAACAAAACAGATCTAGAATTGGCTATGAGTGGTTTAAAAAAGATTTTAATGGTTAACTGTTATCCATCTTATATGTTAACTGAAAGTTTCTGAGTCTCAGTGTTTCTTTACTTACGGATGCTTGATTTCAATTTAGGGCGAGATTTAAGCGCTAGTGAATGGCCCCACTAGCTGAAGAGGGTTTTGTATTCCTGGGGGTTTGTATTTTACAATTTTATTTTTTATATTTAGTTTTGTAGGTAATTTTCCTTTTTTGTTTGTGTAATTTTTGGTCTTGTGCTTTGGTATTTTTTAAAAAATTTGTATATATTTATAATATTTTTGAAGGTTTTAGTTCGATTTCTGAAATCTGAGAAGTTGGGGGCTAAGGATGTAATTTAGCTTATGAGCCTACATCCTTTCAGAAACTTCTCTTTATTTACCCCTACATGGAGGGGCCTCCCTGATGAAGACTTCCATGTATTTTGGGGATATGGAATTTCTTTTGGTTTTGTTATATACATTTTTTACATTTCTTTTTGTAGCATTTTGCGCATTGGTCTGTAAAAAACTGTTTATTTGTTTCTTCATTTTTTAAAAATTAATTGAATGGTTTAAATAAAATTGTGTATATATATATATATATATATACACTATATTGCCATTGATTATGGGACACTTGCGATTTTAAACATTTTACTAAATATCTAGAAAAATACATGAGGAATCATCTCGAAACTCTTAGTGTATAAATATAATAGTATACGTCATACATCTCCGTGAAGATTTTTTATCGAAACTCCATAGGGGGCCGTCAACAAATTAAAAAAGAATGAATATCTTTTGAATAACCCTGTCAAAACTAATGTAGCAAAAGCGCTCAAACTCTAGATTATGATTGAATGCCTTATTGTAATACACTGTGTTCATTTTTATGTAAATAGCATGCATACTTGCAGAGTAATTAAGGTTTTTATAAAAATGGCCCCAAATTTTTCTAAGTTTTTCCCTTATAATTTTCAGAGTTCTTAATATAAAATAATATTTTTTTTAGAAAATATGACAAACAACATTGCACATAGTACCCTGTAATCAGAATTAAAAAATAACGAAAATTGTATACAAAATGAGTTGGTTTACTAAATAATTTTTTACTGCGCATGCGTCAACGATATCAAAATTTCATTTGCATATTATGTTAGCTAAATGTATAGAGCAACTTTTGTGAAAGTCACAAAATCATAACTTGAAAATTCTGAAAATAATCGTCAATTGAATAAGTTGAAAATCCGTTATTCTCAAAATGAAGCAAAAACAAGAGGGGTTGTATCCATATATTCATTGATTAGTGTCAATATAGAATACACAATACGGGATGTTACGACTACTTTTGGATAAAATCCCTCATTTTTTTGCCTCATTTTGGAAACAACGGATTTTGTCCTTTTTCTATAGACGATTACTTTCAGAATTTTCAAGCTATAATTTTGAGACTTTTACAAAAGTTGCTCTATACATTTAGCTAACATAATATGCAAATGAAATGTTGATATCTTTGACGCATGCGCAGTAAAAAATTATTTAGTAAACCTACTCATTTTTCATATAATTTTTATTATTTTTTAATTCTGATTACAGGGTACTGTGTGCAATGTTGTTTGTCATATTTTCTGAAAAAAATATTATTTTATATTAAGAACTCTGAAAATTATAAGGGAAAAACTTAGAAAAATTTGGGGCCATTTTTATAAAAACCTTAATTACTCTGCGAGTATGCATGCTATTTGCATAAAAATGAACACGGTGTATTACAATAAGGCATTCAATCATAATCTAGAGTTTGAGCGCTTTTGCGACATTAGTTTTGACAGGGTTATTCAAAAGATATTCATTCTTTTTTAATTTGTTGACGGTCCCCTATGGAGTTTCGGTAAAAAATCTTCACGGAGATGTATGACGTATACTATTATATTTATACACTAAGAGTTTCGAGATGATTCCTCATGTATTTTTCTAGATATTTAGTAAAATGTCTAAAATCGCAAGTGTCCCATAATCAATGGCAATATAGTGTATATATATATATTGTATTGCATATGCATATTATCTGTAGCTGTAGTTATTTAATTTATCTCTAAAAAAATATTTACATGGATAAAAAATTCTTATTCAGAAAAATTATTTTCATACATTTAAGCGTATTCAAAAATAAATGCCAGATGTACCCATAGCAACAAAATCGAATTGACAATGCTCAACTGGACTTTGAATTTGAAACAATTTTGATTAATTTAAATTTGAATTTCATTTTATATCTCAAATTTCAATGGTTAAATTTAAATATAAATACATATAAATATTGACATAACCAAATTATACTTAAAACAAACTAGAACTGAAAAAAAAAGTTATCTAATTTATCTAAACAAGTTGAACCTGAAACTTTTTTCCTTTAAAATGCATTTGACATAAAAAAAAGTATTTTTTTGAAATTGTTTTTCATCGTCAACCGATGATAAATCGCCAAATAACGAAATTTTCATCATTTTTTATGGAAAGGGTACGGAGGTTCCGCCGAATTTTTTTTTCATAAATGTATATATCCTCATGGGAAGAACATTCTGTGTTTTTTTTTTTTTTTTTTTTTTTTCAGATTTTTTGGAGTATCCCCGCTTTCTGTATTTTACTGATTTTCCGTTCACGATGAGAAAGATTTCTTGAATGTTTAAAAAAGTAGGTATTGGGAACATATTTGACAGATTAAAAATAAATTTCTACTTTCTGTAAATTTATCTAAAGTTACGGGTTGTGCACAATTTTTGAACACGTTTTAAATAAAATATTTGGCTTATTTAGAGTAATACAATAAATATTTTAAAATTAAGTAAAGTAATAAAGAATTCTTCAATTTAAAAATTAAATTGGAAATTTCTACTCTAAGTATTGGTTCAATTATTTTCTTAAAATTAAGAGCTTTTTTTTTTCTTTCTTTTCATATAAGAAATATTCTAACATGTATTTTCAAAAATTGTTACTATCGTAGGGAAATGCAAGATATAATTGGCAACTAATGTGGAATTTCAGAAATGAAACATTGAAGTTACAAATGTGAAGAATTAAAATGAAATTAATAAAATTTTCTAAAAGCCATAATTAAAGATTACGAAAATTATAATGAAAATTTAAAAATGAATCAAATGTTTTCTTCTTTCTCATACATATTAATAATTCAAAAAGTTGATACTCATATTAATACTTCAGGGTTATTACGTCGATATTACTACGACTTTGATTTTCATTTTAAATTTTCCTTCATTTTATTAATCAGAGTAGAGACCATTTAATCTCAATAATAATATTAAAGCCCTTACCTGATTTGCCCGAACGGCGTTCGGGCAAGGCGAATTTGCTTAATTCATCATTTAAAGCTTTTCGACATTACTTTTTTTTTTTTTTTTTTTTTTAATTTCATACTATTGAAAGGCGGAAATGTTTAGACTAAATGCTATGACTATTTAATTTAAAAAGTAGTGGTGTGAATTCGTTATTTTCAATTTATTGAACAGAAAAAACAAGAACCAGTTAAATGGTTACAAAATCAATACGTTTCGTTATTTTTTGTGCGTCAGCTGATTGTGAATAGCCGACTTAATAGGATGCGTGGACTATCACAACACAAGTAGCCGCGATTTACATTTGAACTACAAAAACTCAAAAAAAAAAAAAAAAAAGGAAAAAGAAAGAAAATAAATACACAAAAATCACTATTACACCATCCTCTTCCGGCGGAAAACTTTCAAATTCCAGTAGGATCTGCTCTCTAGCCAAAAACATTTACATGTACTCGCTTAAAATATCAGCAAAAAAATAACTCAAGTTCAGCCGAAATTCGCTCATCTCACGTTTTGAAAGGCAGCTTCTCTTTAGGAGTTGAAATAACTCAAGAGAGGAGTTGTTTTTAAAAAAATTTAAATCAAGATAAGTTATTTAAATAAGCTATCTAAATCAAGATGAGTAAAGCATTTAAAAAACAACTCATTCACGATCTAATAAATTACAACTCTTTCTTGAGAAGCCAAATCCACTCTTTCGTTTTAAGAGTGGCAATTCTATAACATAGCCTCTTGTTAAAATATCAAATAACGCCTTTGTGCAAAAATATACAAGGATAGAAAACCAACGATTAGAAATGCACAAATAATGCACAAATAATACATTCTTTGAAAACCCGAAAAAAAATCCGATTACAATTATTTCTGCTTAAAAAACTAATTGGAAATTGCACGTGAAGCGTAGCAAATGAGGTGCGTTGGTACGATAACGAGGTTTTAAAAATATCACTCTTATATATCAATCTCATAAAATTGTAAATAATTACAATTAAAATGCGCACCAAACAATGTTCTCCCTATGCCATTATGCAATGGACTACTCTTGTGTGGTTTTGTAAATCAATAACAAATATTATTTGCACCACAGATTATGCAAAATGTATATTATAATGTGTACTTTATAGATGCATATCAATTTTATTACGTTCGAATGAGTGTAACACCATTAAAATGCATTTGAAACATTTTCCCCCATTAACCGTAATATAACGGAACACTTTTGATTGTCCCTGTAGTTGAACTATGCATCAGATTTTGATAAAATTTGAAATGACTCGACAAAATTATGTAATAATTATGTATTTAAAATTTCGAACGATTAAATTGCATTTGAAACTTTGTTCCCCATTGACCGTAATGTAACGGAATCCTGTTGATTGTCGCTGTAATTGATCTATGCATCCGATTTTCATAAAATTTGAAAGGACTCGACAAAATTA
Organism: Maratus speculifer; assembly: GCA_964019185.1. NCBI lineage: Eukaryota > Metazoa > Arthropoda > Arachnida > Araneae > Salticidae > Maratus > Maratus speculifer. The sequence goes on along the minus strand of OZ025290.1, from coordinate 456,021,596 downwards.
TGTAATAATTATGTATTTTAAATTTCAAACGATTCGGTTGGGTAGTTTTGCGTTGTTGTATGCGAACAGACAGACAAACAGACAGACAGACGGACGGACTTAACGACAACAATAGGTGCTACGTATTTACATAATTACGAACGCACCTAAAAATTAAAATAATAACGAAAGAATACTGTCAGTGAACGATCTTTCATCGTTAGAAAATGAACAGCAAAGTGAGATGAAAAATGTGTTTATTGTTTTCAAAACTTTCTTTGTTCTTTAATTTTGGAATAAGCAATTATTGTAAAAGGACACGTAATTCGACATAAAAAGCCAGATTATTTTTCCATTTTAGCAAGCCAAAACAGAATTTGACAATTTTGTTTAAATAACGTCTTTTCTCATCCGCAAAAAGAAAAACAATGGATGAAAGCAGGTGCAGTATCATTTTACCTTCGAGATCTCATAATTTAAACAGAATTCCCGGTAACAATGAGTCAGTTTCTTAAAAGATTTATTTCCGATGCCACAGAATTTTATAAAGTGTTATAATTTTGTTTCAAATTCACTAGTTAACACATAAAATATCAAATTAAGGATTGGTTTTAGAAATACAGTCGAGTCTCTATATAACGAAACTCCATACTTCGAATTTCTCCATATAACGAATTTTTTGTAAGAACGGTTCCCTTTTCGCATGATTACATTAAAAACAATTTCTTTATAACGAAATATCTATTTCCATATAACGAATTTTTTGTAAGAACGGTTCCCTTTTCGAATGATTACATTAAAAACAATCTCTTTATAGCGAAACATCCATCTCCATATAACGAATTTTTTCATAAATTGTCTTAATTTATTCAGTTTTAAAAAAGCTTTTAAATCATATGGAATCAATTTTCCATCACTTATTTTTGATTTATCGTTCAGTGCTGAGTTTTTTTATATTACTTTTATCCTTGTTCTTTAAATCCAACGAATTCATCCCACCTTCCACACACCTTTCAACTTCCTTCTCAAAACAGAGTCAATTAGATTGTTACACATATTAGAGAGAAATCAAAGAGAAGCACATAAGAGAGGAATTCAAATGGAGGAAAATGTTAACTATCATTTTTCATTCCTTCTAAAATTTGAGCATTTTTTCTGAGAGCGTAATAATTTTAAAATCAAAACAACAAAAATTACAGATTTATTCGCCTGAAATTAATGCAAGTCTTCCTTATTTGATTTTCAATGTCTGTTCTCTTTTTCGAAACTGCTTAAATAATTAAGAAATAAAATGTTAGGTTAATATTTAACTTTTAAACATTTCAAATTCTTAATTAAAAAACATAAAAAATAATATTTGTTCAAAATTTACACATTAGATACGATTTTTAACATCATTTTCTATACATCGAATTTCTCTATATAACGAATTTTTTACTGGAACGATGGATTTCGTTATAGAGAGACTCGACTGTATTTTGAAAACTAATAAAAACAAGTTGGAAATTGCACGTGAAGCATAGCAAACGAGGTGCGTTCGTATGATAACGATATTTTAAAAATATTACTCTCCTATATCAATCTCATAAAATTGTAAATAGTGAATTACAACTAAAACGCTCATCAAACAATGTTCTCCCTATACCATTATGTAATGGAATACTTTTGTGTGGCCTTGTAAATCAATAACAAATGTTCTTTGCACCACAGACTATGTAAAATGTATATTATAATATGTACTTTATAGTTGCATATAAATTTTATCAAATTCGAATGAGTGCAACACCATTAAAATGCATTTGAAACATTTTCCCCCATTGACCGTAATGTAACGGAATAATTTTGATTGTCCCTGTAATTGATTTATGCATCCGATTTTCATAAAATTTGAAATAACTCGACAAAATTATGTAATAACTATGTATTTTAAATTTCAAACGTATAAAATACATTTGAAACTTTTTCCCCATTGACTATAATGTAATTGAATACTTTTAATTGGCCCTGTAATTGATCTATGCACCCGATTATCAAAAAATTTGAAATAACTCGACAAAATTATGTAATAACTATGTATTTTAAATTTCAAACGATTAAAATGCATTTGAAACTTTTTTCTCTATTGACGGTAATGTAACGGAATACTTTTGATTGCCTCTGTAATTGATCTATGCATCCGATTTTCATAAAATTTGAAATGACTCGACAAAATTATGTAATAATTATGTGTTTTAAATTTCAAACGATTCGGTTGGGTAGTTTTTGCGTTGTTATATGCGGACGGACAGACAGACAGACAGACGGACAGACAGACAGACAGACGGACGGACTGAGCGACAACAATAGGTGCTACGTATTTACATAATTACGAACGCACCTAAAAAGTGACATCCTTTAAGAAGAGATCACTGAAAAAAGAAATATAATAATTTCTTGAGAAGATATTTTCTATATAAGAATCGATAAAACGTCCATAAACTAAACATTACGGAGGAGAATTTGGAAAGGGAGTGACCAGCAATCTTAAGGGGGCTCAGGGGTTGAAAACTTTTCAAAAAATCGATTGTTTTTTTTTATGATCTAGTTTGATTATTCAATTAATTCTTAACTCAATCCAAAACAAGTTGGAAATTGCACGCGAAGCGTAGCAAATGAGGTGCGTCCGTGCGATAACGAAGTTTTAAAAATAGCGCTCTCATATATCAATCTCATAAAATTGTAAATAATTACAATTAAAATGCGCACCAAATAATGTTCTCCCTATGCCATTATGCAATGGAATACTCTTGTGTGGCTTTGTAAATCAATAACAAATATTATTTGCACCACAGATTATGCAAAATGTATATTATAATGTGTACTTTATAGATGCATATCAATTTTATTACGCTCGAATGAGTGTAACACCATTAAAATGCATTTGAAACATTTTCCCCCATTAACCGTAATATAACGGAACACTTTTGATTGTCCTTGTAGTTGAACTATGCATCCGATTTTGATAAAATTTGAAATAACTCGACAAAATTATGTAACTATTATGTATTTAAAATTTCAAACGATTAAAATACATTTGAAGCTTTTTTTCCTCATTGACCGTAATGTAACGGAATCCTTTTGATTGTCCCTGTAATTGATCTATGCATCCGATTTTCATAAAATTTGAAATGACTCACCAAAATTATGTAATAATTATGTATTTTAATTTTCTAACGATTCAGTTGGGTAGTTTTTGAGTTATTATATGCGGACAGACAGGCGGACGGACTGAACGACAACAATAGGTGCTACGTATTTACATAATTACGAACGCACCTAAAAACTTCATAAAAATATTTGCATTTTTAACGGAGTTATAAGCATTTATGTATCAACACTTTCATAGACGCACCCATATAATTTCTACTTTAAGACGCGTTTTCTCAAAACTTGATTTTTGACGACTAACACCAAGATTTAAAAAAAAAAACTGTTTGATGGAATGGTTCAATTTTATTTTATTTTATTTTTTTTATTTATTTATTTATTTATTTTTTTGCATGCATATAATATTATTAGCTATAGAATGAATTAAGGATATAACTGTCACTTAAAAAAAACATTGTTAAAAAATCTCTCAAACTTGAAAATTTAACCCCCCCCCCCCCCTAAAAAATACAACTTTTTTGTCATTAAAAATACTCAAAATATTAAACTATCCAAAATATATTAATTCATTCTATAGATAATGATGTTATATGCATGCAAAAAAAATTAAGTCATTCCCTCAAAGAGTTTTTTTTTTTTTTTTTTTTTTTTTTTTAAATCTTGGTGTCAGTCGTCAAAAATCAAGTTTTGAGAAAACGCGACTTAAAGTTGAAATTATATGGGTGCGGCTATGAAAGAGTTGATACATAAATGCTTATAACTCCGTTAAAAATGCAGATATTTTTATGCGTTTTTTTTTTTTTTTTTTCACTGAGTTAAGAATTAATTGAATAATCAAACTAGGTCATAAAAAAAAATCGATTTTTTGAAAAGTTTTCAACCCCTGAGCCCCTTTAATGCAGTAAATTTAGCAAAACAGAACCTTGTATAACGGGATATGTTTCTGATATCACAGAAAAGGATTACAGTGCAAATATATCGGGTACGCCAAAATAATTTTGAGCTCTGTAACTGATTTATTTTCACGAGTCTTTAATGTATTTTGATTTGTAAAATTTATGAGAAAGGAACAAATTTATAATGCAATCTTGCCTCAAACAAAAAAAATTGCATGCGTTCTATTAAAAAGAATACTGTACAATTAATTATAACTGTTCGTTTGAAAATCTTTTCAAAATGGAATTTTTTTTATGTCCATAGCAATTCCGTTGTCGCAGATTTTACTGCATAAGATTGGTATGTTTATTTTGTACAACAAAACCTATTAAGGCGAAAATTCAAAACTCAATTAAAATATTCTATTTTAAAGAGATGATATGATAATCCTTACTTAGAGTCCGTCAGTGTTCTACTTTTAAGACATCCTTTCGTTATAAACAGGCTTCATTTGTCATATATCCTTAGTAACCCCCAGCACAAAAACGATGTGATCTGAATATGTAATAAGTTTTAAGAAATAATTTTTATAAAGCGAATTCTTCACCATCTATATATGATATTTTCGATTTAAAAAAATATTTCACTAAAAAATTCCATAAATCATCATGCTATACATTAAATATTAAAATAAAATAATTTCAAATACATTAAACAATTCTGCAGTTTTAAACATTGTTTCCACTTATGAAATCCCTGGAATCGCATATCTTATAATTTATCAATTTTTCGAACCTCTTTATATTAATAGTAACCCCTAGTGAGAAAGCAAAGTGATCTCAATATGTAACCCGTTTAGAGATTTTTTTCTACAGATTTTGTTTTGTTTTTTTCTTCTATTTATTATAGATTTTTGTACTCTTTACATTTTATAGAGTATATGTTTTATTATAGATTTTTTAAAAAAATCATTAAAACTTCAATACATCTTCATGCTATACATTATATATTAAAACTAGTATTAAAAAATGCTCTGACGAGCACCAAAAAAGGTTAATATGTTTTTAAGTATGAAAAAGGGTTTGACAAGTGCTTCTGTTAATTACTGAGCATGAGGAAGGACAAGGGATTCCTTCTTGGCTACAACTCACTTCAATGCCAACTTTGAAAAAATCATATTTGCGCTTTTTCCGTGAAAACAAATTAGTCGCAGTTACTATAAAAATGTATAGTGTAAAGACATAACCAGTAAAGATACAGCTTAATTAGACATAAATGTAAGAGAAGACGACATAGTGCCAAAAACCTAGTTCCTGTAGGTATCACATTCATGCACTGCACCAAGCATGCCCTAAGTGTATAATTGCACAGAAAATTGATTTGTAGTATAGTGCAGCGTGAACTGTGCAGTTAACATCAGGGATGTAGTGCAGGTTATACGCCGTATACCTTCTGGACTTTTTAATAGAACACCATATACCCTCTGTTTCTCAAGAAAGCTTATAGTATACACATTCTAGGGTATCCCTCTGCTTAGAGCATATATCCTATGTTATTTTTACGACTACACTCCTGGTTAACATCTAAAGCTCGATGGGAAGTTCTACTAAAGAACCGCAAATTTCTTTTATATGGAAAAAGCGCAAATATGATTTTTTCAAAGTTGGCATTGAAGTGAGTTGTAGCCAAGAAGGAATCCCTTGTCCTTTCTCATGCTCAGTAATTAACAGAAGCACTTGTCAAACCCTTTTTCATACTTAAAAACATATTAACCTTTTTTGGTGCTCGTCATAGCATTTTTTAATACTAGTCATTTAATTTTTTTGATAATAACTGAAGATTTTCTAATATCTTAAAAAGAAAAATAATTGCTGCTGTCAAAATTTATAAAATGATAACAACAGCATAAAATTTTGATGTATCAGAATAATTATAAAAATCATTGCATTGCTATATAAAATGCATGATATGAAAAATAAACCACGGATTTGAACGAAAAAAGTACAGAACTTTATTAAAAGAATTAAAAGACATACCAATTAAATACATTCAACTTAATTTCTCAAATGAAACATTCACAACTAGAAAAATTCTAGAAATTGAATAACAATTAATATAAGAATATTCCCGAAGGAATAATAATTTAACACAAAAGCATTTCTAAACAAAACGAACTTACATCCGACGGGATTTGAACTCTCTATCCGCTGCTGAGCAGCCAAATGCCTTACCTCGAGAGTCCTAGTTTAACACCAGAGATGTTGCAAATTTTGCTATAGTACCTATATAAATACCAGCATAAGTCTTGTGACTGTCATCAACAGCTCCGATCTGATTGTTTTATTTTTTATATGCCCGACGGCTATTTTCCTACTTTTATTTTAGCTACTCGAAACAATCGCCAAATAGGTTTCCTTCGCCATAATTTCATTTTAAATATAAAGCTGCCACTAGCTTTATTTAAAATACAAGACTTTCATTAAAAAACACTTAAATTAAAAATACATATATCAGATACATTTAACTTGCACGTTTTTCTTTCATTTTATTAAAAATACTATAAGTAAATATATAACTACTTAATTTATCCCCTCGACCAAAGTACGATAGACAAACTGTAAGATTATATGCCAATAATGGATGAACATAAATGTTACACTTCCTTGACATTAAACCCGCTACACTTGTTTTGTTAAGTGATCAAATGATTTTAAATTTATTTGCTCTTTTGTTATTTAATATAAATTTTATGCCAATAAGCTCTATGCCAATAAGCTGCCAATGACTCTCGAGGTAAGGCATTTGGCTGCTCAGCAGAGGATAGAGAGTTCAAATCCCGTCGGATGTAAGTTCGTTTTGTTTAGAAATGCTTTTGTGTTAAATTATTATTCCTTCGGGAATATTCTTATATTAATTGTTATTCAATTTCCAGAATTTTTCTAGTTGTGAATGTTTCATTTGAGAAATTAAGTTGAATGTATTTAATTGGTATGTCTTTTAATTCTTTTAATAAAGTTCTGTACTTTTTTCGTTCAAATCCGTGGTTTATTTTGCTCTTGATATTAATTAAGAAAAATATAATATATAATTTATTAAAGTTACTTTATGGTTGTATCCGCCGACATTATTTGGTTAAATAAAAAGCATTTAACTCCTTACAAATTTCCGCTAACATTGATATTTTTGGTACCTTCGTATTAATGCCATCGCAGTAAAAGTTGTGCTAATGCGCCAATAAAGAGTGATCTTGTTGTTCGTGCCTTTTTAGTGTTTTTTTTTTTTTTTTTTTTGCTCATTTTGACGTCATTTTTAGTATTTTAGTACTTTTTTAGCCTATTTTTGATGCCATTTTTTGTGCGCGTGCGAACAAGATTGCTCTTTATTGGCACATTAGCGCAACTTCTGCTGCGGTGGCGTTAATACGTAATACCATATTTTTTATGCTCTTTAATAAATTCTAATATTACATTTAAAATACTTCAATGTTATTCACATACGCGATATCTTACAAATATTTCTTTATGGTTTGATTTGATAAATTCTGCATTAAAATATGAAAACTTTTATTAGTATTCTTTTGTTCGAAATCACCTGAATAAATAAAATTTTATATTTGGTACGTCTCGATGTCATAACTAAACTTCATCATTAAAGTAATCCTTTTCGTTAATGACTTTTATTTTTTTAACCTAAATTCATCAATTTTCTAAACTTTAAGTTTTTTAATGGCAACATTTTTACTTTTGAGTAATTTGGCGAATAGTTTGGCGATTTCTATAAATGGGTGAAATTGGTCGACCAGATAAACAAGTAGCACTGTACGTAATGTAAATAAAACAGGTATGCATTTTTGGCACAGATGTCATATGCGCACCATGTTGGCGAATTTTTTTTTCTGACGCCAATGTCATATGCGCATCGGAGTATTTAACTGAATCCAGAGTGTCGTTATTTTGCTTGATATGTCAACCCGGATGTTGTTCTTTACTTTTTAATAAATAATTTTTTCTTTTTTTTAAATATATAAATTGTTTTGTTCTATTAAACAAATCGTCAAAATAGATAGTGAATATGATACATGAAAATAACAAAAAAAAAAAAAAAAGGTATTTTTTCACGTGATTTATCTAATTTATTTATTTATGTTACATACATAGCAATTTTTATGTTCATTTAAACTTACGTGCAACAATTACAAGAAGAAACAAATATAAGAAAAATACTATCTTCAGCTGAAAATTTCAGACAAAAATTCGATTTTCTCAGCGACCGACAAACATACAAAGATGAAAAAAAAAAACTGTTCTAAGTTTTACCATGAGGATTAAAATAAACCAAAAACGAAGTTAATCCATCCACGGAAACGTTATCTAAACTTAGTTGAACTTTTTGCTTTCATTTTTTCATTAAAAATTAAATAAAAAACTATTCGAAGCTGCAGTAATTTTTTGAATGCTATCATTTGATTTGTCTCGTCGAGCTCTATCTTTTAAAAAAAATTTCACTGCCGTATCTCAACTGGTTCGCCAGAAATTTTAGAAAGTTGTTTGCACTTTCTATTTCTTAAACATATTATACCAAACGCTACCGCGTTTGCTATGATAAAATATTTTTTTAATTTAAGACAGTTTTTTCTTCCTCATTTTTTAGTTTGATTTTTTCAACAGATTCAGTTTTTTTTCTTCTGTTTATTATAGATTTTTGTACTCTCTATAGATTTTATATAGTATATGTTTATTATAGATTAAAAAAAAAATATTTCATTAAAACTTCAATACATCTTCATGCTATACATTATATATTAAAATAAAATAATTTCAAGTACATGAAACATTTCTGCAGTTTTAACCATTGTTTTCCATATGTGAAATCTTTGCAATCGCATATCTCATAATTTATCAATTCCAATGCTCTTTACATCATTAGTAACCCCTAGTGAGGAAGCAATGAGTCGTGTGATCTGAATATGTGACCCGATTAAAGAGCCATTCTTTATAAAAGCTCATCTTGCTCTTCTACGTTCCCCGGATCGATAGAGCCAGACTCCGGACACTCTGGAGCCGGATACCTCTTTTATTTTTGTGTTTATCTGATTATTTTTTACTTCTTCTGGCAAAATAAAATACTTTGTCAGAACTGTTTTCATTTATCTTTGGGATTTTATTATTATTATTATTATTTCTGGAAAATTTTGAGGAATGCAGTTAAATATTTTAATATCTTTTTTTTATTTATTTATCACAGACAAAGATACGGAGTATAATTTTGATGATTCAATTTCGTTATATATCATTTAGACGTTTTTCAAAAAGAAAAGTAAATTTATTGGATGTTATTTTCAAATCTAAATGTATTATTAACTAAATCAAAGAATATCACATATTATTATCATTAAAATAAAAGTGTATACCGGAACGTCCATTCTTTATTGTTGTGACAATAAAAAAAAAAAAAAAATTCAGAAATACTTCAAATTATTTTATTACAAAAAGTAATAAAGATAAAATGGATATAACCTGTTAAAATTAATTGTGCTTACACTCATATAACATATAGCAAATTTGTAAGAAAAGTATTTTACTTGACTAAATCAAAATGTTTTTAGTTACAAATTGAAATGAGAAGGATGCGAATTCGGAAACGTTTTTGATCCTTTTTAAAACAAATTTTTTTCATTTAAATCTATTTTTAAATGATAAATTTCCTTAGGTGAAAATGTTCTCCCAATATAACATCCTTAGTGAGCAAATGCTCTGGCACTAACGTTTCAAAAAGTTGGCAGGTGAATGTTATATGCCACCCACCCGTAAGACATGGTGACGTCACGGTGACGTCGTTGTGAAGTCACATTGTGACTTTGTGACCGTCGATGTGACGTCACGTGACGTCGATGTGAAGTCACTGTAACTAAAATGTGAAGTCGTTATGGCCGTTTTAGAGCTCGTTTGTGACGTCACATTGTGACAACTTTGTGACGTCACGATGTGACCAAAATGTGAAAAATGTGTCATTTGTGACAAAATTGTCATTAAAACTGTGACTATTCTGTGACGATAGTGACAAGGTTGTGAAGATAGTTTGTGATTATTTTTTGATTTGTGACAAATTTGTCACTAACTTTGTGACGGTGGCAGCATTGTCAATGTTGTGAAGTTACACTGGGACACAATTATACAGTTATGAACAATGTTATACAGAGTAAAATCTTTTACGTCTATAATTTTATTATACTTTGGCGATACATCTCAATTAAAACTTGGGAGCTGCTATAAAAAGAATGTACCAAAACAAAGTCACTGAATCAAAATGTAATGCCATGCAGACTTTAATCTTTGATACATTTTTTTTCTGTTGCAATAAATGAGAATATTTAAGACAATTGAATATTCAATCTATCACAATTATTTGAAATATAGCAATTTGTTTTTCTAATAAGCATTAAAATTATCATAAAAACACTTCCTTTAAGGTTACTAGTCACAGAAAAAGACCCGGATGATAATGTAAAATCTGTGGGAGAGTTCTTTTCAAATATCGCGCTCAAATTTTAATATTTTTGCATGATTTTTTGCATAGGATAGCTGAGGACGATCTACAACCGGCCTATTTTTTATTTTTTCAATTTTGCTTATATATTTTTTATATTATGATAGTTTCAATATCAGAACCTGTTTAAACCGGTTTTGAAATTTAAAATATTTTTTTAATCTGAAACCAAAATTGAAAAAGTAAAAACTAGGATGGTTGTGGATCGCCTTTAGCTATCCTATGCAAAAAAAATCATGTAAAAATATTAAAATTTGAGCGAGATATTGTAAAAGAACGCTCCCACAGACTTTACATTATCATCCGGGTCTTTTTCTGTGGCTAGTGTAGCAACTTATAGAAAGAGTTTTTTCCTTTTTTAATTTTAATGCTTATTAGAAAAACAAATTGCTGAATTTGAAATAATTGTAATAGATCGAATATTCAATTATCCTAAATATTCTCATTTATTGCAACAGAAAAAAATATGTAACAAAGATTAAAATCTGCATAGCATTACATTTTGATTCAGTAACTTTCTTTTGGTACATTCTTTTTATAGCAGCTCCTAAGTTTTAATTGAGATATATCGCCAAAGTATAATAAAATTATCGATGTAAGTGATTTTACACTACATAACAATATTCATAACTGTATAATTGTGTCCCAGTGGGACTTCACAATATTGATAACAAAGTTAACATCACAAAGTTAGTGACAAATTTGTCTCAAATCAAAAAAATATTCGTAAACTGTCTTCTATGAATATTAAAATATTATTAAAACATGCAAAATGGAATTATAAAAAAAAAAATAATAATAAAGCTAAATATTTATTAGTATATTAATAAACAAAAAAAAAAAAAAAACATTGATGGGATATCCATAACTGGAAAGTTGTCCATCAAAGACACATCTACCTAATAAAAATTCCGACGATAAACATAAAATAGAACAACAAATACGTTAATTATAATTATTAATATTTTATTTATAATATTAGAAAGTATTTATAATACCCACTTTAATCACGATGTATACTAATACTACATATAATGGATATTTTGAAATTTACCTCTGTAAAATGATTCATTAAAAGAAATAATAAAAGTGTCTGGAATGAAAAATTAATAATAAAATACAGTTATTACTTTTAGCTTCATACCGTTCAAGTATTTGCGTTATTTGTTTTAAATATAATCATGTTTAAATTCTTATTGATTTTCTTAACTTCCAAATTCTCTCTGAAAACATTCCAATAAGAATATTTACAACTGAAACTTTTTCACCCACAATGACTTTCTATTCAAAAATTTTATAACATTTCACAGGTTAAAAAATACATTAAAGAATCACTAACGTTATTGTTTTCTTTTAATAGTTCTTCTCGTTCTCTTATAAATTCTTTTTCTGAGCGGATGCATTTTTTTAAATAACATTATGCAATGTTTCCGAAGATTACTTAATACAAAAATTAAAAAAGGATGTTTGTTAATAATTTTATTCTATAAAAAAGCTTCTTTATTACAAAATATAATTATCTTTAAATGTTTAATAAATATATTAACAATTTATTATAATATATTTTCATATGATTTTATGTTTATGGAAACATTTTAACCAATTATTTTAAAAAAGGAAACAACGCAGATTAAAATGCAATTAAAATCACTACCTTTGACAACCTAATCCAAATTATTAATAATCAAGATTTTTAAGACTTTATTAAGTTAATAAAGCATTAATGTTTTATAGCATGTTTTTGAGAAGGTAATTAAAATCCTTCTCAGAATAATAATAATAATAAATGCAACCATGAAAAATAATATTTTTCCATACCTTTTTTCCATCGAATTCATTCGTTCTAGTTAGTCTTTTTGTTGCACAAACTAAATCCGATAACAATTAAAGTGGCAAAGACCAAATCATTTTAACAGTCAAAGCCCCCTTAATTTTCTCGGACTTATGTTTTGCCGCTTCGAAGAGTTGTAGTGGACATTCTTGTTTAAATTGTAAATCCGTGTCAATACGCATCTGCTAACAATTCACAGCTCCCATAAATTCCAGTCAACTAACTTCTCGCGTCTTCTATCATCAATTTAAAATATTTTTGTTTACGTTTATTTATTCTTTCGCTTGCAGACTATAGACTCTAGCGAGAATCCTAACTATCGTGCAAGGCACTCTCGTTTCCAGGGTTTGTCAACATCAGCGATATTTTATTTTCCCAGTGTGCTTTGCGCTAGTCAGCTGTTGTTGTGATAGTAAACAGGAGTGTAGGTTTTTTATTTCGGTAAAATTTCTTAAAAGGTGTTAAAGAATAATAAAGTATCAAAATTACATGTTAAAAAAATGTTTAAAAAAATAAACAAATAAATAAACAAACGAAAAATAAAAATAAATTTAAAAAATATTTCTCGCATGTGACATTCCTGTTACGTCATTTCTCTTATGGTTTTATTTTTCTTAACCGGAGCTGTTTAATCTCTGGTTACGAGAGTAGCCTGCACGGACTCCCGCTAGAGTCTTGTCTTGCAGACGATTTTCACTTTCCATGCGCATGATCGTTTTGTTTTTTCTTTTCTTATGCAATATTTTGGAGTTTAAATACGCAATAATTTTATAAGGGTAATTCTGATCATTTTTTTTTTTTTTTTTTTGAAAAATTTTTTACTGTATTTTTATTTTTTATTTTTATTAGTTTCAAAACAATTCAAGTTAAAATGAATTGTAAAATCATTTTTTTCTTTTTTGTAAATAATAGTTAATAATAATCACAATTAAAGTTTATTAGATAAAATTTTGTTTAAGTTTTTAAAGATTTAAAATAATAGATTTAACGCTAATAAAAAAGTTTGTATCACATGTGAACATACATAGTATCTTCTTAATACAAAACAAGTTGGAAATTGCACGTGAAGCGTAGCAAATGAGGTGCATTCGTACTATAAGTTTTAAAATATTCAGACGTTGCTGGTATAGTAGAGCGTACTTTGGATACAGTATAGTGGTCGAAATCTTTGTGTTCCTGTAAATATGCATGGAGTAATTTTTATTATACTTCATTAACGTATATCTTATTCATAAAATGTAAAGTAGGTTAATATAATTAAAACACGCCCCAAACAATGTTTCCCCGTATAACATTATTTAGTGGAATACATTTATGTGGCCCTGTAATTTAATAATAAATATTCCTTGCATCCCAGATTGTACAGAATGTATATTTTAGTACATGCATCATAGATTCATATCAATTATATTATGTTCAAATGAGTGTAACACCATTAAAATGCATTTGAAACATTTTTTAAATTGATCGTAATGTAACGTAATACTTTTGATTGTCTCTGTAATTGATCTATGCATCCGATTTTCATAACATTTGAAATGACTCGACAAAATTATGTAATAGTTATACATTTTAAATTTCATACGATTAAAATGCATTTGAAACTTTTTTCCCATTGATCGTAATGTAATGGAATACTTTTGATTGTCCCTGTAATTGATCTATGTACCCGATTTTCATAACATTTGAAATGACTCGACAAAATCATGTAATAAATATACGTTTTAAATTTCAAACGATTAAAATGCATTTGAAACTTTTTTCCCCATTGACCGTAGTGTAACGGAATCCTTTTGATTGTCCCTGTAATTGATCTATCCATCCGATTTTCATAAAATTTGAAATGACTCGACAAAATTATGTAATAATTATATATTTTAAATTTCAAATGATTCGGTTGGATAGTTTTTGCGTTGTTATATGCGGACAGACAGACGGACAGACAGACGGACAGACAGACAGACAGACGGACGGACAGACAGACAGACGGACGGACGGACGGACAGACAGATAGACGGACAGACGGACGGACTGAGCAACAACAATAGGTGCTACGTATTTACATAATTACGAACGCACCTAAAAAGGAGGGTTATAGAGGATAAAAGCTTTTTATTTGTGTCTTTCGATTCGATTTCGGTCTAAAAATCTTTTTTCAGTCTATCCTAATTAATAATTATGTGTAATACATCCATTTTTTAATACAAATATTGAGGACGTTATTTGCAGTGGCATTACAGTGACGTCACAAAAACTTTTTCAATTGACAGAAAAATATTTTTTCCATTAAATAACATCTTTTGAAGAATTTTTGTATTTTTTTTAAATTATGTAAGAAGGTCACATTTTAGTCACAATGTGACTTCACTGAGTAGTGGCCTTTTGGTACAGTGACGTCAAAAAACTTTTTCAATTGACAGAAAATTATTTTTTCCAGTCAATAACATCTTTTGAAGAATTTTGGTATATATTTTTTAATTTTCTAAGAAGGTCACATTTCAGTCACAATGTGACGTCACTGAGGGGTGGCATTTTGGTCACAAGTGTGACGTCACATTTCAGTCACAATATGACGTCACAGAGGGGTGGCATTTTGGTCACAGATGTGACGTGACCACAGTGACTCACAGTGACGTCACTGTGACCTTATTGGCTCTATACATTTAGCTAACATAATATGCAAATGAAATTTTGCTATCGTTGACGCATGCGCAGTAAAAAATTATTTAGTAAACCAACTCATTTTCTATACAATTTTCATTATTTTTTAATTCTGATTACAGGGTACTGTGTGCAATGTTGTTTGTCATATTTTCTGAAAAAAAATATTATTTTATATTAGGAACTCTGAAAATTATAAGGAAAAAACTTGTGACGTCATGAAAAAACCTGTGACGTCACTGTGACCATGCATGCTATGTGGGCAGTGACAGCTCATAGGTGCAATTTAGCAACATGTCACATTGAATTTTTTCTCCAGTCTTTATGAAACACTTGAATGCTTGAAATAAATGCTTGAAATTTTTAATATTGACAATTTGGTATCGCTTCTATTTAAAAAAAATATTTTTTAATATTATATGTTGAAATTTTATTTTATTTTATTTATGTTTAACACTTTCCGGCGCACTACTCTTTAAAGTTGGAATTTAAAGAAAAAAAATATTAGGCAATCTATTTAGACCTAGAGGAGTACACAGGTATTGTTTTGTAAGGATTGCACTAACCATTTTAATTATACAGCTGTTGCCGAAGTGGTCACCTCCCATAAGTAAAGCATTGATAAGCGCAGTGAGAAGAGCATTGCTGTGAAGCGCTTATTACAGTAAAACATTTTACCTATTATTTAAAAACAGTAGAGTTTGATCTCTGTGGTGCTGCCATCTAGAACTCATAAGAAAGATTTAAAGTAGCCATCAGAGTAGTTTTTAAAATATTCACGGAGTTTTTGTGTCTCTAAACAGGGGGAACTTTAGGTGTTGCCGACCCGGCAACACTGCGGGTTAAGGGGTTAATTTCGATAAAAATAAATTAAAATTGTTCTTTGACTGCGCGCAAAATTACTCAAAAAATAACAAAGCAAATTGCATCAAACTTGGTAAAATCTTCATTTAAAGTTAAGGAATAATTTTTATTTATAGTTGGCAGTTTTTCAATAAAAATGATTTTTTTTATTTTAAAATTTAAATTTAAAATAAATAAATTTTTTTCAAATGAACTCTAAGTTCAAAATACATTAGTATATCATTATCAATATTTCTGGGGTCTGTTAAATCAGTAGTTTTGCTACAATCTTACTCGCAAGGCATGCAAATCAAAAAATAATTTAACATTTTTTAATCAAAATTGAGCATTAAAAAAATTTAAAAAATGAAATTTCAATGTAGAATAGTAAAGAAATATTTCAAATAGAAGACGCATGAAGTTTTCTATATTAAAAATGTCGGTAAACTGAGTTTTAACCCACTTCTTAATTGCGTTTTTTTTTTTTTTTTTTTTTTTTTTTTTTTTTTTTTTTTTTTTTTGACGCGCGATGACTGCGCCATGGCTTGCTTTCTTTTCCGTTTAGGTGCTGCTCTTCTTGGCAACCCTTGGAGATTCGGAGAGATTCCGCTCCTCGGCTTGCGCATGCTTCGTTCGTTCTTTCTTTTCTAGTTTTCTTATTGGACGAGAGAGGAGAAACATTTAAAAGTGTGAAGTCTCGCGCCTTGAAATTAATTAAATATCTTGTGTCTCATTGGAGGCCGTTGGATTTCGAAGAGTGTAACATCGAGTGAGTAAATTTTTTGGGGGCAATATACGAGAGTTTTTTTTAAATTAGAAACCTTTGTTTTGTATTTAAAAGGAAGTATTTTCTACATTTCTATTGTTTTTTGAATGCAGAGACCGTGCTTTGTATTTAAAAGTAAGTGTTTTAGGCCTTTCTTTAGTACTTTAGATGTTTTGAATCTTAATGTTATTTAGTTTCATATTATATATAAAAGAAAATCATTATTTGAATTCAAAGCTTAGTATATTTCTTTAGAAAATCTATTATTGATTTCTTTTTTTAGTTAAAAAAAGGCTGGTTTTGTTTTTAAAAGAAGGTATGTCTTTTGCGTAGTATCCCCTGGACTTAAATCCTGCGACAAAGCGCAAAAGCGCGCCAATGTAGCGATATTTTGGAAGCGCGCCAAGAAGGGAGTTAAATCTCAGTCGCGCCAAAAATGTTTATAGGGGCTGAGAAAAAAAAATTAATGTGATATGTTTCTAAATTGCACTTCCAGATAAAAAGTAAAAATCGTGAGACCCCTTGAAACCGCTAATGTCTTCTTGCGTGACAATTTTTTCTGTTGTAAAACTTTCAGAGAGACCTTCGTATATCAGAATGACTTTCGTATTATCGCTTGTACTACCCTGCATACATTGGTGCTCATGTTCATACCTTTAAAATATATACTATTAATTGTAAGACAATAAATTGTCTTCTTCAATACAAGTCTTTTGACGTATCATATATCCAAATACGTTTCTATAAATCCAGACCAGAAAGTTTTGCCATCTACAAACGATCCTCGCACTATTCAGATTGGGAACCTTTTCGATTTATTACTTCATTACTTTATAACCTCTTATTACATTATTATCTTATTATTGTACACACATGCTTATATCCATACTTTTAAAATCTATACTATTAACAGTTAGGCTGTTTTTCTTGTAGGCAAGTCTTTTGACATATCATACATACGAATCCGTTTCTACAGTCCCAGACCAGAGAGCTTTGCCATCTACAAACGGACCACGCTCGATTCGGACTGGGAGCCTTACCAGTTCTACAGTGCCTCTTGCAACCAGACTTACGGCCTACCGGACGGCGGTCACGTGACCAGAGACAACGAGACTCAACCTCTGTGCACGTCGGAGTTCAGCGATATTTCGCCTCTGACGGGCGGTACTGTAGTTTTCAGTACCCTAGAGGATCGTCCTGGTTCTTATGATTTCGAAAACAATTTACCCTTACAGGTGAGTATTCTTGTGTTGAATATACAAGGTATCCCAGAAGTAATGGGACAAACTTCAAGGTAGGGGACATCACAAGGATTCAGGATTGTAAAGCAATCCATGGTCGGAAACGTCATGGGAAAGTAGTATAACAGGTACAAGGGACGAAGAGACACAAGAATGCGATCATCTGAAATAATTTATTGGTCAACGATATTACACAAACTGCGGTAGATGATATGTGAAAATGTTACAAAAGATGTTCAAAGTTTCCACCATTGCTACCGATGTATGCATTACACTTGTAACGTTATATGCATGCTGAGTGTCATTTATAACGGTTGGTTGGTCGTGGTGGGAGTTAAATGCAGACATACTCAGTACTTAAGATAAAACAACAAAGTTTATTAAAATGATGAGGGCTGAAGGGAAGTGGAGCAGGTCTTAAATTTACACAACTGAGAATACTATGAAAAAGCTAAACACATACTCACAGGCTCTGGCCTAGCTCAATCGTGGCACCTTCTAATACTTCTCATTATCTCTTGGCTGAGCTACTAGATAAAGCTTAATTAGACAGCCCGTGGCTGTATGTATTTCTTTATTCACAAATAATCAAAATGAAACTACTATAAATTTTCTTACCACGGCCACTCTCAAATCGAATATCGAAACTCCTTTACACTTCACTGGAGGCTTCGCTGCTAGTTTCAATTTGCTAGCACTTCGCTAACTAATAATTCCCTTCGCTAACTAACGCCAAATAGCCTCACTCGCTGGCTACCGCCACAGATGCTCTCACTCACTGGCTACTCGCTGGCTAATGCCAGGGACGCTCTCTCGCTGGCTAATGCTTAGAGACACTCACAACACACACACACCCAAGCTTTTGTATGCTGCAAACTGAGATACTTCACATTAACATATTACTAATAACCGCGAGCTAACTGCAGAATCCGAAAGAGCACACACACTCTAGAAAGTTAAAGTAAAAGAGAGGATAGATGTCGCTTTTACGCTTACACATGTTAAATTATTGACGTCACGATCTCAGAAATACTAGAGTGCCTTTATGCAAAGGTCACTCCCTCACACACTGTCTAACCATGGGTTGGCGGACTCACTGTAATACACCTGAATATTGTTGGATATCCGCAATAGAACAGGTCTTGCAACCTGATCCATTTCAGATTCCACAGACACAGCGTTTTTCAGTACTTTGAACATCTTTTGGAACATTTTCACATATCTTTTACCACAGTAAATGTAAAATCCTTGACCAATAAATTATTTCAGATGATCTCAGTCTTGTGTCTCTTCTTCCCTTGTACCTGTCATACTACCTTTTCATGACGTTTCCGACCACGGGTTGCTATTCTGAAGCAATTCTGAATCCTTGTGATGTGCCTACCTTCCCTTAAAGTTTGTCCCTTTACGTCAGGGACACTCTGTATATTGTTATTAATATTTTTTTTTTCATTAGATTGTTTGTATGTCGAAATTGGAATAATACAATTGCTTCACTTACTAAATGAATATGGAATATGTGATTTATCACGTATAGAATGATAAATCATGTATTACATATTCAATAATTCCAAGCATAATTTCACTGCGGAAGATTAATTCGGAACTTTATAAGTGCGAGTAATACTCGAAAGTAGCAATATTTGATGCTATTTAGGCTTCATATCTCTCTAGACTTTCATGATATATCCATTTATAGTTTTCATGTATATGCAATTGTACACAATCCTACACTCTAAAAAGAACATTGTAAAGTTGCTAAATTTTTTTAAAGAAAATTGTATTCCAAGTACTTTTTATGCAACGGCAACAACAAAAATTTGTATAAATTTGTACAGATATTCTTACGGGCGGCACTATTGTTTTCAGTACCCTGGAGGATCGCCCTGGTTCTTATGATTTCGAAAACAATTTACCCTTACAAGTGAGTATTTTTGTGCTAAATCTATATTGTTGTTAACACTAGAACCGCGGCAAAATTCATTCAAGTTTTATAAAAATATTTCTCACCGGAATTTTCATATAAAACAGTTTAAGTTATTTATTGAAAATATTTTTGCTCAGCATATATTTAGATTATTTTATTAAGAGTTTTCTGGTTCGAATCGATATTTCTCCATATAATACGGGTCAAAATGACCCGTTGCCGCGGTTCTAGTGTTAATATTGTTTTTTCCCTTTGTCACGTTCATGTCTAAAAAGGAGTACGAAGTTCTATCAGTAAGCACTCCCGGCGTATTGTTGGAATGCTGGAATGGACACTCCGTAGGGGCTGGGTAGAAAAAGAATGAAAAAAACTGAGAGAGAGAGAGCTTTTGGACGATATACGATACGATCGTATTTCTGACCGGCTAGTTTTTTTTATTTGTTTATTGTTAATGCTCTCAGAATGTGGCCGTTAGTAAAGGATACTGATTAATGATACTTAAATATTGATGTAGACATACTTAAATACTGATATAAATATACTTAAGATATACTATAGATATACTATAGTACATAATATTAAGTATACTACAGATGTACTATAGTATATAATATTAAGTATACTACAGATGAACTTAAATACTGATATAGATGTACTTAAGGGTGTTCTTAAATCGAAAAGGGCAACTTTGTTATATAAGTTTCAATTAATTTTTGTTCGGAAATGCATGAAACTAGCAGGCGTTGTTATTCAGAAACTATGAAATCACACTCATTTTTCTGTTTTTGTGCAAACGCAATAGATATTTGAGAACGTGCCGTCAGGAAGGATGTTTCGAACCGGATTTTTCGACGAAAGCATAAAATCCTGCCAAGGAGAGGTCGAAAATTACGTGATCACGTGATCAAAATAGTTTATAACTCGGTAGGTAATTTAATGATCACAAAATGAAAAACTTAGTTCGATTCGAAAATGCTTCCCTAGCCAGACCATCCAGTTTCATATCTTTTCCGTTAAAAAATGATTTGTTAATGTGTCAAAATGTTTTGAGCGCATTGAGCGGAATAGTTGAGAGCATCTTTAAATGTAGATATACTTAAATACTGACTAATGTACATATATTTTTTTCTCGCTTAATGTCAATTAAACAAATTTTGTTTTCTATTGAAGGCATGTGTTATTTTGTGTCACTCGTCCATAGTAATATCAGAAATCAATGCACAGAAGTTAGCCTGTGACACCCTTTAACGCTTTATCCGCCGAAATTTGAATAATAAAGTTGCTTAATTTGAATAATTATTTTTACTGATGGAATATGTAATACGTGACTTATCACATATCATGAGATAAATAACGCTTTACATACTCAATAATTCGAAGCGTAATTTCACTGCTGAAAATTAATTGGAAAATTACAATTATAAATATTTATTAATTAGTTTAAATTAGATATTTCAAACAACAATTTGACTTTTAGATAATTTTTTAATTAAATAAAGAATACTGCCCAGTTAAACTGATGGCATTGAGCTCACGGGCTACAAATACTAATTGTACATTAAAGCCTTATATTTTCAAGGGTTAATTCCGTTCGAAAAAAAAATTAAGAAGGGGAAACAGCTCTCCCCTTTCCTCTTTTTTTATACTTAATCATTGAACCTCCTATACTATCAAAGACATGCTTTATCATATAAAAAATCTATATCCAAAATTCAGAGCAAATTAGATAATTCTTAATTAATAAGAACCCATTTAGCATTTATATAATTTAAAAGGAGTTATCCCCTTCTTTTATACTTAACCATTAAACTTCCAAAACTATTCAGAGATTTGAACGAAATCTGAAAATTCTGCTTGAAAAACCTATTTATATAAATTAAGAGGGGGGGAGAGGCATTAGAACCCCTGTTGCCCCTATTTATACTTATTCAATGAACACCAAATAGCAGTCACGGAATCGCCTCATCAGAATGATCCTAATCTAAATTTTGAACGAAAACTTAATTCTGCATGAAAATCCCATTTATATCAACTAACGGGGGGGGGGCATTAGAACCCCTGTTCCCCCTATTTATACTTATTCAATGAACACCTAATAACAGTCACGGAATCGCCTCATCAGAATGATCCTAATCTAAATTTTGAAAACTTAATTCTGCATGAAAATCCCATTTATATCAACTAACGGGGGGCATGAGCCCCCCGTTCCCCCTCTTATACATATCGAATGAACTCCAAAAACTAATCAGGGAAGCGCCTTGTCAGGATATACCTATATACAAAATTTCAAGTGGATCCGATATTTTTAGCATGAGTTATCGCGTTACGCACATACGAACAAACATACAGAACGGACGGGCACATAAGCTCTCAGGCTATGATAGCCTGTGAGCTAAAAAGTTGTTTTATTCAGAGTGTTATTTATGTAACACTTACTAAGGTCTATTGTGTAACGAGATGTGTAGATTGTATACAATGCTACATGAGAGATTATGCACATATCAAATATAAGCAGCAATGATTGAAAATGGTTTTTTTTGCGATATGTTTAGTATATATATATATATATATATATATTAAATATTTACTAAGATGTGTCATTTTCTTGTATAAAAAAATAAATAAATTTATGAGCAATATTCCAACAGTGCTGGAAAATATTAGAAAATCTATGCCGTGATGTCTCAACTTTTGTTCTTGTTTCAATTTATTTAAGAACTTTAATTTTACAGCGCATTTTAAATAAATGTTTTTCATAAAAAAAAAATACTTACAACTATTTTTTTTTCAGGAATGGGTCATAGCTACAGCAATTAGAATTACACTAGACAAAATGAATACCTTTGGTGATGAGATATTTGAAGATCCCATTGTTTTGAAGTCTTACTTTTTTGCCATAAGCGACTTCTCCGTCGGAGCTCGGTAAAATGCATTGTATTTTTTTTTTTTAACGTATATTAGTAGGGTATCCCAATAATTTAAGTTAACAATTTAATTTGAACTGATAAACTTAAAAGGATTTGAATAAAAATGAATGATTTGTAATAAAAATGAATTGTTACAACAAAAATACGGTCAGAAAATCGATTTTTTACTTTTGGCTTAATATTAAAATCATGATTTCTTAGCTTTCTAGATAAATTTGAATTTTTTTTTTCGATGTTACTTAAGATGCAAATTATATATATTTTAATATTAGTAAAAATAATATGAATTGGTTGGTTGAGTCGATAAAACAAAAGTACTAGAAAATTCATCTATTTTATTTTTATAACTTGAAATTTTTTTGTTAGATAGATTTCTTTACAATTCATAGAATCATTTATTATTGTATTCAAGTTATTTTTTATAAAATGGTCCAACACTCAAAAAATACGTCAAATTTGTAGTGCTTTAAAGTTAGTTAAAATTTGGAGATGATTACGAAGTCTGTCTGATAAATATCCCACTTTTATTTTTTTTCAAGCAAAACAGAGATTCTAATGCGGCACTATCGATCACATCGGAAAGGCACACCTTAATGTACAGGGTGGGGCATAAAGATTTCTCATTTTTAAGAGACCAATAAAAATATGTAGAACATTCAAAACAAATTTTTATGTTTACATTCGGAAAGAATAATATTTGCCATTTATTAATTTTTACAGTCTGTAACAATTTTTACTTACCCATCATACGTAGTATAGGGTAAGTCTTGCAATCGTTTTGAAAATCGAAAAAGATTTTTTGACGGATTTACACGTTTTGGATAGTGGAGATTCCGAAAAACATATTTTTAGAAAAAAAAATTTGCCGTCCGTCTGTCTGTCTGTCTGTAAACGCTCTATCTCCGAACAAATTGAGATAGAGACTTGAAATTTTGTATGTAGTTAGTATGTAAGCATGGGACGAACCCTATTTAATATCAGCAACCTCGATTATCCGGAACTATGTTTTTTGGACTCTCGAAAAATTCGTTCTGATGAAAGGTATATAAAAATTTTCAAATTTTTTTGTTCTAAGGAATGAACGTAAAAGGCAGTAAAATAACACACATTTTGCATATAGAACGAAGTCGATCGAATTATTAGTTGCCGAGATATTTGTAATCTTGTTTTGCACATTCTTCGATTTTTCGTGACCCTGTATTTCATTCAAATTTCAATTCAGAAGTATATTTTAATTGGAAATGAGACGCTTAATCCGACGCAATTAATTGTTAGTTAATAGAATTATTATTTTTGGAGTTATAAGGATGTTTCTTTTACGCAGTTCGGTACTACTTGAGTAGTTTGACGTTTTATATAATTTGTCGAAATTGGTACATCAGCAGTTCTTTAATATAGCATTACTACATGTATATTAACAATATTTAAATTTTGTTTATGAATTGCAATGCATTGTATAAATAGTTTTCACATGTTTTATTTTCATATACATATCCATCATGGATAAGTATTACGGTGGCCCCCAACGACTAGTTTTTTTTTTTTTTTTTTCGGACAAAGTTCGGGTACTTTTACAGACAGGTCTCGTTCACACATTGGATTGAAATAACTTTTGCATAAGTAACAGATATGAAAATTAAAAAAAATATTTATTTTGGTTTTATAATTTTTTTTTTTTTTTTTTTTTTTTTTTTTTTTAGAGATAGACGTTATATATCATAGAAATCATTTATTATAGGCTTAAAATTATTTTTCATAAGATGGTTCAAAACTCAAAAGTAAGTAAAATTTGTGGTCCGAAGTTGATTTGGGTATTGATTAATCATACTGCATTTGAACGCTGTTAAAAAATTGAAACTTTTGCTGCATCGTCACTTTATTGCTTATATAGGAAATAATTACTTGGACGATATTATGGAGCATTCTCATTGATTGGAATACAGATGTTCTATAAAAGAGGTGGAGTAACAATGAAGCAAAAGTTTCAAATTTATAACAGTGAACTACGTTCTTATTTTTTCTTCAATGAGCTTCCAAGAGCCGACCACCGGAAACCCTATGTTATCGAGTGCAAGAAAAACCCCTCATATAATATAAATATAAATGTAATGATATGACGATGATGTTCTATAATAATGTATAAGCTAGTGAAATACCATGTTTGCTGTAGAATACTACTATTCACTAAGAATCAATAGCGGGATGAGCTGAGCAGTCGTTCTGGTATGTGAATAAGCAATGGATTTGTTCTTTTGTAAGAGTTTCTCCAGAATAAACGTAAGACAGTTCGTTTTTTAATCCATATTTATTTAGAGTTATTTATAAAGTTATTCACTGTTAACTACTGCACAACACTACAACTTTCGCTCACCAAGCTGCAACATTCCGGCGTTCTACATTCTGGGAAAAAATGAAATGGGCGTCTTAGTAGTTTAAAAGTTAGTCGTATTCTGAGCTCCGAAAACCTAGATTGAAAATCCAACACTTGCACGAAAAACTAGCCCCTCCTCTCTCCGCGTCAGTCAATCCAATTAGGATTAACTTCGAGGCTACGCGTCAGAAACCATCACCGCTGATTGGTATAAGAGGCGTGGTCTTCCCGTAGGAACTATATCTTGCATAGAAATAGAATTATATAGAAAATGAGCTTAGTAGTGCCTCATGTTGGGTAATTTATACTAAAATCTAATAAGCATCTATTGATTTCAAGACCTAACAGAATCTGAAATTTGATGGAATTTCGTCCATTAGTTCTTGAGATATAGTTATAACAAAAAATTTGCAAAACGTAGCACAGCAACACCATATCTTGGACAATTTATGCCAAAACGTAAAAAAGCGTCTAATTATGTTATGGTGTAAAAGAATCTGAAGTTTGATGAAATTCAGTGCATTAGTTCTTGAGATATAGCTAGTTTAAAAAACCGTGTAAAATATAGCACAACAGCACCATCAGTTGAAGGATTTATAACAAAACGTAATTATCGTGTACTTATGTTATATGTCATTTTGTAACAAAATCTGAAGTTTGATGAAATTCTGTGCGTTGGTTGTTGAGATATAGCTATCGGAAAAATCGTGCAAAATGCAGCATAGCTGCACCACCTGTTGCAAGGTTAATACCAAAATGTAATCAACGTCTAATTATGTTATATATTCTAGTGTAACAGAATCTAAAATTTGATAAAGTTCTCTGCATTAGTTCTTGAAATATAGCTATCGCAAAAATCGTGCAAAATGCAGCATAGCAGCGCCACCTATAGGGAGTTCACACCAAAACCTTATCAGCGGCTATGTATCTCAAGGTATCGCAGAATCTGAAGTTTGGTGAAATTCTGTGCATTAGTTCTTGAGATATAGCTATCATGATAATCATGAAAAAGTGACACAGCAGCGCCACCTGCTGGCCAATTTACACCAAAACTTAATCAAAGTCTATTCATATCAAGGGGTCACAGAATCTGAAGTTTGGTGAAATTCTGTGCGTTAGTTCTTGAGATATAGCAATCTTGAAAATCATGAAAAATGTAGTATAGCAGCGCCACCTGCAGGCCAAATTTCACCAAAAACCAATAGGCACTAATTCATATCAAGGTCTAACAGAATATAAAATTTTATTAAATTTCGAGCATTAGTTCTTGAGATAGAGCGCCCACAAATTTTTTGTCACATACAGACAGACAGACAGACAGACAGACAGACGGACAGACTCACAGACAGACATTTTCTAAAAATAGTCAAAACGTGTTCAGCATCTTCTAAAACGTATAAATCCGTCGAAAACCGGAAGTCGAAAATTTTCATGAATCCAATACTTTCTTCTTGTAAAGATAGAAGAAAGTAAAAAGGAAAAGGGCTTTAGCTGTTAAAATATTAATACATTACGAAACTAAAATTAAAAATATGTTCCATTAAAAGCTCAGAGAGAACAAAATGCGCAATTTTTTTTTTTATTACATGTATATATATAATTAATAGGGGAATTTAATGATTCATGTCTGCCAGAAACAAAATGGTGAATAAGCCAAAAATTTGATACCACTAATGGTTGACTAGGTTTAATAATGTGTTTGTCCTACAATAAAAAAATACAAAAAGTATGAAAGCATGGAAAACTGGGTGCAGGAAAACACAATGCCAAGCCTACGAGTGAACCACTAGTGGTATCAATTTTTGGCTTATGCACCACCTCGCTTCCGGCAGTCACCAATCATTAGATTCCCCTATGACTACTCTTCCATAATATAAAGGGTTTTTTCTTGTGCTCCCGATGACACAGGGTTTTGTACTGTCGCTCTTGGACTAATCCCTAATAGCATGCATGTTCACAGTGACGTCACAATGACGTCACTATGAGTCATTTTGGTCACATCACATCTGTGACGAAAATGCCACCACTCAGTGACGTCACAATGTGACTAAGATGTGACTTTCTAAAAAATGTTCACAGTTCGTCACAATGTTAATGTCAAAGTAGTCACAAATGACACACTTTTCACAAATTGGTCACATTGTGACGTCACAAAAAAGCTCTAAAATGGCCATAACGACTTCACATTTTAGTCACTGTGACTGCACATCGACGTCACGTGACGTCACATCGACAATCGATGGTCACAAAGTCACAATGTGACTTCACAACGACGTTGCAGTGACGTCACCATGTCTTACGGTATGTGTTGCATAACCATAATGTAGTCGTCTCAGAGAACAAATTCAACCTTTGCAGATGCCGATGTTATGGACACGCGAGTGACTGCATATACATTCCCGATGAAAAATCAGGTATACTCCGCTTAGTGTGTCGCTGCGAACATCACACCATGGGTGATGACTGCGATAAATGCTTGCCTCTCTATAATCAAAGACCTTGGGCTCCTGCTACCCCAGCTCAAGCCAATGAATGTTTAGGTAAGTTTTTTCAAAAAAAAAAAAATCTATTTGTAGTTTTTTTTTTTTTTACACAATGGAACAATATTTTCATAAAGTCACAATTGAATTTTTTTTTTTTTTTATTTTACTATTTTTTATGTTTTAAAATTTTTTATGTTTTACTATTTCTCTTTGCCACGTAATTTTATAACTAAAATTTTTAGAAAAAAAAAACTAAAAAAAAAAAAAAAGTACCAAATTGTTTACAAGTGCATAACACTGCAGAAAAAAGTTTAAAATATATTTATTAAACTCCAAAACATTTTCAGCAAATGCGCAAGTGAAAAAATTAATGCTGCCATGTCTTCTTGTTCTTAGTTGTGAATCTTCCGGGAGAGACCATTCTAGATTAAAGGTGATACAAAAACAGAAAAACACCCTAAAATCTTCTATAAAAACATGCTTTCATCTATTTTCTAACAATTCCGCCCAAACTCTGTAGATGTCGTATGACATTTTCACAAAAGGCTCACTGTAAAAAAAATTGTAAAATTCCAGTAGATGTACCGTAAATTTCACGGTACTTCTACCATTTTCATTCTTTACGGTATGAATACCGTATTTTTAAGGTATATTAAGTGTAAAAAACAGTTTTTTGTACTGTTTCGGTTAAAAACGGTATTTACACAGTAAAATTATTATTTTTCCGTAAAATCTCGGTATTTATACCGTAAAATAATTATTTTTCAATAAAGAAAACGACATTGTAAAAAATTTCGTAGCATTTCAATAGATGTACCTAAATTTTACGGTACGTCTACTGTTATCATTCTTTACTGTATGAGTACCGTATTTCTAAGATATATTAGGCATTAAAAAAACCATTTTCTGTGCTATTTCGATTATAAACAGTATTTATACCATAAAATGACCAATTTCTGTGCTATTTCAATTATAAACGGTATTTATACCATAAAATGATTGTTTTTCAGTAAAAAGGCGATATTTATACTGAAAAAAAATTATATTTCAGTAAGGGAAAATATGGTATCCTCGCCTCGGTGTACGGCATTCTCTCAAGCGATGTTCTTGTTGTTGCTAGGTAAATGCGCGCAGGTCTGAGGAGATGGGGGGGGGGGGGGAGAGTGCAGCCGTTAACTTGTTTTGGAGTCCAAAAATCTCAAAGGGTCACAACTCCTGCAATACACACTGTTTATTATAGTTTTTATGGATACCATAATGTAACAATAAAAAAAAGAAAGAACTGTATTTACTTTTGTTAAATAGTATTAAAGAAGAATAGATAATTATTAGAATATATAATTATTATCTTTAACTACAAGAAAATAAATAATGTAATTTATGAAAGATGACTAAAGTAGTCTACAAAGTAGACGAGGCTTTATTAAAGATTCACATGCATTTTATGTGTCTTGCGTGTCTGTATAAGGGGGGGGGGGGGACTGATTCTGGGACTTTCACGGTTCTCGACGGCCTGAATAGATGTCGCCTTTCTCGTGGGAACTTTTAATCTATCATACTGAATGATGTCAAATCCATCCTTAATTTTTATTGGAGAATTATACAATTCATAGAAGTGAAATTCTAAGATTTTAAACTAGTTTAATTAATCACTTATTCATAGTCATGCAATTGGAATTGTAATATTATGTACGATTGAATATATATACCAGTGATATTCTTATATGTTAAAAGGGTTTGTTCACCTTTGTGCATGCTCTTTGTGTTTCATTCAGTTGGATCTCATACCGGACGTGCAGGACAAAGAAGTATGTAACATTTTAACTATTTTTAAGTGAAAGTAACTATTATGCATGTATTTTTATTACATTTTAAACTTGCATTAGTTCTTAATAAACTTCTTCTTTACTGTTATATGGGTGATTCTACGATAAGAGGTAATTTGTACGGCAATCCGTTTAAAACAGATTTTTTATCCTATATGTTGCTATTGTTTGCGATGAATCGCATCATCTTAATATACTTTATTAAATAACATCACGATTGAATGCCTAATTAAAACACATTTTTCTGAAATTTCTTGCAAAGTCTAAAAAGTCCCCTCCCCTGGCATGTCCCCTTGCCGGTTTCAATTTAACTTTCAAACAATACATATATTTTTTTCCGCCAGATGCTTAGCTAAAGTATGTTTAATTGGAATTTAAGTAATTATACTTACGTATTATAAAATAAAAAATAAAATAATTTTGTTAATTTCAAATAATTTTTAAAATTAACTTTTGTCCCGCTTTTTTTGTGTCTCTCCCCTGTCAAATTTCGTTCCGCTGAAACAAATATAAATTCAAGGATAGCTATATTGGAAGTAGCGCTTAAGGAGATCTATTGGCTTGAAGTTAGCTATACTAAACGCGCAAGCCATTTAAGCGTCGCCATTTTTAGTTGTTGCGACGCGACCGTGTTTTGTAGTGGTTTCGCACGGTCATCGTGTATCTCCCCTGGTAAGTCATAAAACTTATAATATTCATTTAATTCAATTGCATTTACTGCCCTAATTAAACAATACGATAATACTTAAAGTGAAATACACAATTAACTGAAAAACTAATTCAGTCAGTTAAAAAGTTTGAATTTACACGAAAATGTCTCTCCCCTGCCGTATTTCCCCTGGCACGATAACTGCCAGGGGAGCGAGTCACTGACCAGAAAAAGTTATAAAATATGTATAAAATGACTTGCCCTTATATGAAAAAGTAAAAATATGGAACAAAAATCATAATTTAAAGGCTTTTGATCAAACTCAAACTTTTCTATTTGGCCGAATTCTCCATGTTTTTGAACCTCTTATCGTAGAATCACCCATATATTTGTCTTATTAATTTATTTTGGGTTTAAAAATTATGACATTAATAATTAATATTTTTTTAGGTATGACAAATAAGAAATTTTTTAGCTAAAAATTTTTTTTAATTAAAAGTTCTTTAAAAAAAATCTAATAATACAATGTTAAAAATTTCCGCGGTGGAATTTCAAAGTGGAGTCTATTCATGAAGTAAAATAAAGAGAAGCACCGAAATATGGTACTGCTTATTTTTTGAAAACTCCAAGCTGGGCAACACGAAGCGTTTTACCTTTTTCTTTTTCCTTATTCAGCGACACACTAGTAATACGCATGTTCACGTTCTCTACAATTCTAATGTATCGAACGTCGCCTCTCTCAAATAATGAAGATCGGGGCTAGTAAGTTGTCTGTTAAAAAAAATGATATGGTATAACGTATCGTGTGTGCTCAGATGGTGAAATTTTGGGGCCTATAAAGACCCATCCCCCGCGAATCCCCACGTTCAAAATGTAGAAAAAATTGTCATAAAACTAGAAAAAAAATACATCCTTATCAGAAAAAAATAATAAAATACCAAACAGTCAGTTGGCTTAGATTTACGCTTAAACCACCGGTAAAACTGCAAATACCGGTCCCCTTTCCTCTACCAACCTCATAAATAACTAAAATTCACAAATCTTTTTCGCTTACGTTGTTAGAATTTTATCGAACTCAGACCCCAATCTCGATGAGCTCAGGAATTTCGTAATTAACAATTCTGTTGATCTAATCCTTAAAAAGGTGGTGAAGTTCAAAAACTCTAAAAATCGCAAATCAAAATTTTAGAACCTATCTCAATCGACGCTCTTTCGTCATACGGCTCAGTATTGAATTCAGACACTTTTCTCCGGGAGGGACTTCTGTGGCTCCGGGGGGTGGGGGAATAAAACCTTTTTTCCCAGTGAAAACACAAGAACTCTATTTTTCCGGGGGGGGGTGCATTTCATTGCACTGGGGGGTCCCTCTGGGGTACCCCATTAATTCAACACTGATATGGCAAGACTATTATTTTTGTTAAAAGAAAGGTCTCTCATTCGGTAACTCAATCTCTCCCCTCCAAATTCTGGAAAATTAAACACTAAAAACCATTTAGACAGTTTAAGTTAATTCACAGTCTCATCCATGTCTTCAAACCTTGGACAATCCCCCCTCCCCCGATCTCTCTTCAGTCCGGCTTGGATAAATTATTCAGACTAGATGTTGAATGATATTTTCAGGTTACTTCAGTGGTCATCAGTGGAATTTTGATGCAAACACTACCGCTGATGTTTTTAAAAGAAATAGTCGATGCCTCCTACCCGACTCAGTATGATCCATCGGATGGATCGACCTTGCTCAGTTAAAGATGTCTGTAAAATAGTGATTCCCTATTCCCTGATTTTGCACTCACTTTACCATATTTCAAGTAAATAATAGAAACGCGGTTAATTTACAAAAATTCCATTTGACCAGTAAGGGGCTAAGTGCAAATGTAACGTTAATTATTTTTTGGTAATTTTGGACCCTTTCCCTCCTTTTAGATATCATACGTTACTTCCATCAAACTCCCTGCCCCGGTAATGATATCGTTATCAAAGTGTAAAAAATTTTTTTTAGAATTTAGTTCTTTTGTTTTGAGTGACATACAAAACGGGTTAAATTTATTTTTCGCAAACTTTATTGATTCAATTGAAGATAATTTAATAAAATATCGCTTTATTCAAATAAAAATAGTTAACAAAATAAAAAAAAAGATAATGTACTATTTTGAACAAAATACCACGTTACAGAGAAAAAGAGATAATTCTAATTGGGTCAAAAATGATATCGATATCAAAAGCAAATCCCTCCCTTCCCCTAGAGATATCTTACGATATCATGTGTCAGACACTCCCTCCCCCCTAAAAGGATAATGTTATATATGCACAGCACCTAATAAAAAAAGTTAATATATCATTCTTGTTTCTAGTAAAACCATCGTAAATATTGACTCATCAAAACATTTTCTTTGAAAATGTCTTATTATAGGCAAGATAATACAGAGCGTGAAAGTTTGCTTTCGGCCGAAGTAATGATGTCAGATTTTCGAGGCAAAAGCCTTCTTTACGGGTAGCAGCATAAGTTTCGTATTTACCAACCAACCAACAAATCTAATGGCGTCAGTTTGTTGATTTCGGGCAATGGGAAACTTGAGATCCAGTTATTCATATTTAAGTAAGTTAATCGGCTGTATTTCTTGCTTTCCTTTAACTTACATAATTAGATAACTAATTTGAACTATACAGGTTTTAAATTGTTTTTTCTTAAAAGTATGTTATTCATTTCTTTGGCTAAGTTATATAAAAATTCGAAAATAAATTACTTTGTGATGGATTAAATTGCGTTAAAAATAGCAAACTGACATCTATAAAATTTTGAATATTTTCTGTTCAATATTTCAACTATTTCCTTTTAAATTTAATCATTTTTACTAGAATATTTGCGTAATATTAGTAATTTACATTTATCTTATTCAAAAAACGAATTCGACTTATTTCATTCCTCCTTTTGCTAGCTTGTCCCATTCCTCTCCACTATTGTTTTTATGTTAAACTGCTTATATAAACAACAGTGCTGCTTTTAAGTTTAGTTAAAATTATGGATAATGTATAATATTAGGTTTTCTAAAGATGGGAACTATTACATCTACAGGTAAACAAGTCATTAATATACAGCAAATATTAAAATTATAGTAAGCAAATTTATTTTTTAATAAACAAATTTTTTATACAAATCTAAGTTTATGCTGAAAAGCAACTTTTTTCAACTGAAGATATGGTTGTCATTGCTCCATCTCAGTGGCGTAGCTAGGATAGGTGATACCCAGAGCGGATGTAAATTGTGTTACCGCCAGCCGCCATGGTGTCACCCCCCCCCCCCACACACACACACCGATCCGTTATATTTTTTCATTCACAATTGTACGCTTTTATAACAAATGACCGTATCATTTCTCATTTACCTTTTGCCCTGCATTGAGAAAAAAGACAGGGGCAAATTTTTACTTAACCCATAATCCGCTTAAATCAATGTGGTGTCTGTATGTCGAAGAAAATTCTTTCTTTTAATGTTTGCTTTTGTTATCCACTCGTTGGATAGGTTAGATTTTTGTTCTCTGGTGCAAATATCTTATTTAAACACACCAGTTTGCATAAAATTTCAACTTCTTTTAGAAAAGAAAATTAACTCTATTTCGTCGTAAGCTAGAAATTTAATTTTATTTCAGAATTCTTTTCCAAATGGTGTTAGTTGCTATTTAAAAGCATGCATATTCATGCATATTCCATTCATAATACTAATTTTGAAAATAGTGAGAAAATGGTGTTTATATTAAGACTTTTTTGGTTTTAAATGTTTATAAAAAAAAAAAAAAAGACTTGTGCATTGATTGCTCTTAACCCGGGAGAACACGCCCTTACCCAGTGTATGAATGATTTTAACTTTGTCATCAATAAAATCAAATTATAACAACTACTTTATTTAGACGGAAACAATTCATATAAATTTTGTGATAAAATAAGTTTAAGATTACTTTTAAAAAATTAGTGGTTACAATTGTAAAAACCATACGCACTCAGGGTCTTTTAGGCCCTGCGCGCGTCCTCCCGGGTTAAAATTAGAGTCATCGTCTTGTTTAATTTTATAGAACACAGTAAAAAGAGGGGGGGGGGAAGGAAATTAAGTCAATGTAAATCCATAAACCAGTTGATACGGCCCTTTTAAAATTCAGCTGGCATATTTGCAAATCTGATTAAAAAAATTCACTGGCAGCTCATATCTATGTGTTATTACAGTATTTATGTTTTCACTAGAGAGAAACTGGGTTATTTATTAAATTTTAAGTCAATTAAATGTCGTTAAAACTAGTGTTTGATTAAATAGTCGATTCAGTATTTTGTGATTCCGCATGTTATACGATTATAAGTGTCATTAAACTAATTAAAAAATAATTAAAAATGTGTAGCCTATAATTCAAATACTTCGCTGAATAAATGCGAATTACGGCGTTTCTTGATCCCCCCCTCCTCTCTAGAAAAAAAAAGCAACCAGTTAAAGTCAAATTTCTGGAGTGATACTTTTTTTAATTTGTCTTTTTTGCACACAGAGAGAGTTTATTGAATCGGATTTAAGTCTTTGTGTTAAAAATTTACTTTCTGGTAAACTTTTTTTTTTTTTAATTGGGATGGTAAAAATAATGATGAAATGTCTGATTTTGTGAAAGAGCCTATTATTCAATGAATTTTTTTCTTAAGTAGGCCCCAAATTTTGCTTTAATTGTGCCTGATTACGTAAGTCTACATTCAAAATTTACAGTTTTACATATTTAGATTTTAGACCATTGGTGTAAAAATCTAGGCACCAGCGGGGGGGGGGGGGGCAATCACTCACCAGGGAGTAAAATTTAATAGTATTCTAGCAAGAAATTTATACAAATTATTAGATGATACAAGGCGAAAAAAAATTAGTAGTGAGAGCCATAGGAGCAACTGGCGCAAAGACTTTTGCACCCCTGTCTTAAAACAAAGAGGTGTACCTACCAATCCATATTTTATCACATGTTCTCAATATTGGAAGTTTTACGGGAAGTGTAAATTATAATTATCATCTATTTGAGATCTTCGAAATCAGCTTGCGTAATTTTTGTGATAAAATATTAATAACAGTAAAAATCATTGATTTACAGTATAACTATTTAGTTTCTAACACGTCAAAACCTTGTGTGATTTCTTTGTTTTTCAAATTGATTACTTAGAGAATTATAAGAATATAGTTATTATATTTTCGGGTTTTTTTTTTTTAAATTTACTTTTTGATATTGAGTAATTTTAATATGACTGAAAAGCTAGGGGTCTTCCTCTGGTATTTTATTTATTTATTTATTTTCATAGTCATTATCGTCCAAACTCTTCAAAAATTTTTGGAATTAAAACATGTTTTCACAGTTTTTGACAAGCAATCCAGAACAAATATTGATATACAGGGTGATTCATAAAAGATGGGCAGAACTTTAAGGGGTTATAGTACACTTAAAGACAAATAATATTAAATAGGAGACTAAGGGTCCCAGACGTATTCCCAAGGAGATAGGGGGCATTAAAGTTTAGGGTCCGAAATTTCAAATGATTATAAAAAATGGAAAAATTGGTCGATTCATTTGCGGTTTTTACAAAAAATTTTCTTTATGCCAGTATTTTCTTGAAATAAAATTTTAAAATTCAATTTCAAAAAATGCCGATAGGGGGCGCTTTAGACTTTGGAGTAACAAACAACTATTTTTTAACGTTATTTTTTGTATTTCTTTAAATGATTTCGAAAGCTTAGACTTAAACTTAAATTTTGATCTAAAAATCTGAGTCCTAACGAGTAGTTAAGTAGCGTAAACTGAAATTTGAAATTTGAAACCATTCTCCCCCCAGAACAAAAATCAGTTATTCCCGATCTTTGTGTCGTAGATTAGGCTCTAACTACTGCCGCGTTTTGCTAAAATTATTCTTTATGTCAGTATTTTCTTGAAAATAAATTTTAAAGAATATTTTCAAAAAATTCCGATAGAGGGCGCTTTAGACTTTGGAGTAACGAACAACTATTTTATACCGTTATTTTTTGTGTCTCATTAAATGCTTTCTAAAGCTTAGACTTAAATTTTCAGCTCAAAATCTGAATCGCTGAGCGTGGTTCAGTAGCGAGGGGAGGGGGTTCAAATTTCAACTTCTGAACATAATTCAGTTTGCACTACTTAATCATGCCCAACGATTCTGTGCTGTGATACGAGGCAAAAATACAACTTTCGTCAAGGACTGCATAGTCGGAATTCACTCATAAAAGCACTGGCACAGTTGGAAACGTCGCTCATGCAAACGTTAAAGCTCCATTCCTGACGCTAGTCACCGGGTGAAGAAGGAGACAGAAAGTATGCAAATGTCAAATGGGGAAGAAGAAGAACACGTATGCAAAATTTCGACACGATTCAGGCATAAAAACCACTGAACGGTGAGTCAAGTGTAAGTCGCTGTAGTAATGAATCGGAAGATGGTGCCCTTCACGAATAAGGAAAAGGCTGAGATGCATTTAATTTACGGAGCGGCAGATGGAAATGGTGCAGAGGCACAACGAATGTACGGAGAGCGATTTCCCAACCGGCGGTTGCCTAACCGCAAAACTTTCGAGCGCTTGCACAGACAGTTGTGTGAGACGGGATCATTTCTCGCTTCCCGGTCGAATGCAGGTCGTGCAAAAAAGGACGAATCAGTAGTTGTTGCAGAAGCCATTCTGGATGTAATAGCGGCGCAGCCAAGTACAAGTACACGAACAGTGGCTAGGCAGGTGGATACCTCACAGTCCATGACTTGGAGGGTACTGAAGGATGAACATTTGCTCCCGTTTCA
Source organism: Maratus speculifer (assembly GCA_964019185.1). NCBI lineage: Eukaryota > Metazoa > Arthropoda > Arachnida > Araneae > Salticidae > Maratus > Maratus speculifer. The sequence continues at coordinate 455,984,716 of OZ025290.1, read as the reverse complement.
TGTGCAACGAGTCCAGAAACTGTCTCCAGGGGATTATCCAAATCGTATTGAATTCGCCCGCTGGTTTCTGCAGCAGAACGCGCTAAATCCACATTTTGGGCGAACTGTGCTTTTCACCGATGAATGTACCTTCACACATGAAGGTACATTTAACACACACAATGCACATGTATGGGCGGATGTCAATCCACATGCTACGTATCCACATGCTCATCAGAGACGCTTTTCCATCAATGTTTGGGCAGGAATCCTCGGAGACCACCTAATCGGACCGTACCTTCTTCCTGAACGCCTCAACGGTAAAACATACCTCACATTTCTGCAACATGTGCTGCCAGACCTGTTAAACGTTGTTCCTCCACGCATCCGGCGGGTCATGTGGTTCCAGCACGATGGAGCGCCAGCCCATTACGTACGAGACGTCCGCAACTATCTGGACATCACATTTCCGAACAGATGGATTGGTCGAGGTGGTCCTGCTGTTTGGCCTGCTCGCTCGCCAGATCTTTCACCCCTCGATTTCTTTTTTTGGGGACAATTGAAGGCTCTTATGTATGAGACACCCATTGAATCCCCCGAGGAGCTGGTCGCCAGACTTTCCGCCACTGTAGGGGAAGTGCTCGAAAAGCCTGATGTTTTCGCGAATGTTCGCCGTTCCATTCTTCGCCGTTGTTCTGCGTGCATAACTTCTGGTGGTCACAATTTTGAACATTTATTGTAATTACATGGTAATAAATATGCTTTGGTAACATAATCCTAATTTGTGTCTTTTTACCTCGTATCACAGCACACAATGTGTGGACATGGTAAACTGAACTGTGCTCAAGAGTAGAAATTTCAAACCCCTCTCCCCAGAAACTTAACCACGTCTAACGATTCAGATTTTGGGCTGAAAATTTAAGTCTAAGCTTTAGAAAGCATTTAATGAGACACAAAAAATAACGGTATAAAATAATTGTTCGTTACTCCAAAGTCTAAAGCGCCCTCTATCGGAATTTTTTGAAAATTTTCTTTAAAATTTATTTTCAAGAAAATACTGACATAAAGAATAATTTTAGCAAAACGCGGCAGTAGTTAGAGCCTAATCTACGACACAAAGATCGGGAATAACTGATTTTTGTTCTGGGGGGAGAATGGTTTCAAATTTCAAATTTCAGTTTACGCTACTTAACTACTCGTTAGGACTCAGATTTTTAGATCAAAATTTAAGTTTAAGCTTTCGAAATCATTTAAAGAAATACAAAAAATAACGTTAAAAAATAGTTGTTTGTTACTCCAAAGTCTAAAGCGCCCCCTATCGGCATTTTTTGAAATTGAACTTTAAAATTTTATTTCAAGAAAATACTGGCATAAAGAAAATTTTTTGCAAAAACCGCAAACGAATCGACTAATTTTTCCATTTTTTATAATCATTTGAAATTTCGGACCCTAAACTTCAATGCCCCCTATCTCCTTGGGAATACGTCTGGGACCCTTAGTCTCCTATTTAATATTATTTGTCTTTAAGTGTACTATAACCCCTTAAAGTTCTGCCCATCTTTTATGAATCACCCTGTATATTAATAAAATGGCTGGTATAAAGACTTTTTTTCATTTGGTATAGACTGACAAACGTTGAGGGGTGATAGTAGACATGAAGACAAACATTTTTAAATGGGAAACCATGGGGCGCAAACGTCTTCTATAGGAGCTAGGGGCCATTAAAGTTTGAGGCCCAAAACTTCAAACGATGATAAAAAACGGAGAAAAGGGTCGATTCGTTTGCGGTTTTCACTAAAATCATTCTTTATATCATGATTTTTTTAGAAAAAAATTTTAAAGGTTACGTTCAAAAATTGTCGATAGAGGGCGCTTTAGACTTTAGAGTAACGAACAACTTCTTTTTACCATTATTTTGTGCATGGGGTTCAAGTTATACTAAAGTTTAGACTTTAACTTAAATTTTAAGCCCAAAATCGGAAACATTGGGATCGGGTAACTAGTGAAAATTGAACAGGGAACAGAGGGGAGAATTTTAAACGCTGATAAACATTGAACAAACTGATCGATTTTGTTGCGGTTTGCGTGTAAGTCAGTCCCTTGGTAATTATTTTATTCAAAATGACGTACAGCTTTGGTGTCCTCATTTTTTCATAGAGGGCGCTTCCGACACATCTCCGACATTTCAATGGCAGTACTCCTGAGTGCTTTAGTACCAGAACAACATACTTCCAGGGTGTGATATGGATGCAAAGACGATTCGGAATCACATAGGAATGTAACTTTGGAAATACAGTATTGTGGCAATTAATTGAGAAATGTCGTTTTTTTCGTTTTATCACTCATAAGCTTAAGAAGAAGTATTCCAAATTTAGCTGAGTGTTCAAATGGCAGTTATTATCAAAGTAGTAGGTGTTTGCATACATCTGGTAAGCAGCAGGTTTTCAAATTCCTCCACCAGGTGGCAAGTATTATATCAGTGTTAGTTTCTCGCTTGTTGGGAGGATCATTAGCGTCATGGATATCAGCACGGAAACACGTGTAAAAGTGATTGCGCTTAGAGAATACACTTCTGAGACGTTAGAGGAAATAGGTAAAATATGTAAAGTGAGTACTGCAAGTGTCGGGAGGATATGGAAGCGGTTTCGGGAAACAGGAAATTTTGGAACCCACCACTCTGGAAGATGCGGCAGAAAAAGATCAACTTCAGCTCGTGACGACAAAACTTTACATCGAATGAGTGTTAAAAATCCTCTATTAACAGGTTTTGACCTGTCCAGGTCCATGGCGGCTGCAGGCGTTGATATTGCACCTTCAACAGTGCGATACAGGCTGTTAAAACGTGGGCGGAGAGCACGTCGGCCGTACAAGAAACAGCTTCTCACCCCTCGTATGAAGAAAAAAAGATTGGAATGGGCACGGAAATACAAAACGTGGACTGAGGACTGGCAGAATGTTCTATTTTCTGACGAAACACATTTTGTGGTCCAGGGATTTTGATCCAAGCTCGTGAGAAGGAGCAAAGGAGAACCTCTGAATCAAGCACCAAAACATCCCTCCAAAAAAAGATGTTTTGGGGTTGTTTCAGCGTTTTGGGGACAGAATCTCTTGTTTCCGTAGAAGGAATGATGAACAGTGCCAGTTTCGAAGTCATATTGACCCGAAATGTGCTTCTAACCATGTCTAAACTGTGGCCGAATGCCGAATGGAGATGGCGTTTTTCAACAAAACGATGCGCAATGTCACACTTCGAAGCAAATCCGAACTTTCTTTTCAAAAAACAAACTTACTGTATTGGATTGGCCTGGGAATTCACCAGACTTGAATCCCATTGAAAATTTGTGGGCTATTGTCAAAAAAAGGCTTTACAAATTTGACTGTACGAAGATGGAAAAGCTAATTTCGGCCATTATTGACATATGGTTCAGAGACACTGAAATTAAATCTATATGTGCCAATCTAGTACATTCCATGCCCGAAACGTGTGTCTCTGATGTTATAAAGACTCAGGTAGGTCATATTACTAATAAGTTCGCAATGTAACCACACAAAATGTGAATAAAACTGAATTTAATAAAAATAAATGCATTTCTCAATTAATTGCCACAATACTGTACTTATTTTGGGAGTTATGGTTAAAGGAAGCAAAGAAAAAAGCAACAGAAACAGCAGAGAACGAGCAACACATTAATACGAAAGAAAACAGTAAATTTAAAGGTTTTACTAGAAAATGTGTTCAAAATTACGACCAGAAATATTTCGGCAAGTTTGACAGTGACGGTAGATGGCGCTAAACGGTAATGCGCGATGCGTGTGAACAGCGATCATTTGGAAGCTTTCATTCGCGAACCGGTTCCAAAGGTATCAGAAGGAAGTATTTGAACGATGAACAGCATGATGGGACTCCTCGACATTTTACCAATGACGTTTGCTGGCACTTCAAAGTAACATATGGACAGCGGTGGATAGGTCGTGGTGGTCTGGTTCATTGGCCTGCCAGATCGCCGGACCGATCATGTATAGACTTTTTCTGCTGGGATGAAGTGAAAAGTTGTGTGTATGTGACTTCCGTACCATCAGTTGAAGACCTCACAGCTGATATTTCTGTAGCTTCCAGAAAGCTTTCTGAGATGCTAGGAATCTTTCAAAATGTAAGGAATTCCATGCGAGCCGCTATCAAGCATGCCGGACTACTTCTGGTCGTAATTTCGAACACCTTTTCTAGTTAAACATTTAAATAAACTGTTTTCTTTCACATTAACGTGTTGCTCTTTCTCTGCTGTTCCTCTTGCTTTTTTCTCTGCTTCCTTTAACCGTAACTCGCAAAAAAGGCATTTTCAACGTTACATTTCTCTATCATTCCTTGTCGTCTTTGCATCCCTAACACTTCCAGGAAGTATGTTGGTCTGGTAGTAAAACACCCAGGAATAATGCCATAGAAATGTCGGAGATGTGACGGAAGCGACCTCTATCAAAAAATGAGGACACCAAACCTGCATGCCATTTCGAATAACATAATTATTAAGAGAATGACCTACACGCAAACCGCAATAAAATCGATTAGTTTATCCAATGTTTATGAGCGTTTAAAATCCCTTTCTTTGTTCACAGTTCAATTTTCGCTAGTTACCCGATCCCAATGTTTCCGATTTTGGGATTAAAATTCAAATTAATGTCTAAACTTTAAAATAATTTCAACCCCAAGCACAAAATAGCGGTAAAAAGTAGTTGTTCGTTGCTCTAAAGTCTAAAGCGTCCTCTATCGACAATTTTTAAGCGTAACCTTTAAATTTTTTTTACAAACAAATTGTGATATAAAGAATGATTTTAGCGAAAACCGCAAACGAATCGACAGTTTTTTCTGTTTTTTATCACTGTTTGAAGTTTTGGACCTTAAACTTCAATGGCCCCTAGCTCCGACAGAAGATGTTTGCGCCCCATGGTTTCCTATTTAATAATATTTGTCTGTATGTCTACTATCACCCCTCAAAGTTTGTCGGTCTGGTAGCGAAACACCCTGTATGTTTATTTTCAATAACAGAAAATTTGGAATGGAGAAGGAATATGGCTACCCAATTTCATTTTTGAAGTATAGTGGAGGAGTAGACTTGGAACTATCTGATACCCAGTACCAAAAAAAATTCTCGATTGTCTACGGCAGATACTACAGAGGCAGAAAATAATCCATAGGTAAAATGTTTTGCAATTGCAGCGTTAATTAAACATTTACTTTTAACGATGTTACGTGTTTTATTCAGTTCTGTTAATAACTAACTCACATTTTTGCATTCAGTAATAAAGTGTTAAATATAACTTAAAACAAAAGAAATGTTTGATAAAAAATAATCTACAAAGAAGAAAAGAAAATCTGTAACACCCGTCTCCATTCTTTAACTTTCTGCTATAAGGCTTGCAATATGAATAGTGATTGCAAAAAATAGTGGATATGACTGAGTATCAGCATTTTTTATTGCACAGTCTTGATCATAGTTTCTTATTTTAATTTTTGAAAAATAAATAAAATCAAACACAAAGTCGATATTTGATTTTTTTTTTAAATCAAAGGCTTGATACATTTCTTGTAATATTTCAAACCCATAATGGTAATAATAATATAATGACTTTTAGTTATTACTAATAGCATAATTTTATTTGTAGGTACATTTAACTCACACATAATCTAGCTAAAATAGCATCTCAGTATTATCATTGTTAAACGCATGCTTTTTACTTATTTCTAGTTAGATTTTAATTCCATACATTCATCCATTTTAATTCCTCCTTTCTTCTCCAAATAAACTGTGTTTTTTAATTGACTTCTTTTTCATACCCTGCCCTTCATTATAATTACAGATTCACTGTCGCGAGAGGCCACACGCGGCTAATTTTATGCTGCGACCTGTAACTTTCGGTGCTTAAGGAAGTGCGGGAAACAAAAATATTCAAATTTTATTAAACATTTTTATTACATTAAAAATTCTGCTTAAAATTACGTTTAAAACCTTGTTTCTATTTTAACTGTAACAAGAAATATTATGTTTTTGTTTTTGGTTTCTTTTTAAAATCTAGTTTTCAAAGCAATCGTTCTCATAGAAATGACTTTCTGTGAAAATGCTTTTTTTCTTCATGAGTTTTTTCACCATTTCTTGTATTTAAATTACTTTAACCCAATAACGGTTAAAAAAAATCTTGTTTAAATTTGGAACAAATCTTTTTCAATTGTTTTATATTAATTTTGCTTCAGCAAATTAAAAAAAAAATGTTTAATTTTGAAAATATGATTTTAAAAAATTACATTAAAAAAAAAAATTACTTTAAATATTTTTTAATTTTATTCAAATTTATGCTTTTAAAATTCCTAAATCAGAATTAAAGCTTATATATTTCTGTTTATATAAATGAAAAGAAATTCTACAAATAATATTTCGAGTTATAACGATTTTAAATTACCCCACTTTTTAATTACTAAATTAAAAAAATAAAAAAAACAATTTAAGAAATTGTGTCACGTGCTTTTGTTTCAAAATGATATGGTAAACCATCAGAAAAAAATTTCAAAATTTTAACTAAATAAATAACAATTACTTGATAATGTGTGCATTGTTGAGAGAATATATTAAATTAAGGATTTCATTTCCGACAATTCCATTTTTGTTTAAGCACATAGCCTACACTAGGCTCGGTAAGAAATTTTCAATCTAAATACTAATTCTATGGTATTGTTATTTGCAGACCTCTTGCCCCCCCCCCCCTTTTAATATTTTTAAATGATTTTTTTTTTCACACTGGGTGCAGTACGTAAATTTTATTGTGCATTTCTACTTTTTCAATTATTTGTTACAGTTTTAGGTAGCTTTCATTAAAAAAAATAAAAAGCTATCTATATTGCAACCGTCCGGAGAAAAGCACTTCCGGAAAATGACATACAGGGTGTTTCTAAATTCATGGTCCAAACTTTAAAAAAACTACCGCAGGTACATCGCCCTCAGTTATCCTACACAGAAATTACTAAACAATATTTATATCCATGTTAAATATTATAAAATAACGCTCCCATAGAATTTACATTAGTGTGTTCGTTTCTTCCCATGACTAGTGTGGTACTTCCCATGACTCTTAAGAACCTACACCAGTCCCGTGGCTAAATGCCAATATTTAATGTTAAATTCACGGGAAAATTTCTTAGAAATTTCTAACTTGTATTTTAGTATTTTTATTTTTACTTTTTTTTTTGGATGTGAAATTTTAAATTGATTTATATTGTTGTGTGTTTGTACTTTATCAACTTTTGTAACCATTTCTTAAGGCGAAAATAGTTTTATTTTCAGAACTGCTTTCAAAGTAGAAGCATCTGCACATTAAAAATTCCGTCCTTTTTTCATGGTAAATTGACACTATATATATATATAGGGTGTTTCTAAATTCATGGTCCAAACTTTAAGGGGTGATAGTACACATCAAGACAAACAATATTTAAATAGGAAACCAAGGGTCCCAAAGTCTTCTGAAGGAGATAGGCGCCGCCATTAAAGTTTAGGGTCCAAAAATTCAAATGATTATGAAAAACAGAAAAATTGGTCGATTCGTTTACGGTTTTCACTAAAATTATTCTTTATGTCATTATGTCAGTATTGTCTTGAAAATAAATTATAAAGATAAATTTCAAAAAATGACGATAGAGGGCGCTTTAGATTTTAGAGTAACGAACAACTATTTTTTACCGTTATTTTTTGCATCTCATTAAAGGTTACGTAAGCTTAGACTTAAACTTAAATTTTGAGCTCAAAATTTGAATAGTTGGAAGCAGTTAAGTAGCACAAACTTAACTGTGTTCAGAGGGTTTTAAATTCAAATGATTATAAAAAACGGAAAAATTGGTCGATTGATTTGCGGTTTTCACTAAAACTATTCTTTATGTCGGTATTTTATTGAAAATTAATTATAAAGATAAATTTCAAAAAATGCCGATAGAGGGCGCTTTAGACTTTGGAGTAACGTACAACTATATTTTACCATTATTTTTCGCATCTGATAAAATTTTTTTAGAAGCTTAGACATAAACTTAAATTTCGAGATGAAAATCTGAATCGTTGGGAGTGGTTAAGTAGCGCAAACTGAACTGTGTTCAATGGGGGTGGGGAGGTTCAAATTTCAAATGATTATAAAAAACGGAAAAATTGTTCGATTCGTTTGCCGTTTTCGCTAAAACTATTCTTTATGTCAATATTTCCTTGAAAATAAATTTTAAAGATTAATTTTAAAAAATACCGTTAGAGGGCGCCTTAAACTTTGGAGTAACCAACAACTATTTTCAATCGTTATTTTTTGTATCTAATTAAATGCTTGTAAAAGTTCAAACTTAAATTTTGAGCTCAAAATCTGCATCGTTTTGAGTAATTAAGTGCGGAAATTTGAAATGTGTTCGAGGGGTGGGGAGAGTAACATTTTAACTCCTGAACACTGTTCAGTTTCACTGTCAGTCCTTAACCCCTCCATCGATTTAGAATTTGAGCTCAAAATTTAAATCTAAGCATTTGCAAGCATTTAATTAGATACAAAAAATAACGCTTAAAAATAGTTGTTGGTTACTCTAAAGTTTAAGGCGCCCTCTATCGGTATTTTTTTTAATTAATCTTTAAAATTTATTTTCAAGGAAATATTGACATAAAGAATAGTTTTAGCGAAAACGCCAGACAAATCGACCAATTTTTCCGTTTTTAAAAATAATTTGAAATTTGAACCTCCCCACCCCCATTGAACAAAGTTCAGTTTGCTCTACTTAACCACTCCCAACGATTCAGATTTTCATCTCAAAATTTAAGTTTATGTCTAAGCTTCTAAGAAAATTTTATGAGATGCGAAAAATAACGGTAAAATATAGTTGTACGTTACTCCGAAGTCTAAAGCGTCCTCTATCGGCATTTTTGAAATTTATAATTCATTTTCAATAAAATACCGACATAAAGAGAGTTTTAGTGAAAACCGCAAATCAATCGACCAATTTTTCCGTTTTTTATAATCATTTGAATTTAAAACCCTCTGAACACAGTTAAATTTGTGCTACTTAACTGCTTCCAACTATTCAGATTTTGAGCTCAAAATTTAAGTTTAAGTCTAAGCTTACGAAACCTTTAATGAGATGCAAAAAATAACGGTAAAAAATAGTTGTTCGTTACTCTAAAGTCTAAATCGCCCTCTATCGTCATTTTTTGAAATTTATCTTTATAATTTATTTTCAAGACAATACTGACATAATGACATAAAGAATAATTTTAGTGAAAACCGTAAACGAATCGACCAATTTTTCTCTTTTTCATAATCATTTGAATTTTTGGACCCTAAACTTTAATGGCGGCGCCTATCTCCTTCGGAAGACTTTGGGACCCTTGGTTTCCTATTTAAATATTGTTTGTCTTGATGTGTACTATCACCCCTTAAAGTTTGGACCATGAATTTAGAAACACCCTATATATATATATATATATATATATATATATATATATATATATATATAGTGTCAATTTACCATGAAAAAAGGACGGAATTTTTAATGTGCAGATGCTTCTACTTTGAAAGCAGTTCTGAAAATAAAACTATTTTCGCCTTAAGAAATGGTTACAAAAGTTGATAAAGTACAAACACACAACAATATAAATCAATTTAAAATTTCACATCCAAAAAAAAAAAGTAAAAATAAAAATACTAAAATACAAGTTAGAAATTTCTAAGAAATTTTCCCGTGAATTTAACATTAAATATTGGCATTTAGCCACGGGACTGGTGTAGGTTCTTAAGAGTCATGGGAAGTACCACACTAGTCATGGGAAGAAACGAACACATTAATGTAAATTCTATGGGAGCGTTATTTTATAATATTTAACATGGATATAAATATTGTTTAGTAATTTCTGTGTAGGATAAGTGAGGGCGATGTACCTGCGGTAGTTTTTTAAATTTTAGATCTTAGTTTTAGACTTTTTTTTAGTTTTCCTTCATTTACAGAACTGGTTTGGAAATTGAAACTACCCAAATATATATAAAAAATCTATAACTAAAATAGGAAATGAAAAGTAGCCCAGTAGATCATCTATTGTATGTAAATATGTATGTACAGTAGAACCCCGCAAATCCGGACCCCGTAAATCCGGATCTCCGGATAATCCGAATCGGTTTGGTCAAGCGATTGAGAAACGATTTGGTTAATTTCCCTTGCATAAACTTGTTTCATCGTCGTATTCTGAATAAAAAAAAACTTTTTCTGAAATCTTTTTGAAAGAATACCTTAAGCTTTCTTATTTAAACTCTTATTTAAACTACACCCAACGAATTACTTATGCTCAAGCGGATGCGTGACCGTACGACTCACAAAAGGTATAGAAAACTGGCACAGCAAAAAATTACAAACTTTTTTATTACATAGTAAACATTTTTACTGTCTGTAAATAATCAATAAGTTAAACATAAAGGTGATTTTCTGTACGTATGTTTTATTTTATTTAATTTTTTTCTTATTCTCCGGATAATCCGGATTTTCGATAATCCGGATTAGATCTGGTCCCAATTAATCCGAATTATCGGGGTTTTACTGTATATATATATATATATATATATATATATATATATATATATATATATTAAAATCAAAGCGAGAAAATTGAAAATAACGCTCCCATAGGATTAATAATAGCATTCTTGTTCCTTCTTGTGAATATTGAAATAACATCTTAAGGTGATTTTGTGAAACCATTTCTACAAATTACTTTTGTATTTTTTTCGATAATATATTTTAATGCTTATACCCATGTTGAATGAATATTTTTCTTTAAGGTACTTGATGTTGGTCAACCCTGTGTGTGGTACAAACTACAAATAATCAATTGGCGGATAATCAAAATGCAGCAAGAGGGCAAAACTATTGGAATTTTTATATAAATGTAAATGACACACTGTGTAGAAGAAAATAAATTGTATCCATAAATATTATAACTATGCATCATGATATAGTGTATTAATGTAATTTAATCGTTGTAATAAATATCTTTTTATATTTTAATTGCTTGTTTTAAATATGTCTGAATCATAATGATATTAATTTATTTTGTAAATGTTCTAAAATATTTATATTTGTAATTTTAATATGATTCTCAAACCCTCTCCTTAACAATGCAAAGTTTTTATACAATTTTAAACTTATTTTTAAGCATGAATGTATAAATTTAGTCTTGACTTTTTAAATATTTGGAAGGAAAATATATTTTTCATTTTTTATTAACTTTTTTTCGCGTTATAGGCAATTTTGCCTACGACAACTAGTTTTTACTTTTCTTGATATGTAGGGAGAATTAAAGTTTGTTATTAAGATTATAAATTATAAATTACATATCAATATAGAATAATATAATAGCACATTTCCATTAAAAAATAAATAAATAAATAAATAAATAAATAAAAAATGGTGATTTGCTAGACAGTGACATTCTTAAACTTTTAAATGAATGTAAAAAATTTTAGATTTGTATGTTGAGAAAATAAAAATAAAAATCCCAATTTCCAAGTAAGTAACAAGAATATTAATGTATATGTATAATTTTGACCACTTTTATTAATTTTACTTTATTTTTTGAAAGTGTATGTGATTTGTATTCTCTTCACGCCCTTCTGATACTTTAGTTTTTATAATTATGTCTGTGAAACAACAAAAGAAGTGTGAAATAATTTTTCGGCAGTCAGTACTCTTGAATTATTTGTTAATATTTAATAAAATTTAATAAATTGTTACTATTTAATAAAAATAATATAAGATCAATTAATTATTTTCAGTTTTAATAATTTATAGAAATGTAAGAAAGTAATTTAATATTAGCATTTTATTTTATCAGAGATCATCTCACATTATCATAGCGGTCACAAATGTAAACACTTTTTTGTGATTTTTATTTTTAATTCTCTAAGTGCATAGTACTTTTATAGCATCTTTATACCTCTATTTTAAAATAATAATTTTCGCTGTATATTTAAACCTGAAATGTGGCAGCAGTAACTATTTTAAAATAGTGGTATAAAAAATAAATCTAGAAAAGGTGTAGTAATTGACAGCTATGTAAGTATAATTCAAATTCATTGTTTTTAGTTACATTTTACCATCATTTTTTTTTTTTTTTTTGAACAATTGTACGTAATGACAAAAACAAAAAGAAAAAAATATTTCTTAAGAAATACAGAAAACTTAATATTTATGAAAAATAATATATATATATTGTTTTTTACCAGCATGCATATCATTGCACAACTTGATGATCTACAAATGGTTTTATTAAAATGTTTATCAAAATATTTAAATGTAGCCTCACATATCTAATATTACTCGCCAAAATAAGTTTTTATAATAAGAGTAAGACTTGTGCTTACCATGTACATTCGTCGATTCTGATTACAGAATAACACATAAGAATATCCCATGTTTGACAGGATAATATAAAACAAAAAAGGACTGTAAAGAGAAACTTGTTTGTTTTAAAATATGCATTGGGTATGACAAGAGTTTAAAATGACTATGTTTTAGAAATGATGCTTGGTAAGTGTTATCCATTATAAGCAATATAAATTTCTAGACAATATCTGAAATATATCATCCCCTAACATATTATGTCATGTGGAAGCGGCTACCTCTGCTTGAGACAATCTTGAGACAAGACCTACACTCATTCTCACCTCAAGAGTGTAATTCAGGTGGAAGTAGCAATTCTCCCACAAGACGATGCGTTCGTGATGATAGATTCCAGACATCGTCTTGAAATCTATATTGCTCGCAACGGAAGACACTTTCCAGAAGTCATTTCTGAAAAATAGTCATTTTAAACTCTCGTCCTATCTATTCTATATTTTTAACAAATAAGTTTCTCATTAGAGTCGTTTTTGTTTTTTTTAACCTGTCAAATGTGGGAGGGTTTTTTTTGGATCATCCTGTATTTTTACGGTATATATACCGTATATTTCATTTACGGTACACATACTGATTACAAATGTTTTTACGGTACATATACCGCACATTGAATTTACGGTATATATGTTGTATAAATATTTTTACGGTACATATGTCGTACATTTAATTTACGGTATCTGTGCTGTAAAAATATTTTTTACGGTACATATACCATACATTTAATTTACGGTATATATGCTGTAACGATATTTTTTTAAGGTACATGTACTTTAAATACTTTACGGTACATATACCGTCCAGTTAAATTACGGTACATATACTATAAGTATTTTACGGTACATATACCACAAAATATTTAAATTTATGCTCAGTTAAATTACGGTACATGTACTTTAAGTATTTTACGGTATATATACCGTCCAGTAAAATTACGGTAAAAGGAAGTGTCACAAAGTTGACCACCGTGATTCGAGACCAAAAATTTTTACAGTGCTTTTAAGGAGAATACATAGAAAAGAAAAAAAAAAAAGCTGAAAATATTACTTTCTCGAGGAGATATTTAGAAAATAAGAATTTACACCACGCCCATTGGTTTAACATTAGCTAGAGGAATTCGAGTTTTGACTAACTAAAACACTTCCGAGAAGAAAAAACAAGTCAATTGAAAAGAATAGTGCCCTATTAAATTGATGGCATTAAGCTCACATGCTAGTCAAACTAATTGCATGTTACAGCTTATTCCTTGAAGGAATAATACTGCTCAAAAGATAAATTAAGTTGGAATTACCTCTCTCATTCCCCCCCCCCCCTTTTATACTTAAACACTGAACTTCCAAACTAAAAAGGAATACGGGGTATCATCATGAATTTCTATCCAAATTTCCAAGCAAATCGGACAATTCTGAATAAAAAAACTTTTACTTAAATTAAGAAGAGTTATCCTCCGTTTTCCTTTTTATACGTAATCATTAAATCCCGAAAACTGCTCATTTAATTGATCTTTTTTTTTTTTTTTTTTTTTTTTTTTGGAGAATTAGAAGATTTTGCTAGAGAAATAAACACAGGTATCATATACGCACCATATTGGTGAGATTGCAACAAAATGGCAATTATGTATGCCTCACATGGTAACACGGCTATTGTTATTTATTTATTAATAATCTGTTTACTTTTATTATCTTTTTTTTTTTTTTTTTAATAACAATTCGTTTTATTCCATAATTCATAACTAAATGTTTTTTTAATTTATTATTATTTCCTGAAATAATAGAAATTAATTTAAAAATGTATGTAACTGATATTTGAAAACGAAGTTTCCACCAAATTGGCGTCAGAAAAATAACGCGCCAATGTGGTGCACATATGACACCTGTGCTGATAAATCAAGAACTCACTATTTTTGTATAAGCCTGGTGGAGATAATGAATCGCCATTTTTTCGTATTTCATTAATTATTTAAAATAAAATAACATAAATCCCCTTTCACTCATTTCCTTTTATATTGCATAGCTTTAATTTGAAACTGAAAAGTTCAAAATTCATGACTGTTATTTATTTTTAAAATAAAAAGAACAATAAAAAAACAAAAATAATAGTATTATTTTGAAGCTCCAATAAGTGCAGTGAATTATCAAAGCGTAAGCAACCTAATTTACCGCAGTATAAATTTTACCAAAGGACTTTGGCACGGTAATAAAAAATATTCGTTTCATTTGGCCGTTACCGTTAAACAATTAACAAATAATCATGATTTTTGTGCCACATACGCAGGCTCGGACTGGCCCGCCGGCCCACCGGCCCGTGGGCCGGTGCGCCCTCGGTCAATTAAATATGCGCCCTCATCTACGTGAAGTTAATACTTTAAAAAAGACAAAAAAAAAAAAAAAATAAATAAATAAATAAATAAATAAATAAAAAATACGACAAATACTAGAATAACTAGAACATGGTTAAAAATATTTATATATCTTTTTAAAAAACAATAATTTTTTAAGCATTAAAAAACCAATAAAAAGAATTTATTCCCTTTGCAAAGGAAAATAATTGTGTTGTTTATTCTTGACAGTTTCTTTGTTCAGGGCAACATCCAATCAAAATCTTTTAAAACCTTAAGTATATTTTATTTGTTACCAATTAGAGGCAACGAACATGCGACTGTCTGGCAACACTTTCGCTTCGATTTCATTTATTATTATTATTATTATTTAGTTTGCAGTAAAATCATTCATTTCAAAAACGGGAGCTTTGTGTTTCCGTACAGTTTAATGTTTTGATTTTAATTTATAAAACATAAGTGTTGTTATTAAAAGGTTTTTTTTTTTTTTTTTTTTTTTTTTTTTGTTATTGAATATATGCCTAAACAACTTTAGAAAGATTATTCTCTTCAAAAAAAGGTAATTCAAACTTATTTTTTTTTTGCTAAAAATTTTATTTTAATATGAAAACAAAACTGTTTTAATATTGTACATTAAATGTAACAATCAAAACGTTGCGTCTGTCACGGATTTTCATGGTCATGGGTGTGCGAAGAGAAAACATAGCCCGGGTCAATTTGGCGCCCCCTTAAATTTTCGCGCCCGGGGCGACCGCTCCGTTCGCACAGTATTGTATATGGTAAAGTAGGACTGCTCAACACCGCACCGCACCCAGGGTGCTACGGCGACCTTTGAATGTTCTCTTTATCTCCCTTCCATGTTCTATTCTATCCCGTTTATAATTTTTTTCTAAATCGGTTTTTTTTTCTACTCTGCATAAGACGGATATAAATCTAACATAAAAAGGATTTTCAAGTTCCCCGTTATGATTTTTAGTATACAATAAACTCTGTATACGGCGAAATATTGTCTACAGCTGAATATTTGATTCTGTCCGAATAGTTTTTACGTATAAAAATCTATTCCAAAGGTTTTAAAAGTTATTTTGTTCGTTACATCGGAGTTCGATATATAATTTACTTTGCTATTCCGACGATTGTTTTTATATAATTTACATGTTTCCCCCTTCTAATCAGAAATTTATTCTTTCATTTGATCGAACTAAATTAATAGATTTTTGAATCGATTATAATTTATAAAATGATTAAGCTATTTAATTGATTAAGCTATTAAATGATTAAGCTATTAAAAATATGATAAAGAAAATAAACGTACCGACATACCGATAAAAGACATTTCGGATTACAGTAGAACTCGCTAATCCGAAATTTCGGTTAATCCGGACGGATTTTATTTTTGAAAATTATATTTGAACAAATTGATTGATAAGATTAACTTATGAAAATTTTCAAATTACAAGATGAATGTCACTTATGAAAATTTTCAGATTACAAGATGAATGTCGAGAAAGTCGTGTAGAAGTAACAAGTAAACAAAAAAATTGCAGTAAATCAACTTTGTTATTTTTTAAACAGCTTGAAAAGAGTAAAAATATACTCAATTATGGAAAAGTACAATATATGTACACGAATATAAAATAAAAACATGCACTGTAAGGCCTGATCGTAGAAGCCATCTTAAAAAAAAAAAAAAAAAAAAAAAAAAAAAATGGTCATATTATTTTGTCTGTCAGTCACTAAAAAACTCTTTTCTCAAACGTAAAAAAGATTTAATTCAGATGATAAAAATTTATTTTTCCTTTTAGCAGTTTGATTTCACAAAATATAAATGGTTTCTCGTTCCTCCGTAGACGCGGTGAATGAGCTATTTATAGATTCCCGATTTTTTAATTTGTATTCAATTCCATTAGATTATTATAAACATCAAATAATTAAACAAAACTGTAAAAAAAAAAAAAAAAAAAAAAAAAAAAATTAATTTAAGAAATTACACTAACCATTTGAAAAATGTTTCACTCAAACATTTTTCACACTCGAATCATTTGAAGCTAAATGCCAGTTGTTTTATTGTGTATTATCCGTGCCACTGCTATAAATGACTTTATACATGCTACAATTTGAAGGTACGGTTCTTTTAAGTTACATCACTCCATTGTCGCCAAGCATAAAAGTTGGCGACGAAAGAAACATTTCAAACTATGTAACATTGTTGGTGCGAAAGTAATCATTACTAAAATACAGCTTTGGCATATACTGTTATACTTGTAAGACTTTGGCATATACTGTTTGATTTTACAGAGCAGAATTTTGGTGATGGAGGTTTTAAACCAAAGTCGATCGCAGCACATGAATCTGTGAATGGATCCATCAGACATTGAATCAAAAAAGTTTTTTTCCAGTTTATCCCAAGCCGATTGCTTTTTAGTTTTCTTTTTAGGTGGTAGAAAATCAAGAGTAATAGCTATAACATTTTCCGGCTTGTTAGAATCACTATTGGCACTCCAATTTTCCTGGTTAGAACCGACCGATTGTAAAACGCCATGGCTAGTGGCAGTGGCGTAGCTAGGATGGGTGACACCCGGGGCGGTTGTAAATGGTGTCACCCCCAGCTATCATAGTGTCATCCCCCCCTTCCGTCCCGTCATATTTTTTCGATCACAATTCTACGTTTTTATATTAAATGACCATACCATTCCTTATTTACCTTTTGTCCTCCTGCATAAATAAAAACCCACAGGAGCGACACATCACTCAACCCATAGTAACTCATAAGTCTATTTGGTGTCTATAATGTAGAAAAAAATTCTTTCTTTTAAAATTTGCTTTTGCTATGCACTCGTTGGATAGGTAGGTTTTTAATCGCAGGAGGATGTTTTATTTAGATGTACCATTCTATATAAAATTTCACATTCTCAAAGAAAAGAAAACTAACTCTATTGTGTCGTGCGCTAAAATTTTCATTTTATTTCAGAATTCCTATCCAAACTCTTATTGGGTCGAATCCATGTCGATTCAGGCAGGAGGGTTACTTTCACAGTCCCGAATTCTTTGATTGAGCATATGTTAAAATTCAGGAAAAAGTTAAACTCCCGTATTTTTTTGTTTTCCCCCAAAAAATTTCTGGTCCGAGATACAGGGCGCCAAAGATGGCATCCCAAGCACCTTTACCCATTTGCGATTTTCGAAAAAAAGTTTAAAGTACTCTGTCTCAGAAACGATGCAAGATATTTCGTTGCAGTTTATTTTATTTTAAAGATAATATTTTTCTGGTTAAAAAGATATACTACATTTTGAAATATGTATTTAATTTTTTTTAGAGCAGCCTTCTAAAAAAATTTTTTTAATAAAAAATAATTTGTTTTCTCAAAAATGCCAATCTCAAAAATTTTGATTTTTTTACTGTTAGTCAATACCATTGAGTACTACCTTCACTGTAAAGGAGAACTTCCACTTTTGAGTTTAACAAGTTTTAGAAACATTTCAAGAATTTAGAGAATTTTACAGGAGCTGCATGTTAACAGTTCCAGTAAAAGTCTCTCAATTTTTGTTTATTTGTGTCATATGTATCCTATTACATATCCTAAACAAGTTAGAAATCAAACGTCAATCGTAGTAAATGAGGTGCATTCGTACTATGACTAGTTTTATAAATATTTAGATTTTGGTGCAATAAGTGTTACACTCTTGGGAAAACTGGCATGAATACAAAATTTATTATGTTTCTATATATTAAATTCAGTAATATGGAAGTAATATGAATCCATCTTAAAAAGAACATAATCACCAGGGCAACCTAGAATCATTACCTATCATGGGATATGATTGAATTAATTATGCGTGATAGGATTTAATAGGATGAACAATCATTTATTAATAACATAGTGATGGGTGTGCTTATATTGCACAAACTTTGAATAGCAAGCAAGAAAAAACTTTGTTCAACAAAGATCTCTGAAACAACTGCAAAATATTCAGATTCACAATTTATGAAAAGGAATTTTTGTGGCTTTTGTATATACTGTGAGTGGTGGATTGCAAAGGTCAATGATATCAGTTGTTTATGAAATTGTCGTTAACTTTATGTTCCCACATGGATCGGCTGTTGGATACAGATTTCAACCTGCAAGACAGTAACACACCACCAGTGTTCACTTCCTATTCACAATGTTTTAAGGATTATGGAAGCCCTAGTCCCTATTGGTTAAACAGGAAGGGAGGAAGGCATCACTAAATATCAAAGGAAGATACAGATGCAGTTCAACAAATTATAAAGTCTATGAATTTCTAATTTCAGTTCTATGCAGAGTACACTGGAAGGATATTTTGAAATTTATACATTTATTTTATGAACTTTAGTGTATTTTGTTTTCTTTTATATGCTATTTTTAAAGCTGTCTGTTTCTTATACTTATTAAGAAATAAAATGCTATTCAAACAAGACTAAGATTTTGATTTTCTAAGACCAGTATATGATTGTCATACAGGAACTGTTAAAATATATGGCAAAATTTTATATGTGTTTCGATAATTTGTCAAAATCAAAAGTGGAAGTTTTTCGATATAAGGAAGGCACTAAGTACTCAATGGTATTAATCAACAGCCAAAAAATAAATAAATAAATAAATAAATAAATAAATAAATAAAATAAAATAAATTTAGGATTGGCATTTTTGATTTTTTTTAATTAAAAAAAATCAGAAGGGTGCCTCAAAGAATATGAATACATTTTTCAAAATTGAATATATCATTTCGAACAGAAAAATGTTACCTTCAAAAAAAGAAAAAAAAGCAACAAATGTGAAAGTGTTGTCAAATGTTATGAAAGTCAAGTTAAAACTGAAAAAAAAAGATACTCATAAATGTTTTATTCATCCTATTAAATCCTATTACGCATAATTAATTCAATCATATCCCATGATAGGTAATGATTCTAGGTTGCCCTGGTGATTACGTCCTTTTTAAGATGGATTCATATTACTTTCGTATTACTGAATTTAATATATAGAAACATAACAAATTTTGTATTCATGCCAAATTTCCCAAGAGTGTAACACTTATTCCACCAAGATCTAAATATTTATAAAACTAGTCATAGTACGAATGCACCTCATTTACCACGTTTGACGTGTGATTTCTAACTTGTTTAGGATATGTAATAGGCTACATATGACACAAATAAACAAAAACTGAGAGACTTTTACTGAAACTGTTAGCATGCAGCTCCTGTAAAATACTCTAAATTCTTGAAATGTTTTTAAAACTCGTTAAACTCAATAGTGGAAGTTCTCCTTTACAGTGCAGGTAGTACTCAATGGTACTGACAAACAGTAAAAAAATCAAAATTTTTGAGAAAAAAAAATTCTTTTTGATAAAAAAAAATTTTTTTTAGAAGGCTCCTGTAAAAATAATTAAATACATATTTCAAAATGGAGTATATCTTTTTAACCAGAAAAATATTATCTTTAAAATAAAATAAACTCCAACGAAATATCTTGCATCGTTTCTGAGAGAGAGCACTTTAAACTTTTTTTCGAAAATCGCAAATGGAAAAATGTGCTCGGGATGCCATCTTTAGCACCCTGTATCTCTGTCCAGAAATTTTTTTGGGGAAAACAAAAAAATACGGGAGTTTTATTTTTTCCTGAATTTTAACATATGTTCAATCAAAGAACTTCTGAGACTATGAAGGTAAGATTGTTTCTTTGGCTGCCTGAATTGACATGGACTATGCCATAAGATTATATTTTTATTTGCAAATAAAGGTTGGGTGTCACCCCTTAGAGGGTGACACCCGGGGCGGACCGCCCCCTCCGCCCCCCGCTAGCTACGCCACTGGCTAGTGGATTGGTCGCCCTCGAGACATGATGTTTTACAATTAATGGGTTCGGCATTAAATTGCTTTCTTTTCAAGGGCGGATCTGAAGAGTCCTCAAGGGGGGGGGGGGGGGCGATTTTAGAAATTTGGAGACTCGACTTTAATGCGTGGGTCGGGGCTAATATTTTCACTGCGGGTCATGTTGCTTTTATTTTTTTGCTGCGGGTCGGGTCTGGGTCCGGTTGACTTCTAGTTTTTGCTGTGGGTCGGGTCTGGGTCCGGTTGACTTCTAGTTTTTGCTGTGGGTCGGGTCTGGATCCGGTTGACTTCTAGTTTTTACTGTGGGTCAGGTTTGGGTCCGGTTGACTTCTTTTCTTTTGCTGCTGGTCGGGTTAACTAATGTTTATGTTGTGGATCACATTAGCAGGATTAGCAGGTTTTTTTATTCAGAATCTATGGCGTAATCTATTTTTTGACAAGCAGTTTAAGAAAATACTGTGAAATTATCGTTTTGAATAGAATTTCTGGAAGCGACAGCATGGGAAGGTAGAAAAATCCGCAATCATTTGACGTGCGAAGAGAAAACTGCGCTCGGGGCAAAGCAAAATGTGGCGCCCCTCCCCCACCCCCTCCGACCCAACTTTTTCTTGTAACAGGCCAAAAATTACGCTGGTAGCATAAATTTGGCGCCCTCTAAATTTCGAAGCCCGGGCCGACCGCATCCTTCGCCACTCCCTTTCGCACGGCACTGCATATTGTCTGTCCTACACATATTGAGAACAATTAAGCCTAGTTCCAGCCCGGCTCGTCTATATGTAGAAAAAATATGCAAGCCTGATCTCGGGCCGGTGTGGGCCTGCTAAATATATATATATATATTAAACCCAGGTTACACACAATATAATTCTCCGATCTGATCTCTACACTGTAAAAGTTAGATTTCTGTATTGATGTTGCCAAACTAGTTTTGACTGATGACGCACATTTCTACTTATTCTCATTAAACCCATATAATTGAAAATAGCTCATATTTTAATGTTCCTGCTTAAATCTTTACAAAGGGCCAGTGAGCCCGCAATTTTTTTTATGGGCTCGGCCCATATGGCCCTTCAATTTTTTTTGCCGGTTCGTCCCGTTTTTTTTTTTTTTTTTTTTTTTATTATTGGCCCGGCCTGTCGGAAAAATTATTCTAATTTTGCTGACCCGTTAGAAAATTTGGAACCATTTCGCCGACTCGGACATGCCCGGACACATGCATACGTCTAGGCTGGGTCGGACACGGACCGAAATTTAATTTTCATTCCGAGCCGAATCCCGACCAGGGAAATTTTGGTCAGTGCGGACTAGAAATAAATTTGGGCTATTATTCCACAGCCCGGTCCCGTTTGAGGCATCAAGAGCAAACCCCGATAATACAGTAATTATACAGTAGAAAAAATTGCATAGTACTTATAAAAATGTTCCAAAAGTAATTATAATTTTAAAGCTATTTTTTATATTAAAAAAAGGCTGTTAAACGAAAAATTAAATTTGATATTATCAAAAGAACAGTTTGATGTAAAATAAAAATATACTTTACGCATAAAAGGATTCTCATATGTTGTCTCTGTTTTAGTAAAAAGATATTATGGACAATGGACATGTTAACGAAGTGTGTTTCATAAACAAATGCATGGAATCTGTGGAAAATACTGTCTATTATCTATAAAACCGAACAAAATTTTTAAATTTTCTGTAAAAAATGCACATTTTTAACTATAACCATTTCATTCTTTATAACAAGCCTTCGTTATAGCATGACCCAAAAAAAAAACCTCAAATTAAAAATTTTAAAGTTTAACACTTTTTTAGGAACTGAGGAAACACTACTCGATCGTAAGAATATGGTTACATGGACATGGAACATTTATTTACCGCTACGGCATCAGCAGAGATCCCAAAAGAAATGGTAATTACTACAGTTATTTCCATATGAAAAGCGATTACGACTTGTATACGTTGCATACACTAGAAATTTAAATTATTCGGTAACCGCAAAATAAAATCAAAAGAAAATATTCTTTTCGTGTAACATGTATAAATAATAATAATAATAAAAGATCCAATTGCAAAATAATCTCTGCCACAAACAAAAATCGAACCAAACACAAATTCATTATTCCCGCCTTTTTTCGTAGGCGCCAGATCGGCGGTCGTCCGCAATGCTTGAACATAAATCTACAGATGTAGATATGACTAACTGTTTTTTTTTTGTTGTTGTTTTTTTTTTAATAGCATTCAAATACTAAAAAAAAAATTGTGTCTCTTTTTCATTTTTATCAAACTAGCAAGACATTGATTTGAAAAGGAATAAGTACTAATTTTTAAAAGGAAAAAAAGTTTTTTACATTTTTCTATTCATCGATAAATAAAATTTTCAGATTTCAGAAAAAATGATTGAGAATCAGTAGACCAGCATAAAAACAGAGAACGATCATCTCTAATACAGACATCTAAGAAGAATGACACCAGGCCAGACTCAATCTGGAACAAAAATAAGTCAGACCCAATCCAAATCAGCAAAAAAATAATGATCATGATAGTATCAAATAAATGACGGCCGAGTTCTGAATGCGGTAAGACCAGACACACTCCAAGCCTCGCCGACTTAAAAAGGCGCGGCCTGGGGGGGGGGGGGGGGATTCTAGTTAGGATCTAATTCATTTCTTGCAAGGATGCATGTATTTTTGGGAAACGTTTATTGCCCAAGAAGTGAAGACGATCGCCCCCTCAGACTCGCCATTGGGCCCGACCCAAATCTGCAGAAAAATAATGATCACGATACTGCCCGGTTCTGAAAGCGAGAAGACCTGACCCAGCCCGAGCCTCGCGAAATTAAAAAAACGCGGCCCGCCCCGGACTCGAGTTAGGCTTCAATTCATTTCCTGCGAGGATGCATGTCTTTTTAGGAAACTTTTATTAGCCCAAGGGGGGGGGGGAGATCGCCCTTTCGCCCTCCTCTCCCCCCCCCCCTTAGATCCGCCATTGCTTCTCCTCCCTTATGCTCTGGTTCGATCTTAGACCGAGCGTTCACCTCAAGGAAGAACGAAATCCACGCCAGGCCCGCCCTGAAAAGAAAAGTGCGGCTCGATCCCGCTCTACAGGAAAAAGTAAGACTCGATCCGCCCCGGTTCTGAAAGTGTAAAGACCTGACCCAGTTCCATGACTTAAAAATGGTTCGGCCCGACCCGGGCCGCGCCGGTCTCGAGTTTAAGTCCAATCCTTTTTCCGTGCGGGCATCTTTTTCAGACCCTTTACTGGGATCAAGGGGGGGGGGCGATCGCCCCATCGCCCCCCCCCTTATATCCGCCATTGTTCCTTTTTCGTGATCGCCTTTCAATACGTAATTGGTTTTCAGCGGCTCGATAATCTTTTGATTATCTCGTTTTTTGCATTGAAAGACGTTTTTGCGCCAAACCAAATACTGTACTACTTAGTTATCCCGTCGACCCATTTCGCCAAATGATACGAATCGCCAAACTAATAAGCAATTTATACATGTTGACTAAATTTTTATTTTAAATAACAAAAGAACAAATAAATTAGTAAAACATTAATAAAAAGTCGAAATAAAAATCGCTTTATGATTGTGTTTAATGTCATTGAATGCGACATTCACGGTCATTCATTTCTTTGGCTTCGGCTTTTTCCGTATCTGTTAATTTCCGTCTACCCATTTTTAAATTTGTTAGTTTTCTCCTTTATTACAATGATTTTAAACATTTTAATTTCCTATTCAAATAAAAATTCTTCTAAAAGTAAAGAATTTAATTTAAATTCAAATAAAAATTCTTCTAAAAGTAAAGAATTTAAATTCAAAAGTGACCACGTCATTTTGTCAATCCTCCACCGAAAACAACAACAATATTTCAATGGTAAAAAAAAAAAAAAAAAAAAAAAAAAAAAAAAAAAAGAGAGAGAGAGAGAGAGAGAGAAGATCGAAATTGGGTTGCAA
The DNA here is from genome assembly GCA_964019185.1 of Maratus speculifer. Lineage (NCBI taxonomy): Eukaryota > Metazoa > Arthropoda > Arachnida > Araneae > Salticidae > Maratus > Maratus speculifer. The sequence continues at coordinate 455,960,151 of OZ025290.1, read as the reverse complement.
GATTTGGTACAGCAAAGTGTTCCAAATTGGAAATTTCACTTTGTAGCCTGAAATGGTTTAAAAAAAAAAAAAAAAAAAAAAAAAAAAAAATGGCAGATCCTTAATAACATTAACAATCAAAACATCTTAGCTAATGTATACATATCAAAACGATCGTTTTAATTTTATTAAGGATCTGCACTGTTTTGAACTAGTTTTGATTGACTACTTTGGGAAGACTACTGTATTATTTTGGGAACAGTACTCTACGCAGAGATCTTGCAACCCAGTTTGGGTCTTTTTTCAGTGAGGGAATACTATTTTTTAGGTGCGTTCGTAATTATGTAAATACGTAGCACCTATTGTTGTCGTTCAGTCCGTCTGTCTGTCTGTCTGTCCGTCTGTCCGCATATAACAACGCAAAAACTACCCAACCGAATCGTTTGAAATTTAAAATACATAATTATTACACAATTTTGTCGAGTCATTTCAAATTTTATAAAAATCGGATGGATAGATCAATTACAGGGACAATCAAAAGGATTCCGTTACATTACGGTCAATAGGGAAAAAAGTTTCAAATGCATTTTAATCGTTTGAAATTTAAAGCATATACTTATTGCGTAATTTTGTCGAGTCATTTCAAATGTTATGAAAATCGGATGCATAGATCCATTACAGGGACAATCAAAAGGATTCCGTTACATTATGGTCAAGGGGAAAAAAATTTCAAATGCATTTTAATCGTTTGAAATTTAAAAATATAATTATTACGTAATTTTGTCGAGTCATTTCAAATGTTATGAAAGTCGGATGCATAGATCATTTACAGGGACAATCAAAAGTTATTCCATTACATTACGGTCAATGGGGGAAAAGTTTCAAATGCATTTTAATGATGTTACACTCATTCGAACATAATACAATTGGCATGAATCCATGAAATATATACTAAAATATGCATTCTGTACAATCTGTGATGCAAAGAATTTTTATTATTTAATTACAGGGCCACACAAAAGTATTCCACTACATAATGCTATACGGGGAAACATTGTTTGGGACGTCTTCTAATTATATTCAACTATTTCACATTTTATGAATAAGATATACGTTGCTGAGGTGTAATAAAAATTACTTCCTGCATATTTACAGAAACATAAAGATTTCGACTACTATACTGTATCCGGAATACGCTCTACAATATCAGCAAGATCTGAATATTTTTAAAACTTCGTTATCGTACGAACGCACCTCATTTGCTATGTTCACGTGCAATTTCCAACTTGTTTTTCCCCGAGAGTTGTGCCGATTTATCCAGCAAGCCGAACCATCGGATGACGGATTAAAAGATCTTTACTGTGTACTTATAAATAACATTTTTTAATCGAAATTTCGGATTTTCCCAATTTTTGTAATCAAAATAGGCACGGTCCCAATTCAGATTAGCGAAGCTCTATTATATATTCTTAGAGTCTGTTTGTTATTAATGCATATTATTGGCTTCCTATAAGTTGATAAAATAATGAGTTTCGTTAAAAAAGTTGCGCCCTCCAAAAATTCGAGGTCTGCGCCTTTTACAATGACCCAGTCCGACCCTGCACATACGTTAGCGTAAAATGTATATATAGATAGAGAGAGATTATTTAAAATTAGATCCAATTATTTATTTCCGATCGCAGTTACTCGTAAGTTTCTTCTTTTGTTCGTTAAGAATACTTACTTTTTGTTTGTTTGTTTGTTTTGTTTTTTTCCACGACCGTATCTAGTGTTCATGAAAATTCAGTACCTAATTGCCAGTATCTAACCTCCGTACCTTCGTCAGATCCTGATGAAGGGTAGGAATATAGCCGAGAAAGCACTTGATTTTTTAACACCTTTCAAACTAAGGTACCCTGGGGTAATAACGCCAGGCGGGGTAATAACGCCAAGTGCTTATATTTTGCATAATTATGAAATAATCAGGTAAATGACACCCATGTGCTCTGCGCAGAAGGGTTTTGAGTCATATAAATCGCAAAAAACAGCTTCAAGTTAATTTGTTTCATTTTTAGGTCTTATTGATTTTACAAACAACTAAAATTAACGCTTGATCTAAAATTTGCGAGATACGTTTTGTGATGTGAAGACTATGTTTTTATCCGGAAAGACTTTGTTAATTACATAAATTTGTAGTGCATTTCATGTACTTTCAAAATGTTGTTGAAGATTTTGGATATCTTCTCGAGATAATTTGTAATTAAAAATGTACTGCGCAATAACTATACCGGGGTAATAACGCCAATCCGTGACATTAATACCCCGGTTCATTCCCTACAGTGGCCGAGCTACATCCTAAATACTGATTCAAATAAACACAGTTAAAACTGTGCAATGTTTCTCATATTTCTATTTAAAGGGTCCTTTTTAAGCAAAAAGAAGCTCACGGTCTGATATTCTTTTGCCTCATCCCCCCCCCCCCCCACCACCACCACACCTTTATTTTTCTTACACTTTCACAAAAAATTGAACATTTTCAATAGCTTAGAATGCAATTTTTCAATTTCTAAGTTTGTAGAGTTTGTACTTTTAGAATTAGGCTATCTACATGCAATTATTCCATCTTATTTCATAGTTTTGTTTGCATGGCGTTATTACCCATATAGGTGGGTAATAACGCCAAATAGCATGGGTCAAGAAAAAACGCCATTACATTTTATGAATACATATCTGTTAAATTATTTTATTTTATATAGATAGTCAATGAGTTGCTGTATCAGATCCTATATTTGTTTGAAAAATACAAGTTAAAACTAAGCCGTGAAAATTGGTAGAACCTTAACGTGGCGTTATTACCCCAGGGTACCTTATTTTATTATCTTTTAGGTAATGAAACACATCAAATATGTAATTTCATATTAAATAAAAAGAATATTGCCCAGTTAAACTGATGGCATTGAGCTCACAGGCTACGCATACTAATTGTACATTACAGCCTTGTATTTTCGTTAATTCCGTTTGAAAAAAAAAATTAAGAAGGGGAAACAGCTCTCCCTTTTTTCCTTTTTTATGCTTAATCATTGAACTTCCTAAACTATCAAGTACATGCTTTATCATATTAAAAAATCTATATCCAAAATTCAGAGCAAATCGGATAATTCTTAATAAAAACCCATTTAGCATTTATGTAATTTAAGAGGAGCTATTCCCCTCTTTTATACTTTACCATTAAACTTCCAAAACTATTCAGAGATTTGAACGAAATCTGACAATTCTGATTGAAAAATCCATTTATACAAGTTAAGGGGGGGGGCATTAGAACCCCCGTTCCCCATGTTTATACTTATTCAATGAACACTTAATAACAGCCACGGTATCGCCTCATCAGAATGATCCTATATCTAAATTTTGAACGAAAACTGCTAATTCTGCATGAAATTCCCGTTTATATCAATTAATGGGGGAGGGGGGCATGAGCCCCCGTTCCCCCCGTTTATACTTATTCAATGAACACCTAATGACAGTCACGGAATCGCCTAATCAGAATGATCCTATATCTAAATTTTGAACGGAAACTGTTAATTCTGCATGAAAATCCCGTTTATATCAATTAAGGGGAGGGGTATGAGCCCCCCGTTCCGCCTGTTTATACTTATTCTATGAACACCTAATAACAGTCACGGAATCGCCTCATCAGAATGATCCTATATCTAAATTTTGAACGAAAACTATTAATTCTGCATGAAATTCTCGTTTATATCAATTAAGGGGGGGGGGCATGAGCCCCCCGTTCCCCCTGTTTATACTTATTCAATGAACACCTAATGAAAGTCACGGAATCGCCTCATCAGAATGATCCTATATCTAAATTTTGAATGAAAACTGTTAATTCTGCATGAAAATCTCGTTTATATCAATTAAGGGGAGGCGCATGAGCCCCCCGTTCCCCCTCTTATACATATCGAATGAACTCCAAAAACTAATCAGGGAAGCGCCTTATCATGATATACCTATATACAAAATTTCAAGTGGATCCGATATTTTTATCATGAGTTATCGCGTTACCGAGTTACATGAGTTATCGCGCACGAACGAACATACGAACGTACGAACCTACATACAGAACGGACGGGCACATAAGCTCTCAGGCTATGATAGCCTGTGAGCTAAAAAGTGCACGATGGAATCTTAACATTTTGTGTTATGAAAGATACACGGCAGATGGCAGCACCAAACTTTATATCTTTATTTTTTGGAAAGTCTATAATATTTTTTATTGACCTAACATTTTTTTTTTTTTTTTTTTTTCATTGCATGGAGTTTAAACACATTTTAGTAGTCTTTTGTACTACTGTACAACCTTAGATATTAAGGCCAATGCCACACGAGCGGATTTGAAAAGCAGCCAAAAAGACGTTCTCTATTGAGAGCATGACAATCTAGTGTTCTGTCCACATGGACGCAGACGATACGCCGCGTTCAAATATGCGCAAAACTTCGCTTCGATGCCTAGATTTTCCCCCATGCCGCTGGCGGTCGTTTGCGTTTTGAAACCTATGGAATACCCTATTATGGTCAGACGGCAAGCGATTTAAACGCTGACTTTCGATTTTCTTTTTCAGAAATTCATGAGTTTTTGTTTTAATTGTGCATCGAATTTTCTCGCTAGAATTTAAAGTGGATTTAATATACGTGGAATAACTGAGATTTTGCGAAAACTATAAAGTATTTAAATTTTTGGGAAATTTATTTTACATTTGTGAAAAGTAACATTTTGTTACAATATGAAATCCAATTACTAAAATGTAAAACAGGCATCTTTTTAGTAATAACTTCTTTAAATCCTTCTGCAATTTTTTTTCTTTCTGGAGAACTTGTTTCATTTGCAAATTACAAAATTTTAAAACTCAACATTAGATTAATTAATGAATAAGTTAGAATATGTTAATCAATTTGTAATCAATGTTTTTAGGAATACAATTTTGTGTAAGAATATGTTTTATTGTTACACATTTTGAGAAGGGGCCTGTTTCATTAAATAAATTTGTGTAAAGAGGAACTAATTAGAACGCGAAATTTTAATGGATCGATCTCTGAAATTAAAATCTTTGCAAGCTAAATCTGATTTTGAGAATCCGGTATGAGAAAGTCGACAACAAAACTGAGACTGTGGTCATCCGGTACCGATGCTATATACTGCGAACATTTGTTTTGAAAAATGTTGTAATTTATATTTATTATTATTTTATTATTGTTTCTTTTTCATATTTTTTGTATAAATATGTATACCATATACCAGGAAATTTTACGACTCTTCCCTCACTGCACTGTTTTTAATATATAAATTTGTCTTGTTTAATCATCGAATTTAAAAACTATGGTGCATAATATTCTTTCAAAAGGTTTTTAATTGAAGGAAGATGATGGTTAAAAAAGTTCAGATTTTTGTAAAAAAGTGTGTTTTGCTATTTGAATGAGTTTTTTGCTTGATCGGGCCGTGGAATGCGTTAAAATAAATTATCTGGGTTATATCTTTAACAAACTTAAAGCTTTTTTACACTTGACCTAAAAATTGTGGTCCCTATAAACATTTATAAATTTACTATTTTATGCTGAAGGTACTAATAGAATTTTTTTAAATAAATATCTTGCAGAGATAAGCATTAATGAAATCTAGTTAAAAGAAAAAATAGCTTCTTTTATATTTTTGAAGCAAATAAAATTGTTTTTGGTAAAAATGGCGCGTTTCTTTTTTTCTTTTTTTACTACTATTTTTTTTTTTTTTTTTTTTTTTTTTTTTGGGGGGGGGGGGGTAAAAAGTTTGGATAGCAGGAAAGTTAATATCCTCTGGTAAAATATTACATGACTATTTGCATATGGTGATAAATTTGGAAATGTTTAATTTTTCAATACTATCAATACACGATTTTTGAATCATTGAAAGAACTTTCTTATTCAATTTAATTTTTAATATTATATGTTTCGTCAGCCTTTATGAGTTTTCAACTATATAAATAACAATTATATTTATTAACTTTTTAAATGCATTTAAAAATTAAAGAAGAGTTGAAAACATGAAACATTCTTCGTTAGACTAAAACGCGCATTATTACTGGAAAAAAAAGCGCTAAAAAGAATTAAATAATTCTATAAAATTCTCTAATGACAAATCGTTATCCAATAACCACACATTGACTATCATGTACCGGTATAAAACGGTTAAATTTAATATATAGAATTTAATATCCACCAAACATAGATTTTCCAAAGAATATTTTTTACAAGAGATTAATTTACATATTTTTGATTTAATTTTTGAATATATACATATAAAAAGTAAGGAATTACTTTTTGAAGTTGGTGCCAAACAATCATAGTCGATAATTATTTCCTTATTTTATTTATGGTACTAGACATAATATATTCACAATTCTTACTATACTTAAGATAGTTTGGCACCAACTTCAAAAAGTAATTCCTTACTTTTTATATCTATATATATTCAAAAATTAAATCAAAAATATGTAACTTAATCTCTTGTAAAAAATATTCTTTGGAAAATCTATGTTTGGTGGATATTAAATTCTATATATTAAATTTAACCGTTTTATACCGGTACATGATAGTCAATGTGTGGTTATTGGATAACGATTTGTCATTAGAGAATTTTATAGAATTATTTAATTCTTTTTAGCGCTTTTTTTGGAGTCGGTTATACATTTTTTTGAAAAAGTTAAATTTATTTCCTACTTTTTAGTTATTTATACCGTAATACATAATTATGTGTACTGACATACGATGGCTCTTTGCAACGCATAATGGTCGCTCTTTGCTGAGTTCTGATGTATTCGCTTTACTAATCACTGTTTGATCGTCAACTTTTCAAATGACACTTACAACATCGGTAGGTATCGTTGTGAATCTTTAGGTTTTCTGAATGCGTAACGTATTTGGCACGACGAAAAGCTACCGCATTCATGAAATCTTAAAGTCAACATCGAATCGTAAGGACATCGAAAGTGGTTATCGAAAGGTGACAATGCCTCAAGCAAAATGTTCTTACACATAAGCGCGCGGCAAAGCGCTTCCATATATGAGTAAACAGCAAAATGACTCCATGTATCAATGCATAGTAAAATGCTTTTCTAGTGTAGTCAAAAGTACGCCCTCCTTCAGTCAGAAAAAAAACAAAAAGAAATATTTTTTCAAAAATCGCTCTATGATTCAATAGATAAACATCCACAATCTAATTCCTATAAATGCAGTAAAGGCATCGGAAATGAGCGGTGATGATTCGACGGCATATTCACAGTATCCGCAAAGAAACTCTTCGAGAGGGTTGAATTCTGATAGGGATTGGCCGACGCATTTTCACGTAACTTGGCGATAATTATACTTGGCAAGCGATAGATGCTTCCGTCGAAGAGTTTGATTTCCTTCCGAATCGAGTACAAAGTAACTTTTCTCTTGCAGCATTGCATTGAATGCAACGTGTCTTACTGAAAGCTGTACTCTTTAAAAGTTTTTAAACACAAATTTTTACTTTGTACTCGGCTCCGAAGGAAATCAAACTCGACGGAAGCGTCTATCACTACGCCAAGTATAATTATCGCCAAGTTACGTGAAAACGCGTCGGCGAATCCCTATCAGAATTCAACCCTCCCGAAAAGTTTATTTGCGGATACTGTGAATATGCGATTCGACGAAGAATCCGAAAATCATAACCTGTACTTGGCTGCACTTATAAGAGACTGACAGCATTCGATGCCCAAATGTTTTCTTCACGGACGCTTTTGTCCCAACTAAACTGTTAAAAATTTGAAACTCACTCCACCACTTTTATGGAAAACGATTATTTCAGCATATCATGAAGCATTCTCATGGGTCAAAAGACAAATATTTTATAAAAGCGAGGGAGTGACGATGCAGCAAAAGGGTAAAATTTTTTACAGTGTATGTATGAGATATTCCATAAAAGCAATGGAGTAACGATGCAGCAAAAGTTAAATTTTTAACAATATATCGCAATGCTAGGCATTTTCTATTATAAAATTTGATGATGATTTCATGGTAGAATTCGATTGTACGCCGAATGATCCTTTATTTCTACACAGACATAAATACATAATCCATATTATTTTACAAATTCGTGCACATACAAGGACAAGATAGCACAAGGAAATATTACGACACAAGAAAAGTACAACCGTGAGCTACACATGAAGAGTGTGTGCAACGGAGCCAGTGAGATTCGAACCCACAATCTCCTACGCTCTCAAGAGATTAGCAGCGTTGTGTCTTAACCACTCGGCCACAAGGACCCCCTTGATGACTCATTTTTGTCCAGAATATTTTCAATCAGTCGTATACTGTGCTCCATGTGTCGTCATATTCACATCGAGGAATCCTACATGAACAAAATCTGAAATCATTCTGGTGTCCAGGATTCGCACAGCTGTACCACTAAAATTTTACAGTATTTTCAATGTACTTCACTGTAGAAATATAGTTCGTAAATTGCAAATCGAGGAGGTGGTTGCGAATTCTGTTTCTTTCGAAAAGGATTTTCGAAAGGAATTTCGAAAAGGATTTTCATCTTTTCAACAATTTAAGGATGTCGATTGGTATCGATGTCTGTTTCCGCTTTAGTGGATGTGAGAATTTGTCCATTTAAGCTTTAACATTTCGAAAATTTATCGCATCCAGCAAACTTTAAGGCCGCACACTAGGCACAGAAAAAGACGTGGATAATAATATGAAATCTATGGGGGTGTTCTTTTCAAATATCTCGCTCAGATTTTAAAATTTTTACGTGATTTTTTTTTTTGCATAGGATAGCCGAGGATATTTCACAACCGGCTTAGATTTTACTTTTTCAAGTTTGGTTTCAGATTTTTTTTAAAAATTATTTTAAATTTCAAAACCGGTTTAAACGGTTCTGAAATTGAAACTATCATTATATAAAACATACGTAAGCAAAATCGAAGAACTAAAAACTAGGCCGGTTGTAGATCATCCTCGGCTATCCTATGCAAAAAAAAATCACGTAAAAATTTTAAAATTTGAGCGAGATATTTGGAAAGAACACACCCATACTCTTTACACTAACATCCGGGTCTTTTTCTGAGACTAGTGTAGTACCTTAAGGTCCACATTAAAAGCGAATTTTTTCCCAAGCACCTTCGTAGTTCCAAGCTCAAGCTCGCACTCTGATTGGTTGTTGCTCTCGGCACTGTTTTCACGTAACTTGGCGATAATCATACTTGGCGTAGCGATAGATGCTTCCGTCGAGTTTAATTTCCTTCCGAACCGAGTACAAAGTAAAAAGTTGGATGTAAAAACTTTTAAAGAGTACAGCTTTCAGTAAGACACTTTCCATCCAATCCAATGCTGCAAGAGAAAAGTTACTTTGTACTCAGTTCGGAGGGAAATCAAACTCCTCGACGGAAGAATCTATCGCTACGCCAAGTATGATTATCACCAAGTTACATGAAAACAGTGCCGAGAGCAACAACCAATCAGAGTGCGAGCTTGGGCTTGGAACGACGAAGGTGCTTGGGAAAAAAATTACGCACATTGAAATCTACAGACTTCCTAAATGAGCATTGAAAAGCTGACAATCCATCAGTACACGTTAAAATAATTGTGAAAAATTACCTTTGTTTTTAAAGCTATCTATTTTCTGACTAATGAGAACGATCTAAAAACGTCTATGGGGCGTTTTCATTGGTCAGAAAATAGGTAGTCTTTAAAAACAGAGTTAATTTTTCAAGATATTTTAAACAGGGTACACTGTTAAAAATTTGACCCTTTTGCTGCATCGTCCCTCCACCGCTAATATAGAAAACGATTACTTCAGCCTATTATGCAGAATTCTCATGGTCAAAAGTGAGGTATTCTATAAAAGCGGGGTAGTGACGATGCAGCAAAAGGATCAGATTTTTTACAGTTTAAAGTACGCGTACACAATCAGAGCGCATCAAGTTGCTTCTATGATTCAATGCATAGCAAAGTAATTCTAAATGTTGGTATGTATTAAAATACCCTTTTCAGTCATAAAAACTAAAAAGGAAGATATCATCAAAATCACACCATGATTCAACATGCATCTATATGAAAGTAGCAATATTTGAAGTTAAGAAATTTCTTTGATAAACGCGGTTTTCCAAAGTACGGAAAATTTAAGAATTTTTATTCCAGAACTTGGCGGTAGTCACCTGAACGAGTTTGTTTTATGGGTGAAAGAAGTTAACTAGCTTAACTTTAATGCTAAGCTTATGAAAATTTTAAGTCATTTATATTTGTCCAAATGTAAATCTAGCACATAGCACTGTACTTTAATCACTTTGTGAATCCGGCATAACAAGCACCCTAATACACAGACACTCTTGCTTTAACGTGTAAGGCTCTTTAGAGATGAATTTTCAGCTTTTCGATATCGAATTCTCATGTCTGGATCGATGTGGATCTTTCACTTTGGTGGATACGAGAATTGTTCCAGCTAAGATTTCGTACTTTGGAAAAAAAACTAGCATCTCTGCAACAGTGGTTAGGATCCAGAAGGATTAATCGCTGTTAAGCAAAACAAGATTGACCAATCATAAGCCTTCATTTTTGAGAACTTTTCATTGTTCGAAGGAGAGAGTCTGGAATACATGGAGTGAAAATCTGCTATCGACACTGTAAAAAATTTGACTCTTTTGCTGCATCGTTACTCCATCGCTTTTATAGAATTTCTTTGTTTTGACCGATGAGAATGCTCCATAGTAGAGCGAAGTAATCGTTTCCTATAAAAGCGATGGAGTGACGATACAGCAAAAGGGTTCTATTTTTTACAATGCAAGTAGTGCTAAAAATTTGTATCCTTTAAATGTGCAACGATGCTAATGAATTCCAAAGTGTCGATCACAGCGACATCTGCGGCATTTTCGTGATACATTATCTAGACTAGCAATAATTCTTGCATTTTTAGAAAATGTCCTGCAGATGTCGCTTCTATCTTTAAATTTCATTAGCATTGTTGCACATTTAAAGAATAGAACATTTTACCGCTTTTTTAAGTGTTGCAGAGGGCGAGTTCATCACAACTTTCCGGTTACTTACCGACCACTTACCGGTTGTAGACAAGTACGAAATGAAAATCAAAGCGAAGTGTGACGTCAGCTGCAATTCAACAGAATAGTTTCCATTGATGCCAAAATTTGCTTTCGTACTGCCCTACAATCGGTCGATAACATTGGTTACTTTTGTAAGTTGCTCTTAATATGCCCTGAGATAGCCGATTTCCACACTATATCCCCTAGATGCTATATTTCCGGTTTTTTGCATAAGAGAACTTGTCCGGAATCCAGGTAGAATTTGCGCTGTTAGCGAAACCAGATTAACGAATCAGAAGCCTGAATTTTATCAAATTTTTAAATGTTTTAAATAAATTTTCTTGTTAATAAATCTCGTTTCGCAAACAGCGCAAAATTTATGTGAATCCTGGCCCTCGTCCAGGTAAGATTTTGCACTTTGAACACTGTTAAAAATTTGAAACTTTATCGTCAATCCATCGCTTTTATAGAAAATGATTACTTCATTGTATTATGGTGAATTCTCATTGGTCAAAATAGAGATATTCCATAAAAGCGGTGGAGTGACGATGCAGCAAAATCTTCAAACATTTAACAGTGAAAAGATCGTGTGTCTATGTAAGTGTAACATAAAAGCATGCAAAATGAACACATCTAATTGGTCGATTGCTTCAAAATGAATTTGAAATTTAAAGTTTGTATTTTTAAAAAAGTTCTAATTATCAGATTTTTATGAAATTCGAATGGGACCACATGGGCCTCATACGCTTTCAAACAAAAAAAGAATTATCAAAATCGGTTCATATTTGCAAAAGTTATGCGTGAACAACAAATACATACAGGTCGAAATCATAACCTCCTCTTTGAAGTCGGTTAAAAAGGAGAAGCAGCGCTGACACACTAGAAAGGGGCAATGTAAGTACAGTAGTGGCCACTTTTAGGTATCTTTCATTACGAAATGTAAGAAGCTACCTATTGCAACTGCCCGATGAAAAGCACTTCCGGAAAATTTTGGCATATTTTCATCGATCATGAGATCGATCGCTAAAATAAGGGGTGTGTTAGCTCCGCCATCCCCCATTTATATAAATGAACTTCTAAATCTAATAATGGAAAATCCTTATCTTAATGAAGCTAAGAAACAAATCCGAGAAATTTGGGTAATTCTGCATGAAAATCTATTGGCGATTCAAGCGCTCAAATACGCCATCTGGTGGAGAAAAGATGTAACTTCTCCACTCAGGATAACACCGTGTAAGCTCATTGCATTACATGCGTTTTAAATTTGTTCAGAATAATTATTCTTTTGCACAATTTCAGATTTCCTGTGACATTTGTTTTCTGTCTCATATGACGAAGTAAATATTATACGAATTTGAATATCTAAAACTTTTAAATACATTTGTAACAAAGAATTGTTTCAATGGGACTTTAACATTAGTTAAAGGGAAATTTAAGGGACAGTTATCCTGTATCGAAGGCTGCGAGCAGCGCCTCTATAGGCCGTTTTAGTTCCCAATTTATCTGAAATAAGGAAAGGGGGATTTGCCCCTCTTTTCCCTCTTTTATACTTAACCAATGAATCTCCAAATCTAATAAAGAGAATGTCATATCGGAAAGAAACGTATATCAAATGTGAAGCAAGTTGAATAATTCTGCATGAAAAACCCATTTATCAAAGCTAAGGGGGTGGGGATTAGTCTCCATTACCTCCCTTTATATTAACAAATGAACCCCATAAACTAATCAAGGAAGCGTTTATCAGAATGATCATAGACAAGTTTTTTAAGCAAATCGGATATTTATATGAAGAGTTATTGCGGTACATGCATGTAAACATATACAGGCCCAGCGGGCACATTAGCTTTCAGGCTTTGATCGCCTGTAAGCTAAAAAGCTGTTTTAAAATACTTTTAAATAGTATCTATTTCCTTTAAGTGATATTTGATATAAAGCTATTTCATATATAAAGTGATATTTTATTGACTTCTCTTCATTTGAATCAATAAAGTATGCGAAAAATAAATGTAACCATACTTGCACATCACTTCAACAAAAGAAAAAATTTCGAAAAATCAAAGGAATTCTTAGACATTGATACCGTTATCATTATGGGGGTGGGATAATCGAGGTTTGATAACGTGTGATATCGTAAGAAGGGAGGGGGTTCAAAATTTCAAAAAGTTTAAAACGTTATGTATATGTGCACCGTTCCAAAAAGGGTAAAAGTCTTGCTTTTGCTCATACGAAGGTAGCACATGCTTCTTGATTAATTTCACGAAATTTCACTCTTTGGAAAGTTGTCACTTCTGTTTTTCATTTATGTAGCTAAGATGTTTGTTTTGCTATGATGTTCTGTAGCAACTTAAGAAAAACCAGTTTAGGTTTTTATTTAATAATAATAATAATAAAGAAGAAATATTATCTAAATTAAAGTTGAATAACAATTATCCTTTTAATAATATCTGCACCCATTTGTATTTCCTAAATATGGTGGATTTTTCATTTAACATCAGATGTATTAAAAATAAAAGACTAATGAATTTAAAGAAAATTTATATATATTTTGGGTGTTTTAAATAGAATGTTTTGAATAGACCGTTAAATTATCTGTCACGGATCATAGAATGAACCCACTACCCTCTGTGTATAGTTCTTTTTTCTAGTTTCTTGTATAATTCATATAAAGTTACAGAATCATTTATTCCCTGCAGAACATATATTTAGCTTAAATGAAAACATTGAATGGAATCTGTAACTTCGATAAATATCGTCTGAAAACGGGACTCAAAACGCTCGTCTGACCGAAGTGGCGCAGATGTTTTTTTTTCATGTTGAAAAAACAAACGTCGAAATAGTCGGTCGTCTGTCATTAGCCTAAGAATTAGTTTTCAAAGAAATTCTATAAAAGCTGATATCAACTAGCAAAAGCCATACTTTGTTTGGATTCGCGAAGCATTATTTTAAAAAACAGATATTTGAAAATAACAATATTTTTTAATATAATTTTTGCGTCTTTATGAAACATAAACGCTATTTTATGTTTTGGCGCATTTTAATGTTTTATTTATGATGTAAGACTAGCATAATAAAATATTTTCGAAGAAAAACTTTTACAGAATATTTTTAAATTTTCATTTAAAAGCACTTTTAAATATGTTTTTACTATTTCCAGTAGCCACTGGTGTTTTTTAAAGTTGTTTGAAATATGCATGTTTCGAATCTTTGTAATTAACATCAAATAATCTTTGATAGCTATTTTAGAATAATATATTTGAAGGGAGCTTGAAGAAAGTTACTTTTTCAAAATCCTATTTTCTGGTAAAACATTTGAAATCTGCTCTCGTTGATACTATGAATTTTTAACTGTAAAACTTTTTATTCTAATTTCTTCGTTCTCTTATACATGTTAGCGTACGAGAATTTTTGATATTGTAGAATTTTTCGTAAGGAAAATTTCTATTGAATGCTTAATTTTGAAGGATTTTCACTCTCGACAACGTTACGTACTTTTTTTAAGCCAACTGGTGTCTATATATCCTTGTTGCCACTTTACAAAAAAAAAAAAAAAAAAAAAAAAATCCATAATACAATTTTTTTTAAATGTTTAAGTGTCATCTGTGCAAACGATTTTGCGGAATAATGAAAACATGTTTTATTTATTAACTTAGTCATGATTCTATCTATAATTACTTACTCTATGATTTATATTTTTTTCCCGAAAATATACACGTTTCATTTTTTATTTATTTGCTAAAATGCGTCCGTATTGGAAATGCATGTAAAATAAATTAATTAAAATAATGTTTTTTTTAACGGTTTACTGTAAATATATATATATATATATATATTGTGCAAATCTACAGATCATAAATTACTTTTGTGTTTAATTTGAATTTAAAATATTGAATAGTTTTTTTTTTGTTTTTTTTTTGACAAAATGTAATTTGAGTAGCCTAGTAGAGGATTCGCTTCGCTCATCCTAATAATTACTGCAATAAATTAAATTTCCAAAATACCTATTTTCCAAATTTTTACGTTTAAAAAGAACTTACTCATATGTTGAACGGGGCTATACACATATAATATTATCACTTTAGGGAAAAGGGGGAGGAGGCCTGGCAATTGATATCGTAAGATATCTTTCAGGGGTAAGGGGAGATTTGTTTTTGATATCGTTCTTATTTATAATCCAAACAAACATTTTTTTTTTTTTTTTTTTTTTTTTTTTTTTTTTTTACAGCAACATTTTCTTTGTATCCATCTCTTACCTATCTCTTACCTTTTTTACGTTCTTCTATCTTTATAATTCTGCCTCAGAAACTAGTAGACGGCAAGTGCTAACCCAATCGCGTCCGCCGGCCTAACCGTTCGGAGTTTTTCGTGGTTTTCTTCTAATCTTGGACATCCTTGCGTAAATACGGGTTATGTTTCTTTAGAAAGCCCCCCACGAAGGGCACCCCCCCCTCCTTTAGAACCTATATACCAAGTGTAGATAATTGGCCATCATAAACACAAACAAATAAAAAAAAGAAGAAGAAAAATGGCCTTAGATTCGCGAAATTTTTTGAATTTCGTTTTTTCGATGGATTTACATGTCTTAGTGATTAGGGATAACGAAAAACATGGTCACAAAATATCTACTTGTCACTCTGTTGTACTTTCTTATTCCAATTATTTGCAAACTTAGTAAAAAATGTTTTTTTTTTTCCACGACCGTACTTAGTGTTCATAAGGGAGACCTGTCAATCATACATGACGTAGCTTAAGACGATTCCATTTCTTTCATATCGGAGCGTCGATTTTTCTTCCCTACGCTGCGCCGTAAAAGAGAAACGCGTAGGTTGCCACTTTTCCCAGGTGTGCGACAGTTTGGCGCTGTTAATTTGTATCTTATTGACTTAAAAGGGAAATTATTTAACCTGGGAGAACGCATGCAGAGAGATCTGCACGTGCCAGGCTTCGGCCTGATTGTCATTAACAGCATTTGGGCAGGGCCGGGCCCTGGCTTTACTTTTTTCTGAAGACTCGGGCCTTACTTTTTTCATCAAGGATCGGACCGGGTCTAACTTATTTTTTCCGTACTAAGCCGCTATTGATTTCATTTTTCCTAGCCTTGACGGATCAAAATATTCAGCCCCGTTTGAATCCTCCTGTATGAATATAATTTCCTCGACGAAACCAAGTCTATTCAAAAACCTGTAAAATTTGGCTTGGTCCAAAAATTTTTTAAAAAAAGTCATATACTTTTAAATTGTCATTATTCTACAATTACATTAAACATTAAAACGTATTCTTAACTTATATATAAATTGTTATTTTTGCATTATTACGATAATAAAGATAAATATTTTGCTTTCAGTATATATTTTTAAAAACGTGTTAAATACTATTTTTTTAAATGATTAAAGAAATAATTAAGCAGAACAATACAAAATTAAATTTTATTTTTTTGCTTTTCTGAACTTACCAAGGATAAACTAGTAAAAGAGCAAGATAATTTATATAAAAATTCATAATTAAAAAAAAAAATGTTATTTTAAAAATGGATGGAATCTGCAAAGTGAAGTAAAATATACATACAATTTAATTAATTTTAAGGGATTCTTAAAAAAAGAAATTTCTCAGCGCAACAACACCAAAATCCCGATAAATGAATTATATCTCGAGTTGTAATAGCAATTCCATAGTGAAATACATATGCAATACTAATTTACTTTATTTGTGGCTATTCTCAACTGCTCTGCTCTGCTGAACAAACGCAAAACGTTTTGACATATTTAGAAATTAATTTTTCAATGGAAAGATATAAAATTGGAAAGTATGGTTATGGAAGCGATTTGGAATCGAATTGTTTTCCATTTTTTGATCAATAAATAACTTATTGAGTTATAAACGATTTTGATCACGTGATCAACACGTATTTCTCTCCTGTTTGAGTGGTTATTAATTTTTCGAGCAGAAATTTGGTTCAAAACTCTCACTTTGACACTATTTTCTAAACAATCTATTTTGGAAAAAAAAAAAAAAAAAAAAAAAAAAAAAAAACACGGGAAAATGAGTAGGATTAGGTAGTTTCTGAACAACAACTACTAGTTTCATGAAAACAAACCTTTGAACAAAAATAAGTCAAAACTCAAAACTTATGTGATAAAGACTTTTGGATTTAAAAACAGCCTTAAACACATCTTTCATTTTAATAATAATTAAATTTTGTACTTTTTTAAAGGTTAATGGCATATTTTAAATTTTTAACTTATACTATCTTAAAATTTAATATTTTAAAAATACATTAAATATCATTCAGAACTGCAGTTTTGATTCTTTCTTCATTTATTTTCTGCTCTATGGATAGAACTAAATCGACGAGGGAGAAAAAGTAAAAAATTTGCTCCCTTCTCAAAAAAATCTGTAACTTTATGAATAATCATTCTTTCTTTAGAGTGAATTGTTTTCCCTTTTGAGTACATGTTTGTAATAAAAAAAATAATTGTTTGAAAAAAACAGTTTAAAAATGGCAGGATAAATTATAAAAGAGATAGAAAATAAAACACAGCTAGCTAAACGAGAGAAGGAAAACAGATTTCTGTCAAGAAAGCGCAGCGCAAGTTATTGGCGCGAAACTCAATTGGCGCACTATCATTTCAACCCTAGTTCTTTGCGGGGAATGGTCGAATTGAAAACACGGGATTATTTTCCCCTCCCGTATCACCTTGCACACCTTCTGTAAAGTCGACTCGTCTAAGAGAAGGAGTTTCCCAAGTCTCATCTCGTGATGGGAGTATAAACCAGTACCTAATCTTCATCAGATCCTGATGAAGGCTAAGAACATACTTGTGAAAGTACTTGCTTTTTTTTAACATCTTTCAATGTATTTTATTATTTTTTAGGGGATAATGAAACACATCAAATGTGTAATTTCATGTTAAAAAAGTACACGATGAAATTTTAGCATTTTTTGTTAAAAAATATACACAGCAGATGGCAGCACCAAACTTTATAATAGTTTTTTTTTTCTTTGGAAAATGTGACAAGTTTTATTGAGCTAACATTTTTTTTTTAATTTTAATAATTATTTTTCTTGCATTGCATAGAGCTTAAACACATTTTAGTAGTCTTTTATACTACTGTTCAACATTAGAAATTAAGAATTAGTCTTCAAAAAAAAAAAAAAAAGATCTGTAAAAGCTTATATTAATAACTATTATAATAAATTAAATTTCCAAAATATTTATTATCCAATTTTAACGGTTAAAGGGAATTTATTCATATGTTGTGCGGGGCTGTGCATATAAAATGTTATCATTTTAGGGAAAATTGGGGGGTGGGGGGAGACCTGGCACTTGATATTCTAAAGATATTCCTGAGGTGAGGGGGGGGGGGATTTGCTTTTGATATCGTTGCCATTTATGATCCAGCCAAGCATTTCTTTTTTTAGTAACATTTTCTTTGTATCCAAATAATTTGTTGCCTCTGTTACTTTCTTCTATCTTTACAAAAAAAAGAAGGAAAAAAAAAGCGTTAGAATGTTTTAGTGATTAGGGATTAAGAAAAACATGTTTTTACAAAATGTCTATCTGTGAGCCTGTCTTTCTGTCAGTCTGTGTGTTTGTATGTGTCACAAATTTTGTGAGCGTTCTATCTCAATAACTAATGGAAGGAATTTAATAATGATTTTTATTCATTTAGTCCATGGCATAAATTAGTGCTGATATTTTTCTGGTGTAAAACGCTCAATAGATGGCGCAGCTATGCTACATTTTTCACGATTTCCTCAATCGCTGTATCTCAAGAACTAATGTATGGATTTTTATAAAACTTCAAATTCCATAATACCTTGATTTAATTTGGTGCTGTTTGTATTTTAGTGTAAATCTCGCAAGAGAGAGCACGGCGATGCTACATTTATCAAGCCCCACCAGTGGCCGAGAGGTTCTTTAGACAAAACTGGTAACGGAAGGTAATGGGTTCGAATCCAATCGCGGCCGTCGGTCTAGTCGTTCGGAGTTTTCCGTGGTTTTCTTCGAACATTGGATTTCCTTGCGTAAATACGAGTTAGGCTCTCTTAGAAAGGTCCCCACGGTGGATACTCCCCCTTTAGAGGCCTATATCCCACGTGTTGATAATTGGCCGTCATAAATACAACCAACCAGCTACATTTTCCCCGCTTTCCTCAATCGTTCTATCTCAAGAACTAATGCACGAATTTTCATCTAATTTAGGATGCAATTCAATGTTCACACAAGTTGTTTCTGCTTAGATTTTGGTGTTAATCACCCAGTAGGTGACGTTCCTAAACTCAATTTTTAGGATTTATACAATATTAGCAATAATCCTATTTCAAGAACTAATGCACGGAATTTCATACTTTTAGAATCCTCATGATGGGCATAGATTGCCATTTAATTTTGGCACTTGATACTGATTTTTGAAGTAGTAACTTGTATGAGATAGAAGAAAGTTTGGGGATTGTTACATCCGACTAGTTTATTACTATATTATTATCTTTTTGGAAAAATTACAATATTATCATATCATATTTTTAGTCTCTCTCTCTGACGCAAAAAGATAAATTAGTTCATGTTCACTTTATATGTACTGTGTTTCTACTTAAATTGCTGTAATAACTTCATTTGATGTAGAGAAAAGTATAGAATGATGAAAAATTTGAGTGTATAACTTGTCAAAAATTAAACATCATGTTATCTTCATATTGTTATGAATTTTGTAAATAGTTAGTGTTTGTAATGTAAAATAATGTAAATAATCTTATTAAGCTCCATTTCTTTACTAATATTAGTTTTTGTTACATTGTCTCTGTTATCAAGCAAACTTGTCTATTATTTTCAGTGAATGTCTATGGCAGCTTTGCGAAATATTAGAGATATCGCCAAGTTGGCGTCACTTTTGGCGATTGTTGGCGATGGTAACCCTTCCTTATTTATGATAACCCCCCTTAGGTCTACTGATACATTGAATGTTGTTCCGTGGTTTTCCAGTTTTTTCTAGAAGGTTGTAGAAATTTCCACCGCATGCGGCGAGACTATATATAGGAGAGCCGGATGCGAGCTGTGTTGTTATTATTTACCAGTCAGTCATTGAGTGAACAAGGCATTTGTTAAGCAAGTTTTCTTGAGTTTCATTTATGTTGTTTTGAATGTTATTAAGTGTTGAGACGTTGTATAAAGAGTCTCTGGGATCTAAAGCTGTACTTTTACGATAGATTTGAGCAGTTATTTTAGAATATCTAGTAACATTTGTGAGTTTTGAAGACTCTGTTGTTCTGAAGATCTGTAAATAAATTATTTTCTACTTTTCTCAAGAAACAAGAGTTTGAAGTTGTCTAACCATAAGATCAAAAGAACCCCATATACGCGGTAACAATATGTGCAAATAGGAGCGAGTGTTGAAACGCTTATTTTAGCTATAATTTAGAATTTCTGCAAAACTATGAAAAGACCTCAAAACTAAATTAAACTTTTTGAACAGAATTTCCTTTGAATTTTCAAAACAGATATTCATTTAGTGACCTTGGAATCTTTTCCAGGGGGGCTCAAAATATTTTTAGGGGGGGGGGGCTGAGACGCCCATAGCACCCCCTTAGCTACGGCCCTGATGTACAGTGTGTAATAAAAAGATTTCGAAAACCACTTAATTAAGGAAGCCTTGACAATCTGGCCAACCTTCTCTCATACTGATTGGGTCAAGCCTCCCCCACATTCCTTTGCTTAAAAGAATAGTACATTTTTATGTTAAGCCTAACTTATTGTACAATCTGTATGCCTAGAATGAAAGCTCAATATTTCGGCATTGCTTAAAACCACCTTACTTAGCACCACTTAAATTTCTATGGTATATTTTATTTGAAAAATGCTTACAAAATACTTCCAAAAAAACATAACTTTTAGGCTGAAAACGCCTCAAAATTGATTTTTCTATACCTATTTCGATTATTGTACAAAATAAAGACAATTGTTTTGGCATTCCAGTAGCTTTGGTTCACACCTTATTGGTAAAACTCTGAAATCCTTTTAAATATGAGAACTGAGGGATGAATCAAGCTTCTCTAGTCTCCCCCTACCCATTCATACTTATCTGATATATACAGTTATACCCAATCCTAGGATGTATTTTTAGTCTTATTATTAATTTAGAAACGATTTTTTTAATAATGCAGTTAATAATTCACATTTTTATTGTACAATACCTCTGATCGTGAGATGATATGAGCATTTGGCCGTTTATTTATGTATGAGACCCCATAAACCAAGGGGCATGAGTGGCAAATTTGAATAAATTGACAAAAAATGAGTTAAGTGCACAGACAACCTGGAAATATGCTTTTTAGGGTTTCGTTCAACTGGCAAAACCCTATTCGTCTCTGTCCTCTGTCTGACTGTCACAGAGTCCGTACACAAAAAATATTTAAATCAGAGACTTCAAATTTTGTGTACTTACAGCTGAGCACCTCTTGTCACACAACAAATCATAAAATTTTGAAAAAGACTATTATTTTAATTAAAATATTTTTTTTAAATCATCAGTTCATTTTTTGTTGTTGTTTTCTCTTCTAATTGTTGCTAAAGTTTAAATAGATTTAAAAATTATTATGTATCTAACATAAATTAATGGATTAAATAAAACACGTGAAAAACGCGCTTATTTGTTTTTATTTTGGTAATTAATTCCAGAATTGTTTTAACTTTATTCTCGATCTTGTTTGTTTTTTCTCGAATTTTGATCACTCGAGACGACAGCTCAGCTACTCTAACAAGGAAGGTCTCCATTGGGGGCATACTCAGAATTTTTTGAAAAAAATACGAATTAAACTACTCATGTAGGTAATAAAGGATCAGTGAAAATTAGCGGCGGAATTTCATTATTAGATATGTAAAAAAATAAAATAGTTTGGAATAATTGGCGTGAAAAGCTGAAAGCGACGCGGGATTTGGCGAGCAGTGCATTTCCTCGCCAAAAGCAGAGGATTTTAACGAATCTGAAAATTGATTTTAATTGACTTCACTGTTAAAAATATGCAGCATTTACTGCAACGTCACTCCACTACTTTTATAGAATATCTCTCTTCTGACCAATGAGAATGCTCCATAGCACCGTGAATTGACCGTGTCATGCACTGTTAAAAATCTGCTGCATTTTGTTGCAACGCACTCCACCGCTTGTATATAATATCTCTATTCCAACCAATGAGAAAGCTAAATTTCACGGCCAAGTAACCGTTTTCTATACAAGCAACAAAATGCAGCAGATTTTTAACAGTGTATTTTTCAATTTGGAACAATTTTAATCAATTTAAATTGTGTTTTAAATGATAAAATATATTAATTTAATTTTGTTATAAGTACATATAAACGTATATGACAAAATTACACTTAAAGTAAAGTAAAAATGCAAAACTAAAATTACTTAAACTAAACTTATTTAAATAAATTGAACATAGAAAGTTTTTTCTTTAAAAAGTATTCGAAGCGTAAAAGCGTATTTTTCAAAATTATTTTTTTTTCGCCAACCGGAGATAAATCGCCAAATAAACGAAATTTTTATTATTTTTTTACGGACGTTATAAGGAGGTTCCGCCGAAATGTTTTTTATAAACATATATAACTATATGAGAAGAACATTCTGTAATTTTTTCAGATTTTTCTGAGTATGCCCGTATGGAGACCTTCCTTGTAAGTCTAAAAAAAAAAAATCCCCCTCCAAACCATATCCAGAATTGTATTTTTTGCTACAGCAAACCTCGTAAAATGGAAAGAAAAAGAGTTTTTTTTTTTACTAGTTTCTTGTCAGGTGATGAGATATAAGTGATTTTCTAATTATGTGCCGTATTAAAGAGATAAACCAGTTTTGCTGAATAATAATTAATACTGATTTATCATAAATTTAAAGAGAATAGTATTCCACATTTTGCACATTTATTGAAATAAGAGATCTAAGACCACAATGAAACAAGTGGCAACTTCCTATTTTAATTTGGCCCATTATGTTTAACAAATTTAACTTCAATTAATTATCTTTAAACTCAATTTACTGCAAATCGATTTTTTTAACTCTATATATCAGTTAAAAATTATAAATTATTCAGATAAAATTTAAAATTTTCAAATTATGCAGGAAATAATTATCTCTTTCTTTTTCAGTGCGTTCGTAATTATGTAAATACGTAGCACCTATAGTTGTCGTTCAGTCCGTCCGTCCGTCCGTCCGTCCGTCTGTCCGCATATAACAGCGCAAAAACTACCCAACCGAATCATTTGAAATTTAAAATATATACCTGTTGCATAATTATGTCGAGTCATTTCATATTTTATGAAAATCTGATGCATTGTTTAATTACAGGGACAATCAAAAGTACTTCGTTAAATTAGGTCAATAAGAAAAATAAAAGGTTTCAAATATGTTTTAATGATGTTACACTCTTTAGAACATAATACAGTTGATTTGTATCTATGAAGTATATACTTAAATATACATTCTACACAATCTGTGGTGTAAAGAATATTTATTATTAGTTTATAGGGCCACACAAAAGTAGTTCATTCCGTAATAGTATAGGGAGAAACATGGTTTGGGGCGCATTTTAATTATATTAAACTGCTTCATATATTATGAAATCGATGCACGTTGTTGAGGTTTACTACAAGTTACTTCCTGCATCGTACCTCATTTGCTTAGTTAGATGTGCATTATCTAACTTGCTGTATGACGACCAATGGGATCATTCCGTTCTAATTATAACCGGGGCCAGACTTTTGCAAGGGCATGGAGGAGGGTCAATGTCCCCGGGGCCCCATAAAAGTAATGAGGATTTTCATTAAAGGGTATAAAATATTTAAAATTTGCTAAAAGTGATCAAAATTCCTATATTTATAAGCATTTAAGCAGGGAGTTTCCCCGCCTGGATTAATTACGCCCTCCACGTTTGCAAAAAATAAGATATATCATTGCAAAAATGTTTGTTAAAATTTTATTTCAACAACTTAGTATATTCTACCGCTTTTAAAAGAAATCTATGTTTTGTCGTAACGTGATAAACTAAAATCATTATTTATGATCAATTTTAAGTCTTCTCTTTTTGACATCTTCTAATGTATGTAGATAAGCAAAGTAAAGGTTTTCAAAGAAATACCCATGTCAACCAATCTATCATGTTTTGCAACTTCAATCCTACTAATATTTTTTATTGAACTTATGATAACCCTCTTTTTGAGATACCCTGTATACAAATGTGAGCAGTACTGAGCACAAAATTGATGCCTATATAAAATATATATGAAATTTTGTACTACTTACATCTGCATTATTAAAAAAAATTAATAGATAGACTGAAGAGCTTCCCCCCTCCCCAGAATGATGCTTGCCCCGGGGCGCAAATAAACAAACATTCAACGTCCCAGCGCCGCTTCACGCCAACCCCTCTAGCCAAGCTCTTTGGCGGAAAAATGCAGTTCGATTTGCAACGTGTATGCTACATTCTATTCTAGTACCGTAGTTTGAAGTTTACATGTGCAAATATTTACAATCAATTAACTTTAATATTTTGGATACAAAATATTCAAGTAAAAGAATTTTTCTTCTTCAAAGAAAATGCTTTTGAACTTGCAAATTAATTTAAGTCTACACAAGTTGCTATTGATTAGACTAAGTCGAATACTGATGCTGCTACAATAAAATTATACTGTTACAAAGTAAAGGCTGATGCTGAAAAATTTAAACTGCATGTTACTCGTGTTATGAAGATATAATAGTTGAAACAATAGTTGACTTAGTTCTTCAAGATAATTCAACATAGTTCAAAAGGATTTACGAACTTGATTTGTCCTACATGTTTTTGGGTTTACTATGAAATACTCATTAATGAATATAAATATTTTTTTTTAGCATTTACGGTTCGCTTACACGGATATTAAAAGGAATTCCGATTCATACGGTCTGTGGTGTAAAAATCGTTTGCGGTGTGTTTTATTTTTTAATGATACGCATTACATTATTTTAAGCATATTGAAATTTATACACATATGAGGGGTATCTTAAAGCGCTAACAGCACAGTAGGGTGAGCATAGAATTCATCGTTCATTTACAAAGACACACAAAAGAATTTGACAACAGTACTCCTCGAATAATAATTGTTGGAAGTGCGATTTCATCTGCGCTGCGCATTTTTACTTTATTTATTATTTATTTTTTCATATTACTTAGAGTGTAGAAATTCTATATATTATATACATACAAGGCTGTAAAAAAAATCGCAAGTACAATTTCGTTTATTGATGGCAATTTTAAAGGAGATTTTCAACTTTGTTAACCCATTCCGGCACAGGTAAAATCTGTTAGTAATATGAGAAAATTTCGACTGACACCGTATTTCACAAACGAATTTTTTAGATATTTTGAAATCCTTAATTTAAGCTTTTATAGAAAAAGCCAAAATTTAGTATAATATTACTGGTGCCGTTTGAAAGTTTGGAGTTAAAATTAGGTATCCCAGACCGGGCACAGAGAGCCGGAAAGGGTTAATTAAACTACAGGTATACAATCGTGTTTAGATGAATTACGTTTAACTAAATTAACTTTTCGCATACTATGTAGCAAATATACACATATAGATTATATACAGGAAGTTGGGGAAAAAAACTGATATTTTAAATTGTTGATGGTAGTTGCAGAAATTGGGTTTTCAAATTGTTTATTTACATATCATGTTACAGCTTAATAAATTGCAAAATTTTGTTACAGTATTCTGAAAGTGTTGGAAAATGTTTCATAGTCTATGCTGGACGCATGGTTTTTGTTCTTTTTTTTTTCTTTTCTCTTTAATTTTCAGAAAATTATAAATTTATTTTTATACAGTTTGTTAAATATTGATAGTATAAAGTACATTCTAAAGGAATAATGCAGAGTTCCAAGAATATCACAAATTCAATAACGAGCATCTTTAGATATTTACTTTTTCAAATTCCTCATAATAAAATATAATTTTTAATTTTTTGAAAATAAATTTGGTAGTAGCTCATAAAAGAAAAGTAAGTGAGCATTTTATTAATGCATACTGGTCTTGCAAATCTTTAACATAAACACAATTTTGTAAATTACAGCATAAATAAAATTCAAAGTTTTCTATTATTAAGAAAAAGAAATTCAACTTCCTGGTTTAATGAAGACTATCAGCAAAACAACATGTTAGCGTACAAGGAAGATTCTGAAAGAAAATGAATAAAGGCTAATTTTTTATTTCCTAGTTATTTATGAACCAAAAACTTTGAGGAGAGGCGATTGTATCCATTATTGGATATTTTAACCTATTATCAATCAGCAACAAAGCACTTATTATAACATACTCTAAACCAGTAACTAATTTGATTATAGTAAATTTTCATTCATTTATTATTATCATTTAAAGAAAGGCCAAAGTTATAGATTGGATCTATAAGATTAAATATTTCACTTGTTCACAATATTATACGCATGCATTATTTCAGCTTATGCATTGTTCATATTCAGGTGATAATTGTTATAATGTATTTGCGTACTGAAATTAGTTGGTAGTACATGTATGCATAAAACTTCACAAATAAATGCTTTAGCTTGGAAAATGAAAGGTCAACTTACAGAGCATTCACAATGCATGTATAATTTTTCAAAAGGTGAGATAAAAAAATTTTTAATTCGCATTCGTATTCTTACAAATATTCCATAAACAAGACATACGCGGTCAAATGGATGAAATATGAAAAATCGGAGCAACTTTGGACTTGCATGCTCTTCGAAGTTTTTTTCCCCCAAAGCGCTTGGCTACGGAGGTTGGCGTGAAGCGCTGGGACGTTGAGTGTTTGTTTATTTGTCCCCAGGGCCCCCCCATAGTCTTAGTCGGGCCCTGGTTATAATCAAGTCAGACTGTTATCTGACAATTTGTAATAGTTTTGTATTGGTTTGCTTGCAGCGTCGTATCTAAGGGAGTGCTATGGGCAACTCAGCAACCCCCCCCCCTCCCCCCTAAAACATTTTGAGCGCCCCTTGAAATTATTCCGAGGTCACTAAACGAATTTATATTCCGAAAATCCAAATGAAATTCTGTTCAAAAATCTAATTTATTTTTGAGGACCTTTCACATTCTTGCAAAAATACTAAATTGGTACTGAAATAAGTGTTTCAACACTAGCTCATCCTATTTGTACATAGTAAGCTAACATGATAATTATATTGCACTCGTTACACACTCGAATTTTTCATCATTCTATTACTTTCTTGGCATAACATGAAGTTATTACAACAGTTTAATGATAAATATAGTAACTAAAGTGTGAATAGGCTCTCATTTATCTTTCTGCATGAGAGAAAATATGAGCCGCCCCCCCCCCTACATTTTCTTGACCCCCCCCCCCAATATTTTCTTGGGCCCCTTCTTACATTTTCTTCACCCCCCCCCTTTTTTTCACATCTAGCTACGGCCTGTTTGCTTGTTTATTTATGTGTGTGTTCACTGTCTCATTAAGTGCTTCTCTTCCGCCCTCAGCGGAGATATCTGACCGAAAAAAAAGTAAAGTTTCGAAACGGGCCCGGGCCCACGCGAACAGGTTTCGAGAGTCAACCTGGCGGACTTCTCAATCTCTGTTTAAAGTTTTTTCCTTATTCGCCACCGCTTTTATGGGATTCTCTCGGGTGAAGGCGGGAGGCGGCCTACATATTCTCTCAATCAAGATCGCACGTAGATGAAGGAAATTTTTACGTACATAGGTTGAGGATTCTAGGCAGTAGTTTAAAATATCCGACTATATGTTCGAAAACATTTTTTTTTTTAATTATTTGGAAAAAATTGTTGTTGTCCTCGGTAGAGAATTGGGAAATCTGAAGCGTATCTGAATCTCTTTTTTTTTTTTTTTTTTTTTTTTTTTTCTTTTTCATCGGTTGAATTCCGCAATGAAGTTGGTTTATTTTATTCGCTTCCTAATGGGTCCAAGATTAATGTCTAAAAATAAAATACTTCTGTTTTTTATTTTATTCGTTACCCGATTGATCTATCTTTGGTGTCCAAAAACTGAATACTTCTGTTGCCGCGATGACAAAAATAGTAATTAAAACTTAAAATAATAATAATAATAATAATTTAAAACAAATTGTGATAGAGATTTCAAACAAATTTCCTTAAAAAGAGCTTTTTCTTTTTCGCTACGCAACGGTGTAAAAATTTAAAATGTGCTAAGTTAAGAAGTTTAAAAATTTGCAGTTCCGAAAATTGTAAAACTGAAATTTCATTTAAAGCTTGTTTGTGATGGGCCCATTAATATGAATGTTTAATCCATGTCGTACGTAATAGGAGGCGTTCAGAAGTCAGTCTGATGAACTCCATCCAATAAAAATGTACATTTTAAACAGTTAAAGTTGTCGATCTTTAATCCATTGTTTTTTTATCCTTGGTCTAGGAATGTTAATGTTTAATATACGGCGTACGTAATGACTTGTTACAATCATCCCAAAAATGATGTTTATTATTATTATTATTATTTTAAATTGTAGAATTTATTTATAAGTCTTTTAAAATTTGAATTTTTGAAAATATCATTTTCCAAATAGTCGTTGTAATTGTCTGAGCGAAGCGAAGTCTTTATACTCAGAGATACGTAACGATATTAAAATTCAAAAAAATTCTTTCGTCAAGCAAATCTCAAAAAGTACTTGTCCTATTTTGATTCTGTTTGTACCAATAGGTACCTATGAAGGTAATCTGGTGAATGCACCTACTTTTAAAAATTAATTCCAAATAGTTTAAAAGTTATATTAAAAAAACTGATAAAAAAGCACAATTTATGTGCATACGTCACAGAAATTTGTGAGCGTGATTTTCACCGGCTGG
Source organism: Maratus speculifer (assembly GCA_964019185.1). Classification (NCBI taxonomy): domain Eukaryota; kingdom Metazoa; phylum Arthropoda; class Arachnida; order Araneae; family Salticidae; genus Maratus; species Maratus speculifer. Next base: position 455,931,248 of record OZ025290.1, on the reverse strand, counting down.
ACATTTTCGTAGATAACCGAATCAGTACATGGAGTAAATAGTAATCATTTTCGCACTCAGAAATATTGAATGCAATAAAACATTTTAAAATTTAATCATGCAGGAAAATAAAACTGTTATTTTTTTATATTAAAAAAATGTCATAAAAACTTTGATTTTGAGATTTTATGATAATCTCTTAACAGCACTTTTTGATCGCTAAAAGAATGTTTTACATATTTCGCGTGTGAAAATTAGAAACAATTACGTTTTTAAATAAAAAGTTTCTTTTATGACATCATTTTCCCTTTATATTTATTTTTATTGCATGTTTTCTTTTAACATATAATTTGTTTGTGTATGGAAGTCAATTCTGGTCACTAATTTTTCGGCACGGATACCACAAGCGCATCAGATTTGGCGCAATTTTTTTCAAAGCCCATTTGGCGAAAACACCCTTTTCAAATAACGCTTACATACACATTTTTAAATTATTTTCTATTTTCAAAAAGAACTTACAGTAAATAAAATAATAATAATAATAAATAACTATAAAAAGAAATATTTTATATAATTAAAAGAAGGAAGTGAAAGTAAATAAACATTTTATGAGTAAATAAACAAATAGTAAATAAATAAAGCCGGGTTACCATCTCAGGTAAAATAATACCATTTTGACGCCAATTATGTACCCTGGTGCATATGTGACATCTTTTCCCATTTTTCATCCGTTTCCTGTTGGCATACAACTTTGAAATATGGAGTATATATGCATACCTGGGAGCAATACTGGAATTAGACATTGATTTTTTTTAAATTCCAAAAAGGGGCAACGGGGCTATTTTTTAAAGTTTTATACAATTTATACTGCATAAAGGAGCCACTTACCCATTTCTATATACCAGAAGAAGTAAGTGGTATGTAAAAACAATTATAGTATACATAAATAAAATATTTGAGATAATATAATAAAGATATAAGCACCGGGTTTGGAGAGATTTTTTATGCCAATTAGGCAAAAACATCGTATTGATTACCAGATGCATATAGCATGCCATGCTATAACAACACGTTATTTATTTATTTCAAAATGAAAAAAAGGGAATAAACGAAACATTTTCTGTTATTAAAAAAGATATAACAATCAATAAATGATATTTTTAGAACAAACAATTTATTATAACATTTATATGATAACCAGCATGTTAGGCAACTAAACGCCATTTTGGCACCAATTAGGTACCTCAATGTATATAGGGCATATATGTGCCATATTTGTTTGTAAAACTGAGCATGAACGTTTACCAGGTGTGTTTTCATAGGCGCTTATATCTTTTTGCAACATAGCGCACCTTTGGAAGCTAAAACTGCACAAAAGAAAAAATAATCAATATTTGCAGCATTTTTTTTTTTAATGCAATGCACATTTTGTAATCAGTAGGCTCGATAATCAGACCTCGTTTTTTGCTTTAAAAGATGATATTTCATACGACGTCTTTTTGGGATTCGTCGTTTTTCCATATTTGATAGTATGTGTCTACTCGTTTTGTACCCTTTTTTGTAACTTTCTTCTTTATTAACAGCGACATCTGGATTTCCTATTTAAATAAAAATTCTTCTAAAAACAAAGAATTTTGTTAAAATAAATAAATAAAGGAAATGCGGACATCTATTTCTCAAAACATATTTTTTTTTCTATTGAGTTAATAAAAATCAGTAAAAACATAATTTTTATGATAATAAAAAGGTGACTTATGTATAACACAGTCATATATTATGTACGTTATGGATTAAGTAGGAATATTTTTCCATCATTTATAAATAATAATAATAATAAAATAAAATGTGGACAGACCAAAGTCTATATTTGACTGAAAACAACAACCACTTTTTAAATGATTAAAAAAAATGGCCAATGAAAAGTGGTATTTCAAAAGTATTATGGAATTAGTTAAAAACCATTTTCTTTAAACTAAATGAATAAAAGATTTATATTTTTAATGAAATAAATGGGATTTGAAAAATTATTGGAAATTTATCACCATAGATGTATCAATATTACAATCGGTACCGTGTATGCAAAATGGAACAATTAGCAATACTTTTTGTACCCGAAAAATGGTCGTTGCTTTTTTTAAGGTTTAAAAGTAGATTACGAAATATTCCTATACAGAGATGCCAAACTCTCGCTTATTGCATAGCAGAATTTTCTTATAGGAAAAGTTATTTTTTAAATCCGCAGAATGTTCCAATTTAATAAAACATTTTCTGTATTAAAATACCGGTACCCAAAATGCCGAGACTTGGCAGCTCTGCCTATAACATTTTAATTAATCACGGTACTTTTTTTAATCGGATTCAAATTTAGTGAAGACAGCGTTTTTTGACCAAAAGCAGCTTTTTTCCACATGTGTAACTACGATACAATTCCTTGATGTTGACTTATGAATGTTTTGACTTATGCTATTATTGCTTCCTCTCATTTATTTATTTGAATTTTAAATAGATGATTCAAAATCATGTTTTTTAAATATACGAAAAAAAATGCATTTCGAGAGAGGGCGAAAAGGACTATATTTGGCGATTTATTACCTGCGTTTGGCTAAGTGTCTTACTACCTTGTATTTAATACTCTTCACAATACTTCGCTGTTATATGGACTTAGGCGCTTTTATAAAAAGTTTGACGTAATTCGGGCTTAAGAAAGTGAGTTTTTTACTGAATAATACAAATAAATGAAAAATGAATACTAAGAAATACTAATAAAAGAAAAATGAAGCATTATATTGATCTATGTATATTTAAAAATTCATCTGCTAGCACTAATTAGATAATTTATGTCTTATGTGTATATAATAGGAGATAGATAGCTTTTGATTCTGTATTTCTATGCTATAAAGCATTAACGTTTATGTGTTTTTCGTTAGCATTGGGAGTACCTAGCCTATTTAAAAAATAATGTGGGCAAAAAATGTTGGTAACCATCTTTGCTGCAAAATATACTATATTTTGCGTAGGAACAATAATCACCATCAATGCACGAGCAAAAAAAGTTCTAAAATTGAGAATTCTTTGATGTTGATATGACTAAAAATTTAAAATCTTTTTTTTTTTTGGTGGCAACTTTTAAGATATAATATTCTCGTTATGAACGATTTCTAAAATATTCGACATTTTAATTTCACAAATTAAACATTTTTTTTCTCGAAAAAGTTTTAAACCCATTTTATTGAGAATATTGCAATTTCTAGGATACTGTTGGGGTCAGAAACTATAACTTTGGCATCACAGTAACTTATAAGATGTAAGTGCTCGTTTAGGACAAATTTTTAAAAAAGGATTCCTTAACTCTTATCGAAAACCTCATTGCATCCGTGGAAAACAGATATTCAACATTATAAACTATTCGGACGGATTTCACACCATATAAAATACACTCCATTTCTCTTTAAACATAATAGTTTATGTTATTTATAGTTTTTCAAATCGGTGCGAAGCTTCTGTTTATGCTCATGACATCATTTCAAAGAGCTATATTTCCAATATAGAAAAATTTGGTGTTTTATTTTCTGTATTACTTTTAACATTTTGCATATTTCCAATTTTATATCCATGCATGGTTTGCTTTTCTTTTATAAAAATAGTATATGTAACAAGATTTTGTAGTTCTACGATTCGATATGCTTATTTTCATCATTATATTTTATCACAATGAATGACCAATTAAAACAGATATAGATACAATTAAAGGTAACATCTCATTTTCTTTACTTATCGCAAGTTATTAAATGTGTATTCTCAGCAATATCGCTCAGACTAATCCCTCTGAGGGAAGTCCTAGTTTGGTAAAATAAATTTTTTCCCGTTGTTGTTTATTTTTATTAGGTTGTTTTTAAATTAAAAAGATGCATAATGAATGTTATTCTTGAACTTATTTCTATATTATTTACGTGATTTTAATAGCAATACAAATAGCAAGAAATATATATTTTTTGTCTTTGTTTCTAATGATTGTGCTTTAAATAACCTGGGATCAGTGTTCTCGCTGACATTTGACCAACGTTAGTAATTTGGCTAATTAAAAATAAAAAACATTTGCCAAATGAAAAAAGTATTAGCCAAATAGATTTGCCGTGTAGCAGAAAAAAAAAGAAAAAAAAAAAGACTTTAATTCTTCAAAGTATTCCCTTATTTTCAATATGTTCTAAAATAACCCAAGTTTTTATAACTGTGACAGCTATTGTTATTAATCTAATTTCAACTATCCGTTACAAATATATTAAAAATATTTATATATTAAATATATATGCATATATATGAAAAAGAAAAAAAGAGAAAGCAAAAATTGAGCACTAGCAATTTGGCGAATTGAATCGCTTGTTTACTCGCCAAATGAAGAATTGAGTCGCAATTTGGCGCATTGGCGAGCGACAGCGAGAACACTGCCTGGGATACGAAAATGCTCATACAATTTTAATACATAACTCGATTACATAATATCTAAAAAATATTAATTCAATAAAAATTCCTAGAAAACAATTTATTCATTTAATTTATGTGACAAAAGCTTTTTTAGTTCTACTTTTAAATTTTTTTTGGTATTTTTCAGTGTAGTGTAACATAGAATAAAGAAAATTACGAAAAATATGTAATCTAAGCCACCTTTTAAAATTTTGAAGAATTTTGGTCATTTTTTAGCATTTTTTTTTATGTAAACGAATCCGGCTTTTACAAAAAATGCATAAAACACAATTTATTTTTAACATGTGCATATTAGTACCCGTTCCCTTAGACAATAAACATCTAAATCTAATCAGGAAAACGCCTTATTGGAATAAACCTGCGTATCAAATTGAAGCAAATCTGAAAATTCTGCATTAAAAATCTATTTAGCTAATTTAAAGGGGAATATTACCCCTTCCCCATAATTTCCCCTCTTCACACTAAACAATGAAGATCCAAATCTAATCCGGGAAGCATCATAACAGAGTAAACCATATACCAAATTTATACCAAATCAGATTATTTTGCATGAAAACACCACTTATCTGAATTAAGGGAAGAGGGGGTTGAATTACTTTTATACTTAATTAATCCCCTTTATACTTAATGAACCCCCAAAACTGATCAGGGAAATATTCCTACCAGAATAAACCAAGAAAAAAAATTGAAGCAAATCGGATACTTCTATCAAAAATTATCGCGTTACGTACGTACGTATAGATATAAAACCTGTCGGTAAACTCTGCTCTGGCTTTGATAGCTTGTGAGCAATAAAATAAAATAAAAATGTATACTTTGAACTTTTCAAACTCATGAAATCACACATTTATTAAAAATTTTAATCATTTTCTTCTTTATTTTAGTTCTTATTTTTTGGCGATAATATAGCCTATAGCCTATTTAGCCTATAGGCTAAATAAATATAGCTCAATTGAATTGAGGAATCGTCCATAATCTAACAAGGAAGGTCTCCATTGGGGGCATACTCAAAATTTTTTGAAAAAAATACGAATTAAACTACTCATGTAGGTAATAAAGGATCAGTGAAAATTAGCGGCGGAATTACATTATTAGATATGTAAAAAAATAAAATAGTTTGCAATAATTGGCGTGAAAAGCTGAAAGCGACGCGGGATATGGCGCGCAGTGCATTTCCTCGCCAAAAGCAGACGATTTTAACGAATCTGAAAATTGATTTTAATTGACTTCACTGTCAAAAATCTGCAGCATTTACTGCAACGTCACTCCACTACTTTTATAGAATATCTCTCTTCTGACCAATGAGAATGCTCCATAGCATGCTGAATTGACCGTGTGGTACACTGTTAAAAATCTGCTGCATTTTGTTGCAACGTACTCCACCGCTTGTATATAATATCTCTATTCCAACCAATGAGAAAGCTGCATTTCATGGCCAAGTAACCGTTTTCTATACAAGCAAGGGAGTGCGTTGCAACAAAATGCAGCAGATTTTTAACAGCGTATTTTTCAATTTGGAACAATTTTAATCAATTTAAATTGTGTTTTAAATGATAAAATATATTAATTTCATTTTGTTTATAAGTACATATAAACGTATATGACAAAATTACACTTAAAGTAAAGTAAAAATGCAAAACTAAAATTACTTAAACTAAACTTATTTAAATAAATTGAACATAGAAAGTTTTTTCTTTAAAAAGTATTCGAAGCGTAAAAGCGTATTTTTCAAAATTTCGTTTTTTCGCCAACCGGAGATAAATCGCCAAATAAACGAAATTTTTATTATTTTTTTACGGACGTTATAAGGAGGTTCCGCCGAAATTTTTTTATAAACACATATAACTATATGAGAAGAACATTCTGTAATTTTTTCAGATTTTTCTGAGTATGCCCGTATGGAGACCTTCCTTGTAAGTGTCTTGTAGTATTTTGTAATGATGATTTACTCAACAAGTGAAAACAATACTTGCTTTACCGCTAAAAATAAATAAATATAAAAAATATCTTTATTTGCACTTTTTTACCTTAAATCTAATGCCACTTTCTCTACGATTGAAAGCAGAAGCCACTACAATGTGATTAAAAAAACTGGCTAAAATATGATTAAAAAACTGGCAAGATTTTCCGCATTTTGTTTATTTATTCGGCTATTTTGGAATTAGAAGCATAAATAGGACAGATAAAAATTCCGGTTTACAAGAAGCACAACAGTTAAAAAGGAAAAGGGGGGGGGTGTATTATTGATAACCGATTAAAAAATATTGTTGTTATTTATGTTAAATATTCGAAATACTTCTATTATTACCTGTTTCAAAAACAGTCTCAATGCGGTCTACACACATCCCTAACTGCAGTGGGAATAGAGCGACGTTCTTCTCAAATATCGTCTGCTATTAGCGGCCGGCTGATATCGTTCTTACTACTTTATAGGCAAAATTGTAGTTTTCCATTAGAATCTCAGATTGCATTGTAGTACTTTTACTATTTATATTACTCACTGCTTTCGAATAATTTATTTGTATGTGGTTTTACTCTGATAAAAAGGGACATTACTGAAAAAAGTGAAACAGGTGCGAGTAGATAATGTTGACAGTTGTAGTTCTGTTTCCGTCTCCTAGAAGGCGTTGTTCCAAAATCGTCTGCTATAAGCAATGGCAGAAAAGTTTGTGTTCGTAACGTAGCTTTAAAACATGTGCTGTAAAATAATTTTATGATATTTGTAAATAATCGGAACCAAACTTATAAAAATTAAGTGTTCAAAAATGTTGTCAAAATATTTAAGTGCAATAATTTTACTGTCGGTTTTGTGTGTTTATGGAGTAGAAATTAAAAGAACTGAAGTCAGAAGGAAAGGATCGCGTGTAAGGCAAGATTTTGAATTTCCTTTATATGGTAAGTAAATTGCTGCTCTATTTTACTTTATTATTTTCTTTTTTTTAATAGGAAAATATTTCTATTTGAAATATCAACATATATTTCTTTAAATTCAAATAATACTGAAAAGATAAATTAAAATAATGCCTAATTATAGTTTGTTTTTTCTTTATCTCTTTATAAATGTTAACACCAAACACTTTTCTTCTTCTACGTTTTTATTATTTTTCTTAAAAAAAAAAAAAAAAAAAAAAAAAAAAAAAAAAAAAAAGAAAGAGTAATTAAGTGAAATATAAATACAGTCGAGTTTCTCTACAACGAAACTCCATACATCGAATTTCTCTATACAACGAATTTTTATTAGGAAGGGTCCCCTTTTCGCATAATTACATTAAAAACAGTCTCTATATAGCAAAATATCTATCTCCATATAACGAATTTTTCATAAATTGGTTATAAAAAACAGTTTTAAAATGCTTCGAAATCATATGTAATCAATTTTCCATCACTTATTTTTTATTTATCATCAGTGCTGAGTTATATATATGTATATATATATATATATATATATAACTTCTCTCTCTGTTTTTTAAATCCAACGAATTCATTCCACCTCCCACACACCTTTCCACATCTTTCTCAAAACAGTGTAAATTGGATTGATACACATGTAAGAGATGAATCAATGAGATGCACATAAGAGAGGCCTTCAAATGGAGGAAAATCTTAACTACAATTTTTCATTCCTTGGTAAAGTTTGAACATTTTTTGAGAGCGTAACAATTTTAAAATCAAAACAACAAAAAACCGCAGATTTCTTCGTCTGAAATTAATGCAAGTCTTCCTTATTTGATTTTTACTAAGCTTTCAAATAAATGTCTATTCTCTTTTTTGAAACAACTTAAATAATTAAGAAATAAAATGTTAGGTTAATATTTACTTTTAAATATTTCTAATTCTTAATTCAAAAGATCAAAAATAATATTTGTTCAAATTTCACACATTAAATACGATTTTTAACATCATTCTCTATACATCGAATTTCTCTATATAGCGAATTTTTTACGGGAACGGTGGATTTCTTTATATAGAGACCCCACTGTAATTGTATTTTATTTATTTTTTTTCGCTTGTTTAAAATATTTTCGACGAACAAATTCAAAATCACTTCTAGAACGGGAGGCGCGGCAACACAAACAATCACCTCATTGAGGTCACGAATGAAAACCTAGGTTTAGTTAAATCCCGATTCACATATTAAAACGCAGTTGGTCTGCCAAGTCATATCTTGGTGGAAAACACCTAAAAATCAAATTTTAGCGGTTGATTCGTAGGTTTACCATTCTGCTTTCCTGCACCTAAGATAATTAAAATATGGAGGAAAGAGGGCAGGAAAACAATGGTAAATCTACGAATCAACCCCTAAAATCGTGTTTTTAGGTGTTTTCCACCAAGATATGACTTGGCAGACCAACTGCGTTTTAATATGTGAATCGAGATTTAACTAATCCTAGGTTTTAATCCGTGAGCACGATGAGGGGATTGTCTGTGCGGCCGCCTCCTGGTCTATTCCTATTATATTTTCCTTGTATCTTTAAACAAATACAAACAGCAGTATTTTACTTATTTACTTAGTTATTTGAAAAATGTAATTAATTGAAATAATAAACAATTTCATTCTATTTAATTTTTTATGCGTCTAAAAAATCGTAAGAAGAATAATGTCTCTTTTTTGTTACTTTAAATATGAACGTAAATATTATTATTAAATATGAACATTTTTGGATGCATTCGTAATTATGCACAAACTCGGCAGTTATAGTCGTCGTCTGGTCCGCCAGTCTGTCTGTTCGTTTGTCACATACAACAGCGCAAAAACTGCTCGACCGATGGTTTGAAATTTAATATACATAATTGTTGCAGAATTTTGTTTAGTTATTTAAAATTTAAGAAAATCAAACCAACAAGTAAAAAGATTTCTAAGATCTCATGATAGATAACGGTTTTAGATTGCCATGGTTATTATTCGATTAAATCCTCTCATATGTAATTGGTTCAATGATATCCCATGTTAGGTAATGATTCTAGGTTGCTTAAGTTTTGGTTAAATTTTATATAACATAAATATTAATTTAAATTTTGGATGTAGGTTCTTTCTGAAAAGGTAAATCTCTCAATAGTTTTGGAGATTTAATGGTTAAGTATAAAAGAAGGAATGGGGGGGGGGGGATAACCCCTCTTAAATTATATAAATTTGTTTTTATTCAGAATAATTTGATTTGCTTTGGATTTTGGATGTAGGGTTTATTACATAATAAGGCGTATCCCTGATTAGTTTTGGAGGTTCAATGATTAAATATAAAGTGGGGGAAATTGGGGGAGGGTATTTCCCCTATTAATTTTTCTTTCGAAGGTCATTATTCCTTGAAATTTAAGGTAGTATGCATACAATTAGTGTGCTTAGCCTGTGATCTCAATGCAATCAGTTTAACTGAGCAATATTCTTTTTTTAATTATATTTAAAATATATCAATACTGTATACAAAGAGAATTTTCAAGTTTATTAAAAGTGATATTTTTGTATAATGCTATGTTTGCACTGAGATAGTTGAGTTACTTTACTTGAAAATTTTTTAAACATACATATCTGGTATAAACATTTTGATTTGAGTAAGTCTTTGAAACTCTTTTTTTTTTAAATCTTGCAATCATTTTGAAAATCGATTTTTTTTTTTGATAGAGTTACACGTTTCAGACACTTGAGATTCCGAAAAAAATATTTTTTGAAGAAAAAAAAAATCGTTGCCCGTCCGTCTGTGTGTCTGCAAACGCTCTATCTCCCGAAAAAACTGAGATAGACACTTAAAAAATTTTGTATGTGCTTAGTATATAAGAATGGGACAAATCCTATTCAATATCAGTAACCTCGATTATCCGGAATTATTTTTTTCGGACTCTCGTAAATTTCGTTCTGATAAGAGGTATATAAAATTTTTCGATTTATTTTAATTTTAAGGAGTTGACGTAAAAGGCAATAACGTAACACAAATGTTGCATAAAGAACGAAGTCGATCGGATTATTAGTTGCCGAGATATTTGAAATTCTGTTTTCGATTTTTCAGACTCTGTATCTCATTTAAATTTCAATTCAAAGATATATTTCAATTGGAAATGAGACATTTCATCCGACGCGGTAAATTGTTAGCTAACATGATTATTATCTTTAGAGTTATAAGAATGTTTCTTTTATTCAATTTTTAGTACTTGAGTAGTTTGGTCTTTTACATAATTTGTCGAAATGGCTTCAACAGCAATTCATTAATAGAGCATTACTATGTTAGAGGTCTGCACGGGCCTGGGCTTGGCCCGTGGCCCGTAACCGGCAGATTTAGAATAGTTTTTTCAACGGGCCGGGCCGACAAACAACATAAATGGGCCGGGCCGGCAAAAAATTGAACGGGCCAGACGGGCCGGGCCGATAAAAAAGATTTTCGGGCCTACCGGCCCGTTATGAAGATTTCATCGGAAACGATAAAATATGAGCTATTTTCAACGAAAATGGTTTTAACGAGAATAAGTATAAATGTGGCCACACTAGTTTGACAGCGTCAATATAAAAATGCACATTGTATCGGCATCGGAGAATTACATTATGTGTAACCCGTTTTAATATTTTTTTAGCTGACTCATGCCTGTCCGAGACCACGCTTACATTATTTTTCTACAATAGACTGGCCGGACCGGTACCAGACTTAATTATTGGCAGAAAACATGATTTGTAAAATTATTAACAGCGATAAAGAACTTATGTTAGCTTAGTCTTCGGATATATACTTCTTGATGATTTTTAAATTAATTTCTCAATAATGCGAAAGTTTGACACGTTTTCTGATTAATTTTAAACTGTAAAAATATAAATGTGATAAGCCTAACTATTGAAAGGATTTGGAATCGAATAGCGTTTTTCATTTTTGGTAGATAAAATACTTGTATAACCTTGTTGAGATATATTAGTTTCTCAAATGATTGCAGGTTTTCTCCCTTCCCTTGATATTGCTTCCGGAAATTCTATTCAAAACGCTAATTATGACAGTATTTTATTTGTTTGTAGTATTCTTAAATTGCTTGTATCAAAAAATGGATAGCGCCATTCGATTATATAGTTTCTGAATAAAGATATCTGCTAATCTTATGCGTTTCTGAGGAAAAAAAATGGATTTAGAAATGTATCAAAAAGGAGCTTCTTTGAATTTAAGAATGAATTTGGATTTGAAATCTATAATAAAATGATATAGAAATATATTTATAAATCTTCTTTTATTAAACAGCTTCAAAATTAACGATGTTTTTAGTTTTCTTTCTTTTTTCTTTTATTCTAAGCCACATTAATTATTTAATGAATCTTTATTCGAATGTTGAAAGCCTAAGAATCTGTATTTGTTGTAAAATATACTGTAAAATCATTCCATAGATATGTATGCAGTATTCTTTAAAGGAATCTTAGTTCTATGATAAAAATCTAAATTTTTTAGAAATCGTAGAAATTGTAACGGGCCAAAACGGGCCGGACCAGTTTTCTCTGATTTTTGTACGGGCCGGGCCCCGGCCTGGAAATTCCGGCCCGTGCAGACCTCTATACTATGTACATTAAAAATATTTAAATATACGTTTGAATTTGTTATGGAATTGCGATGCATTTTATAAATAGTTTACAAATGTTTTATTTTCACATATTATATTATGCATATCCATGATGGGTAAGTATTAGGGTGGCCCCCAACGACTAGTATAATTAGCATGCCGCATATAATAAAAACAATACTAAACTAAGTTTAATTAGAAGCTGTAGTTACAAGTTAAACATAAATTAAGATTCTTCAAACGTTTTGCAGTGTGAACAGGTGAAGGCTAATTCCGGGTTGCATATTTCAGATGTGTATATTGCTGGGACGATTACTGTTTCTAAACCAATAGGAGAGCGTCATTATCACGGTCAAGTACACGCCCACACAGTTTGATTGACAGGAACTCGTGGACAATTGATCGTGTGTGTTTATTATTTATTTGTACTCGGATTGTTTGAATTTGTACTCGGTAATTAAAAATTAAAGGTACGAAAGAATTTTTTTTTTTTCAAAATGACTGAATTTTATTTGCTTCAATTTGAAATTATACTTCCTCTGATCCTGAAATAAATAAATAAATAAATAAATAAAAATTAAAGTAAGAATTTTGCTTATACGGATATTTTCGCAGAATACTTTTTTTCCCATTTGTTTAATATATATATAAATCATTTTAGAACGATATTTAGAATATTAAAAGGGTTTGAAATATCTTTTTTTAAAATGTCTTATTTATTAATAAAAGACAGCCTCCAATAATTAAAAAAAAAAAAATCACCAACGGACTCTCGGCCCGCGATGGACTCGAACCCATATCCTCCGGTTTCAAGCTCGACGCTCTAACCATTCAGCCAGTCAGCTCACTTTCATCCGCAACAGATTATCGTTATAATTAGCACCGTCAATTGTCCACGAGTTCCTGTCAATCAAACTGTGTGGGCGTGTACTTGACCGTGATAATGACGCTCTCCTATTGGTTTAGAAACAGTAATCGTCCCAGCAATATACACATCTGAAATATGCTTCCGGGTTGCGAAATTTTAAAATGGAGGGCCAAATTCACAGTCAAGTAAAACCAGACACCTCATTGATTTCTCCATTTGAAAAAAGAAGGAGGGGTAAAGTAATTTTCAAGCGATTGTTACCGTCTGTTCTTATTTACGATAAACCATCGAAATTAATTCCGTTAAGATATTTTGATGACATTTTATAGAACGCGAGTGAAAAATTTTGATTATAAATGAAAACAGATCAGATTTACTTCAAAATTGCCGCTACGATTTTTTTCTCGGAAAAAGGAGTAAGGCGACATTTCCCCTACCTCTAAGAGATTATTCTCTGAAAAGGACGCGGCTCAATGACCAATAATGCGCTTGGATTTCACCGGACTGTGATTTTGACCCTCCATTTTGGAATTTCGCATCCGGGTTTACTGCTTCAAAAAACTTAAGCGATTCAATTATTTCAGTGCGAATATTGTATTAATTCTATGCCAGGAGTTAAGATCTGAAGAAATTGCCACAGACATGTAGTAGCCATTTTAATTATGATCATTTTAGTGTTTTAAGCGGGTTGTTCAATCATATATCTGTTAAATTTCAGCTTTATTATGTTATTGTATTTATTTATTGATGAAGATTTAATTTCATTATGGAACATTTACCGGAAATAAATTTTGATCTATTCATAATGATTCTAGTGCAAATCGATTTATCTTTCGCAATCTTCTTAATTCACGCGATCAAAATAATAGATACATTTTTTAAAACATCATCCTTCAAAATTATTTTTAAAACCATATAAAATAAGTAAATTATGATAAAAAATTTAAACAAATCGCATTTGAAAGACCACTTTTTTCTGCCTCTATTTGACGATGTGAAAAATGAAAATGTACGATGTTTAGAAGTTTAGAAAAATTGAATTAATAGCAAAATATAATCATCGAACGTCTCTAACATCAAAATTACGTCTGATTTACTGAAAAACATGCCTGTCCTTAAAATAGGTTTCCACAAAATAGGACTTAATAACTTTAAATCCATCAAAAAAATTGTATGTTGCATTTCTTAATTTTTTCGAATATTAATTTTATAACTCATTTAAAAAATTTTTAGAATTTAAAATTCAAAGTATTTTTGTTTAGTTATTATTGGTACCTAGACAATTAGCACTCTAGGAGCATCATTTCAGAAGATTTTTTATAAAAATATGAAAATGTCATTTAACATTAAAAGCACTCAAATTTATACGTTTATAATTCAAAGACTTATTGTTCAAATGACTCGAAATTTTGTGTCTAGGCATAGACTGAATCGAATATTTGAAATATCTTGTTAAAATTGGGTATTGCCTTTGAAAAAAATTATGTTTGGGTTCGCTTAAATATGTAGATAGTCCCTTAAGCATATTTTATATACATCATTTAAAAGTAGACTTTATTTCTTATCGTTCGGTCCCGTAAATTTTTCTACGGTAATTTGTGGAAGAGTTAGTAAGGGGTGTTTACTATATATATGGTCTGAATTACATTGGTTGTATTTATAAAAGTATATATATATATATATATATATATATATATATATATATATATATATATATATATATATGTGTGTGTGTGTGTGTGTGTGTGTGTGTGTGTGTGTGTGTAATAAATATAAGCTGAACTCGACTAAAATAACTATGTTGCATAAATTCTATGTATTCTTAGCAGCACGGGCAGAGTAGTCGCTCCGACAGTTGGCAAGCAATAGAAGACTTTCATTGGGGTATTTCCCCATTATAAAAACAGACAACATCAGTCTTCAAGTTCTTTATTGATGAGCTTAAAAATAGATAAACTCTTCCCCGCAATCACCTTAGTCCATATCGACACTACAAATTTCATTATCTCGTCCACATCATCAAATATTCTAATTCAGCGGAGCAATGAAAAACGCGGCTTGGTAGTTTAAAGAAAAGATGCATTCTGTTCTCCTGAAAAGCCAAATGAAAAAATCATTTTCACGACAAAACTAGCGCCCTCTTACTCCGCGTCAATCATTTTAAAAATCCAATCAGGATGGACTCGAGCCTCAAACGGACAAAATGATCAATTCTAATTGGTCGTAATAGGCGGTCCTTGGCAAGAACTATATTTTTTCCTCGGAAGACAAAGCCCTTTAGCAACGCGTAGTAACACCTGTCACGCGATGTTAAAATAAAAAATAAAATTAAAATCGCAGGAATATGCCAGAAAGTAAAAAGCTTACGAAATACTTCCCGCCTTTTTGAGAAGCAAGCAATAATTTATTAATAACTAAAGTAAGAAAAAGAATTTTAGCTGTTACAAGTTACGAAACTAAGATTGAAATATGTTCCACAAATTTAGAATTGAAGCTAAGAGAGAACAAAAAAATGGTGCAAAATTTTTTTTATTTTATTACATATATATATTACATTTTTTTCACGACTGTACAATAATGTTTTTCAGTCAAAGTGTAATAGTGGAAGTTTATTTAGAATTTTATACTGGATTGCAGTACGCAAATTAAATTTTTTTTCTTTTGCAGCTTGTAACTGCAATGGGAAATCCAACAAGTGTTTTTTTGACCAAGATCTTTTCGACAGGACTGGCAGTGGAGGTCACTGTTTGGAATGTGAGGATAATACAGAAGGGGTTAACTGCGAAAGATGTAAAGTTCTTCACTACAGACGAAAAGAAGATCAAGAATGCGTTGCTTGTAACTGTGACACAATCGGTAATTGAGTTTGTTTGCCGCCAATTTATTTTATTGTTTTATCATATATGAAAGTGTTTAGAGACTATTCTAGTCACTCAAAAACACCCACTCTCTAATGTTAATCAATGGAAGGCATTTTTAAAGATATCTCGTTGTTTGAATTATTTTTAAATGATTACTTTTATTATTATTATTTTTATCTAAGATCATTTTTTACAGAGGCCACTTTTTATTTATTAGATTTTGTCTGAAGACTCTTTTATATGAGAATACTTTTACTTTAGAAACCGGCTTCAAAAGTGAAAGCGTTTTGATAAAAATACCTGTAAACAAAATTTAAAAAAAATGTAAAACGGACTTTGTACAGATTGACCTCAATGATCCAAAGAAAAAAAAATAAATAAAAATATTCAAATGCAAATGAGATAGTTGTAAATGTTTCTTACTGGAGTAACATTACCGAATGTATGGTTTCATGTAACTGAAATAACCGCTCGTTTGAAAAGAAATGCCGTTTAGTGCTGTAAAATGTGTTGTGCGCAAACACATAAATATGCTCATGCTGCAGTGATATGTGTTTTTTAAATGTGAAATGCACAGTAGATGTAACAACCCTGGAAGTAATGTGGCAAAATCAAGGATAATACCCAGCTTTTTCAAATTTATAATTTGTTTTGATAGGATACAATTTTTCTTAAACATTCCTTCAACACTTTATGGGGATACAAACTTGTCTCAAGAGCCCACAATAGTCACAGAAAAATTACTCAAAAAGACCCGGATGACCATGTAAAGTCTATGGGAGCGTTCTTTTCTAATATCTCGCTCAAATTTTAATATTTTTGCATGATTTTTTTGCACAAGATAGCTGAGGGCGATCCACAACCGGGCTAGTTTTTACTTTTTCGATTTTGGTTATATAATTTTTATATTACGATAGTTTCAGTTTCAGAACCGGTTTAAACCGGTTTCGAAAGTTAAAGTATTTTTTTAAAGAAAATCTGAAACAAAAATTTAAAAAGTAAAAACTAGCCCGGTTGTGGATTGCCCTCAGCTATCTTGTGCAAAAAAATCATGCAAAAACATTAAAATTTGAGCGAGATATTCGAAAAGAACGCTCCCATAGACTTTACATGGTCATCCGGGTCTTTTCAAGTAATTTTTCTGTGACTATTGTGGGCTCTTAACTAACAAGTTCTTCAAATTTTTGAAAAAAAAATTGTGAGACTTCTGTTGCAAATGAATCGCTAAACTTCTATGTTATCAGCTTATAGTCCAAGAGCCGACCGCACAAAAACCTTAAATCATTGAGCATAAGAAAAGAACCCTTTATTTCATGGAAGAGCAGTTGTAGGAGAATCTAAAAGTGCTATTACACGTGTCGTGCTGCAGGCGTCTCCATGTTATCCTATGGGAGCAGGGGAGTCGCTTGGTTAGCGCGCGATTCGCTTGTGTCGGAGCGTCTTTGACGCCTGGAACGAAGCGAGTCGCCAGTAAGAGCCAATCAAATGCTTGGAAATCCAAATGACGGTAAAGACTCTTCTCGAACAGCCAATGAAATGCTAAGAACACGAAAAAATGCAGGCGATTTTTGTCGCTTGCAATTTTTACGTGTAATAGCACTTTAATGATCCATGTCTGCCGGAAGCGAGGTAGTGCATAAGCCAAAAATGAGTACCACTAGTAGTTGGCTCGTAGGCTTAGTATTGTGTTTTCCTGCACCCAGTTTTCCGTGTATTCATACTTTTGATTGTATGGCAAACACAATGCTAAAACTACGAGTGAGCCACTAGTGGTATTTATTTTTGGGTTATGCACCCCTTCACTTCCGGTAGACCTGGATCATTCGATTCCCCTAGAACTGATCTACCCTAAAATAAAGGATTTTTTCTTGTGCTCAATCACTTGGGGTTTTGCGGTCTTGGACTATAATGAATGTGTGTGTTTCTGCCGATATTTTTTAACCCCTTGGAGACAACTGTCAGATATATGTATAGCATAAAATGCTCAGAATTCTCGTTATTTGCATCAGTTATTTTTTATTGTAAATTTTGTCTTATTTAATTAGGGTATTTTAAAGACTAAATTAAACAAAAAGTTTTGTTTAAAAAATAATAAAACAAAAAGATGATAAAAGATTACAAATTCTGTA
The DNA here is from genome assembly GCA_964019185.1 of Maratus speculifer. Classification (NCBI taxonomy): domain Eukaryota; kingdom Metazoa; phylum Arthropoda; class Arachnida; order Araneae; family Salticidae; genus Maratus; species Maratus speculifer. Next base: position 455,913,411 of record OZ025290.1, on the reverse strand, counting down.
ACAGAAACTCATTGCAAGAGATTTTCCTTATGAGTTGTTTGCTATTTTTTAATGTTTTCCCATACATACCTCTCTATTTTAATTCGAGGGTTTATTATTTATTATAAACAGTGTAATGTCCTATGACATAAGTGTAGAGTAGATAACCTGGAGATCGATAGGTAAAGATAATAGTTGAAAAGTGGCATTTTATCTACATTCTTTTCAGAATTCTTTATTTTTCATGTTAGTCCAAGATCCCAGGGCCCCCAGACGTTACTTATTTCCTCACAAGTAAAATGTATAGGATAAAGCAGTGTTAGTACGTGCTATGAGCGTAGTGATACCTGAAAGCTTGGATCGACGGCCAATTTACAGGTACCAGGTACCAAAGGTAGGTAAAAAGAGTATGAACTTTTCTTATTTTCTCAGTCTTGATTTTTATATAATGATGCTCAGGGAACTATTTCGATACTTCATGTAAGCAGCCAGACCAATTGCATGGGCCAAAAATCCAGCCAGACATACATAAAGTGCCGTTATGAGTATGAGTACGAGCGTGATAATTAGATAGTTTTATAACATAGCTTCATAAAACTTATGTTCCTAATGGTCTAATGGAAATCTTCAATAATAATTAAGTAATATTTTAACCCTTAATTTCAAAAATAATTATAGCATACCAAAATGTGAATACATTTGAAATCGTAATCGAAATTATAAACAAATCCTTTTTTAATTTGCAAAAAGTTTTTTTTTTTTTAAATGTAGAGGAAATTGATGATTTTCAACAGCAATCAATTTATTAAAATAATAGTTTATTGACTTCTTATAATAGGCATTTATGAGCACTATTCTAGAAACTAGCGAAAGCGATGTAATTAGCTCATCGCAAATGCCTGCAAAAGCACACTCTTGCACGGTGGTAAGTTGCTCGCGTCAATGTTTTTCAATTTTTTGCGATTGAACTCTTCATCAATATCGGAAACCACGTAAGTGTTGAATAATGCTCATAATAAGGAACTAGATATTTTTAGTTCTGAATACAATGGGTGTACATTGGAAGATAATGAATATTATTTCAACTGGTTTGATGGGGACCAACTACGAGGCTTTGTAAGTGAATCCCTTCAAGAATAATCAGGTATTCTGCAAATTTAAACATTTATATAAACTTGTAATTATTTTATTCTTAATTACAAATATATTTTTTACAGAAAAAGAAACTAATGATGATGATTATAAAGGTATTAAATACTAACCAAGGATTGATGATGAATTATGAAACTTCAACGATGACGATAATGAAGATTTAAAAAAAAAAAAAAAAAAAAAAAAAAAAAAAAAAAAAAAAAAAAAAACAGATCATACTTTCTCATTAATAAAGTAATGAGTAATATTTAAATGAATTATTTTGAAATTTTCTATTTACAAATTTTATTGTTTTTTGCCTATTATAAGACATCAATAAACTATTATTTTAATAAATTGATTGCTGTTGAGAATTATCAATCTCCTCAATATTTCAAAAAAAGAAAAAAAAAACACTCTTCATAAATTAATAACGATTTGTTCATAATTTCGATTACGATTTCAAATGTATTCACATTTTGGTATGCTATAATTATTTTTAAAATTAAGGGTTAAAATATTACTTAATTATTACTGAAGACTTCCATTAGATCATTAATAACATAAGTTTTATAAAGCTACGTTATAAAACTATCTAATTATCACGCTGGCAGCGACACTTTATGTATGTCTGGCTGGATGTTTAGCCCATGCAATTGGTCTGGCTGCTTATATATAGTATTGAAGTAGTTCCCTGAGCATCATAATATAAAAATCAAGACTGAAAAAATAAGAAAAGTTGGTAGTGTTTTTACCTACCTTTGGTACCTAGTACCTGTAAATTGGCCGTCAATCCAAGCTAGCAGGTATCACTACGCTCATAGCACGTACTAACACTGCTTTATCCTATACATTTTACTTGTGAGGAAATAAGTAACGTCTGGGGGGCCCTGGGATCTCGCTCTATGTCATCTTTTGGCTCTGACACGATCACAAAAATGTATTCCCATATGATTTTTAAGATAAACAGTATAACTGTACTTTATTTTCTATCGTGTAAAAATACTCTAGATTTTACATTTGTGTTTTATGATTAAAAACGTGTATATTGATGCGACTTAAAGTTTTTAATGCCCAGCGGCAGAATTATTTATTAAAATAGCAAAGCCTTTGTACAAAAATGCTTAAAGATAGAAAAACAACGATTATAAATGCACAAATAATGAATAAAAAGGTAGAAAACAGCTGTTTCGAATCTACTGTCGAGGTTCTTCATCAGTGCAAAACTCAGCGAGCTAAAAAAAAGCAAAACTGCAAAAAGCTAAGAGACAGAGAAACGCAGGCTTATATACCCGTTTCGGGAACGAGTACCTTTCTTCTCATTGGTTGCTTTTCTTTTGACGGGATCGTTCCCGAAACCGGTATATAAGCCTGCGTTTCTCTGTCTTTTTACTTTTTGCAGTTTTGCTTTTTTTCTAGCTCGCTGAGTTTTGCACTGATGAAGAATCTCGATAGTAGATTCGAAACAGCTGTTTGCTATCATTTTATGCATTATTTGTGTATTTATAATCGTTTGTTTTCTACCTTTGAGCAGAATCATTGTTCTCTTCTTTTTTTAATTCACCGTTCACAGTAACTTCGTGTTAAATTTGAAAAACAAATGCACCACATTTTTAAATTCAAATCATTGATGCTATTATAAATTAATAGACTAATGTGAAAGATAATTTTATGATGGTCATAGCATACTAATTTTCGAACTTATAATCCAATGAACAGTATTCCTGTGACGTCACTTAAGGTAAAAAAGGCGAATCTTATAGCCTCGAACCGAAAGGAAGATTAGGCTCTATTTCCTTATGGAATATTTGCTGGAAATAAATGTTAAATATTTATTTTCTTTTAAGTGTTTAAATTTTCTGTAATTATCTGCATACGATAAGTGTTATAGACAATATTGCTGTGACTTCACTTAACCCTTTCGGGTCTGAATTATTTTCCGTTTTGTGAATAAAATTATTTTTTTTAATATCTGTAATCGTAGCCATCCAAATAAAATTCCTCAAGTTTAAAGATTTTCTCATTGTCTGAAATCTAACGAATGTTCTTATTTTGTGTATATTGAATTCATATTCATATGATAATAGGATAAAGAAGAATTTTTAGAGATGATTAGAAAGATGGTATTACAACAGGATTTGAGAGGGTATTACAACTTTCTAATGTTTTTTGTGCTTTATCATGCATGACTGGTTCAGAAAATTATCTTACATTTTAAATTTAAAAAGTTAAATATATGTATAGAATAAAAGAATCGCCAACTGTCTAAAGAGAGTTAGGTAAACTTTTACTCCCATTATTATTACCAAATGTAAAAAATAAATGAACTCATAACAAGAAAGGCATAGCCATATACTTTCATTTCTATATGTTGAATGTAACTAAGTACTTGTTAAGACAAAACAATACTCGATGAAAAGACATGTACTATTAATAGTACACCAGACCCGAAAGGTATAAGGTAAAATGTCGATTTTTATAGTCTCGAACCACAAAAAGCACACTGTTAAAAAAAATCTGAAATTCACGAATATATTTTTCCTGAATTTCACAGAAAAATTCCTTTTTCGCACCAAAAGGGTATTTTCCGTTACAAATCTGAAAACTCGACGATATTTCCTGAAAATAACGAAATGGATGGAAATAAAAACAAAAAACGGAGACACTCCGTTCCCCGGGGATCTCCGTGGCCGAGTGATCAAAGCACCACGGCACTAAACGCCTTGGAGCGTAGATTGTGGGTTCGTATCCCACTAGAGCCATAAAGTAATGAAAACACAAAAAGTCCCTTTTAATTACTTTTTTACTGTTTATTTTTCTCTTATTTCTTATAAAAAAAAATCTTTTAACTAATTAGCCTCCCAAAAATTAAATAAATTGCGCGCGGTAATTTCAAAAAATTGTCTAATTTTTGTAAATAATGAATAATTTTTTTTTATACATTCATTCATTCATTCAAAAAAAAAAAAAAAAAAAAAAAAAAAAAAAAATGTGATTTTAAGCAATGTTTTTTTTTATTATTTAAACTAGTTAAAAAATTAAAATTGGTTTTAAAAATAATAAGTATTATGCATCAGTCTAAAATAAAATAAAATAAACCGCTTACGAATATTCTAACGAATATATTTGAAAGGAAATCTTTGAAAAGCACAACAGATTTTCCCAGTAACTCATAAAAGACATAATTTGTACAGACTGGCATCAGCAGCTTTGGCTGAATCAGTAAGGACCTATTCCGCTGTCCAAATGTCCCGGGTTCAATCCTCAGGACGGCTTGAAATAAATTATGCAAAAAATAATAAATAATTAAAAAATGATTTAAATTAAGTATATGGCCACTCGGAAAGTTCGAATTCTTTGATGAATGTTCGGTTCACTAATTTTAAAATTTAAATTGAATTATTATCATTACAAAATCAAACTTTGTAACGGAAAGTTATCGCTTTTCCATATGGAAGTTTTCCTTTCTTTTATTTTCCAAACGGAAAATCTACTAACGGAACGGTAAAAGTTCGGCTACATTGCTGCCGATAGTTTCACCTGGAATTCACAGATTTATTTTTAACAGTGCAGAATACGATTCATATACAAAGCTTTAAACATGGTAACTATGTTAAGACATGTTTAAAATGTTTTTTTTTTTTTTTTTTTTTTTTTTTCAGTACATGGCAAGATTTAGTGAATAATATAGAAATTTGCCACAAAAAAATTTAAAATAGATACATAAAAGTTTCACGTCAAATAAACCATTAAACGCTACACTATCAGTAAACTCAGTAAACTTTAAAAAGAAAAAAACGTTTTCGAATTTAAAAATAAATAACAGTTACTTTTTTCATTTGTTCAAAAGTACTTACGATTTATTTTCTTAAAGTTGAATAAAGTTAAGTAAGATTGAATTTATAAATGAATATTTTTGCATTTTAAATATATTTCAACTTAACACATTTAAAGGATATTTTAATTAAAGTATTAAATGAAAAAAAATCGATATTACTCGAAATTTTTTCGAATAAAAGTATAACATTCTTATAAAATTTTTTAATTCATATTTTAATCCTATAGTAATACTAAAGTATTAAAACTCCAGCCACAATCTCATCTGAAGGGAAATCTTTTCAAAAGTAACTTCATAATAAAAAGCTTCTTAAAAATATTAAACAGGCCATACCCATTTGAAGCAAAATTATTTACTTCAAAGTGTTTCGCTACTGTATCCCAGTGATTAGCATGCTGTGCTCGTGTCGTATCGCCAAAGCTGGTATCAGATTCACCAACATTTCGAATAATTTTTGCGCAAGCATTTGATATCCTCCAACTTTTTGTGAAATATCGTCTCAACACCCAGTGTGATAGCAACTTTTTTCCGACGTTTGAAAAAAGTCTCTGCTAGCCGCGACTTTTTTCTTCAACTTTCAACATTTCAACCAATTAGAGATAAGCGATTGATACGAATAGGCGATAAATTTAACGGCTGGTATTAGTAGTACTGGTTTTTCTCCTTTGTCTCCGACTTTAACTATGACAACTGTAACTTTTTCTGCAGTTTGAAAAAAGTCTCCGCTAACCGCGACTTTTTTCTTCAACTTTCAATATTTCAATTAATCAAAGGTAAGTGATTGATACGAATAGGCGATAAATATGAACGGTTGGTGCTAGTAGTACTGGTTTTTCTCTTTTTCCTCCGACTTTAGCTATGACAACTGTAACCTTTTTCTCCCTTTGAATTAGGAAAAGTTGGGATTAAAATCGGATGAAAAGTTTGTTGCTCGAAAAGTTTGTGAATCTGATAGCTTAAGATGTTTGTTCGAATTCAAGGTCAGTAACTTTCGTTTTTCCCACTTTCTTCAATTGTAACTATTTTACCTCTTGTAACACAGGGGAAAAAATAGATATTCTTCTATTACCGGAAAAAAACTGGCAACATTGCTGCCAAGAAATTTCCATGAATTGAAGAAAGTATTTCTGAGAGTAAATATTCTAATTCGGTTTTTTTTTTAATTTTTTCCTGTTTTTATCAATTTAAGCCTATGATCAAAATCAATGACATTTTCATTCAAATATTGCATTTTCATATTACAACTTTCTTTCTTTGCACTGATGAAATCACAATAATTTTAGGTTCACTCGGCGCTCAATGCTCTGAAGATGGACAGTGCCCATGCAAACCAGGAGTTGGAACCAGAACATGTAGTAAATGTGCGCCGAATTTTTACGACATGACACCGCAAGGTTGCAGGTTTGTAAATAGTCTATTGTTACTAATCATTTAAGTCAATTAAATATTATATAATGCTACTTAAGATTGCATTATGATATTTAGCTTTATGTAATAAATGTATTTTTACATATACACTGTAAAACATTTGTGTAAAGTTACTTCATAAAATTGATGGCAGCCTTTCTGCCACAAGTTTTATGGGGTTATTTTTTTATCTTATATAATGGTGCAATTTAAACATATGTTACTGGTGTAACATTACATATTAGTGCAATGTTACACCGGTTATATCGGTTATTCCCCCTATTTTATGGAGTAACTTTACTCAAATGTTTTACAGTGTATGTATTTGAGTTACTCAGTATTATTATCGGGGTTTGACAAATGAAGTCATCATATCACCAATGGTGATAAAAATCTTTCAACTGCCGACGTGAAACATCCAATTTAAATGATCTATGGATAATTAAATTATGCAGCCCATTACCTAATAGTGATAAACTATGAAAAGCTACACTTACATAATACTTTGAATTAAAAGAAAATCAAGCATTAAGAAGAACATGTACGAAATATCCTTAACCGTTTGAGTTCCAGAGGGTTTTGTAAAAACGCTGTCAAAAATCCTAAGTAGCGAGATAGCCTTCTTTTATTTTATGCCGAAAAGACCGAAGCAGCGAAATAGCCTTCTTTTATTTTATGCGGAACAGACCGGAGCAAAGCGATAGCCTTCTTTTATTTTATGCCGAAAAGATCGAAGCAGCGCGACAGCCTTCTTTTATTTTATATCGATAAATCCCAAGCTGCACGATGAAATTTCTTCTATTTTATGCCGATACGTCCCAATATGCGCACCATCTGTGTTCGAAACGTTCAAAATCGCACCATCAGTGTCCAAACACTCGAAATGTGCTGGGTTTTTTAGATGCGTTCGTAATACGTAGCACCTATTGTTGTCGCTCAGTCCGTCCGTCTGTCCGTCTGTCTGTCTGTCCGTCTGTCCGCATATAACAACGCAAAAACTACTCAACCGAATCGTTTGAAATTTAAAATACATAATTATAACATAATTTTGTCGAGTCATTTCAAATTTTATGAAAATCGGATGGATAGATCAATTACAGGGACAATCAAAAGGATTCCGCTACATTACGGTCAATAGGGAAGAAAGTTTCAAATGCATTTTAATCGCTTGAAATTTAAAACATATAATTATTGCGTTATTTTGTTGTGTCATTTCAAATGTTATGAAAATCGGATGCATAGATCAATTACAGGGACAATCAAAATTATTCCATTACATTACGGTCATTTGGGAAAAAGTTTCAAATGCATTTTAATGATGTTACATTCATTCGAACATAATAGAATTGGCATGAATCTATGAAATATATACTAAAATATGCATTCTGTACAATCTGTGATGCAAAGAATTTTTATAATTAAATTACAGGGCCACACAAAAGTATTCCACTACATAATGCTATACTGGGAAACATTGTTTGAGACGTGTTTTAATTATATTCAACTATTTCACATTTTATGAATAAGTTATACGTTGCTGAGGTGTAATAAAAATTACTTCCTGCATATTTACAGAAACATAAAGATTTCGACTACTATACTGTATCCGGAGTACGCTCTACTATATCAGCAATTTCTGAATATTTTTAAAACTTCGTTATCGTACGAACGCACCTCATTTGCTACGTTCACGTGCAATTTCCAACTTGTTTGACATAGAAATTGAACATCGCGATTGCGCTGCTTGGGATTCTAGCGGTTAAATGACCCACTACGCATTTACCTTAATAGTTACTGATAAAACCAAACGTTGTACTGAATGTTTTTTCTCCTGAAAATTTTAGTTTTTTTCAAAACAGAACTATATGTATGATTTTTCACACAAAATGCGCAACTCAAAAAAATAAATAAAATAAAATAAAATAAAATAATAAATAAATAAATAAGTAAATAAAAGTGTCAAGCATAGATTATAAAACACTTTCCAATATGTTCAAAAATAATGTAACACAACTGTACCGTTTAATCAGTTGAAATATTATATCTGTTTCAATAATTTGAAACTTATTTTCTATTATACAGGAAGTAACTTGTAGTAAACCTAAGCAACGTATATTAATTTTATTATTCTCATATATTAATTTTATTATTTTGGATTTTTTTTTTTTCAAATTTTCAGGTAATTTAGTATGCAAAACTTGGTAAGCGTATGAAAATATAAACAATTTCAAAACTTAACATTAATGTATACAAATAATGGCATTTGCACGTAATATATATCTTTATTAGATTAATATAATTTCATGTTTATTTGTAATCAAATGCTTTTAACTTTTAGAAAATTAAATCGTAAAACAATGCTTGAATAAATGAAACATCCTTATCGATTTCACGAGAAAAAGTTTACGTAAATTCGTTTATTTTTCTTTTCTTATCATAATAAGTATAACGCAAAAACATTAAGGTTTCATGTTGGTATAACCTTTTACACTAATAAACTTACAATCCAAAGTCATTAAATTATGCCAAAAATAAACAGAAGAGAAATATTTCATTTTTGTATGTGTCAACATTTCATATAAATTGTTTGTAGTACGTGTTGTGTAAACAAAGTTCACGGACTTTTTTAATTTTTTCTATCTATTTACTTGAAATGATATTAGTTTCTGCACGTTATTTTCCAATTATCATTATTTGTATTGAGTAAGTGTATTTTATAGAAAAAGAAATGCATTATGTAAATTATATATACCAGCACAAAATATTAAAACTAATGTTATATCAGTATTAGTTTAAACCTTCTCTAAATTCAGGTTCTAATTCATTGAACCAAATCACTGTTCAATTTTGAATAACATGGTGCAAAAAGAACTTGAAGTACTAAAATAGAATTAATGAACTGTGTTATGTAAATTATCATGTATGATAATAAAATATGGTATATCAATTTTTAAATTTTTAAATTTTGGTAGAACTTCAAAAATATTTGAACATTTCTCTATCATTTAGCAATACTTAATAGTTTATCAGGGAAATATAGTTCTATACTCTCTGAGCATTTCCTTTCACGCTGAACTCCGTTTCTTGATTAGTCAAATGGTTAGAACGCTGGCTACAAGTAAAGATGTGTAAAGTTCGAACTACGTTCCAGGCTTTGACATGCGAAGTGTGTTGGATTCCACTTTATGTAAAGTTCACGATCTGTTAAAACGCTGGCTATACGTAAAGATGTGTCAGGTTCGAACCACGTTTCAGGCTTGCACATTTTCAGTGTAAGATTCCACTTTAAAAAGTGTTCCCGATCTGTTTAGATGTTGTGTGTAAAAGATATCTGTAGCTATTTTGTGGCTCAGTGTTTTGCGAATTCGTTGTTTGTTCTTTTAACAGTTCAACACACGGTTCGACTAGATCTGAAAATGTTCTAACAAAGCTAAACCATCTCGTATTGATAATTTTTATGGTTCCGTGTTGTGTAGAAATGTGTAACAAAGTCTTTAACAATGCATGATTATATTAAAAGCATAGTCCACAAGAAATTATTATGAATAGTTACTTAGATTCATATACCTTTATTTATCGGGTGTAAAACAAAGCTGCTTAGTTATGAAGTAATTATTGAGAATAGTAATTCATACAAACAATTCAGAAAAAGGCATGTTTTTATTCTAAATAGCAACAAAAAAAATAGTATAAATTTTGCATGTTTCTTTTATTTATAATATAATAATCCAGATCCAATAGTAAAGATTATAACGGAAATTCCGAAATTATGTTTCGTATACTTTTATTGACAGAGTGTAAAGCAAAGGTGTTTAATTTTGAAGTAATCATTGAGAATAAAAATTCACATAATCTCTAAACATGGCAACTAAAAAATATTAATTCAGTATGTTTCTTTTATTAACAATACAATAATCTAGATTCAACAGAAAATATTATTACTGATATTTTGAAATTATGTTTCAGAAATAATTATAGCACAAATGCGGCTATTAGATATTCAGTATCTATCAGTCATTTGATATTTTCTAAACTTCACCAAAAACTCTTTCTTAGACAATTTTCATATGAAAATGAATTACAAAGTACGGAAAATAACTATATTCGTTAGATTTTAGACAAGATGTATTTGCTAAAATCTAGTAAATATATTTGTATAGTTATTGTTAATATTATTAACGTAAAAGTATTTTTTCTCTCAAAATTACAAAAAATATCGGAGCTGAAAGGGTTAAGAAGACAAAACTTGGAAATATATTTGGATTGTTAGTGTTAATATTATTAACGTAAAAGTAATTTTTCTCTTAAAACTGAAAAGAAAATATCGGACCCAAAAGGGTTAAGAAGAGAAAACTTGGAAATCTGTTTGAATAGTTAGTGTTAATATTATTAACGTAAAAGTAATTTTTCTCTTAAAACTGAAAAAAAAATCGGAACCGACAGTGTTAAAAAGACAAAACTTGAAAATCTATTTGGGATTATTGGTGTTAATATTAGTAACGTAAAAGTAATTTTTCTCTCAAATTTGAAAAAAAAAATCGTACCCGTAAGGGTTAAGAAGACAAAATTTGGAAATCTGTTTGAATAGTCAATGTTAATATTATTAACGTAAAGTAATTTTTCTCCCAAAATTGAATTAAAAAATCGGACCCAAAAAGGTTAAGAAGACAAAACTTGGAAATCTATTTGGATAGTTAGTGTTAATATTATTAATAAAAAAGTAATTTTTCTCTTAAAATTGAAAAAAAAAAAATCAGACCCAAAAGCGCTAAGAAGACAAAACTTAGAAATGCGGTTTAAAAGTGAAGCGAATTTTTAAATTCAGCCAGATATTTGATGGGAAAAATTATAAAATGTTGGTAAGCGATAAGACGCTGTATTATTTCCTAGCTATTATCGGAGTGTTCAGTGCTCACACTAAAACAAGCATTAAAATTTTTGTTATTTTCATTATTACATTTTACTACATTTCAATGATATTTAGCGTAGTTATAAGTTGTATCTACATGTTTTACATTCCAGCCTCAAGTATTTCGTATCTAATTTCATATATACTGTCAATGGGCATATGGGCTCTGTTATTTGTAAGGAGAAAGAAAATTTCTCATATTGTTCAGAAACTGTACAATTACCGAAGACAGTATAAAGTCGAAGAAAATTCTTCAACTTTGATCCAGAAAATGTCGGTTATACTATCGCTTATGATTTTTATATTGTATCAATTACTCCACCACTTTGAAGATGAATCTGCAGAAAGTTTAAAATATTGGACATTAGGTTTCAAGATCCCCAAAGGAAGTTACAAGTTCTTTTTTACAATTCTGATGAATTCAGTCTCTTTTATAAAACATGTTTTCCCAGTTTTCTTGACTTTCATTTTAAGCGCCATGTTGTACAAGTGGAGTGAAGCTTTGTGTTTCTATAAAAAATCGCTTCAATTTCATGTACGTACCTCAAAAAATTTTAAGCATTTGCACATTTTCGTCGATTTCGTTAAAATGATGAAAATGATTCGTGCGACGAATCGCGTACTAAACTATCCATTATTTTGCATAATTCTATATTCGTTAGTCGCTCTTTTCGTGTCAGCACTTGACTTAATGACATGGCGGAATGTAGCATACTCGTCATACATAGGCTTTATTTTAATCACTGTCTGGGGCGTACTGATGTTGTTGATGTATTCCATCTGCAGTTCGACGATTCCAGAGAATATGAATGAAATACAATTGTTCGTTTCCGAAAAAATAAATGACCACGTGTTTGGTCTCGATCGCCCAATTCCTCAAGACGTACTCGTGTGCCTGAGGAGGATAGAGACACAAAAAATTATCTACATATCAGTTTGTGGTGTGTTTCGTTTGACAAAGAGTTTCATTTTGGTAGCCATTGGAAGTGTGTTCAGTTATGACTTGCTCATTATAAGCACATTTATGGGTCCGAATAAAGAATAACAAATTTACTTACTCCAGCAGTTTTGTTCGTGTACGTTAGAGCCGAAACATTTCTCGACTGCTTATAAAAAACGACTGCAAAGGAATATTATCAATACATTTTATGCTTTTGATAGTGTGGGAGGTATGATATAGCTCTGAAAATGATTTTCTTTATAAATATACGAGTGGAATCCCGTCGAATTCGACGAATGAAATGTTTAAAAGCCCTGATCGATTTGGTTTTAATAAAAAGCAAAAGTAATTACATTATTGAATAAATATATTATATAATAAATATATTTCCAAACTTAATATCAAGTTTGCCAGTTACAAATTTGCATGCAAATATTCGTACATCTTCAGCTAAAATTGTAATCTGAGTCCGGCGAAATCCAGAAATTTTATTTTATATGCACTCACAGAAAAATAGTTTTATAAATACATATATATATATATATATATATATATATATATATATATATATATATATATATATATATATATAATACCATTAAAAGTAGACAAGATTCACCAATGGATTTTATCAATAAAAGAATTAAATTGAACTATAGTAAACAATATTAACCATTTGAAATTAACCATTGAATTTAATAACTTATAGTACATTGAACATGGAAGGAAAAAAGAATAATATGAATACAAATGAAATTTGTAGAACCAAAGCAGAATCTTCAGGTCCCAAATACTTTGGAACTACAAATGGAGTGTGTGGTTTCATCTTCGTATTTGCCATGAAAAAGCAAAACAATACGAATTTGGGACTACCATCACACAAAAACCAAATTATTAAACAAGGAACAAAGATATTTTACAAAAAGGAGTTGAAAGTAAGTAAAAATAATAGTTTTCCATAACAAACAAAAAAGATAAAGCAGAATGGAAATATAATTGAACCGGAAAAATAATTAATAATCGATATTAACATAAAATTAAATTAATAAAATGATTAAAATTAGAATTAAGAGATAACATTCATGTTAACATATAACTTAAAATACATTATTGTTACTTTAATCAGTAACATTTATTGTGACTTTACATGGTAAAAACTCATTATCTTAATATAGGATAATAAAAATTAAAAAAAAAAAATAATAATAATAGTAATAATATTAATAATAATACCAAAAATTATATCAATAACATTAAAAATAATTTGATAATTAAAATATAGCTATTTAATTATAGATATAACTAGACAAATATCCATATATTGGTGTAAATTAAACAGTTTAAAAATTATGTTAAAATAAATAACCCACTCTCAATTTTTTTTTTTTTAATAAATAATTAACTTTTGCGTTTTTATCCAGACAACACCACCCTCCTCCGTACTCTAACATCTACCCACCCAACCAACCTATATATATATTTTTTTATTACTTTTTAACATTTTTAATTTTTTATTATTATTTTTATGTTTTATAATTTTTTTATACATTTTTTACGCAAAGAATTAATTATAAGATCATGTAATATCTAATTATAAATTAAAGAATATATGAATTTTTTAGGATAACCATTATTTATAGCATCATATACAAGTTTTTTAATATTAGTATTAATTAAATGGGAAGAACATAGACATTTTATTCTATATAAATGGTTAAGTATTATATTACGATATACAGAATTATGAAGACAAGATTTAAAATTAGTAAAGGTATTAACTTTAAAATTAAATTCTTTCCTTTTGTCATAAATATCAGTTATAAATTTGTTCTCTTTTAATATAATTTTAATATCTAAGAAATTGATTGTATTATTAAAAAGTAGGTTTTTTGAAAGTTCTAGATTAGAAGGATAATCAACAAGGAATTGATATAAACAGGTGTTATCAGTATCAATTAAAATTACATCATCTATATATCGATATAAATGTATTGTATTATTTAAATAATGACGTTCATAGTAATATAAGTCAGATAATACACTAGATGAACTACCACCTTGTGGTATACCAACATTTTGAATATATATATTGTTATCATGCATAATAAAATTATTATAGATAATGAAATTAGTTAAGGTATGAAAGTAATCAGAATCGATATTATGAGATATAGCCAACTCGTGTTGCTATTTTTTAAAAAGCTCATTTATGATATTATGTAAATCCGATAAATCTATATTATTAAATAAATCTTTAAAATCATAGGTAGTGATATTTTTTATACATTTAAGATTTTTCATAATATGGACCAGTTCATAACTATTTTTTATGCAATGTGTATTATCACTTTTTTTGTAATATTATATATTTGATTAAGAATTACTAATAGAAGTTTGTTAGCAGCATTATTATAAGTATTGCAACCAATTGTAACAGTTCTGAATTTAACAGGATGCTTATGAAATTTGGGTATAAGGACTAGATAAGGATATTTAAAGTTAGTAGGGTTAATGTCTAATAATTTATAGAATCCTTTAATTTTACGATTATTGGCAAGTAAGTTATCATTAATTTTTTGGAATGTGTTATTATTAGATATACTAGATTTAAGCAGTTGATGATAATAAGATTTACAAATAATGGCATAATTATTAGGAGATTTATCAACATAAGTTATTACAAAGTTTTGTTGTAATTTATTGATTTGCTTAAACAGATGCTGTGTATTTACATATTCTAGGTGTGAAATATTATATTTTAAGGACCTGGTTAATTTATCGATAACAAATATTTTCCATTGATTGAAATATTCAATGGGTTTATTATAATAAATTGCAATTTTATAAATAAATATATCTATATCATATGTAAATTGTTTTATGATAGATTTAATGTTTAATTTGGATGGAATTCTGTACTTGGTCCCATAACCCATAATTCTTCTAAGTTGTAAATCATCTACAAGATTAAGATTACCAGAAATAATATGTCCATGATCTTTATTTATATATTTTTGTATATATATATATATATATATATAACTAATTTCATTTTTACTATGACATTATTTTCACTAACTAAAGTCATCTGAAAGTAAAATCTCAATCTCAGTGTCCATAATGAAAAGAAATATTGAAATAAAATATCGTTATGAGTACAAATGCGATGTTTTGAATAGTCACGTCATTTTCTCTTCAAATGTTTTTTAAAAGTTACTGTTATTAGTAATATGAAAAAGGCATCCGTAATAACATTGTGATTCCCATTTATCTGGTTGCTGAATGACATCATTTTCCTCATTTGAAATTTTTCTTATTTTGCTTTAGACATTAATTTTTATCATAAATTATTTTCTTTTATTTTATTTACATTATTAATATTATTTCTCAGTAAATATATTTTTTTACCTCAATTAGTGCATAATTATATCCAATCATCTTATTGTGGTTAAATTTTACGAAAACAATTAAAATTTTTTTTAATGCGAGGACATGTTCACTGATGAAATAAAGCTTCTGACTGGTGGAAAGTGATAATTGAAAATAAATTTTTATTATCGAGAGAAAAGCTAAATTGAGTTGCCACCATTTTGAAAAAATATCCTAAAAAGCATTTAAAATTAAAAATAAAATATAAAAATGGAAATAAATTAAAAAATAGCTAAAATGGGCACAACTACAAATAAATAGCTTTCATTTAAAAAAATAATTATCAAAATCGGTTGAGTAGAAAATTCAGGGCAGATGACTAAAAAAACAGTCAAGTCTTTTAACCTCTTCAGACCCGAGGTGCACATTTGTGTACCTCTGATTTCAACTGCGTATCTCACTTAATGTTTGAAATTTTTTTACTGAGACGAATGGATGTTATTTGTGTAACTTAGCTTTTTCTAGTTTCAGCAAAAAATGGCGCTAGCAATCTTAATTCATATGATTTTTGGGGAAAAAACGGGCAATGGCGAAAAATATGAAATGTCAAAAAAGTAAGTACATTTTTATAATTAGAAAATTAGTATTTGTTCATAATAATTTTTAAGAATGCTTATAAGCTCTTCAGTATTGCATAAATCATTTAAATTTTTTAGCTAGATCATAATATCTGTTTAAATTAGTTGTAATTTGTAAGGTGCACATATGTGCACCTCCGGTTTCAAGTCTGTGTTTTTTGAAAGAAATCATCTCACACAAAAAAATTGTACTGAATGATATCTAATTGGTGCAGTGCTAAAGTTGTGGAATTATTAAAAAATATATACTAATTATAAATAAGAAATCATTTTGTTGATGTTTTAAATTAAACATTAATTTTTACAAATCATAATTATTATATCTTTATAAGAGTAAATAAACAAATGAGGCCAATGGTGATGGTGTGTCTTCTGGCAAAAGAAAACTTAGATGATACAGATATAACTATTGAGGATATTGCTCCAGTATCTATCCCGAATCTATGTAACAATAAAGTTTAACCTAAAAAGCCTTTGTTATGGAAAGCTGGAAATAAGTAAATTTTTAAAACTTGTGTTACAGCACAGTAGAATAATAATGCTGAGAATAAAACTTTATCTTTTCGCAAACGTTTATTTAATCTTTTTTTCTTCTAATGGTATTCCGAGGATCATTGATTGATAAGAATTATCTAAAAGCAGATTTTCCAGCATCCTAAATCCTTTTGAATCATTTTTAGATTAGTTAAATGAAGATTTTGCGGAAAAAGTTTCATATGAAACCAATTCTGTTCAAACAATTCCAATTCCGTTATATTCTGTTCAAACACGAAACCGCCGCTCAATAAATGCATCGAAATATGAAATTATAAAAGTTGCAGGCGTACACATACACATGGGAACTTTAATATATCTCCAAGCAAGCTTCTATTGGCAAAAAGACTTGTCAGTACTTAGAATTGCAGCTACTATGTCACGTGTTCGATTTTTTGAGATTAGAAAATTTCTTCATTTTGCAGATAAATCAAAATACCTTTAAGCAGATGACAAATTATGGAAAATAAATCTAATCTTGAATGCAGTAAGAATTAAATGTTTGTCCCTGCCCAAGCCAAAATCTTTATCACTAGATGAACAGAGATCCCTAGATCCCATTTGCTAGACGTTGTGGATCTAGACATTGTGCCGTTAAAACTTAATCCGTTGAGATTTAAAAAAATTATTTTATCCACCAGGGATGACCATGCCAAATATATCATGGAAAAGGAATAGTACCAGCTGATCATTCAAAATAATTATGATTAGTTATAGGTGGAATCATTGTCCCAAAAGACAACACACGGGTGATTTACTAGGACAGTTTTTTTACTAGTGTAAAATGTGTCGACTTTTTATTGAGGAACAATATCTACCAAACTGAAATGATCATGAACAAAAGACTTGGAAGAACAGATAAAAAAAATCAATGATCGAGATTTGAAACGCGGAGAGTGGGATGAGAGACTAAGGGAAGGGAAGGATATGTGTACACTAAACTGGAAAGATAGCAAATGTGTAACTTTGCTTTCGACTTGCATCGATAGCAATCCCGAGAGGAGTTGTGTTAGGTGGTCTAAAGATCAAAAATATAAAATTAATGTAACACAGCCTGCATTTGTGAATACAAAACGTGTATGGGTGATGCAGATTTAAAGGATAAGTGTTTAGCTTACTACCGTTGTTCTATTAACACAAAAAAGTAGTCAACAAGAGTTTTTATACATTTTACAGATTTGGTTATTTCCATTTGTTGGATAATGTATATCAGAAATTGCAAAACACGTGAAGTTCCTCGAAAAGACAGATTATCTCTCTTACGGTATTTTTATGGAGCAGATCGGGGTAGTACATAAGTATTGATGAAATATAAGAGTAAAGTAAGTGAAGAACGACGAATGCAGAGATCACGCAAAATTTATTCATCTGAAAACGATTTTGAAGACCATTCCGCATATAAACCACAGCAAAAACAACGTAAGAGTATTTAAAAGCCAATTTACTACATTAGATATGACAAAATTGAACAGTTTCCTCTTTCAACAAATGATAACTTTGCTTCAAAATGTAAGTATGAAGACTGCAAATCAAGAACAAGGGTTATTTGTACAAAATGCAATATATATCTCTATATATAAAAAATATTTTTTTTTTCGAAAATAGCACGTAAAATAAGCTTATATGTATCAATTGTCCACCAAATTTCTCGTTTAAATAAATTTTTGAAAAATGAAGTGTTTTTTTGCTGTATGAACCCGAGGTGCACATATGTGTACCTACTAGTAAATATAAACTAATAATAATTATTTTACTTTTTATTACAAAATTATGTTTCTATGCGTATAAATAGATGGAACAAAGTGTTAAATATTTTTTACGAAGGCTTAAAATGTGTCATGTCTGAAGAGGTTAAATATATAGATTATGTTACACTTTTTCCTTGTCAGGACGATGATGATGATTACGTAAACTCCAGTCAAATACACTTTATAGTCCAAGAGCCGATCGCACATAGCCCTATGTCACCAAGCACAAGCGAAAGTTCTTTATTTTGTGGAAGAGTGGTAAAAGAGGAATCTTATGACCCATGTCTGTCGGAAGCGAAATGGTGCTTAAGCCAAAAAATGATGCCATAATTGGTTGACTCGATGGTTTAGCATTGAGTTTGCTCTACAATCAAAAGTATGAAAACATGGAAAACACAAAAACGTTTTTTGTGCTGTGATTGTGTTTTTAATGTTATGCGAAAGTATTGCTGTCTAGAATTGTGTTCTTAATGAATTGGAAAGTATTGCTATCTGGAAATGTGTTCTAAAAATAGTGTTGTTAATTGGGATAAAATAGTGTTGTGAATAGTTTTCATGAAAATAGTTTCTTAATATAGTGCAGTTACAACACACTAGTGTTCTAAATTGTAAAAGTTTACAACACATTGTAAACTTTTACAATTTAGAACACTATAAAACAACACGTGTACAACATTTTCATAATATTTCCAAGATGGTGCCATTAAAATTACACAGTTTTAAAGATGAGCGCAATCATGCATAACCGAAACAGCACAACCGAAAACGAATTTAGTTATTGTTGATTTTTATGTTCAGTTAGTGTTGAAAAAGTGTTTAATGTGTTTGAAGTGTTGAAAAACCGTTAAACTGCGTGCTGTTCCCTTCTCACTTTACCGAATTCAGCAAGGTTCACTGGAGAGGTATATTTAATTTCATATACACATTTCTCTCTGCATGAGTCTTTTCTAAACAGCGTTGTATTGGTTTTAACCAGGGGTGTGTTAAACCGTGGTTAAAACCGGTTTTAACCGACTTGGTTAAAATAGATTTGGACCACTAGTGGTCAAAATTCACTTTGCTTGAAATAAAAAAAAATTGAAATTTATTTTTTTTTAATGATAAATTTAGCTCAAAATTTTTATGAGTTTGTCAAAACATTATTTAACAATTTTTAATTCAACATGTGGGAGTATTTGCAAAGTAATTCAATTGATTTTTATTCTTTATTTTTTATAATTTTTTTTTAATTTAAAACAAAAATTTTTATAACGATGGTCAATTATCATAAATATTGGAATATATTTAATAATTTGATTGTAGTTGTACTTCTATATAAAAAAAGTGCAGGAAAAAGAATTATATTAAATGAAAGAATCATTTTAAAATATTAAAACAAGATATGCTACAGTTTTACTTTTAATAAGTGCTTTACTAATTTACTATCTATATGCCAATTTGTCAGACACCATTGCAAATTTTCTTTTCACTGGGTAGTTACCCGAAGATTAGCTAATGAAATCTAATCAGCGGTTAAAATATGAAAAACTAGTTGGATGAGCCAATTTCAAAGCTTTCTTTTATCTCATACATATATGTTAATATTTCAAACAGTAGGTACATTTGTTAATACTTTGGTATTATTAATTCAATACTATACCAAATTTGATCTTCATCTTAAATTTTTGCTGCAGTCAATTAACCGCAATAAAAACGAGTTAATATGGATCATGGTATTTATTACAATCAATAACTTTCTCTTATTCTGCTATCACCAGCTGTTTGCAAATTGCCGGCTTAGCAGGACGCAATTTCCTGTCTCTGCACCAGCTGATGAATAATAGACAGACGATGAATCCCTGATCCCCTTTATAAAAATTTTCCCTGATTCTGTTATTATCAGCTGTTTGCAAATAGCTTTAACAGGACGCGAGTTCTCATCTCTGCACGAGCCTATGGAGAACAGAAAAACGAAGACTCGAGAAAATGATACAAAAATGCTATCACGATGCTCCTTTCACACGGAATATTTCCAAATTCTAGGGAGACCTGCTGGCTATAGTCAAAACATACACAAAAATTTTGGTTTAATTCTGTACATAAACTTATACCTTTTTAGTGGTACAATATTGAAAATAGCACAAAAATTGCTATTATACTGCTCATTCTGGCGGATTTTTTTCAAATTCAGGGAGAACTTACTAACTGTACCAAACACTAACCCAAAAAAAATTTGGTTCAAATCTATCCATAAGTTCATACACTCGGTGGTACAATATTGAAGTGGCACAAAAAGTCGTATCACAGCGCCCCCTTCTGGCGGATTTTTTTCAAATTCAAGGAGGACTAATTAGCCGTAGCCAAACACATACACAAAATATTAGGTTCAGTTCTATGTATAACTTCATACACTTTTCAATGGTACAATTTTGAAAATGGAACAAAAATCGCTATTACAGAGCCCCCTTTCGGAGGAATATTTTAAAATCGAAGGAGGACCTGCTTGCTGCAGCCAAAAGCATACAAAAATATTTTGTTCAATTCTCTGCATATCATCACACACTTTGCGATTGTGCAATTGCGTCATACGGTCATACACACAAGCACAACGACAGACATACATTTTGTAAAAACATGATTTTTGGAGTATCTGATCCCTAAAACGTGTAAATTCGACAAAAACTGGAAGTCGAAAATTTTTTCGATTTTAATACTCGCTTGCAAATTTTGAAAAAACACCGTCACCTTTATTTCAGGGATGGGAATTTTCCGCTTTTTGGCGGATTTCCGCTTTTTTGTTATTTTAAAAAATTCCGCGGATTTCCGCTTTTTTGTTATTTTGATAAGTTTCAGATTTTTCACCCCAAAAATTCCGCTTTTTCCGCTGATTTCAGAAATATGTAACAGGGATGCCGCGGACGCGGTATAGTGTGTAAAATACACAAAATCGGCGACGGGACGCTAAAAAATGGGGCTTAGGCATCCCGCGGGACGCGTAATTTTCGTCAAAGAATCGCAAAAAGGCAAATTTCGTTAAAAAATCGCGAAATAACGAATAATTTCCGGCAAATTTCGCCAAAAAATTTGGGAAAAAATGGCTAATTTTGTAACAAAATCCCGAAAAATAGTCGGTTTTCCTAGAAAAAATGACAAGTTTTGTCCAAAAATCGTGATAAAACGGAAAGTTTTGTCGAAACATTCGCAAAAAACGGTAAATTTTATCAATAAAAGGTAATTTTCTTTAAAAGATTGCAAAAAAAAGAACATTTCGTCAAAAGATCGCGAAAAAACGGTGCATTTCGTCAACGAATCACAAAAAAGGAATTTTCACTAAAAAATAGTGAAATAACGAATAATTTCCCGCAAATTTCGTCAAAAGATTCGCGAAAAAAGGGCTAATTTTATTACAAAATCCCGAAGAAAAGGCAGTTTTCCTCAAAAAATCGCGAAAAAACGACAAATTTCGTCCAAAAATCGCGATAAAACAGCAAATTTTGTCAATAAATTCGCGAAAAACTACAATTTTCATCAAAAAATCGTGATAAAACAATAACTTTCGTCAAAATATCGCGAAAAACCGGTACATTTCGTCAAACGATCGCGAAAAAACGGCAAATTTCGCCAAAAGATCGCGAAAAAACGGCAAATTTTGTCGAAAAATCGCTTTAAAACGCAATTTTTGTCAAAGGGGCAAGAAAAGAAAGTTAATACCTGGTGGATAGAATTTTTCTGTTCCAAAAATTAACTTTCCTGCTTCCAAATTATTCTTTTTGCTGCTCTAAAAACAGATTTTCCTGCTTCACTATCTTTTTTTGGTTGTTTCAAATCTTTCAAAGTGAATGTAACTTCTGATAACACCTATTCATTAAACAAAAAGTACCCCCTTACTTGTGGTGCAATTTTTCATTCGTGCGTGCGATCAAAATGTGGTGCAATTTTTCATTCGCGCATGTGAATACAATATGGTGCAATTTTTCGTTCACGCGTATTTTCAGTCTTTTTGCTTTTTTGCAGTTCCCATCCCTGTTTATTGAACAACATACATCTGACTTGTGTGCTCTACATGAAGGCCTGCTTATAATTCATCGTCAATATACAGCGACGAGATAGCACAAGTAAATTTTATAACAGGGAGTGCGTGCAATGGAGCCCGGTAAGCGAACCCACAACCTCCTACTCTCGCATGCAATTGGCAGTTTGGTGCCTTAACCACTCGGCCACGGAGGCCCCAGAATCAGCTTACTGCGGAAGACCTGCGAACGCATAATTTCCGACCTGAAATGGATCTGTTATCTGGCCTCTACGGTCATGTGATCCACTATTGGATTATTTTCAGTGGGGATATATAAAGTCATTGCTCCGACGCCGATAAATCACAGACGTTAACCAACTTGGAAATCAACATTCGCCATATTTTATTGTTGATATACGCCCCCAGATGCTTAATAATATGGTCGGAAATTAGACATTCAGATTGCGCTTTGGTCGACACAATCGGTGTATCCATAATCTCGAAATCGCTTTTGGCATTAATGGCATAAAAATATTTACTTAATTAAACCAATATCATGGCCTTTAACATTATTTGTACATGTTTTTTTTTTAATTTAAAAATCATATATCTCTTAACAAACAACCTTTATATAGAAAAAAATTAAAACAAAAATTCACTGACCCTACGTTACACTGTTAAAAATAAATCTATGAATTCACGGTAAAACTACTGGCAGCAAAGATGCTAGACATTTACCGTTCCGTTAGCAGATTTACCGTTTTGGGAAATAAAAGAAGGGAAAACTCCGCTTGAAGTAGCGGTAACTGTTATAAAGTTTGATTTTTAATGATAACAATTTAATTTAATTTTTAGCTCACAGGCTATCATAGCCTGAGAGATTAAGTGCCCGTCCGTTCTGTATGTACGTTCGTACGCTCGTGCGTAACGCGATAACTCATGATAAAAATATCCCATTCACTTGAAATTTTGTATATAGGTATATCCTGATAAGGCGCTTCCCTAATTAGTTTTTGGAGTTCATTCGATATGTATAAGAGGGGGAACGGGGGGCTCATGCCCCTCCCCTTAATTGATATAAATGGGTTTTTCATGCAGAAATAATAGTTTTTGTTCAAAATTTACACATAGGATCTTTCTGATGAAGCACTTCCGTGGTTGGTATTAGGTGTTCATTGGATAAATATAAACAGGGGAAATGGGGGGGGGTCTAATGCCCCTCCCCTTAATTTATATAAATGGTTTTTCATGCAGAATTGTCAGATTTCGTTCAAATCTCCGAATAGTTTTGGAAGTTTAATGGTTAAGTATGTAAAAGAGGGGGATAACACCTCTTAAATTATTTAAATGGGTTTTTATTAAGAATTATCCGATTTGCTCTGAATTTTGGATATGGATTTTTTTATGATAAAGCATGTCCTGATCAGTTTAGAGGGTTCAATGATTAAGCATAAAAAGGGAAAAGGGAGGAGCTGTTCCCCGCTCCTTAATTTCTCTACGAACGGAATTAACCCTTGAAAACATAAGGGTGTAATGTAGAATTAGTATGCGTAGCCTGTGAGCTCAATGCCATCAGTTTAACTGGGCAATATTCTTTTATTAAAATAATTAATCAATCAATCGCTAAAGAAATCGAAATTTCCGAGCTCCTTTGATATTCTATATTATTTAATTTTTGCACAATATACTTCAAGCCGTCCTGAGGATCGGACTCGAGACCTTCTGACAGCAGAATAATTCCATACTAACTGAACCATAGCTGCTTACACTTTTTTACACAAAGTATGTCTTTTATGAGTCAATCGGAAAAAATCTGTTGTGCTTTAAAATTTCTTTTCAAATATATCCTTTAGAATATTAGTAAACTTTAGTTAGTTTTATTTTATTTTAGACCGATGCATAATACTTATTATTTTTTAAAAATGAATTTTTATTTAACTAGTTTAAATAATAATAAAAAAATCACTTTTTTTTTTGAATGAATGAATAAATGAAAACTTTTTAACTATTTTTTTAAAATAATGTTATAGGGAATTTTTCGAAATTGTCGCACACTATTCATTTTTTAATAGGTTAATTTTTTAAAAAGATTTTTAGTAAGAAATAAGAGAAAAATGAACGGAAAAAATTTAATTTAAAAGTGATTTTTTATGTTTTCATTATTTTATTCATTTTGTGTAATATGTTTTTACAAAATCAATATTTTTTTTATAACGCATGTACCAATGAAATAATAATAATGGTGAAAATAGCAATGTAATAATTATAACTCCTTTGAAGTAACACTACGCAATTTATGTTTAACATTACCAAGCTTCTGGCGTCTGGTGAAGGAAACAATTGCAAAATGATTGTTGATGAAAATCCCCCACTAATTCTGAGAAGATGATTTTCTCTTTTCTAAATTATTCCAAGTTTCATTATTATTATTATTATTACAAAAAAAAAAAAAAAAAATCTTCTTAACTATTTCTAATAAAATTGCAAAGAAGGCGTGTGTTACAAGTTATGCCAAAGATAAAAATATCCTTAAATAAAGATATGGAGTTCTTTATCGGAAATTTGATATAAGGTAAGAGGCGTAAAATGATGACCAAGAAAGGTAATTGAATGCATTTACCAAGAACTAATGTAAATGTATAAAGAGTTTCGCTTTTTTTTCAATGTTTTAACAGAAATTTTTATCACTGTATAAAGTTGGTATTATAAAGTTGCTAGAAAGTTGGTAAGAAATATAATAATTTTTAATCTCGATGACAAAAAACAATGCAGTTGCAATTCACCAGAATGATACAAGCCTCACGAAAGAGCTGAGATGCTTTCGTTGATTTTTTTTCATTTCTGTGAAGCAACATGTCAGTTTTGTAAACACTAAAAAAAATTTTGCTCCCTGATAACGGAGTATCTCCGTTTTTTCTTTCTATACCGTTAAAAATTTGACCCTTTTGCTGCATCGTCATTCCACCGCTTTTATAGAAAACGATTACTGTACCCTACACTGTAAAAGATTTGACCTTTTTGTTGCATTCTCACTCCACCGCTTTTATAGAAAACGGTTAGTTTACCCTACACTGTAAAAGATTTGACCCTTTTGCTGCATCGTCACTCCACCGCTTTTATAGAAAACGATTACTGTACCCTACACTGTAAAAGATTTGACCTTTTTGTTGCATTCTCACTCCACCGCTTTTATAGAAAACGATTCTTTACCCTACACTGTAAAAGATTTGACCGTTTTGTTGCATCCTCACTCCACCGCTTTTATAGAAAACGAGTACTTTTCCCTACACTGTAAAAGATTTGACCCTCTTGCTGCATCGTCACTCCACCGCTTTTATAGAAAACGATTACTTCAGCCTATTATGGAGAATTCTCATGGGTCAAAAGAGAGATATTCTATAAAAGCAGGGGAGTGACGATGCAGAAAAAGGATCAAATTTTTTTCCGTGTATCTCCATCTATTTCGTTATTTTCCGAAAATGTGATATAATTTTCCGATTTTTAACGGAAAAAGCCCTTTTGTTGTTAAAAGGGACTTTTTCTGTGAAATTCATGAAAAATATTTCCGTGAATTTCTTTTTTTAACAGTGTACATCAATTGATTAACTTACCCTGTCATTTATTCATCTGTTACTCTTTTACTTTATCTTTTAGTATTGTCTGTGTTTTATAAACTTGTAATTTGTTTTAGGCCTTGCGGATGCAATCTTGCTGGCATTGCCCAAGATGCTCCAAGTTGTGACCCATCATTGGGATATTGTCCATGCAAAGTGCACGTGGTTGGTCAAAGATGTGATAGGTTTGTGAGCACTTCTTTCTTTTTCTCCCTTCTCAAATACATTTCAATTGCAATGATTTTAATTTAAAAGTTGCTTTATTATTATGAAAGTTGGATATTGAACATTGAATTTTACATTTTTATCTCATATAAATTATATGGCATTATTACATTATGTAATTAACTACACTGTAAAAAAAAATCCGCTAAATGTACGCCAAAAACCGCTGGCAGCAATGTTGCCAGTAGTTTTTGTTGTAATAATTGCAATAAAATTATAAGTAAATTCATTTATTACATCTGTTTTTACTGCAATTTTTTCAGCAAAAACTGCTGGTAAACTTTGCTATCAGCAGTTTTTGCTTTAAATTTAATGGGTGTTTTTTACAGTGTATTTAATATCTTTGTATAATATTTCTATGTTTGTAGTTTCCACGCTAGCAAGTTCCGCAGATTTGCAGAATAAAAATACCTGTTAACTTGTTTATGTATTTGATGTATATTATTTGTGAATATTATCATTAGTCTTTTCTTTTACAAAACTCATATAGGTCGTTGATATATTTTCTTCTTTTTTTTCTGTGAAGAATTTATCAATTTCAGATGCCAATTCGCAAGAAGAAAATACTATAATCTTTAAAAAGCTGTATGTTACCATTGCCACTAGATATGTACGGTCCATATATTTGTGAATAATGAAGCCTCCCGCCAGAGGACTCTGATACCTTACCCAAGTTATTCTGACCAATCGTGCAAAACCTGAATCAAAACAATGACCATGTGCACAGAACAGAAATCAGTTTATTCAATGCTAATTTGGGCAGAGATTGTGCCGCGTGGTTCAATGAAATTGTTTAAGGTTTGAAGCTAAATCCAGCCTCACTTTTTCGGCGGTTTTTAACGAAATGCGCAGGCCGTTATATACCTAGTTGGCCATGGTGTTACTAATGATTGACTTTTCCGCTAATCGTTGCCACAGATTAGTTTCGGAAAATGAAACATTTGAAGTTACTGGAAAATTATTAGCTCGAAAAGTATTTGTCAGACAAGTGTTAGAAAAACTGCGTTAGAAAGGGCGGAAAATGTATTTTTTTTTTAAATATAAATTTCAAACCTAATGATTACGCCATTTTTCGAATATTGAATTTCAAAAAATTTCACAAAGGAGTACTATAGCGAAGTCTTCAAATACAGTCGGCTCTCGTTAATTCGAACTCGTCGGGACCACAAGAAGTGTTCGAATTATCCGAAGTTCGAATTATGGAAAGTATGAAATGAAAACATGCTTAATATGGTACTGTTACAAGGGAATTAATGTTATAGTGCTTTTTTTAACTTATTTCGTCTGTTATCATTAGAATATGACTTAATATTAAATTAGAATGTATAAATACATAAACTAATAAAAGATTAGAAAAAAAGCACAATGGAAGAAAAAAATTAAATCGTCACTGATGGACAGACGGGACACTAAGAATGTGAATATCAAATGCATTGTATTATATGTATACTCGTTCTGAACAATTTTCACAAAAATCAAAGAAAGGAAGTTATTAAAATGATCTGAAATCCGTGAGAAAGAAAGGAAGAATGAAAAATCGGAATTCTCGTTAGTTCGAATTAAACGATGTCAAAAGAAAATGAGTTCTAATTCATGAAAAAGTTTAATGTTATTCTGCCATTGAGAATTTTGGGACTTCATGTGTAGTTCGAATTAAGAAAAGATCCGAATTATCCGATTTCGAATTAACGAGAGTCGACTGTATATGCTTTTTTAAATGAAATAGGTTAAAGGTTTTTATTTTAATCCTTTTGGATCTGGTGTATTATTAACAATACATGCGTTTTCATTGAATATTATTTTTTTTTTAACGAAAGTAACTTTGTTACTTTCTGCGTATAGAAGTGATAATATGTATTTATGCCTTCTATGGAATTCATTTATGTTTTGACATTAGGTAATAATAATAATAAAAATAATAAAAGTTTACTGGATTCTCTTTGCAGCGTTGCATATTTCATGCATATTCCTTAAGAGCGCACACTAGTCACGCGGTAAAAGCCGAGCGCTAATGTAAAGTCTATGGGGGCGTTCTTTTCGAATATCTCGCTGAAATTTTAATGTTTTTGCATGATTTTTTTGCACAAGATAGCTGAGGACGATCCACAACCGGCCTAGTTTTTACTTTTTCAATTTTCGTTTCAGATTTTCTTTAAACAATTACTTAAACTTTCGGAATGGGTTTAAACCGGTTCTGAAATTGAAACTATCGTAATATAAAAAATATATAAGCAAAATCGAAAAAGTAAAAACTAGGCCGGTTGTGGATCTGTGGACTATTGTGGGCTCTTAAGAGCCCACAATAGTCACAGAAAAAGTACGCAAAAAGACCCGGATGATTATGTAAAGTCTATGGGAGCGTTCTTTTCTAATATCTCGCTCAAATTTTAATGTTTTTACATGATTTTTTTGCATAGGCTAGCTTAGGACGATCTACAACCGGGCTAGTTTTTACTTTTTCGATTTTGGTTTCAGATTTTTTTAAAAAAATATTTTAACTTTCAAAACCGGTTTAAACCGGTTCTGAAATTGAAACTATCATAATATAAAAAATATATGAGCAAAATTAAAACAGTAAAAACTAGCCCGGTTGTAGATCGTCCTAAGCTAGCCTATGCAAAAAAAATCATGTAAAAATATTAAAATTTGAACGAGATATTAGAAAAGAACGCTCCCATAGACTTTACATGGTCATCCGGGTCTTTTTGTGTACTTTTCCTGTGACTATTGTGTGCTCTTAAGGGAGACC
The DNA here is from genome assembly GCA_964019185.1 of Maratus speculifer. Lineage (NCBI taxonomy): Eukaryota > Metazoa > Arthropoda > Arachnida > Araneae > Salticidae > Maratus > Maratus speculifer. The sequence continues at coordinate 455,884,339 of OZ025290.1, read as the reverse complement.
CGAACCCCATTTTCGGCCAAAAATCATCAAAAGTTCAAAAAACATTTTTATCTCAGAAAACGGCAAAATACATATTTGCGAATATCCATACAAAATTTCAGAACTCGGGGACACTTGGACACAGGTAGCAAATGAGCTTTTTTTAAATTGTAGTCACTAGAGTTTAAAGGACTCGCGGCCATTTAAAATGTGTTTTCCTGAAATTGACTTTTTTCATATTTTCCCTAAGTTCAAAGTACTAAGGCTCAGTGGTAAAATGGTTTAGAAACAAAGTGTTTACGTTTTTAGAATCTTAAAAAAAATTGCAGCAAAAGTAAGGAGAGATATATTTTTTAACTATTCGTGAAAATTTTACATAAATTAATAAACATGAAAATTATAACGAATTTAAGGAAATTTACCATGCGTAATTTCTTTCTTTTTTTTTTTTTTAGCTGATTAAAATAGAAAATTAAAAATATCTCTCCTTAGGTCGTTTCCATATACTATAACACTATTTAAGAAATTTTAGTAATACCAAAATATTGAAAATTGAATGAGGAGTAGTAATTTAAAAAAGTGTATTTTTCGACAAAAAAAAAAAAACATAAAAATCCCCATAAAAAATATACTTTTTTAAAAAAAGTGAATTTTTTTGCTAATTATTCCTTGCAAAAAGATTCTTAAATAGTACACCAAAATTCATTACTTTAAAATCAATAATAAAAATTTTGGGTTTTTTCTTATGGGTCTCCCTTAATTACATATTCCAGGTCTTCCAACTCTTTATTTACCGCATTATGAATTTATGAAAATTTTACATTCTAAAGCATTTTACGTAAATTGCTTAAAACTAAATTAAAAAAATTACATAATCATTTAATAAAATCTTGAAGCATTTTAAAAGGATTGAAGGATTTAGAACGATTAATTAAATTTGAATTTACCGGGATTTTGTGTAATATTTATAACCCCATTCAAATCTTTTATTTTAAATTGTTTTCTTAGTATTTTGTAGAATTACAAAATGTGCAAATATGTTGTTCTTACAATATAAATACAGAAATAATTCCGAATTGAAAAAATCTCTCCCCCCCCCCCCCTCAGCGCCAAGAAAGCTGAAAAGATACAAAGGCAAAAGAAATCATCCTTTTAAATAATATTTTTATTTTGTGTAACCAATAATACTTTTGGGACAAAATAAACTAATGTATCTGCAATTCATTCGAAACAGTATTACAACTAATCGACGTATTGAAAGAATTTTTATAATAAGTAATTTTAATGGTACTTATAAGTACCGTCGGTAAATAAAGAGTTAATACATTTACAAAACTTTACTACACAAAAAAAATGTACGTATTATCTTGCTTTTAAATAATTTTTAGTTTAAAGAATCCTCTTATAATTTTTATTACAGTTTTTAAGCTTAGTAGAAACAGTTTTATATTTCTTTATGCATTGCGATTTATGATTAAAGCAGGATTTAAACAATTGTTGAACATTATATATATATATGTAAATAAATAATGTATTCTAAAATCATTTAAGTAAATCTAATCTTCTAAAGACATACAAGACATTAATAAATGTGATTTATTTTCCACACAGAAAATATTGTTTTAGTTTTTAATATATAATGTTTTGGTTTTTAGAATATCATTAAGGGAAACGGTCGTTGCAACAATTGGGAGTTATAAAGTAGGTACATGCGCACTTGAGTTCTGGCTTGTCGTCTGTTCGAAAACCAAAATCGAATCTAAACCGCGTTACAGTTTGTAATAGGCTAAAATTCCTTCTTTATCAAGCAGCATGTGGGATTTGAGATTTTTTTTTTTTTTATGTGAGTTCGAATTCTTCTCGCACTTATTTTTCAGAGCGAAAATTTATTTCCTTGTTAAAATTAGTAGATTTTATAGGCATATGTTGTTTATATAGGCATTGAAATAACTATAATTCTGTCTATAGACATAAATATTCGCCCGTTTTGTTTATTATTATTATTATTATTATTATTATTATTATTATTATTATTATTATTATTATTATTATTATTATTATTATTATTATTATTACTTTTAATTACATATTTAAACATGCAAAATTTCGTAGTTAAAAAAAATTGTTTTTCTGCGACAAAATATACGTTTAATTTGTATTTTTTGTAAACTTCAATTATCATACATATTTTTTAAATTGAGGTTCAAAAATGATTGATGAAAATTGTCGTTCGAAGGACCGATTGACATTACATTAATCTTTCGCTTTGTTTCGATTTTTAAGCAGATGTCAAGCCAGAGCTCAAATACGCATGCGCCAACGTTGTAACTGTCAGTTGCTGCAACGACCGGCTCTCTATGATTAATGTTAATATTTTTAAAATGTACTCTAATTTTTGTTATTTACAGTTGCAAGAAAGGTTATTTCGATCTTCAGCTAGAGAACGAGTTTGGTTGTGTGCCTTGCTTCTGCTACGGACATTCAAATGAGTGTCATAGTGCTCCGGGATTTTTCAAGAAATTAATTGAAACGACATTTGATGAAAGTAAGCATTACAAATTTATTTATTTTTTCATTTCTCCAATTTATGTACATAGATACCAAGATACAAAGATACATTTGGAAAAGAAACTGGTTTTGTGTGGCAACGAAAAACAAAAGTTATGTTGGAATTTGTTGAGGTATCCTTGCAACAGCCAAAAGTGTCAGTCTAATGTGGCTTCGCTGCTGATTTCATAATAAGTCCATTTTTTTTTGAGGAAGTCAAGCAGACGGGTTTGACACTCTGTGACTTTTGGTTGTGGAGATTCATGAAGTCAATAATGTACCGCAAGCAACCGGCAGCACCAACAGCACTGAAAGATGCCATCCGTCAAAATATGTCTGCCATAATGCAAGAAATGCTTCTAAACGCTGTTAACGGTGTCGTGACTCGTCTCACAGCTGTACTTCTGATTGATGGACATCACATTGAACATTTACTGCAGAACTAATTAACTGTAACTATGCTGACTTGGACGTTGTCAACATTTTTTGATTTGTGAATCATCTTTTGGTGCAATAAAACACTACCCGTAAGACATGATGACGTCACTGCAACGTCGTTGTGAAGTCACATTGTGACTTTGTGACCAGCAATTGTCGATGTGACGTCACGTGACATCGAAGTGAAGTCACAGTGACTAAAATGTGAAGTCGTTATGGCCGTTTTAGAGCTTTTTTGTGACGTCACAATGTGACCAATTTGTGAAAAGTGTGTCATTTGTGACTACTTTGACATTAACATTGTGACGAACTGTGAAATTTTTTTTAGAAAGTCACATCTTAGTCACAATGTGATGTCACTGAGTGGTGGCATTTTCGTCACAGATGTGATGTGACCAAAGTGACTCACAGTGACGTCATTGTGACGTCACTGTGACCATGCATGCTATGAGGGTATAGAGCCATCTGTTGGTCGCCAACTGAACTATTTTTTTTTTTTCGTTGCCACACAAATCCCGGTTTCTTTTGCATCCGTTTATCTTGATTCATTTTCGAATTTTCATTTTTAAAGTTCGTCCTGACTTTTGGATGACCCGGTAGAACAAATCTTAAGGATTGAAGAAGCAAAAAACTTCTTTTAACTGGGAGCTGGAGTATCTGTGTTTATAATTACCTAAAAGGTGTTGTTTATAGTATGTCAAGCCAACAGTGCAACGCTGTTTATATAGGAGAAACTAGTCGTCATTCGAAATTTCATTTATGTAGCATAAACAACCATTTGAAAATACAAATATTAATTCGAAATTAGTTTATGACTATGAACTGTTAGTTATGTTTCTTATGAATGTCTAGATAAGGAGGTGCCCATTATTCCCAGACTTTAAGTGTACAAATATATAAGAGTTAGGAATAAATAAAAATGATTGCTAAACAGAGGTATGATAGTATCCAATTTAAAGATGTTATTGTAGATAAATTTTAAACAAAAAAAAAATATTTTGGTCATTTTTTTTTTTTGAAAATTAGTAAACTGGGTTCTCGTCAGAGTCAAAACCGAAACCGAAACCTAACCGAACCCGACCCCACCCGAAAAAATAATGTAGTGCCAACAAGATCCAATGCAGGATTTTAACTCAAACTTTCATATGAATAATACTTCTACAATAACACTTTATGAAGAATTGGGTGCTCATCCTGTGACCCGCTAAAACATCATAAGCAATTTGCAATTTGGGAATCGCAGATTTATATCACAAATAGCACATGAATATATTGGCTTGCTTCATGTAACACGTTGAATGGCATGTCAGTCACTGGTGACTGACAGTTTAAAATATGATATACAACAAAAATACAGTAAAACCCCGATAATTCGGATTAATTGGGACCGGACCCAATCCGGATTATCGAAAATCCGGATTATCCGGAGAATTAGAAAAAAAATGAAATAAAATATAACATACTAACAGAAAATCACCTTTATGTTAAACTTATTGAATATTTGCAGACAGTAATAATGTTTACTTTGCTTAATTATTTCGAAAACATGTCAGAAAAAGTTTTTTTATTTAGAATACGACGATGAAACAAGTTAATGTTATGGAAATTAGCCAATCGCTTCTCAAACTTGAAAAAAAAAATGTCCAAACCGATCCGAATTATCCGGAGATCCGGATTATCGGGGTCCGAATTAGCGGGGTTCTACTGTACTTATATTGTTTTAAGTAATTACTGAACATTTATTTAAAGTTTATATGCTACTAGCAGACTTCGCCCGCACGCTGGTCAGTTTCTCTAAAATAATCTTGAAACAAACGAAATATATTTTAATAAAAAATCTTGATATCTAATCAAATATACACAATTTCTGTTTGATTTGTGTAATCTTACATTGTTCTTTTCATAGTTCATGTTGGCGACAAAGGACCTCTAAAATGACTAAGTAACTGAAAAATTACAAAAGTACTAAAGTATTTAACAATTTTTTTAGTAGTTTTTTTTTTTTTTTAAATCTTGAATTCTACTTGAATTGCTTCTAACTGAATTTGCTTCTGAGATATGGTGAAGTTGGTTATCTATATATGTATTGTAAGAAATATTTTTACCCCAATTTTTAAGATTTTTGGTTCGGTAGATTTTTTTGTGGCGTGATTAATACGAAATCCAGACTTTCTTTTATATGTATAAATTATATTTACACTGTCAGTCAGCTGTGATTTACGCTGCCTAAACGAAAGGTTCAGTGTCAGTCACCATGACAGTCAACATGTTAATCCGCTCAGGATTAATATGATTTACGCAAATCTTATTCGATTGGCACAATTTTTTGTTAAATATTTCACTTAACATTGTAAATCGCGAAAATGTCATAATTAAATAAAATCAATTTTCTCTTTCTTTTTTTTTCTGTTTCTTTCTTTCTTTTCTCTCTCTCTCTCTCTCTCTTTTTAGGTGCGTTCGTAATTATGTAAATACGTAGCACCTATTGTTGTCGCTCAGTCCGTCCGTCTGTCCGTCCGTCTGTCTGTCCGTCTGTCTGTCTGTCTGTCCGCATATAACAACGCAAAAACTACCCCACCGAATCGTTTGAAATTTAAAATACATAATTATTACATAATTTTGTCGAGTTATTTCAAATTTTATGAAAATCGGATGCATAGATCAATTACAGGGGCAATCAAAAGTATTCCATTACATTACGGTCAATGGGGAAAAAAGTTTCAAATGCATTTTAATCGTTTGAAATTTAAAATACATAATTATTACATAATTTTATCGAGTCATTTCAAATTTTTTGAAAATCGGATGCATAGATCAATTACAGGGACGATCAAAAGTATTCCGTAACATTACGGTCAATGGGGAAAATGTTTCAAATGCACTTTAATGGTGTTACACTCATTCGAAATTAATAAAATTTAAATGCAACTATAAAGTACATATTATAATATACATTTTAGATAACTTGTGGTGCACAGAACATTTGTTATTGATTTACAAAGCCACACAAAAATATTCCATTACAAAATGGTATAGGGAGAACATTGTTTGATGAGCGTTTTAATTGTAATTCACTATTTGCAATTTTATGAGATTAATATATGAGAGTAATATTTTTAAAACTTCGTTATCGTACGAACGCACCTCATTTGCTATGCTTCACGTGCAATTTCCAACTTGTTTTTTTTTTACTGGAATCAAACTCAAGCACCGTAAGGAGCGCCGTGCGTAAGGGAAGGCGAAGGAGGCGGTCGCCTAGGCCGCGGAAATCTAGGGGGCATCAAATTTGTATTACCGACGTCATTTTTGGCCTGTCACAAAAAAATTTTGGAGGGGGGCGCCAAAATCAGACATTGCCCCGGGCGCAATTTTCTCTTTGCATGCCCCTGATTGCAAGCACCTTTTTGAGGATGCATATATGCACCCTCAATACATATAGGGTCCCGAACGTGTTAATGCATGCTGTGTTCAAATTTTTCTAAAATAATCAATCACAAGTTCTTTTCTGAAAATATAGCGTTACATACAATTGTTATTCCATTATTATAATTATTGTATTATTCCATTTCAACAGATGACGAGAACTGGAATGCCCTGGACCTAAGAGGAAGGGAAGTTCCTGTAATATACGATGCTGATCTTCAGATTATTGAAGTCCGGGGCCAAGGTGGAGAGTTTATTTATTTCATTGCCCCGGGTAAGTTGCTTTTTTCATTATTAATTACTTCAGACTTTTGAAATACTGTAACACGCGCCTACCCGTCCCCCCCTCCCCCCCAAAAAAGAGGGCTTTCTTGCATCACGTGACCTGAGCTCTGCTGAATTAAAATTGTCGCTGTAGTATTTTTCGTTTCAAAAAAATCTAGCAACATTCGCTCTATATATATAAAAAAAAAAGTTCTATTCGAAGTTTTGTTCGAAATTCGAAGTTGGCTGTGAGCAGTGAGTTCATTTCTTGTTTTGGTGGTGTGTGCGATTACAGTTACCGTTATTTACCCGTGTGTAGGCCGCACGTGTGCATAGGGCGCACCCCTACTTTACAAGTAAAAATGGCGATTTCTTAAAATCTCGTATATGACGCGCACCATAAATTTGATACTCTAAAAGTGCTATTACACGTAAAAATTTCAAGCGACAAAAATCTCCTGCGTTTTTTCGTGTTCTTAGCATTTCATTGGCTGTTCGAGAAGAGTCTTTACCATCATTTGGATTTCCAAGCATTTGATTGGCTGTTGCCGGCGACTCACTTCGTTCCACGCGTCAAAGACGCTCAGACAAAAGAGAATCGCGCGCTACCAAGCGACTCCCTTGGTCCCATAGAATTACATGGAGACGCCTGCGATTTGACGCCTGCAGCAGCGCACGTGTAATAGCACCTTAATGAAGAATGACAAAATAAATTTCAGTAAAAAAAAAAAAGTCGAAACAAGCACTACACCAGACCAGAAAACAAGACGAAAATGCATTTTTAGACTTCGGGTTGTAAGGGAATGACGTGAAATAGGAATGAGTGACGATAAAGAGAATTGCTAACCAGCGTTTAGACAATGTCATTAGCTCTGTTATATAAAAACCTGCAAGGAATGAAATAAATATGCAGTAATACATCAATTAACCCATTAACGCCCAGCGTCCTCTTTTGAGGGCGGTTACAAAAACAGCAAGAAAGCGGTTTTCCCACCAGTAAAGAGGAAGATAAATATGTAACTTCTTTCACGAGACAGAATCCTCGATAAATTTAGGTAAAAGTTAATTTGATTTTAAAAGTGGTGGGAAATATAAAATTTAAATTTTAGCGAAGAAAATAATTCGGGCGTTAATGGGTTAAGTAACATTTTCCGAGTTTCAATATCTTCTTTGAATATTTTTTTGTTTCATATGTACATCGTTCGACTGCATCCAACAGTAAATAAATATCCCGTGTATAAGGCGCACCTAGGAGTTTTGCCCTAATTTTTTAGAAAAAAACGTGTGAGTGTACACGAGTAAATGCGGTATGTAAAAACCGCTGATTTGTTAATATTTTATGTTTGTGTATGTTTGTGTACTGTTTTACGTGTTATATGCCGTCTATGAAGAAATAAAAAAATATTAAAATAAGATTATCGCCCCGAGAATTTATATTTAAATAAGTGAAGCTTTTTTTCTTGTAAATAAGTAATGGTAGTTCTTACAATACTCATTTTTGAATTTCTGTTTCGATTTCACTTAAGAAGGATATTCTACTTTTTCGGCCCAAAATTTGATTGATTTTTGGCGATTTTCTTTTTTTTTAGTTATAAAGAAAAGAAATAACAGCTTCGAAGTTTTTGAATTATTTTTATCAACATTTCATTTATACTTTTAAATTTTTGTATGTAAAAAAAATTAAGTATACACATGCGCGATGGAGTGTATGCGTATGAACTTTCAATTGAGCTATCGTTTTTCTATGGTCACAAACTTGTAAAACAAATTTTAATTTCAAGAAAGATATGAATTATTAAAATATTTATTTTATAATCTTAAATAGAATTTAATATTTAATTGAAATATTAAATTCTTTGTACCTTATACTAACATTGAAGAGGTAAATTTAAAATGCATATTTTTGAGAAAATGGCGGTTATATGAACAAAAAGTTGGGGTTTTAGCCGCTTTTTTACATTTTATGAGCTAGAAAGTAGAAACTAATCAATTAAAATTGTATATTTTGGTGCTATAAAGTGCAGGAAAAAAAAGGTAAACTTTATTTTATATAAAAAATTAAAGAAATCTGCGGTATAGAGAAAAACGGTCACCCCAATTCAAAAACAAGGCTTCTTGAAAAACAGGTTGTTTTATTATAGCGTTATATTCAGCGACACATACATTGCCCGTAAAGCATGGTGACGTCACTGCACCGTCGTTGTGAAGTCACATTGTGAATTTGCGACCATCGATTGTCGATGTGACGTCACGTGACGTCGATGTGAAGTCACAGTGACTAAAATGTGAAGTCGTTATGGCCGTTTTAGAGCTCTTTTGTGACGTTTCACAAAGTGGTCACAATGTGACAAATTTGTGAAGAATGTGTCATTTGTGACTAATTTGACATTAACATTGTGACGAAACTGTGACAAAAGCAACGATATTTAAATTGCCAGAAACATGTTTTTTAAAGTAAATAACATGTTTTAAATGATATTTATAATTTTCTAAAGACTTTTAAGAAAGTCACATCTCAGTCACAATGTGACGTCACTGAGTGGTGGTATTTTGGTCACAGATGTGATGTGACCAAAGTGACTCACAGTGACATCACTGTGACCTCACTGTGACCATGCATGCTATGAGGGTGGTTTTACATTGAATGAGCAAAAAATTCTTAAGAAATTGCAATGTCGCGAAACCTCTTCAGGCATAATTCACATACTTGAGGAATGCAAAAGTGCAAAATTTTTACTTAAAGAAACAGAATTTCCGTTTATATATTATTTCCCTAAGGCGAAGCCTTTCGCATGTTAATGTTAATCATACTGGAGGTCCTTATAAAATTTCTCATTTATCATCATATTGCATTTTTTTTATTATTGGATAGATTAGACTGATTTCTACTAACAAGTAAAGTGGAAAGGAATGTATGAAAATAATTTACTGAATAAGAATTTTTTATTATATGAAAATATTTTTTTCCTGAGTTAAATTAAATAACTTACAGCAACAAATAATATATATATATGCAATTTAAAAAATATGTATGTATATAATATATTAAACTCTCTCATTGTTTATGTTTAAATTCATTAAGTACCATTTACACGGATTCTAAAAATCAAAAAGTTTTCAGTTACATTAAAATCGTTTGCTTTTGGCGGGGAAAAGTGCTGTTCGCCAAATCGTGTGGCACTTTCGTCTTTTCATGCCAAATATTCGAAAGTATTTTATTTTTTACATGTTTTCTACTGCAATTCCGCCGCTAATTTTCACTGATCCTTTATTACGCACATGAGTAGTTTAATTAGTATTTTCTCCAAGAAAATCCGAGTACTTTGTCTTACTATGTACGATATACAATGAGAAAAAAGTATAGTTCTGGCATCTAGAATCTAAATTGTAGCTCTAAAAAAATAGTTCTATGCAATTCTTATAAATTCTAGCTCACTTTACAAGAGGATTCTAGAGTCTCTTACTAGAATTCAAGAGCATTTTTCTATGTTCTCGCTGTCAAACTTATTTGAAAATCTCTGCAAATAGATGCGAACACAAGAAGTTAGTTTTAGTAACTATAATTCTAGTTTATTCTAGTTTAATTCTAGTTTTCCAGAAATTAAGCGATAATTTCTCGTTATTGAAACAATTCAATATCGTTTCGCCCCCTAGAAAACAAGAGACTTGAAATGCTAGGTCATTTAGTCTATTCAGCTTAGTTGTTTAACCTATTCGAATAGTTCGGTCATCTATAGTTCTAATTCAGAACATGACTAACTATTCATTCTAGGTGAAGATGGTATATATTTTTTTCTCAATGTACGTTTTATGCACGAGCTTCTCAAAACTGTAGATCATATACAGGGTTGTGCAAAATAATTTGTATACATTTTCGTTTATTGACAAAAATTCAAAAAGCAGCATTTTCATCTGTGTTAAGCGCGTCCTAAATGAATTAAATTTTATCATATTATATGTTTATATACAGATTTTATAAATCATATTTGCAGGGCTTTACTAAACATTTTGAATGCTTTTCTGAATACTGACGGAAATTGTTAAAATTGGGTTTTCAAATGTGTTAAGAGTTTTCAAAATTCCCAACTTCCACTTTGTTATAAACTGTGAAGTTCTATATATATATATATTTTTAATATATTGAAAAGTATTTCATAATCTATGCTAGTCGCAAATTTTTTTTTCAAATTTCTTGTTTCTTTTCAGAATGTTACGTGGGGAACCAGAGATCATCCTACAACCACTATCTTACCTTTAGCCTAAGAATTGGAGCTGAAAATGTTCGCATCAGTGCCCATGACGTCATTTTGGAAGGTGCTGGCCTCCGAGTCAGCGTGCCCATAACCGAACAGGGCAATCCAATTCCTTCTCATAAAGTGCAGAAGTACAGATTCCGGCTCCACGAACACCCCTCTTTTGGTTGGACCCCTCAAGTCAATGCCTTTGATTTCATGAAAATACTCTCAAATCTCACGGCAATCAAGATCAAGGGCACTTTTTCAAGAGAAGGTATTGAAATTCTAAAAACTCTTGTTAGTCCAGGAGCCGACCGCTCAAAATTCTATGTCATCGGGAGCACAAGAAAAAATCCCTTTATTTTATGGAAGAGTGGTCATAGGGGAATGTAATCATCCATGTCCGCCGGAAGTGAAGGGGTGCATAAGCCAATAAAAAGAATATTGCCCAGTTAAACTGATGGCATTGAGCTCACAGGCTACGCATACTAATTGTACATTACAGCCTTGTATTTCCGTTAATTCCGTTCGAAAAAAAAAAAAAATTAAGAAGGGGAAACAGCTCTCCCCTTTCTCCTTTTTTATACTTAATCATTGAATTTCCTAAACTATCAAGGACATGCTTTATCATATAAGAAATCTATATCCAAAATTCAGAGCAAATCGGATAATTCTTAATAAAAAGCCATTTAGCATTTATATATTTTAAGAGGAGTTATCCCCCTCTTTTATACTTAATCATTAAACTTCCAAAACTATTCAGACATTTGAACAAAATCTGACAATTCTGCTTGAAAAACCCATTTATATAAATTAAGGGGAGGGAAGCTCTCAGGCTGTGATAGCCTGTGAGCTAAAAACTGATTCCACTAGTGGTTGACTCATAGGTTTGGCATTATGTTTGTCCTACAATTGGGGGAGGAAAACACAATGCTAAGCCTACGAGGGAACCACTAGTGGTATTTATTTTTGGCTTATGCACCTCTTCGCTTCCGGAAGTAATGGATCATTAGATTCCTCTTTACTACTCTTCCATAAAAAAGGTTTTGTTCTTGTGCTCCATGACGCAGGGTTTTGTGCGCTCGGCTCTTGGACTGTGTGATTCATGTTTTACTCATAGTTGATCTTTTGATTTTCAAAGTGAGACAGCTCATTTTTGAAAAAAAAAAAAAAGAGTAGTTAAAGGTATTATTATTACAAATTATTACAAAATGTATGTTTTTAGTTAATTCGCAATAAACATGGCCCCACCGTGGCCGAAAGGTTCTGCTCCCGAAGTTGGTAGACTGTAAGGAGCTGGTTTTGAACACAATCGTACCCGTCATCCTAACCTTTGGGAGATTTCATTGGTTTTCTTCGAACTTTGCGTAAATACGGTTTAGGTTCCTTTAGAAAGACCCTCACGGAGGGCAACCCCTCCAGGGCCTATATCACACGTGAAGATAATCGACCGTCATACATAACACCACACACCGCAATAAATATCCTTTAAAGGGATCTCTTTCATAAAAAAATTCCATTTTCTTTAATCAGAGATCGCCCTACAACCATAATCTTACATTTAGCTAAAGAATTGTAGCTGAGAACGTTCGCTCATGGCGTCATTTTGGAAAAATTCGAAAATTTTTATATACTTTTCATCAGAACGAATATTTCGAGAGTCTGGAAAAAAAACTTTTGGATATCGAGGTTGCTGACATTTAATAGGCTTCTTCTCATTTTTACATAATAAGTACACACCAAATTTTAAGTCTTTATTTCAATTTGTTCAGGAGGTAGGGCGCTTGCAGACAATGATAAGAAATTCAAAAATATTTTGCTTTTTGCTTTACTCATAAATGAGCCGTTGATTTTAAAAGTGGAGCATGCCAACTTATGAAAAAGAAAGCAGTTAAAGCTGAATGTTATTACAATTTAACATAAATTTTCACAAATATCATTTCAGTCAACATCAAGGCTACTTTTTCAAGAAAAGGAATTGTGCTTCATGCTTTACTTATAATTAAGCTTTCATTTTGAAAGTGGGAAAGGTCAAATTTAAAAAAAAATGTTAAAACTGAATGTTATTACAAATTACCATTAAATTATCTTAAATCTCAGGGCAATCAAGATTAAGGCTGTTTTTTAAGAGTAGGTAAAAAAAAATAAAAAATCTTGTGATTTATGCGTTACTCATATTTAAGCCGTTGCTTTTAAAAGTGGGGCATGCCAATTTTTTTTTTTTTTTTTTTTTTTTTTTTTTTAAGTTAAAGCTAAATGTTATTACAAATAAACCTAAAAATTAACAAAATTCTCTTAAATCTCATGGCAATCAAAGGTTCTTTTTCAAGAGAAGGTAGAAAAATTCCAAAAAATCTTGTGCTTTATGTTTTACACATAATTAATTAAGCTTTTCCTTTGACAGTGGGACAAGTTAACTTAAAAAAATATTAAATCTAAATATTATTACAAATTAGTGAAAAAAATAACATGAAATTCTCTCAAATCTCAAGGTAATCAAAAATAAAGCTCTTTTTTGAAGATAAGGTCAAAAAATTCAAAAATCTCGTGTTTTATGCTTTAGTTATAATTGGGCTGTTGATTTTAAAAGTGGGGTATATCAACTTATGAAAAAAAAAGTTAAAGCTAAATACTATGACAAATTAACATAAATTTTCACAAATCTCACTGCAATCAAGATGAAGGGTACTTTTTCAAGAGAAGGTATGAAAATTCCAAAAAGTCTTGTGCTTTATGTTTTACTTACAATTGAGCTGTTAATTTTAAAATTGAGATAGGTCGCTTAAAAAAAAAATAAATAAATAATAACTAGAATTATTATTACAAATTAACATAAAATTTATGTTTTAGTTATATCTAATAATTAATTCTAGTTAATTCTAGTTCTCTAATTCTAGTTAATTATAATAAATATCTTTTAAGGTTGTCCGTAACACTAAAATCTTTAAATTTTCTTAAAAAAAAATTATTGCATTAAAAATTTCTTTTTTTTTCCCCTGCTTAAAATGACTTTTAAATCATGTTTCTATCTTAATTGGAAGAGGAAATTGATTAGATTTTTTTCGCTTTGATTTGTTTTTTAAATTTAGCTTTCAAAATTTTCACCAATTCTCTGTTTTAAATTGTTATATTTCAAGAACCGATAAAAATAATTGGTTCAAACATGAAGAAAGTCTCATGTCTGTTTTGTAATTTTATTTTAATTCTGATTCAATAGAGTTAAAAAATATATTTACTTTGAAAAATATAATTAAAAAAAACCTTGCATATATATTTTTTTAATTTACTTTAAATATTTTTAACTAGCCGCCCTGGCGACCAATTTGTTCGGCAGGTCTTAGGATTTGGTCATTGACTTTTTCTGTAAAAGGCCTTAATGATGTCTACCCTTACATTAAACCAAAATATTGTTGCGTATGTCGGGTTCTTTTGATCTTATGATTAGACGACTTCAAACTCTTGTCTCTTAGAAAAGTAGAAAATAATTTATTTACAGATCTTCAGAACAACAGAGTCTTCGAAACTCACAAATATTACTAGATATTCAAAAGTAACTGTTCAAATCTATCGTACAAGTACAGATATAGGTCCCAGAGACTCTTTATACAATGTCTCAACGCTAAATCACATTCAAAACAATGTAGAGAAAACTCAAGCAAACTTGCTTACAATCGCAGCACACTCAATGACTGACTGATGAATAATCACCACAACAGCTCGCATTGCTCTCCTTATATAGGCTCGCAGCATGCGCAAGACGTTTCCACAGGCTTCTCAAAAAATCCAGAAACCAAGGAAAAACATTCAATGCATCAGCATACCTAAGGGGGGTTGCCATAGAGAAGGAAGGGTTACCATCGCCAACAATCGCCAAGTTTGTCGCCAACTTGGCGATAATTTGGCGACAAAAATTAGTCGTCAAAAGTGACGCCAACTTGGCGATATCTTTATTATTTCGCCAAGCTGCCATAGACATTCACTGAAAATAATAGACAAGTTTGCTTGATAACAGGGACAAAAGCTAATATTAGTAAAGGAATGGAGCTTAATAAGATTATTTACGTTATTTTACAGTACAAACACTAACTATTTACAAAATTCGTAACACTACCCCCTCCTCAAAGACTGCACGTCCCGGGCAGTGCAATCCTTGAGTTAGAGGAAAACACTTAAAATAAGTAAACAAATAAATAAATAAATAATAATAATAAGATTTACATAAATAAGAACTAATTGCTATTTACATATTTACAAAAAGTGACTTTCATGACCATGGTCTGAAATTCCAGTTTTGAATTTCTAATCACTTTGGCCAAAATAAGGGGCTAGCCGGTTATAATGTAGGACCTTGGGCTTGGTGTGTGGCGATTTTTGTATGCGTACGACGACGTCATTCAGCCTGTTGACGACTGTGTAAGGACCGTCCCAGTTTCTTTGTAGTTTTGGCGACAGTCCCTTACAACGTATGGGATTCCACAACCAAACTTTGTCACCTTCGATGAACTCATGTCCAGTTGCCTTTATGTCGTACCGTGTCTTCATCTTTTCTGATGCCAGTCCGATTCGGTTCCTCGCTAGACAATGAACCTCCTCAATCCGTGCGTGGAGTCCATCCACGTAATCTTCAGGCGACAAAGGAGCGTCAGGAGGACGGCCAAACAAAAGATCCGCAGGCAGACGAAGATCACGACCAAAGAGCATTTGAGAAGGGGAGTAACCAGTGGCCTCATGAGTGGCACTCCTGTAGGCAAGCAGGAAAAGAGGCAATTTCTTGTCCCAGTCCTGTTGGTCGCTAGATACCAGGAGAGAGAGGCTATTTAGGATGGTACGATTGAAACGCTCCACCATGCCGTCCGATTGAGGACGTAGAGGTGTAGTTCGAGTTTTGTCCGGGCCGAGTAGTCCACACATTTCCTTAAACACAGTCGAATCGAAGTTTCTTCCTTGATCAAAATGGATTTGAAATGGAACTCCGTATCTGGAAACCCAGTGTTGAACCAGTATGTCTGCAACGGTTACCGCCTCTTGATTAGGAATGACGTAGGCTTCAGGCCACTTAGTGAAGTAGTCCATGACAACGAGGATGTACTTATTGCCATCAGATGTTCTAGGAAGAGGACCCAGGATGTCTAGAGCAATTCGTTCGAAAGTAGCTCCTACATTATAACGCTGCAATTGTCCACGGGTGCGCCTCTTTGGACCTTTACGTGCTACACAGGTGTCAGAAGTTCGACACCACTTCTCTACATCACTGCGAACATTATTCCAGTAAAAACGCTCTCGAACCTTTTGAAGGGTCTTCATTACACCAAAATGACCTCCTATGGGACTACCATGCAGTTCTTGAAGGGGCATAGAAATTCTCGACTTAGGTAGTAGTAGTTGCCTTCTACATGTCTTTCCATCGTCAGACTCCCATTTTCGGTACAAAATACCGTTCTTCAAATGTAGGGAATCCCAGAGAGCCCAATAACGTTTAGTCGTAGGATTGTAATGGGCCATGTCTTGCCAGCTGGGCTTCCTGTTGGACTCCTCTTTCAGCTCTAGAATTGGCTTAATTTCAGGATCAGCAAGTTGATCTTTACGCAGGCTTTTGTCACTCCACGGATCTTGCGATGATG
The DNA here is from genome assembly GCA_964019185.1 of Maratus speculifer. Taxonomy (NCBI): domain Eukaryota; kingdom Metazoa; phylum Arthropoda; class Arachnida; order Araneae; family Salticidae; genus Maratus; species Maratus speculifer. The sequence continues at coordinate 455,867,832 of OZ025290.1, read as the reverse complement.
TAGACCCAGTTGTAACTTGTCTTACTATAGGACCTTTGACATTAAATTTCTTCTCAACCCAGTCGCAGTATCTACAATTTTCTGAGCAGGGTCTTCTTGAGAGAGCTTCTGCATTTCCATGTGATGAGCCTTTTCGATGGCGTATCTCCATATCGCACTTTTGAAGCTTTTGTATCCACCTGGCTATGGCCTTCAGGGCTCTTAAAATTCAATAGCCAAGTTAGAGAAGCATGATCAGTTCGGATCAGGAATTTTCGACCGTAAAGATAGTGATGAAAATGGTCTATGGCTTTCACTACAGCAAGAAGCTCTTTTCTTGTTACGCAGTAGTTTCGCTCTGTCTTTGATAAGCACTTGCTGAAATAGGCGATAACACGCTCCTGGTCGTCGATTTCCTGGGACAGTACAGTGCCAATGCTTTCGTTACTTGCATCCGTATCAAGTATAAACTGTTTATCGTTTTGAGGATACGACAGAATTGGAGTGGATGTTAAGGCCTCCTTAAGCTTTTCGAAAGCAGCGTCACATTCCTGTGTCCACATAAATTTTTGATTGGCTTCTGTTCATTTATGAAGTGGTCTTGCAATCATCGAGAAATCTTTGACAAATTTTCTGTAATAGGTGCATAATCCTAGAAAGCTCCGAAGCTGGTGAATATCTGCTGGACAATTCCAATTTTTCACAGCCGATATCTTCTCTGGATCAGTCCTAACTCCTTCCGCTGAAATGATGTGTCCAAGGTAGGCGACTTCATTTCGAAACAAACTCCACTTCGAAGGGCTTAACTTCAAATTAGCTTCCTTTATTTTGTGTAGCACCCGCCTGAGGTTGTTCAGATGTTCATCAAAAGATTTTCCTATGATTATGATATCATCTAAATAAACAAGACATGCTTCATATGACAGCCCCCGGAGAACCGTTTCCATAAGCCGTTCGAAAGTTGCAGGTGCGTTACACAGATCAAAAGGCATTACCTTGAACTGCCATAATCCTTGTCCCGTTGTAAAGGCAGTCTTCTCGCGGTCGTCCGGATGGATCTCTACCTGCCAGTAACCACTCTTCAGATCCAGAGTCGAGAACCAAGTGTTGCCCGCAATTGTGTCGAGAGTGTCGTCGATCGTTGGTAGAGGGTAACTATCCTTTTTAGTGACGTCATTCAGTCGGCACAAAATCTTGTAGAACCATCCTTTTTTCTTACTAACACAATGGGAGACGCCCATGGACTTGTCGATGGTTCGATGACGTCATTTTCTTCCATATCCTTAATTAAATTCTGCACCTCTTCTTGTTTGGCAAAAGGTAATCGTCTAGGATGCTGTTTAATAGGAGAATGATATCCCGTATCAATTCGATGTTGTGCGATTTTGGTTCGTCCAAAGTCTTCAGATGTTTGGGAAAATAAACTTTGGAATTCCCTAATTAAACTTTCCGCAGCATCTCTCTGGTTTGGATCTAAGTTTGTATTTTGTAACAAATCCTTGACTAAATCATCTGAAGATTTCTGAGAGTGATTGGAATTTTGACTTATGCACGTCACAGGAGCACATGATGCTATCACCTCTCCTTTCTTGATAGTCCTCGTCTTATCACTGATGTTAGCAATTCTGACTGGAATGGTCTTTTTCGAGAGGTCTACTACAAAAGAAGCCACCAATACTCCTGCTTGTGTACTATTGTCTTCGGGATAATCTATATGGCGCAATCGATAATTAGCTTCATTTTTAATTACAGCAGGAACTAAAAATTCTGTTCTTGGATCTAGATGGATGTCTTCTTTGGCTATTACTATTTGTTTGCATTCAATTTCATTATTTAATACAAAAAGGCTTATTTCTTCAAATTTAGAGAGCATTTTATTATTTTTGAAATCAAGTTTGAAGCCAAAATTCTTCAGAAAATCTAGCCCGATTAAGTAAGGATCTGTTATGTCAGCCACATATGCCGTATGATAATATTTCGTTCCTCCAAAGTTGATGGTTAAATTTGCCTTTCCATATATGTTTATCTTGTCGCCCGTCACAGTTTGCAGGGTAACGCATGGTGGAGTCCAGATGAGTTTACATTTCAATTTTCGAGCCAAATCTTCTCTTATTATTGTAACATTGGCTCCTGTATCGACAATCATACGGCACTGAATTCCGTTAATAAAGCCTATCACATATAATTCATTATCACCGCCACTCAATTTTGATATCTGGAGGATCTTCAGGAGGGGCTTTTCATTCTCTGGCAACCTCCGCCGCGCGAGATGGCCAAAATTTAGTTTCCCTGCTGACTGTTTGAATTTATCTCACGTTTGTGGATTTTGGGGCAATTTCTTCGGAGATATCCTGTATCACCGCATCCCCAGTACGTGAGATTCTGTCTCCTTGAGCTTGTTCTTCCATATTTTAAGGCTTCAAGCTCTTGATTTAATTTCCTAATTTCTTTCAAGACGTCAATTTCAGTGTCTGAGCTTTTGTTCACCGTTGCCCCTCGGACTGAATGACGATCTCTTCGGCTGGCTTGTGTAGCTGCTTCCAACTTTAAGGCATATAGTAATGCAGCCTTTAAATCCTGCACATCTACCATTCGTACCGCTCTCTGCACTTCTGGATCTTTTATTCCGTCTACAAAGTACTGCAGTGAGAGCATTTCCCGTACATTTGTTGCGCAGTCGATGAATGCTAAATTTGCAAGCCGTTCAATCTCTGAGGCAAACTCTTAAAGGGTTTCACTCGATTTTTGATGGCGGCTCTTAATTTGTATTCTCGTATAATCTTTGAAGAATTTTTCGCCGAATCTCATTTCAAGTACACAACTTACAGTCTCAAAATTGAGTTGCGTCATATCGGGCAATGTTTGCAGCACGTCGGCGGCTTCTTCTCTCAAAGATGCTGCCAGTTGACAAGCTTTCACCTCGTCACTCCATTTGTTCGCTTCGGCTACAATGGTGAATTGGGGCTTGTAAATTTGCCAGGAACTCTTTCCGTCGTATGTCGACAGCTTGATGTGCACGGGAGAAGCAGGCGGATTCCTAAATTCTTCATAATTACCACTGGATGCTGAAAGCTTCTTCTCGAGGTCTTGTACTTTTTTATTTAGCTTTTCATTTACTTCAACTATTTTCTCTTCAATATTACTAATTTCAGTCTGAATTTTCTCTTCTACTTTCTCTATTTTCTTTCCATTTTCTCTTCAACATTACTAACTTCATTCTGAATTTTCTCTTCTACCGAATCTATTCTTCTCTCTACCGACGAGAACTTTTCTTCCAAAGTTTTCTTCATTTCTTCTTAGCTTTTATTAACTTCCTCCTTTAATTCTTCCATTCTCTCTTGGCTTCTTCTCATTTCTTCAGTCAACTCTTCTTGGCCTTTATTCATTTTTTCCGCCAACTCTTCTTGGCCTTGATTCATTTTTTCCGCCAACTCTACTTGGCCTTTATTCATTTTTTCCGCCAACTCCTTTTGGCCTTTCGTCAATTCTGTCTTTATGCCATTGATAGCATCTAACAGTTCTTTCAGTTGTCCGTCCATTGTTCTTGTTTTCGCCATAAGATTTCGACTCCTGACACCACATTGTTGCGTATATAGGGTTCTTTTGATCTTATGATTAGACGACTTCAAACTCTTGTCTCTTAGAAAAGTAGAAAATAATTTATTTACAGATCTTCAGAACAACAAAGTCTTCGAAACTCACAAATATTACTAGATATTCAATAATAACTGTTCAAATCTATCGTACAAGTACAGATATAGGCCCCAGAGACTCTTTATACAATGTCTCAACGCTAAATCACATTCAAAACAATGTAGAGAAAACTCAAGCAAATTTGCTTACAATCGCAGCTTACTCAATGACTGACTGATGAATAATAACAACGACAGCTCGTATTGCTCTCTTTATATAGGCTCGAAGCATGCGCAAGAAATTTCCACAGGCTTCTCGAAAAATCCAGAAACCAAGGAAAAACATGCAATGTATCAGCATACCTAAGGGGGGTTGCCATAGAGAGGGAAGGGTTACCATCGCCAACAATCTCCAAGTTTGTCGCCAACTTGGCGATATATCGCCAAATTTGGCGACAAAAATTAGTCGTCAAAAGTGACGCTAACTTGGCGATATATTTATTATTTCGCCAAGCTGCCATAGACATTCACTGAAAATAATAGAAAAGTTTGCTTGATAACAGGGACAAAAGCTAATATTAGTAAAGGAATGGAGCTTAATAAGATTATTTACGTTATTTTACAGTACAAACACTAACTATTTACAAAATTCGTAACACTATCGTTCATTTAACTGTATATTAAATATTATGTGAGATGGCCTTATTTACATTTCACTTTGTCAAGAAAACGTTTTAAACGTTGAGTTATATAGTATTTCACCTAGCAGAATGAAACTGAAGTTTGCATGGATCACTTGCTCGAATTATTTTTTCATGGCAATATTATGTTTGGAGAACTTGCTATATGAGTTATTACCTCCATAAATTATTTTTTTTTTTCAATCTTTGGAGAATGAATCTTTTTGTTGTTGTTGTTGTTGTTGTTTGTTTGTTTGTTTACTTTAGTGGAAACAAATTTTGGGAAGTTAATTTAAATTTCACTGAAGTAATCTCAAATATCCATGTACTTCAATGTAAGTCATCTCTCAAATATTATTTTTTTTCAAGCGATCTGTATAAAAGTATAACTTTTATACAGCTTTATCCGGAAAAATAATTTTGATTAAAACTGGCTGCTTGGCTTATGAAAAGAAAAGTGGTCATCACGACAAATTGTTGGTGACAGCCAAATGCGCTTATAATAGCAATAATCTGTACAATAATTTGGCGACTTATCACCTGTGTTGGCTAATATGAAATTGGCTGCATAGAATATAAAGAACGAAACGGGTAAGCCTGGAAGTGTTGATGACAGTCACATGGTTTAGGATTTTATTATATAGATAATTTTTATTTAAATTAATACTTTTGAAAATTCTGAATCAAAACTAAAACTTACACACTTTTGTTGATTTAAATTAAAAAATTTAAACTCTACAAATAATATTCCGAGTTATAACAAATTTTAAGTTACCCAGATTTTTCAATAAATATTAAATTTTAATTTAAAAAAATATGAAATTTTTTATCATGTGATTTTGTTTACAAATGATATAGTTAACTATCACAAAAAAAATTCACATTTTTAACTCAATAAGTAAAAAATATTTTAAGATGTATCCCAACTCTCTTAATATAAGTATAGTTTCGATATCTCACAAAAACGTATTCTGTAAGTTAATACATATTTAAAATGTTTCTCATGTTCATTCTTTGACATATCCATATTTTTCAATACAGGAAGTTACACTTACTCAAAAAGTTATTAGTCATTTCTTTTATTATTATTATATACTACTCGTCTTTTTCTTAAATTAATAACACTCATAATAAAAATAACCTTTCTAAAAGTTTTCAACACCGTTGAAAACTATTTATGAAATTTGTTTGTCTGTCCGTCTGTACTCTAACTCTCGTAAATAGAATTCGATTACCATCTAACATTTGTTCTTGGAGTTTGCCATTGATTGTCCGATATTTAAAATGAAGTGTATGACAGTTATAGATTATTTACAGAGACACATAAAAATACTCCGTTCCATTATGGTCTATAGGAAAAATCATTAGTATTTCAATTTATTCATGTTACCACATTTAAAACATAGTGAGATTGACATGCTCATTCAGACGGTCTACAATCTGAATTCTAAGACGCATAGAAAAAATACCATTTATAGTTCGTTTACAGGAATGCACAATGAATTTCATTACATTACGACAAATGGGAAAAAATCTTTCGAGATACATTTTAATGATGTTATGATAAGTCAATGAAATTTAATAGCTGCAGTACAACATATTTTCTTCAGATTATAAAGTACTCGGAATTTTTCGTTCATTTACAGAGACATACAAAAGAATTCGATTACCAAAAACAACTAATGATCAACGATTCGTAAAAGTGTATTTTAAATTGTGGTTTGCATTTTTAAATTTATATAATATTTCATGCATTATTTCGTGTACTCATATTCTATAGATCATATACAGGGATGCCCAAAAAATTCTCACACACTACAGGATATAAAACGTAATTGTTGAACATTGATTTTCACTGAATTATATATATTTTTAAATGGCTTATTTACAGGGTATCCAGCAAATAACACCCTGATTTCAAAATTAAATTTCTCAAAAACAAAAATCGATAGTAATATGTGGTAAATGGTTTTTTTTATTAGGTAAGCTGTAAAAACCTTATACAGAAATTTCAAACAGTGAATATTTTGAAAAAATTGCATTCTGATTGCATAAAATACTTTGATTTGACAATTTGCTTGTTTTAGATTGCCTGCAGAGAAATAATTTTTCAGCTTACAGTGCAACATTTTAAAGATTTTTCGAAGTCAATATTTAGATTTTCGAAATTTCAAAAATTTAATTTAAAAAAACTATGAAATATAACACTTTAAGCCGAAAAACACATTCTCTGGCAGCAATCTGAAGCAAGAAAAATGTCAAATCAAAGCATTCTTTGCAATCAGAACACAATCTTTTCAAAATATTTACCGTTCAAAACTTTTGTATAAGATTTTTACAGCTTACCTGATAAACAAACCGTTTACTGCATAATTCTATTGATCTTTGTTTTTGAGAAATTTAATTTTGAAATCAGGTGTTATTTGCTGGACACCCTATACTTATTATGTATCAATCCACAAAGAATAAAATCTTAATAATAATTTAAAAGTGTCAGAAAGTGCTACATAATTTATGCCTGATGCTTGTTTTTTTTTTCATTTATATTATTTCTATTATTTTAGGTATTGGTTACCTCGACGACGTTGTTTTAGAATCAGTCCATAATGTTCCTGGAAATTATCAGGCCACTTGGATCGAACAATGTGTATGTCCCGAAGGATATACGGGGTTGTCCTGTGAATACTGCGCACCTGGATATCGAAGAGATCCTTTAGGCAACAGTCCTTACTCCCGATGTGTGAAATGTTTTTGTCATAACCATGCTGATACTTGTGATCCTGATACAGGTAAATTAATGCTTATTCTATTCTAATACAGCGTAAAAAAATTCTATACATGTAAGAATAATTTTATGTAAAATTTTCGATTTTTAAAAAAATCTCTCTTTTTTTTGTGAATACAAATCGAACATTTTCCAGAATAAATAGGAAATTTAGTTTTTTATCCTAACTCATTGGAAGTTAAAAGGATTTGGTACAAAATAAATAAATAAATAATTTTGTAACTATAGACTCTGTTATATTTTTAGGTTCATGTTTTAATAAAGTCTAGGCATGATTGTTCATTAAAGCTTAGTCATAACAGATCGTAAAAAGTATTAAATTCTCAATGTAGCAATAATTTTTAACAAAAATGAATTTATTTTTTAAATGAAAATTTTTTGACATTTCTTTTATTTCATTTTTTATATTTGGAAATCGATATATTTTTTAATCTTTTTTTTTTTTTTTTAAATATATCTTTCAATAAATCTAAGCATTCTCTTTTGGATGAGTTCATTTGTCAGCAGAAAAAAAAGAATATTTTTGGAAAAAAAAAGAGAAACAGATTCAATGATAAATTTCGTGAGCTAGCAAAATTCCAGGAAATTTTAAGACCCAGATTATGTAAGCGGATTCAAAGATTCAGTCTATTTGTCAATAGAGTTTGAGAAATTTTTAGAGAACAGTCAATAAAATATTTAATAAATGCATTGTGAAAATATACAAGTGGTCCAATAAATTTTATCTTTGAATCCCCTTCTCTTTCATTAAAATTTTTCTGAAATTTCGTCTAATTCTAAAGGCGGATATACTTTAGCCTTGAATCCGAATCTCCTACATGTATTTCAGTAAACTTTTTTTCTGAGAATCGTATTTTCAACTGATGACGGTACATTATGGCTACTGAAACTAGTTTGCAACGAGAAAAATAAATGTTGGCGCTTTAAACATTGTTTTTTATCTACTTATATTGCACTGCATGAAGTAATTCCTTATTGTAATTTGTTCTGGCAGTTTTGAAAAATATTTCATAATCTATGTTTGACGTATGATCTTTTGATGACACAAAAAAACTTCTTGAAACACGATAAAATAAATAAAATAGCAATAGAACTTAGTTTATCTTCATCAGAAGCAAAAAGACGTGCGTCTACAATTAAATGTAGCAGCACGACTGTCGTCGCCTCAGTCTTGCCGCTACATTCATTGTAGATGCATGTCTTTTTGCGCCTGATGAAGATAGACTAACAAAGAAGGTCTCCATACTGGACATACTCAGAATTTTATGAACAAAATACCAATTAAAGTACTTATGTATGTAATAAAGGATCAGTCAAAATTAGCGGCGGAATCACATTAGAATGTATGTAAAAAATAAGATATTTTCGAATATTTGGCGTGAAAAGATGAAAGAGTCACTCGATTTGGCGAGCATCCCTTTTCCATGCCAAAAGCAAAGGATTATAATGCAACTGAAAACTGCTGGATATTTAGAATGCATGCAAATCGTATTTAATGAATTTAAACATAAACAATGAGAGACTTTAATATATTATATACATATATATACATATTGTACTACATGTAGACATTACTTGTTGAAATAGCTATTTAATTAATCACTGGAAAAAATGTTTTCATAGATTTAAAAAAATCATATTGAGAAAAATTATCTTCATTTATTTAAACGTATTCAAAAATAAAAGCCAGGTGTTTCCAAAGCAACAAAATCTAATCGACAATTCTCAACTGGACTTTGAGCTTGAAACACATTTAATTAATTTAAATTATGAATTTCGTTTTAGATCTCAAATCTTGATGATTAAATTTGAATATAAATACATATAAATATCAATATAACAAAATTATGCTTAAGACAAACTAAAACTTACAAAACTAAAGTTATTTAAATTAAATTTATCAAAACAAGTTCAACATGAAACTTTTTTTTTCTTGAAGTGCATTCGACATTAAGTATTTTTTGAAATTATATTCCATCGCCAACCGGCGATAAATCGCCAAATAACGAAATTTTCATTATTTTTTTACGGATACTGAATGAAGGTTCCGCCGAAATTTTTTTATAAACGTGTATATCCACACGAGAAGAACATTCTGTATTTTTTTTTTCAGATTTTTCGGGGTATGCCCGTATGGAGACCTTCCTTGTAAGTTCTATTGAAAGGTCTTGCGCTATTTTATTTATTTTATGGTGTTTCAAGAAGTTTTTTTTGTGTCATTAATTGTATAACACCAGTTTCCAACCTTTTCCTAGGTATGATCTTTTGTTTTTGCTTAACTGTTACTTAAGAAATATTATGTTTTATTACAGGCAGGTGCCATTGTAAGCATAATACCGAAGGACACCACTGTGAGAGGTGTGCATCATCCTATTACGGGGATGCCAGAGAAGGTACTTCAGCCGACTGTAAACCTTGTCTTTGTCCAGATCGTGGCCCTTGTATAATGTTACCCGGAGGCCAAGTTGCTTGTCAGCAATGTCCAATGGGACATACAGGTATGGCAGATTTCTTTGTTTCACGATTAAGACTTTTAATTTTATTACTTACTAGCCGCTTTTGCGGACCAGTTTGGTCTCCCTTCGTTGTGTACTAATCATAAGCATGAAATCATTTCTCTTTTTTTCATAATTTATTTTAATTGCTCATTTTTTGCCAAATTAGAAGATTTTGCTTGAGAAATAGCCACAGATGCCATACTTTTTCCACTTGGCGCGATTGCAACAAAATGCAATTATATGTGTCTCACATGGTAATCCGGCTATAGTTATTTATTTATTAGTAAACTGTTTGTTTGCTTTTATTTTCTTTTTTTTTAATGATTTAAATTGCTTTATTCTATAGTTATTAACTAAACTTTTTTTTTAAATTATTATTTCCTTTTTTAAAATAATAGAAATTAGTTTTAAAATATGTATGTAACTGGTATTTGAAAACGTAATTTTTGCCAAATTGGCGTCAGAAAAACAACGCACCAATGTGGTACATATATGACATCTTTGATGATGAACCAAGAACTCAGAATGTTTATGCAAGCCCGCTTAGATAATAAATCGCCAAATATTGTACACGTGGCATTTTTTTGTATTGCATTAATTATTTAGTAAGATAAAATTTTATATAATCCCTCAGAAATAGTTTGTAGAACAACACTTCTATATTTCTCAATATTTTTAAAAATAAAGTTCTTTTTTTATATAATGATATTTGGACAAGGATTAAAATTGGCACTAAATTTTCATTTTTCCTAGTGACACGACATTTATATGTTTAGAGTTTTTTTTTATATAAAGCACATCTTGTGAGGATGATTAGGTATATTTTAATTTCTGAAGTTCTGAAGCTCTAAAAACTTGTAGAACACACAGGGAATTGTTTATGTGATAATCCAGTGTTATGTGGGTTATGCAGCTAATCACTTATTTTGTGTGATCTGTTGGGATTTATACTGAATTAACAGAGATTTTATTAATTATAATCAGAGGAGATGTATTACCTGAAAAACATTCTTCTTGACGGCGTCTTGCATAATCACGTTGCACAATTTTTGTATCAGAATGTAGGTTTTAGAATCACGGACTTCTTGAAAACTGCTTAAAGAGTTGCTTGATGATTATATAACGTTGAATGATGAGGTTTTTCACACGAATAATTAAGATTACTTGAGAATTTAGAGATTTTAATAGAATCATTCGATTTGAGATTTTGTAAACATACTTAAAATCAAAACATTTCATTCTGACCAATCATCCCGCAGTCATCAACAAAATAGCAGGATAAAAAATACAATATATCTTCAAAGATGAAATACAGATGATTAAATGCAAAATATATATATGAGAAAACATAATAGGAATTTTAAATTACAAATGAGTTAGAAATAATTAAATATAACAATTAATTAAATTCAAAATAGTCTCGTCTTCAGTATCAAATGTTTGGTGCTGCCATCTAGTGTCTTTTTCCAGAAATAATGTCTAGTGTCATGTTTCTGAAGATTTAACATGATCATTTGCGGTTCAAGAACATGTATGAACCCTTTTCGTATCGAGTGTCTTTTACAATACTTTTAAACACTTTTCACCGATTTTTTTTAAAATGGAAATGAATTCGGGCATGCCAATGGATTCAGGAAGGTTCAAAGAAGTTTTTTAAGCCGGTAAAACAAAAAATGATTTTTATTTCAAAAAATTTCATTCATCTCTTACTCATTTGACTAGCTGTTGCTTATTTCTTTATTTTCTTCCATACAACAGGTCATCAATGTGACATGTGCATTGATGGATACTTTGGTGATCCCCTTGGACGATTTGGTGCTCCTAGACCCTGCAGAAAGTGTGAATGTAACGGAAACATCGACCCAAATGCTGTTGGAAATTGCAATACGTAAGTCATTTTAACAAACTTTTAAGCATTTTTTGGTGAGGTTAATGCAAACTTCAAGTACAGGCGACTATATTTACTAAATAAATAATATAAATGCATAATTCACAATAAATTTATTACTTAATAGTGCAAACCTATTGAAGTTTAAAACATTGATGTCATAAGCAGTGTTCTCGCTGTCGCTTGCCTTTGCGCCAAATTGCGACTAAATTCTTCATTTGGCGAGTAAACAAGCGATTAGATTCGCCAAATGGCTAGTGCTCAATTTTTGCTTTTTCTTTCTTTTCTTTTTCGTCTTTCATACATATGCAAACATACGTATTTTTAATATATATATTTTTTTAATATATTTGTAGCGGATAGTTGAAATTAGAATAATATCAATTTTTGTCGTAGTTATAAAAATTTAGATTATTTTAGAACACATTGAAAAAGGAGGCTATATTAAAGAATTAAAGATATGTTTATTTATTTATTTATTTATTTATTTATTTATTTATTTGTGATACACGGCGAATCTATTTGGCTAGTACTTTTTTCATTTGGCGAATGTTTTTTAATTTTAATTAGCCAAATTACTAACGTTGGTCAAATGTCAGCGAGAACACTGGTCATAAGATGTTAAAAACCCTAGCACTTTTAGCTAACCATTAATCATCATCAGGAAAACTGTTGAAAACTTGAAATATATACGCTGGTTATAAATCAGAGAGTCAAATCAAATGAACGACAAAAAGAATCTAATCCCTCTTTTTCCCCTTTGTTTTTCCTATTTTTGTAGCAACCACCCTATTTCCTACTTTTCTTCCTTTTTTTTTTTTTTTTTTTTTTTTTTTTTTTTTTTTTTTTTTTTGTTTATTGGTTTTATTCTCTGATATATAACCAGCGTATATATTTCAAGTTACAACAGTTTTCCTGATGACGGCTAATGGTCATTTGAAAGCGCTAGGGTTTTAACATCTTATGTCATCAATGTTTTTAACATCTTGAAAAGTTTTCTATGTTTTAAAACTTCTATATTTTTGCACTTGTTAAGTAATAAATTTATTGTGAATTATGTATTAATATTGTTTATTTAGTTTATCAAGGTTAATATGACGTTTCAACTTATGATATAGAGTTTCTATATACGTTTTATTGGGGGCGCTGATTAAGGTCCCACTGATTAAGGTCCCGGTACGTCATTTTGACGTCACAAGAAACCGGGATATAAATCCAGTGCTTGAGCATTTCACTTTTCACGAAACCCTGATTAACGTCCCACTGATATACATCCCGCTATCAGACCGGGACCTAAATCCAGTCACAGAGAATTTTACTTTCGTCGAGACCCTGATTAAGGTCCCACTGATTAAGATCCCGCTATACGTCATTTTGCTGACGTCAGAGTAGATGAGGACTTAAATCAGGGGGACTTAAATCCGGTGCTAAAGCATTTTACTTTCGACGAAATCCTGATTAACATCCCTATGATATATATCCCGGTACGCCAATTTGATGACGTCACAGTAGATTGAAACTTAAATCAGTGCTAGGAACACATTTGTTTTTTCGCAAGAATTCCTAATTTACGACCTCATGATATATGCTCCCACATGCCATTTTTATTTCAAAACAAATGGGATTCATGTAGGATAGGTCACTAAATGTCTGTACATATTATCATTATTATTATTAATATAAAGTATTACTGTTATTATTATTATTATTTTATTTTCTCTACCTCGTGATGTTGCATTATTTAGAATTTTATTCCAAACATATAATTTATTTTATAAACGGACAATTTTTTCCAAATCATTTCTTTAAGGCAGAGAAGTCAAAGGATACGCAGTAATCTGAAAAGTTGTGATTTCGATTTAAAGCTATTGTGCTCAACTATATTTCTGAGCTATTAATATTGCGCAAAATCAATTTGAATATACTTATATGATTTCATTAAATATTTTAGACACATATTTTAATGATTAAAAAAAGACGAAAACAGATTTTGCATTTGCTAAATTATGAAAAATATTTATATATAAGATAGGATACTATAAGATTTTTGGTAAAATTAAAATTTAATAATAATTAAAAGTAAAACTTTGAAATCTTTAAACTGTTTAAAGATTTCCTATCCCGTTGTGAAAGTTTAAGCTAAAAAAATTCATATTGTATTATGAAAATTGGTTAATAATAATTATTGTAAATTGCAATGTATTTGGGATGTTCAATATTGCTTTGGAAACATCACTAAAAGCACTGTTTACACTCTGATTAGTAATAAAAAGTTATTTGGCATTTATTTGTCAGATTGAATCTCCATTCGCATTCTGAATGCCTGGATTTTAATAAAAAATACTTCTGTAATAACGAATTTTAGCCAGATAAGCTACAAGTAAAACTATTTTTTATTACGGTTGTTCGAAATCGAAAAGTGCCGATTTCTTAGAATTTATTTTTGAATTTATATTTAGTCTCAAATGCATGAGATTCGTCGTTATGATGCAACAATTACTTATGATTCAAGATTAGAAAAAAGAAAAATATATTCGATCCCAAATCACTTGAATATCCTTCAGTTCTGTATTACTGCGGTTTTTTTTTTTTTTTTTTTTTACCAGGGCAAGTGATATGAATTTGATTTGAATTCTCAATGAAGAGCTAACATTTTTATAAACTGTTATATTTTACGTGCATTTTGAGGAGGTACTTTACAATGAAATTATTATGTAATATTAAATACTAAAATAAGTTAAAGAAGGATGTGTGCATAGTGAAAAACTGTATAAGCTGAAAATTTCATGGTTTCGATGAAAAGAATAGTATACAGTCATGGGAAATGAAAACAAAAAGTAAACACACCTACTTACGCTTCAATAAATTATCGTAGAAGAAAGTTATTGGTACCAAAGGATTGGAAATAAAGTCTACTTTTAAATCATGCATATAAAATTTGCTTAGGTGGGTGGGCATCTACATATTAAAATGAACAGAAACTTTATTTTTTTTTTCAATGGCAATAGCCAAATTTAACAACATATTTTAAATCTTTGGCTCAATTTATGCCTAGAAAAAAATGTATATTTTACTCAATTTAACGAAACATTTGGGATGGCAATAGTCGAATCCTATTAAGCCACTGAAAGGGTCTTATTGGTAAAAAAATAATATGCATTAATAGAAGAGATATATTTATTCTGTAGCATTTAATAATCGAGTACAGAACTTTAATTTAAATACAATCTATAAATTACGCTCGTTTTAAAATAATTAATTTCTCGGAAAATAATTGTACGGAATTTATAAAAATTTGAATTTAGGATAATCGAAGGGAGTAAAATCTATTTATGGCGGCAAACTTGTGCATTGGTATTGAATTAGAGCATTTTATGTGAAAATGACTTCCTAAGCGATTTTTACATACATCATTCAAAAGTAGATTTTATTTATAATCTTTTGGTAACAGCAACTTTCTTCTAAAATAATTCATTGCACGGTTGATAGAGGATGTTTACTTTTTTCCCCATGATTGTGCGTCGAAGGTTGAAAATATCTCAAACTTTATGAGAAGTATTTTTACCAATTTTTGGAGCGAAATATTATTATTGTTATTTGCATCTGCATGTGTTTGTGAAGATTTATATAGTAGGGGAAGATGGGGATACTTGAGCCATTTTTTAAATTTTAATTTTTTTTAATTTTTTATAATTTCTTAGAACAAAATAAAATATTGAAAATGAAAATTTGATATTTTTTCTTCAATTGAAAATCACTTTCAATTAATTTTGAACTATTTTTCTATGTCTAATAAATTTCTACTTTTTCTTTTACATCGTGGCTCAAGTATCCCCATGGAGGGGATACTTGAGCCAGATGTCACATTCGCACCAGTATTTTGCAAAGAAAAAAAACCGATTTACAACATACGCGAAAAAATGCATTAAACCTTTTTCAAATAAATTTGGTCGAATTTTCTGGTGTCGTTGTGACATTTCAGAATTAAAATTATGTGGTAGAAAATTCTACCAGCAGAGCTCAAAAGGTTAATCACCATACTTTCAAAATGGTACCAAGGTATGTGATTTCTTTTTTACATGTTCAGAACTATAAATATGTTACCATGTTGCCAGTTTTAGAAAGAAAAATTGACCAACTGTAGAGATAATAGGGGTGGCTCAAGTATCCCCTATGCTCAAGTATCCCCACTCTCCCCTATACATTTACTTTTGGATTTTCCCTGTTTCGCAAATTCGCATTTACATCTATAACTCTTTCAACCATAAACAAAATGGAGTGATAACTGAATGTTCTGTATAATAGTTCTATATTTCTAAATTTACTATTACGATAAAATATATTAACAGGTTATGCATCTTCACAAATCTTCTATGCAAAAATAAAAAAAAAAATCTGCAATTAAAATTGAAAAATTAAACTCTATCCCGGTTATAATTCAATCTCAGCTATTCTAAGCAAGATTTAAAAAGTCATTTAAAACTATTAATATGCATGTGAGAAAAAAAAAAAAAAAAAAAAAAAGTAAAACCCGTTCCCATACATTTAACATTAGCGTTCCAATTTCTTCAGGTGACTGCTCAAGCTAATGTTAATCATATGGATTGTTGTTAACGTATTTCTTACTAGGATTTTAATTATTATTTTTCATAGATATTTTTTCCCTTTTTTGTATAAAATACTTGCGGTCGGTAAAGTTTATTGTGTGTGAGGAGCGGGGGGAGGGGGAGCTTTGATCCATGTTTACTCCTGGCATAAAAAAGATTTCGAACAAAAGATTTCAACAATTTATCGCTTTAACATTTAACATACCTACAGTTCTTAATGATTATTTTCTGTTAACATTCATTCTTCTCAATGTGGACTAGCAAGTGCCACCAGAGCCGTAACCCGCGAGTCAAGCCAGGGGGGGCTCTGAAATTTTTCTGGGGGCTAACACATTTTAACAATCCATATCTTAAGAAAACTAAATATAGCAAAAACTGATAAAATGGAACTGTCAATAGCGGAACCTGTCTAAAGTGAAACCTCTGTATAACGGAACTTTTCTACAAGGAAACAATTAGATACAAAATACTTCATGATCATCGGGAAATAAATGTATATATATATATATATGTATTATTTTTTATTAAAAACAAAAACTTTTTCAAAAACTATTGCAAATTAAAAAAATATTTTTACATAATAATTAATAAGAAATTAAGAGCATGCCTATTTACCATGCGTATTATATTTATGTACGTTAATTTGACTTTTTGGTGTCTATGTAAGTGAAGCTAAGTTCAATATAAGTATCCAACAGATACCCATCCAATTATCTATGAGATTTTTTACGATTTAATATTTAGTTTAAAAAATTTAATTTTATCATTTTTGTAGCATTTTTTCTCATCTTATAAAGGTTTATTTTCAAGTAAGATTAGCAATTATAGCTATGGTTAATATCAAATAGTGTGTTTACATTGGCCATTATGGAAAAAATATAGCAAAAAAAAAAAAAAAAAAAAAAAAAAAAAAACATAGATTTTAAAATATGAGATTCTATGTCAGAGTTGATAATATATAATATAAATATTGCAATAGTTTTTGCAGTCGGTTTTATTTTTTAGTAAAAGAATATACATACATATATATTTCATTTTTAATTTTAAAAGTTAACAGTTTTTGCATGATTGTTTTGGTTTAAATTACAGACTTAATGAAACTGAATTTATTATTCTTATTTTAATTTCATATGTTAAATATTTTTAACTAACAGTAAGTCGTGGTTTATTTAATTTTATTAATATTTAGTTTTCTGCTGAATTATTAGATCATTTTAAAGTCACGGCTGTTCTAAATACGATTTAATTTAGTGATGATATAAGTTTCTCTTTAAAACTAATCTTGCCTGACCTTATTTTATTAAAAATAGGATTTATAAAACCAACTACTTAACAATTCACAATAATTAAATTTACAATTCTGTGTATAATTATATAGTTTCAAACATGAATCATTATTTCAAATATATATTAATTTAATATTTTTGAAACATAACTTGACTTTGCCCCTTAGGGACAGGAGCCTTTAAAAAAATTTTTAATGTTTTGTCACCGGTTTTTAAAAAACAAATTTGTGCCTTATGAAATAGTGAAAGTGCTCGGATTTAATAAGGCAAATTTTACTGGTGGATATAAACAAGGATTCTGAGCACTTTTTGGCCTCATATACATGGGTCGCTCGCCCCCAAGGGATTAATAACAGTTTTGTTAAAAAAAAAAAAAAAAAAAAAAAAAAAAAAAAAAGATTGTGATTGTGATTTTAATTTTATATTATTCAATGCTGTTTTTTGCCGCATACGTTTTACTTGTTTTTCCTAAAATTTGTCCAACGTCATGTAAAAACAAATCAAAGTAAAGCACACTGACATAAACACCGATTTTCGAAATATGTGAACTAGAGGTCTGCACGGGCCGAAATTTCCAGGCCCGAGCCCGGGCCGGCCCGAACGAAAAAAATATTATCCCGGTCCGGTCCGGCCCGGCCCGAACGAAAAAAATATTGGCCCGATCCGGCCCGGCCAGAAAGTTAAAATTTCGGCCCGAGCTCGGCCCGGTCCGGAAAAAAAGTTAAAAAATCGGCCTGAACCCAGCCCGGCTCGGATGATTTTCTATAGAACATTGATCTTTACTCTAACGGAAGAGTTCAGACCACAAAAATTTATCTTAGTCTTTTTTTTTTCTTTCACATTTATAATCTCTATTTATGCTGAAGTCTCATAGGCTGCGATATTTACGTTTTTAATGAACCTTTGTTTGTTGTATGTAAATGTTTCAGTTATCATTAGTATTATTAATACATTTAAAAAATTTCTAAAAATGTAAAATCTTCTAAGACATTGAAAAGAAAAAAATATGTTTCCTTCTTAACAGATGTAAATCTTTAATGTATTTTTTTTCTCGCGTATTGTTGTATTCATTTTGCATGAATGAACATTTTAAAAGAAATTTGCATTTTTCAGTTTAAACTAGAATTCCGTTATAATAATTTTTTTTTCTTATGAGTTTAATCCGGTTAATTCTATTTTAAGACGCTTAGTGATCTACGATTCTTTAAAAAGAAAAAATTCAAATGTTTAATTGTAGAATAATGACGACTTAAAAGTATATGCCTGTTTTGCAAAAATTTTTGGACCAAGCCAAACTTTACTAATTTATGAACAGATTTTTCCACGTCAAAAAAGTATTTTCATACGGGAAAATTCAACAGGAACTGATTATTTTGGTCCGTGAAGACTAGGAAGAACGAAATCAGTCTCGGCTTCGTACGGAAAAAATAAGTTAGGCTCGGCCCGGCCCGATACTTCAGGAAAAAAAATGAAGGCCCGAGCCCGGCCCGAAAAGATTAGTGACTAGGCCCGGCCCGAATTTTCAGAAGCAAGGCCCGAGCCCGGCCCGAATGCTGTTAATGGAAATCGGCCCGAACCCGGCCCGTGCAGGTCTCTAAAGTGAACAACTTTCATTAAATGTAAAATGACTGTTTATTATTAAGTGTTTTACCATTTCAATTGATCTTAAAAAATATTTTTCTTTCACCCAATAACGAGAATATTCATGATGCATCCAAGAAATGATTTTCTTACCATTTGTTTAAAAATTTCATCTTCTCACATACAGACGCCTAAGAATTGAATACTGTTTCCCGTTTTCTTATAAATGCCATATACATAGCTGCCAACTTTTACGCATTTTTCCTACCAAAAAAAATTCATAATAAATATTTTCTTATTTAATCTTCGAAATCTTATGATTAAACAAATAGAAAATTTCTGTACAATTTTAGTGGTAGCAAAAATGCGTAAACGTTGGCAGCTATGGCCATATATCACGAGTTATAGTCATTTACTACACGACGTCGAACATTTTGTCATTAAATGCCATAAAAATCAACCGATGTCAAATTTGCCATCATTTTTTTACAGATAATTTTTCTGCTACAGAAAAATGTAAAATGCTGTTTGATTTCTTATAGTCTAAATACCTGCAAATATCTTTATAAACAAAATTATTTCACGATTATGCCGAAAAGTGACTTTTTTAAATTGGAAAAAAAGCTTATAAAACACAATCACAGCTTTATTTTTTGAGACTGAATAACCAAAATCCAAACTATCTGCTAATTTTATGCCTTTATAAATAAAACTTATGCTGCAAATGTGTTAAAATGTAGCGGATTTACACTACAAAATAAATTTAATGTACACCAAATAATTGAAGATATTTTTTTTGTAATCTTATAATAAACTTAACCTTAATTATGCTTTTTTGCTTAATATGTTTAAAGTTATATGACAAATTGAAAAAAAGAAGTTTTCATTGAACACATACACACACACACACAAAATAAATAAATAAATAAATAAATAAATAAATAAATAAATAAAAAAGATGAAAATTCAAAAGCAAAACAAATGAAAATACCCTTTTCCTACTTTCTTAATATATCCTTTCCACCTCCATAACATGAAACAATTACTGGCTTTCAATTATTTTTTTTTTATCCCACGTGTATAAATTGACATTTTTTGTTTTTCTAATTTTCAAACATTCTAGTTTCCAAGTGATATTTCATCGTTAACTAAATCTACTAAAAACTACGTATTGTCAACAAGCAAACCATTAAAATTTAGAAACAGGTTTTTAATGTTTAAGTCAAGACATTGACCATTGCTTTATTAAGCATCGATCAACTTGAACAACATGTGTCCACTTCCATTCATCCTGTATAAGACCGTTGCTTTGTAAATATAACGATGTACTAACACATGTGGTGACCAGTTAGTGCATCTGGACTTAATTTTTTTCAGGAGAAAGAAATGTTCCTTTAAAATATGTTTCGAGAATTGCAATTTACCGCTAGCAAGGTAACAGGAAACAACTATCTAATAGAGTTCCGGATACAATTTTTTTGGCGTATTCCCATTTTATTCAAAACAGTAAACACTCTAAAAAATTTCTTGCATTTATTTTAAGGAAAGCTAAAATATGTATTTTGTTTTAAAAAAAAAAAAATAGAAAGTAAAGAAATCGTTAGAGGAGGCTCTAGAGGACGATAGGAGCGGCTCGCCCCCTTCCTGCCCCCCGTCTGGTTACGGGCCTGAGTGCCACTTGTTAAAGATAGAAAAAACATTTTCGAATGTCATACTTAGCGTGTCATACACTTTAGCTTGTACTAAGTAATACAATCTTTCCTGGAATTTTAGCTTTGTCACATGTGCAAAAAACGGTAAACGGAAAAAAGTGACCGGAAAAAAAGTTATCGGAAAAAAGTGACATAAACTACAAAAGCGGAAAAAAGTGACACGGAAAAAAACTGACAAGGAAAAAAGTGACATGGAAAAAAAAGTTACCGGAAAAAAAGTGACAAGGAATTGATTTTGGGGACTTATTATTGATTTTGGGGATTCATTGGTTAAGTACGAAAGGGGGATCGGGGCGGGGGCTCATAGTTTAGGTAAATGGGTTTTTCATGCTGAATTAACTGTTTTGGTTCAATTTTTGGATATACGTTCATCCTGAAAAGACGCTTGCCTGATTAGTTTTGGGAAGGGACGATTACCCCCCCCCCCTATCCGTCCTCAATTAGATGAATGGGTTTTTACGCAGAATTATCCAATGTGTGTCAAATTTGCATATAGGATCTTTTCGATAAGGCTTATGTATAGTATAAAATGCCTGAAGAGATTCTAGGAATTTAAGGGTTAAGTATAGAGGGGGAACGGGGGATAACCTTTCTTAAATTAAATTAATGGCTTTTTACGCATAATTATCCGATTTGCTTAAAATTTTGGACATAAGTTCATTATGATAAGACGTATCTTAGATTAGTTATGGGTTCTTCTGCTTATTATAAAGGGGGGGGACGAGCAATTCTCCCCCTCAAACTAGATAAATATGTTTTTATGCAGAATTATCCCATGTATTTCATTTTTAAATATAGGTTCTTTCTGGTAAGGTGAATTCCAGAATAGTTTTAAGGATTTAATGGCTAAGTATAAAGGGGAGATGGAGGAAACGCCTCTTAAATTAAATAAATGGCTTTTTATGCAGAATTATCCGATTTGCTTCGAATTTTGGACATGGGTTCATTATGATATTATGACACGTATTTCTGATTAGTTATGGTGTTCTATTGATAATTAAAAAGGAGGGCGGGTGATTACTATACCCACCTTAAATTAGATTAAAAAAATTATGCACACTTATCCGATGTATTTCAAATTTTGGATATAGGATCTTTCTCATAAAATGAATTCCTGAATAGTTTTATGGGTTTAGTGGCTATGTATAGAGGGGGAACGGGGGATAAACCCCCTTAAATTAAATAAATGGCTTTTTACGCAGAATCATCCGATTTGCTTCAAATTTTGGATTATATTCATTATAAGAAGGCGGATCTCTGATTAATTATGGGGTTCTTTTGATAATTAAATAGGGGAAGCGGGAGATTAATCCCCCACTCTTTAAATAAAATGAATTGTTTTTTTTCTTTCTCAACTATTCAACGTATTTCAAATTTTGGATATAGGTTCTTCCTGATAAAGTTAATCCCTGAATAGTTTTAAGGGCTTAATGGCTAAGTATAGAGCGATGAACGGGGGATAACCCACAATTAATCAGGACTTCGCCTTATCATAATGAACGCCCAATCGAAATTTGAATCAAATCAGATAATTCTGCGTAAAAAGCCATTTATTAATTTAAGGCGGGGGGGGGGGTATCATCCGTTCCCTCAGTGTTTACTTAGCCATTAAACCTTTAAAATTATTCCGGGATTCACTTTATGAGAAAGAACATATATCCAAAATATGAAATATATCGGATAAGTGAACATAAAAAACAACTTATCTAATTTAAGGAAGGGGGAGATAATCACCCGCCCCAATTTTTAATTGGCAAAAAAACCCCATATGTAATCAGAAAAACGCCTTATCATAATGGTTCTATAATACAAAATTTGAAGCAAATCTGATAATTCTGCGCAAAAAGTAATTTAATTTAAGGTGGGTTATATTCTATTCCCCTTCTATACTTAGATATTAAATCCATAAAACTATTCAGAGATCCACCTTATCTGAAAGAACCTATATTTAAAATTTGAAATACATGGGATAATTCTGCATAAAATCCTATTTTTCTAGTTTAAGGGGGATATAATTGCTCGCCCCCCTTTATAATAAGCAGAAGAACCCCATAACTAATCAGAGATACGTCTTATCATAATGAACTTATGTCCAAAATTTTAAGCAAATCGGATAATTATGCGTAAAAAGCCATTAATTTAATTTAAGAAAGGTTATCCCCCGTTCCCCCTCTATACTTAACCCTTAAGGGTGTATTTCAATTCAAACTGCTTATTTTCCGATTTATTTTTGAATTCATTTTTGCTCTCAAACACACCAAACTTTCAAAATCTCTTATTTGGAAAGTACGAATCTAGGAAAAAAAGTGACCGGAAAAAAGTTATCGGAAAAAAAGTGACATAAACTACAAAAGCGGAAAAAAAGTGACACGAAAAAAAGTGACGCGGAAAAAAAGTGACAAGGAAAAAAAGTTACCGGAAAAAAAGTGACAAAGAATTGATTTTGGGGATTTATTATTGATTTTGGGGATTCATTGCTTAAGTATGAAAGGGGGATCGGGGAGGGGGGCTCATAGTTTAGGTAAATGGGTTTTCATGCTGAATTAACTGTTTTGGTTCAATTTTTGGGATATACGTTCATCCTGAAAAGACGCTTGCCTGATTAGTTTTGGGAAAGTACGATTACTCCACCACCCCCCCCCCCCATCCGTCCTCAATTAGATGAATGGGTTTTTATGCAGAATTGTCCAACGTGTGTCAAATTTGCATATAGGTTCTTTTCGCTAAGGCTTATATATAGTATATAATGCCTGAAGAGATTTAGGAGTTCTAATGGTTAAGTATAGAGAGGGAACGGGGGATAACCTTTCTAAAATTAAATTAATAACTTTTTACGCATAATTATCCGATTTGCTTAGAATTTTGGACATAGGTTCATTATGATAAGACTTATCTCTGATTAGTTATGGGGTTCTTCTGCTTATTATAAAGGGGGGCGAGCAATTATATCCCCCTTAAACTAGAAAAATAGGTTTTTATGCAGAATTATCCCATGTATTTCAAATTTTAAATATAGGTTCTTTCTGATAAGGTGGATCTCTGAATAGTTTTAAGGTAAGTAACTCTGAATAGTTTCTAAGTATAGAAGGGGAATAGAATATAACCCACCTTAAATTAAATTACTTTTTGCGCAGAATTATCAGATTTGCTTCAAATTTTGGATTATAAAACCATTATGATAAGGCGTATCCCTGACTACATGTGGGGTTATTTTGCCAATTAAAAATTGGGGCGGGTGATTATCCCCCCCCCTCCCTTAAATTAGGTAAATTGTTTTTTATGTTCACTTATCCGATATATTTCATATTTTGGATACATGTTCTTTCTCATAAAGTGAATCCCGGAATAATTTTAAAGGTTTAATGGCTAAGTAAACACTGGGGGAACGGATGATACCCCCCCCTTAAATTAATAAAAGGCTTTTTACGCAGAATTATCTGATTTGATTCAAATTTTGATTGGGCGTTCATTATGATAAGGCGAAGTCCTGATTAACTGTGGATTATCCCCCGTTCATCGCTCTATACTTAGCCATTAAACCCTTAAAACTATTCAGGGATTCACTTTATCAGGAAGAACCTATATCCAAAATTTTAAATACCTTGAATAGTTGTGATAGAAAAAAAAATTATTTTATTTAAAGAGTGGAGGATTAATCGCCCGCTTCCCCTATTTAATTATCAAAAGAACCCCATAATTAATCAGAGATCCGCCTTCTTATAATGAATATAATCCAAAATTTGAAGCAAATCGGATGATTCTGCGTAAAAAGCCATTTATTTAATTTAACGGGGTTTATCCCCCGTTCCCCCTCTATACATAGCCATTAAACCCATAAAACTATTCAGGAATTCACTTTATGAGAAAGATCCTATATCCAAAATTTGAAATACATCGGATAAGTGTGCATAATTTTTTTTAATCTAATTTAAGGTGGGTATAGTAATCACCCGCCCTCCTTTTTAATTACCAATAGAACCCCATAACTAATCAGAAATACGTCTTATCTTAATGAACCCATGTCCAAAATTCGAAGCAAATCGGATAATTCTGCATAAAAAGCCATTTATTTATTTATTTATTTATTTTAAATTTTTTTATT
This sequence comes from Maratus speculifer, assembly GCA_964019185.1. Taxonomy (NCBI): domain Eukaryota; kingdom Metazoa; phylum Arthropoda; class Arachnida; order Araneae; family Salticidae; genus Maratus; species Maratus speculifer. Next base: position 455,843,082 of record OZ025290.1, on the reverse strand, counting down.
TTAAAGCCATTTATTTATTTAAAAAATAATTTTAATTTAAAAATTTAATAATAATTTAAATAATAATTTTAATAATAATAATAGTAATATATTATATATATATATATATATATATATAATAAATATATATAATATATATAATATATATAATATATAATAATATAATAATATAAAATAATATATAATGAATAATAATAATATAATGAAAATAAAATAATAATAATAATAATAATTTAATAATTTTAATAATAATTTTAATAATTTAATAATAATAATTTAAAAAATAATTTAAAAAAATATATTTAAATTTTTTTATTAAAGCCATTTATTTATTTTAAAACCATTTATTTCAAAGCCATTTATTTAATTTAAGAGGGGTTTCCTCCATCTCCACTTTATACTTAGCCATTAAATCCTTAACACTATTCCGGAATTCACCTTACCAGAAAGAACCTATATTTAAAATTGAAATACATGGGATAATTCATCATAAAAACATATTTATCTAGTTTGAGGGGTTGAATTGCTCCTCCCCCCCTTTATAATAAGCAGAAGAACCCATAACTAATCTAAGATTCGTCTTATCATAATGAACTTATGTCCAAAAATTTAAGCAAATCGGATAATTATGCGTAAAAAGCCATTAATTTAATTTAAGAAAGGTTATCCCCCGTTCCCCCTCTATACTTAACCCTTAAACTCCTAGAATCTCTTCAGGCATTTTATACTATACATAAGCCTTATCGAAAAGATCCTTTATGCAAATTTGACACACGTTGGATAATTCTGCGTAAAAACCCATTCATCTAATTGAGGACGGATGGGGGGGGAGTAATCGTCCCTTCCCAAAACTAATCAGGCAAGCGTCTTTTCAGGATGAAAGTATATCCAAAAATTGAACCAAAACAGTTAATTCAGCATGAAAAACCCATTTACCTAAACTATGAGCTCCCTCCCCGATCCCCCTTTCATACTTAACCAATGAATCCCCAAAATCAATAATAAATCCCCAGAATCAATTCCTTGTCACTTTTTTTCCAGTAACTTTTTTTCCTTGTCACTTTTTTTCCGCGTCACTTTTTTTCCGTGACACTTTTTTCCGCTTTTGTAGTTTAGGTCACTTTTTTTCCGATAACTTTTTTTCCGGTCACTTTTTTTCCGTTTACCGGAAAGTACACGAGGTGCCGTGATTGTCGATTCTTTGATAAATGTAGAAAATATTGCAAAAAAAGCAATCAAAGACAGCATTTCGAACCGATTTTTCCCAAGCAGGAGATTTGGGAACGAAAAAAGGATCATACTGATAAGGTAATTGTTTATAACTCAAATTCTAATAAAAGGAGCATAAAAAGACATCACACGACACCTCATACGTGCCTTCAAGAATCACCTCAGCAAGTTTCATGTTTCTACTTCAAAAAATGTGCCTGAAATTGTATCTGAAAATTTCGAGCTGGAAGCGTTTTTTCGAATAAACCATTAAACTCCTAGAATCTCTTCAGGCATTTTATACTATACATAAGTCTTATCGAAAAGATCCTATATGCAAATTTGACACACGTTGGATAATTCTGCGTAAAAACCCATTCCTCTAATTGAGGACGGATGGGGGGGGGGGGAATCGTCCCTTCCCAAAGCTAATCAGGCAAGCGTCTTTTCAGGATGATCGCATATCCAAAAATTGGACCAAAACAGTTAATTCAGCATGAAAAACCCATTTACCTAAACTATGAGCCCCCCTCCCCGATCCCCCTCTCATACTCAAGCAATGAATCCCCAAAATCAATAATAAATCGCCAAAATCAATTCTTTGTCACTTTTTTTCCGGTAACTTTTTTTCCTTGTCACTTTTTTCCGCGTCACTTTTTTTCTGTGTCACTTTTTTTCCGCTTTTGTAGTTTATGTCACTTTTTTTCCGATAACTTTTTTCCGGTCACTTTTTTTCCTAGATTCGCAAAAAACATGTGCTCGGAAATATGTTGCTAATTTAATGTCGGTGTAATCTTTTATTTCGGTTTTCAAAGGATTTAAGCATTAGAAATAAATCAATTTTGTTGCTTTATTAGAAGCAGAAGTTTAGTATAGCCTCAAAATTAACAAAGAAATAAAAGCTGTAGCTTATTTTTCTCTATTCTAAAAAAAGTAATTATTAATGCTGCCGTTCATATTTTTTTCCCCGCTTATTTTTAAAAAACTATTAGATAGAAAATTGTGAAAATTGGTATAAGATTGGTAGAGAAAAATTCAATAAATTCGCTGAAGCTGATTTATTAGCTGATATTAAGCTGAGAATTATTTTAAGCGCTTCTTAAATTTGAAATTAGTCAAGGTAGTTGCATTAAAAAAAGGTTTCTAGGATCAAAAATTACGTATAACAATTTAATAATCTTTCACAGACCTGACAAGTTTGCGGTGTGGAAATATTTTTTTAATTTGACTAATTTTATTTTACTTTTTACTTTTTAAATATTTTTATTTAAATATTCATTAATTGATTAGAAAATTATTCTATATAGTTAAAAAGTCTTTTTTTACTATTGTTGCCAAATGTAACAAATCGGAATTTGTATGTCAAACGTAGCAAATTTGTTGATGCACTAGTTCGTGCTATAACTAGTTTTATAAATATTCAGATCTTGATGCAATAAGCTGTTGAATTCTTATGAAAAAATCCACGAACACGAAATGTATTACGATTATATATGTATTGAATTCAGCAATACAAAAATAATAGGACTCCATTTAAAAAAACGTTATCACCATGGAAACTTAGAATCATTACCTATCATGGGGAATCTTTCAATTAATTGCGTATGATAGGATTTAACAGAAGGAAGAAACTTTATTAAGATCTTTTCAAGTTTTCATTCGATTTTCATAAACCTTTACACAAATCAACAAATTGCTGCTGCTCTAAATTACATTTTAAACATATTGTTTGGGTTTTTAAAAACTATTATATGTGAACAGGCGAGCAAACAGACTGTGGATCATATGACGCCTTTAGCGACTATAGGTGCTACATAATTATATAATTACGAACGCACTTAAGGGTGTATTCTAATCTAAACTGCTTATTTTCTGATTTAGTTTTAAATTCAGTTTTGCTCTCAAACGCATCCAACTGCAAATTTCCTTATTTAGAGATTACACAATGTAACATGCTCTCAATTTATTGATAAATGTGGAAAGTATTGCAAAAAATGCTGCCAAAATTGGCGTTTTGAACCCAATTTTCGGAAGCTGGAGAAAAAAAAATGGTCATACTGAGAAAATAATTGTTTATAAATCAAATTCTAATGAATTGAGCTAAAAATGAAAGCACATTGCCTTTTATACATCTCTTCTATAATTAATTCAAGAAATTTTATGATTTTACTTTTAAAAATGAGTCTGAAAATGTCCCAGTAAATTTCGATTTGTTGAGATTGGAAAAATATTTTTTCGAATATACCATTAAATTTTACAATTCCAATACCACTTGACAAGTTACTTATTTTTTGTTTAAGAATAATAGCACAAATGATAGTGTTGCTCTTCAATTATAAAAAAAAAAAAAAAAAAAAAATTACGAGTGAATATTAAAATAGAAAAAGCTATAAAGCTATAGTTGAATTATTGTGTGCTATAAGACTTATAGTATAGAGAAATTTAATCAAATTTAAAATGATAGTTTAAAACGCATAGTTTTAACCCTCCAAGCATCTTGCAAATGGGTAAAATTGTAATGTTGTTTTCTCTGCATTTTGTTTTAAATGCAAATAAAATATGATTATTTCAATATTACATAAAAAAATCTTTTTTAGGAATATAAATGTAATCCTTGAGAGTCTTAATCATTCTTCAATACTTTGAAAATTCATTAAATTTATAGAATTATAATATCTTAAAAATTGCTTATATTGCAGTGAAACCTGGAGCTTACTGTACGGAATATTACGGGACAAACGCTTAGAGGGTTAAAAAAAAAAAATTCTCTTGTCTTTATGAAATTCCGAGAAGCCGCAACATTGTTTATATATCCATTTTAGGCGAGCTGAATTTTAAATATTTAATTGATCTTATTTAATCCTCCACGAAAACAGCCGTTCTCTGTCGTGTCCATTTCTCTTACAAATGAAATGACGTGTTAAAGCTATTTATTTTAGATTTTTTCAATATGTGTTTTTTAGACGGATGTATTTTAAATGAAATGAGTGAAATGTTTACGTTTTAAATAAAATGAATGTGATAAGAATCATGGCTATCAGAACAATATTTATCGATTCATCACATGCGCACGAATAACATAAAAATACTGCTTTACCTTGCAATTGTTACAGCAGACTATCACTAAAATAGTTTATAAAATACATTGGTGTCCCCTCTCCAGAGAAAGACCGTTCCCAGGACTGAAAATAATGACAGAAATTTAAAATATCATGATAATATTTAGTATATATTTAAACTAAAATATTGTGATAATGAGGTTGGTTGATTTTTGTCGTCCGATTATCTACGCTAATGGGATATAGGACCAGGGGGAGTGCCCTCCGTGGGGGTCTTTCTAAGGGAACCTAACCCGTATTTACGCAAGTTTCGAAGAAAACCACGGAAAACTCCGAACGGTTAGGCCGACAGCCGCGATTGGGTTCGAACCCAGCACCTGCCGTCTACCAGTTGAGAGGTCCGAACCTCTCGGCCACTGGTTGTGATAATGAGAGATGTATTTACTGCTAGCTGTAACCACTGATCATGATTGGAAAGTAGGTGTCTTTTTTATAATATGCATTGTATAATAGGTTTATGTTACCAAGCGTGGTTTAACAAATACTTAACTTTAAAAGGTTTTTTATATTGGTTTTATCTCTTTAAAGAAGTCCCATTCCATACTCGAGTCTACAGCAAATGGGGTAAATTTGAACAAAGTTTTTTCTATTGTCTTACGGCATTTTCTGGTTATACCAGCATCCTGCCAAAATGCATGCTAACGTTCTATTCATTACAATCCTGAATGTACAAAGTACTTTTTCTCCCTCTCTTGTAATTACGTCAATGATTCTCTATTTATTCAAAGCTAATCTATTTTTTTTTCTTTTTTTAAGAAATATTATTTAATCGTAACCTTGCAAAACTTAGCGAATATTTTAGCAATCTGTATAATTTGGTGAAATTGGTCGACAGAATAATTAAATAGTACTGGGAAAGCTCACATACTATATGAGCGAAGGCATGGGTTAAAGCTAGTGTATTATATAAATAAAAATATATAAATATAATACAAAATATAATAAAACTTTAATATGTAATTTTATAATAATAATAATTTTTATTATATAATGTATAAATTATTCTATGTAGTTAAAATTATTATTAATCAAATTATATATAATCTAAAAAAATAAACACTATAAGAGATAGATTCGGAGTTTGTTGATACTCCCTCCATCCTCCAGAAGAAGAAGAACAAGGGAAACTGAATTAAAAAAATACATTTAAATACCTAGTGTTTATATTCTAATTCTCCATATCTTCTAAATTTTTTTTTCATTGAGGCAATGACACATTTTGAAATAATTTTTAAAGCTCCCCCCCCCCACACACACACACACACTCAATCTCAGTCACGAGAGAGCAAAGGAGGTTCAATTTTCAAAAAATCAGCTCAATCTAGAATTTATTTTCTAAGATTAACCATGTACGAGGGTGGTTCAATAAGTATTGTCCCTAGTATAATATGAAGTGTTTTATTTCGATGGTTGATGTGAAATATCCAAACCCATTTTTTTAAATGTCTATATGCTCGATTTCAGAACCGTAGCTGCTATATTCACATAGTTTTGGATTGAGCGGTAAAAAGAAGGGGGGGGGGGGTGAAAGGCTGGTTTGGAGCTTATAGGAATAGCTTTCTGACAGTGGATCAGACGTGGCTACTGTTGTTCGAATGCGAGTATAAATACATAAAATGCGAGATATAAATATATAAACAACTTGCCCACGAAAAAATTGAAATGTTAATGTTAAACTTATTAGAACATCCTTCTTAAATACTAACTTTTATTTTAATAGCTTTTTTTTTCTCATTTCTTTGCTTAGAATAATTGAAGTTGAATTCTAACTGGGTATTTCAGCTTACATTTTCGATTTTGATTGCTGATATTTATATAAACTTAATTTCACTTTTAGTACTGGTTTCAAAAGAAAATACATTGCAACGAAAAAAATCGAGCTCAGCTATGCTCAGAAAAAAAGTAAAACATATTAAAATGAAAACAAAAATTTAAAAAAAAAAAGAAAAAAGAAAAGAAAAAACTTCTCCAGGTTTAACATTAGTTTGCTATTTTTATTTTTATTTTTTGTTATTTCATTTACATGTGTACTTTTGTATTAAACGAAAAAAATGTCATCATTTTGCCCTTCGCATTTCATTGACCAGAACCCCCCCCCCCCCCATATGTTTCTACTCTGCATGCACAAGAAGAAAAACATATCTATATATAATCCGAGCCGAATTCGTTATTTAAAATTTATACTATATTTGAATATTAAAGAATAAAGATATGTTCTTATTTTTATATAAAACATTAAAATTGGTATAGGAGATGTAACTGAAGATCGCTTTTCATAATTGAAGATTTTTTGTTATTTCAGGTTGTGGTTCAAATCATTTTCTCGAGTTAGGATCAAGTTGTGGTTCCATCTTTCTATCTATCTATATCTATCTACCTATCTATATATATGTATACAGATATTATCCGATTCTGGTCAGGGGGATATAAATAGAATTTTCGGGCTCGAGTCGTATACATTTTGACCAATGCAAGACTTTAGTTGTATCCCCTCCTCTTAAAATTTGACTTTCAATGTAAATTTTAAGTAAAAACAAAAAGTACAATAAAAATTCCATGGAAAATTATTTTATATTGTGGATAAATTTAAATTGTTACTGCCTAAAAATAAATAAATTACGCTCTTGCATATCAAAAATAATTATTTACAAAATTAATTTATTAATCTTTATACTTTTAAAATTATCCTCAATATCTGTTTGCTTTTAAAATTTTGGTTTATGTTTCTGCATTGCATTTTTAAGTATTTTATAAGTATCCTAACAAATAAAAAAATATATTGTTTTTATAAAAAATCTTTTTTTTTATTATTTAAATCTGTTTTTATTTTTATTTATTTATTTATTTATTTAAATGCATTTAAACACTGAAAATCTATCAAGAACTGCAGGTTTTTAAACGATTAATTTTTTAATTACTAATATAAGCTAGTAATAAAAAAATATCATTATTATTACAAATTAATGAAGACACGCAACATAGTTAGTACATTAAATTTTTCTAACATATATCTTTTAAATGTTTTGTACTATATTTTTTGAAATGTAATATTGTGGAGATGAATGAATAAAAATCCTATTTTAAATGATAAACATTTGGCCTAAATTAAAGTGACAATTACAACAAATGATTTAGCATATTACTTTTTTCACAAATAAATAAAAATAAATAAATAAAACAGTTTTAAATGAATCCAATCAAAATGAATTGTAATTAATAATTATAAGAAAAACGTAAGATGTGTCATAATGTTTTCTGACATAATTGGTTTCAATCATTAAATTAAAAAATAAAGAAAATTTGTTTTTAATTATTATTTGCGTTCAGTTGCATTCAACTAACATTTTTATTTTACAACATATATCCAACATACAGTACATAATTATCAACATATTTCCCAGAAACTACCCCTCTACCGGACATTCCTTCTGTCGAACGGGGAAAGCAAACATCTACCCCCCGAAAGGATTCCCTGAATGGACTCTGGACTGCTGCATCGCCCTGTTTTCCACTTTCGCCGAATGTCAATCATTCTCTCATCCTATCAATTAAGTACTCCCGTTAGAAAAATGCCTAAATAGTTTGTTACTTTAAACCCGAAAACGATTAGGAGGGGAAAATACAAGGGGTCATACTGGAGTTGCATATTGCCAACGCTCAGTTCTTGATCCCCATGAAAGAGTGATTTAGGAATTCTTTAAGGAAAAAACGTTTGTGCTGTTTATGATGGTATAATTTATTTCTCAAAGATAAAAAAATAAAAAATAAGACTTATTTGCGTTGTGTCCGATATAAATTCTTCAAGGCAAGAATTATATTAAAATATAATGAAATTCTTAAAATCGGAAAATTTTCTCACAACAATGAAACAACCTCAAAAGAAAGCCAAGAAATAGACTTTAAAAATCAGCTGGTAAACAAAATAAAATCCAATCCAACCGCACCAATTACAAGGATTTATTAGTAAATGAAAAATAGGTATTTTTAAGTAATTTGTAAAGACATTTAGCTAAAGGAAATCTCTTAAAATATAGCACTTGAATCCAATACATGTAATCCTTGTAAAATTAAACATTAAGTTACCTCTGTTTATATGTAAAGAAAAAATGCATTTTACTTCTTTATCATATGAGGAATTTAAAACTTAATTGTTCCTGAGTTTGTGAAAAGTTTACTGCAGTTATTTCTTAATTCACTTTCAGTGCCCTTTTCCTAGAAAGAAATACATTAACCTTATAATCAATGATTAGTTCAACTATAAAAAATGTTGTTGGGCTCATAATTTTTTTTCTCTCTCTCTGACGCAGAAAGATAAATTGGTTCATATTTACATTGTAGATACAGTCTAACCTCTGAATAAGGGACAAATGTGGGACCGTAACTTTCGTCCCTTAATTAGAGGTGTCCCTTATTCAGAGTTTTGATTGTTATTTTTGATTAATCGTTCAGAAGGATATAAAAATAACAAATCATTAAAGGTGAAGTTTAAATGTACCCAAAGTGTATGAATTACATTAGTGAGATAAAAGGAATTTAGGGAATTAAAAAATTAAAATTTTTAATTGATTACTAAATCATTAAATTATTTGTAGAATTATTGATTTTTATTTTATATACAAATTCTGTAGATGCTAAAGGATTAAAGCATTTAAAAAAATTATCTCGAAGTAATCAAAAATAATTGTTTTGCAAATTTCAATTTTTTACTACAAATCTTTCAAGTGTTCATTTACTACACTCATAAATTTTAGTTCTTCATTATCAGGAGCATTTACAAAAAAAGTATTCAACTGCTGTGCTCAGCTAGTGGGAAACCTTTTGACATATTTACAAATTCATTTTTTAACGGAAAGTTATAAAACTGGACTGCCTGACTGTGGAAGCGATTTGTAATCGAACTGAGTTTTCACTTTTTTGGTAAATAAATTACCTATTGAGTTATAAGCGATTTTGATCATGTGACAAATACGTTTATCACCCTTCCTGAGTAGTTATTCTTCTTTCGTGTAGAAATTCGGTTCAAAACGCCCACTTTGACAATATTTTCTATAAAGTCTATTGCATATGTCCTCAAAAAATGAAAAAAAATAACAGTTCGATTACATATTTCTGAACAACAACGTCTGCTAGTTTCGTGCATTTCCGAATAAAAATAAATGAAAACTTATGTCATAAAAGTTGCCCTTTTGGATTTGAGAACAGCAGAATGGCATCTATTAAGTTCTATGTTTCGTACTTTACTTTTATTCTCCACTTTCAGAACCATCCTGAAAATTTCCAACATTACTTTCAATGGGGAAAAACGCACTGATGTCAAATCAGAATTGTGGGTAAATAAATAATCTTCAATTGTGTCGTATGCCGCTGTATCCACATGACTGTCTGTCTGTTTGATAAATTCACAAAAATCTGTATTTTCATTTTCATCACAGACATATTTCATTAACTGAAATGCAAAAACCAGTCCCTTTGATCATCTCATTTTCAACTGTCCCTTAAATCGAGTGTCCCTTATTCAGAGGTAAGTACATTACATGTCCTATACCAAGGGACTGGGACCGGAAGTTTTGTCCCTTGAATAGAGGTGTCCCTTATTCGGAGTGTCCCTTATTTAGAGGTTTCACTGTACTATGTTTCTTATTAAACTGTAATAATAATTCCATTTTATGCTATGAAAAGTACAGGATGGTGAAAATTTTGAGTGTATAACTTGGAGCAAAATTGAGCATCATGTTGGTTTTATGTGTACAAATAAGATGAGGAATTGTTTAAACACCTATTTTAGGTACAGTTTAGTATTTCTACAAAACTGTGAAAGAGACTCAAAAATAAACTAAATTTTGAACGAAATTTCATTTGAATTTTCGGAACAGAAATTTATTTAGTGACCTTCGAATTGTTTCCAGGGGGGGGGGTCAAATTATTTTAGGGGGGGCTGAGCATAGCGCCCCCTTAGCTACGGGCCTGGTTGGTAGTCCCAAATTCATATTGTTTTGCTTTCTCATGGCAAATACGAAGATGAAACCACACACTCCATTTGTAATTCCAAAGTATTTGGGACCTGATGATTCTGCTTTGGTTCTACAAATTCCATTTGTATTCATATTATTCTTTGTTCCTTTCATATTCAGTGTGATATAAGATATTAAATTCAATAGTTAATTTCAAATGGTTAATATTGTTTACTATTAATGGTCTTATATACATATATATATTCCAATTTCTTGACCTCTAAAATATATAACCTATACCGTTCTGTTTGCAAACGTGAAGTTTAAGGATAATTCCTCAAGTATTTCGTTAAATATTTAACAAAATGTTTAAAATCCCAACTGACCGATCATCATTGGACATATAGTGTATATACAGCTATACCACACCCTACATTTTATAGTTTTTTAGCTCACAGGCTATCAAAGTTTGGGAGCTTATGTGCCCGTCCGTTCTGTATGTGCGTATGTGCGTAACGCGATAACTCATGATAAAAATATCTGATTCACTTAAAATTTTGGATATATGTATATTCTGATAAGGCGCTTCCCTTATTAGTTTTTGGAATTCCTTCGAAATGTATGACAGGGGGAACGGGGGCTAATACCCCTCCATTTAATTTATATAAATGGGTTTTTCATGCAGAATTATCAGTTTTCATTCAAAATTTAGATGTAGGATCATTCTGATGGGGCACTTTCGTGATTAGTATTAAGTGTCCATTGGATAGAGAGGGGGGACGGAGAGCTCATGCCCCTCCCCTTAATTGATATAAATGGGTTTTTCCTGCAGAATTATCAGTTTTGTTCAAAATTTTTATACGATAAATCATATCCCTCATTAGTTTAAGGGGTTCAATGATTAAGTATAAAACGGGTAAATGGAGGGAGCTTCCCCCTCCCCTTAATTTGTTTTTCGAACGGAATTAACCCTTGAGAATATAAGGCTTAAATATACTATTAGTATGCGTAGCCTGTGAGCTCAATGCCATCAGTTTAACTGGGCAATATTCTTTTTATTTCACTTATTATTCATTCAGAAACTATTTTTTAAAATAATAATACGTATATTTATTGTACGGAACACTCTGAGCGCGAGTAATACTCGCTCTTAAGGGTGTATTCGAAAGAACGCTTTTCCACCTTCAAGAGCTCGAAATTTTCTGATACAATTTCAAACACATTTTTAAAAGTAGAAATATGAAACTTGCCAAAAGGGATTTTTGAATACATGTATGAGGTGCCGTGTGATTTCCTTGAATCTAGGAAAAAAAGTGACCGGAAAAAAAGTTATCGGAAAAAAGTAACATAAACTAGAAAAGAGGAAAAAAGTGACATGGAAAAAAGTGGCAGGATAAAAAGTGACAAGGAAAAAAGTTACCGAAAAAAAAGTGACAAGGAATTGATTTTGGGGATTTATTGTTGATTTTGGGGATTCATTGGTTAAGTATCAGAGGGGGATCGGGGGGGGGCTCATAATTTAGATAAATGAGTTTTTTATGCTGAATTAACTGTTTTGGTTCAATTTTTGGAAATACGTTGATACTGAAAAGACGCTTGCCTGACTTGATTAGTTTTAGGAAGGGACGATTACCCCCCCCCCCCTCTCATCTGTCCTCAATTAGATGAATGGGTTTTTATGCAGAATTACTTTTTTATATTAATTTCGTTGAAAGAAAATCTTTATTTAAAAAGTATTAATCGAAATTGTTTTTTAAACTAGGCTAAAATAGATGTTCAGCGAAAGAGTATTTTCGAGATTGCCCACCCCCGCCGACACACACACACAAATATATATATGTATATAATACAATATGCATCATTTAAACGCATGAAAAAATGAATTAAAAGGAATATAATCAAAACCAATATACATTTAATGTTAGTCATAAATCATTATATTATATCTTTATATTTTATGACATTGTATCATTATATGAAATTATTAGATAATAATATTGCAAACTTATAATGGAATTTCCTATGCGCAACACAGCAATTATCCTAGCTAATTATATATATACTCTGGTTTTTTTGAATTAATAAATTATTATATAATCATCTTTTATAAATCAAATCCAAAATAAGTATTAATGTTTTCAAATTATCTAAATCTCAGGAAGCAAATAATAGATGTGTGCAATAAATAAAATAGCCATTGAAAAATAACGACGGTCGTAAATGCATTTAATTTTTAACAGTCCCCTTTTTTCGGCTTAAAACTTTTCGTCTTTTAAAGGAAGTCACGCGCCATTCATTAGTAGGAACCATCAAGAAACAGCATGAGGTAAGAGGGTTCAGAGAGGAAGGAGAATTCGGCGAAAGTGGCATGAATCATTATTTCTTGCTAAAGTATCCCATAGATCATAGTGTTGTTACTGTTTCTGAAGTACTTAAAAAAGTAAAATAAATAGGCTTCGTCCCATTCTTACATACTAAGTACATACACAATTTCAAGTCTCTATCTCAATTTGTTCGGGAGATAGAGCGTTTACTGACACACAGGCAGACGGACGGACGGACAGCAAATTTTTTTGTAAAAATATGTTTTTAGGAATCTCTAGTGTCTGAAACGTGTAAATCCGCTAAAAAAATTACTTCGATTTTCAAAACGATTGCAAAACTTACCCTATACTACGTATGATGGGTAAGTAAATTAATCAGTTTTATTCCCCTTTTCCACACAAAAAATGTGTTCCACTAATAATTATGAATTTTGAAAGAAAATCTTCATTAGTATATAATTTATAACTTATTAATTAGCATAAGTACAAAATATTTCTCATTCATTTTAAATGTGACGTCATTATTTATCGAGCTCCAATAGTTCCTGATATCCATGTCCCTTGTATTTTTAACGACTACTATAAAGTAGAGCCACTAGAATTATAAAGTACCTGTTTTATTTCAACAATGACGTCATATTTTTCCAAGTGAAATATTTCATTGAAAATATCATTTCCTATTGTCCTTTTCACTGCATACTTTACAAAATGAATATTTTAGTGCACTTTGTTGATGCATATAAATTTGAACAGGGTGTAATATCGTTGACAGGTGAATGAATATTTTAGTGCACTTTGTTGATGCATATAAATTTCAACTGGGTGTAATATTGTTCACAGGGTGTAATATCGTTAAAATTCAATTGAAACGATTTTTCCACATAATGCCGTAATGTAAAGAAATTTTTGACAATCTCTAAAAACAAACTAATCATGGTAGAAACATCATTTTCAGTAGGTATCTGTGTTAAGGTAAATGTTATTAAAGTACAAAAATTTCATGGCTACTCGGATTGCTATGAAATTTACTAAAGTTAGAAAGCGGCAAGATGGACAGACAAACCGAAGGCATAATAACTTTTCAACTTTCTTGGAAAGTGTTAAAAAATAGAGTGAAAAATATATTGATTAGTATTTATATTTTCCGTCTTTTTCCAAAAAAAAAAAAAAAAAAAAAAAATTCTTTTAATAATTATGAGTTTTGAATAAAAATTTTCATTTGTATGTAACTTATAACTTATTAATTAGTATAAGTAAAAAATTTGCTCATTCATTTTAAATCTGGCGTCATTATTTATCTAGCTCCATTAGCTACTGATATTCATGGCTCTTGTATTTTTAACGACTACTATAAGGTACCTCTTTTATTTCAACAATGACGTCACATTTTTCCATGTGAAATATTTCATTAATAATATTATTCCTTTTCATTCAATTTTTTATTTCTAATTATGCCGCCATTTTCGACAGAAAAATTCTTGTTAATGAAACAAATATACAAGTTTAATATATAACAAAAAATACTATCTTTATTTCTTTTTAAACTATGACGTCATACTTATTTTCTTTTAATTTTTTTTATTTTCATTTTTTTTGCACGGAAATTGCTCAGTTGAAAATTTACTGACGCTGAGAAATTATCATTCCAAATTTCTATTTGGTTGACAACAAGAAAGGAAAATGGTTAAAATTTACCTAAAAAATGCCTATTGATTCTGTATGAAAAATAATGAAATTTTGAATTATTAAGGAAAATATTTGAATAAAATGAATAAAACATAGCCTATGTTCATTTCCGGGCTATAATTTATCTATAAGCAAAGCTTCAAAGTCATTAATCCATCCGTTTTGAAGCCAATTTCATTCCAACTTTCGGACACACTATCACATTTATAATATACTAGCAGCCCGCCCTCGCTTTGCTACGGGTAGAGCAAGTCGCCCAGTCCCGTGCCACTACTGACACCGGAAATTGTTACTGACACTTCATCCCATTAAATTCAACTACTAAAACATTACCCTTCTTTTAGGTAGTCGGGTAAAAAGTAGCCTATATGTTGATCTAAGGTCTCAGATACCTTCATACAAAATATCATAAAAATCGATACATCCGTTCTTGAGTTATAAATGGTGTAAGGAACCCGACTTTGTTTTATGTATATACATTATAATCAATAGTATTCGCAGAGCACGCGGTGTAAGGATTTTTTAAGGTCATTTTTATACACTTTGGGTTACATTATTGGCATTTTAGTAAGAATCTCTTTTTTTTTTTTTTTTTTTTTTTTTTTTTTTTTTTTATAATATAATATAGCCTATGTTCACTGAAAATAGTGTAGCTTTCAGACGGTGAAAGAAATTTTCAAATCCGTCAAGTAGTTTCGGAGCCTATTCAAGTCAAACAAACAAAGAATCAAATCTTTACTCTTTATAATATTAGTATAGATAATCAATAGTATTCGCAGCGGACGCGATGTAAGTTAATTTTAAGGTCATTTTTCTACACCTTGGGTTGCATTATTGATATTTTAGTAAGGATCCTTTTTTTTTTTTTTTTTTTTTGACAAGTCTATTTTTTTTTATTTCGTCAAGACCTCTACACTAAAAAAGTACCAAAGAAACAATTTAAAAAATAAAAAACAATAATAACATGAAAATAAGCACGATAATTCAGAAAAAAAAAACATACAGTCGGCTCTCGTTAATTCGAACCCGTCGGGACCACAAGAAATGTTCGAATTATCGGGAGTTCGAATTATGGAAAGTATGAAATGAAAACATGCTTAATATGGTCCTCTTACAAAGGAATTAATGTTATAGTGTTTTTTTTTAACTTATTTCGTCTGTTATCATCAGAATATGACTTAATATTAAATTAGAATGTATAAATACGTAAACCAATTAAGTGATTAGAAACAAGCACAATGGAAGAAAATTTTTAAGCGTCACTGATGGACAGAAGAGGCGCTAAGAAAGTGGATGTCAAATGTATGGGAAAGAAAGTTATTCAAATGGTCTGAAATTCGTGAGAAAGAAAGGAAGAATGAAAAATCGGAATTCTCGTTAGTTCGAATTAAACGAAGTCAAGATAAAATGAATTCGAATTAATGAAAATGTTTAACGTTATTTTGCCATTGAAAATTTCGGGACTTCATGTTTAGTTCGAATTAAGCGAAGATTCGAATTATCTGATTTCGAATTAACGAGAGTCGACTGTATTTTATGCAAAAGTTACATGTTTTCTTGAAAATATCTAAAAATTAATCATAACATAAAATATAAGGCTGCGGGCAAACAGCATTATTTTTTATTACACTAAAAGAGCAATAAATCTTTCTTTGTTTCCGAACGGTACAAAAGCTTGGTAGTTTTGAAACATCTTTAAATGATTTTTGAGGGACTGACTCTACCGAATTGACAAAGGAAGGGAAAGTTTATCTCCCCCATCTTCAGTCGTAAAGCTGTCAACTGATTTCGAGTTCGATTTCTGTCTTGAAGTTCAGATTCAGTGCACTGAAATAGCAATTTATAGGGGAGACTAAGGTACAATGGTCCACTTTTGTAAATTTTGACTGTTTATTCATAAAGTATTGATTTTTTTCTTTTGATAAAGTACATGCATGTTACCTATACATTAAAGTTTATACTGCATCCACTCAAAAATAATAATTATGCATACTTTTTTTTAAAAAAATTTTTAAATAGCAAATAACAAAGTGGACCATTGTACCCCAATGCCGGGGTACAATGGTCCAGAGCATGGGGCTCTATGGACCACTTGTAATTCGAATAAAAATATATCAGTGTAGTTCATTTTTTAACAATAAGAAAGATAAACTATAACAAATTTGTTTATTCACATTTTATTATTCATTTTTATTTGTTTATTCAGATTTTATTATTATTTTTTATTTGTTTATTCACTCTTTTAGCTCTAACTAAAGTAACATTTTTTTTCTTAATTTTTTTTTATCATTAAGTCATTATACCGGTCGCAGATTGAACAATTAGGTTTATTATCTTCTACAATACATTTTAAAGCCTGTTCCACAACTTTATGTGGCACAGAACCTCTATTGGTTTTCCTAGGCTTGTTTCTTGGCATTGCTAAAAGAAATATGAAAAATGACATATAATCTTTTTGTCCAATGATGCCACTTAAAGTTAAATATAAACCTTTATAATAAGAAATATATATATATCTAAATATATGACTAAGGAAAAAATATAATAAATTTTTCCTGTCTACTTTACATCATCTATATTTTTTTTAATGAATTTTACCTTATTTAATTATTACATCCAGACACAAACTAATAGGTAGATATATTTTTGTTTTTCTCATTTTATTATTTTATTTAAATATAATTCATTATGGATGCATGTATACATAAGTGCAGGAATATTAAATTAACAAATCATGTGAAATTAAAAAAAAAAAAACCCTCAAATGCACAAAATGTTTTGTTTGCTAATTTTGGTGTTCAATTTGGGTTAATTTTTAAATTTGAAAGCTTTTATTATATAGATAAATATTTCAAAAATGCATTTCACAACATGAATCATTAATTAATTCACACACAGAAATAAAATAATTTATTAATTCTTAATTTGGGCTAATTTTAATGTTTGAAAGCATATATTATGCAGATAAATATTTCAAAAATGCATTACACAACATGAATCATTAATTAATCTACACGCAGAAGTAAAATAATTTATTAATTCTGAATTTCACATATAATATTTAACTTTTAAAAACATAAGATAGAAAACTAGGGTACAATGGATCATGGTCCATTGTACCCCAGTTTCTGATGGTCCATTGTACCCCATATGGAAGTTTGACAAAAACTTGATGATAAAAAAAGAAATTTAGAATTCTATTATTTTAGCTATAATAAATATAATGTATTGTCTTACCTTTTTATTTTGTCACACAATATCTTTCAAATTACAAATCTGTAATAAATAAATGAAGATATGTTTCACTGAAAATATTTACTTTTGCCTTACTCCCCCTGTGTCAAATCAATTATCAAGCATAAAATGGCTAAAATGTCAGCTATGCACATGGTTTCAAACTTCTTTTTACTACTTCATGACTGTCATCTATATACTAAAATATGAAGCTTTCAAAAACAGAATCAATATCAAAAATAGGGGGTGGACCATTGTACCCCGTGGTCCATTGTACCCCAGTCTCCCCTACATCAAAGCGCCGATAAGAAAGATAAAAAATAGCGACGCCTGACCGAAAGAAGTTAGTGCTATATGTGCCTGGCCCTTAAGCGTAAAATTTTAAAGTACAGTGTTTTCAGTATCGTAATTCTGAATGTTTCTGGTAAACAGACTGAAATTTTTTTTAACTAATGAAATAAAATGATAAATATGAATGATAAATAACAAATGATAAATATTGTCTATATTCTATAACATCGTTATAAAAGCGCGAGAAGCTGGTGTATTTTAAAAATTATACATTTTCCAAGCTGATTTTAAAGTATGTAATTAATAGAAAGAAGTTTTTTCATTATTATCCTAATAAATCATCAATGATGACACGAGAAATATATTCCAGATTAAAAGCACGAGGTAGAGAAAATAAAATAATAATAGTAAACAATAATAATAGTAATACTTAATAATATTAATAATAATAATATGTTATAATACAGACATTTAGTGACCTTTCCTACATGAATCCCATTTGTTTTGAATAAAAATGGCATGTGGGAGCATATATCATGAGGTCGTAAATTAGGAATTCTTGCGAAAAAACAAATGTGTTCTAGCACTGACTTAAGTTTCAATCTACTGTGACGTCATCAAAATGGCGTACCGGGATATATATCAGGGGGATGTTAATCAGGATTTCGTCGAAAGTAAAATGCTTTAGCACCGGATTTAAGTCCCCCTGATTTAAGTCCTCATCTACTCTGACGTCAGCAAAATGACGTATAGCGGGATCTTAATCAGTGGGACCTTAATCAGGGTCTCGACGAAAGTAAAATTCACTGTGACTGGATTTAGGTCCCGGTCTGATAGCGGGATGTATATCAGTGGGACGTTAATCAGGGTTTCGTGAAAAGTGAAATGCTCAAGCACTGGATTTATATCCCGGTTTCTTGTGACGTCAAAATGACGTATAGGGGATCTTAATCAGTGGGACCTTAATCAGGGTCTCGACGAAAGTAAAATTCTCTGTGACTGGATTTAGGTCCCGATCTGATAGCGGGATGTATATCAGTGGGACGTTAATCAGGATTTCGTGAAAAGTGAAATGCTCAAGTACTGGATTTATATCCCGGTTTCTTGTGACGTCAAAATGACGTACCGGGACCTTAATCAGTGGGACATTAATCAGGCGCCTCGTTTTATTGACTATATTTACATTATTTTCACGCCTCTATTTTTAAAAAATAAATTTCATAGTGCATTTCTCTTGCAAATGTCTCTAAAAGTATGTTTTTTTTTTTTTTTTTGAAAAAGTGGTTTTAGGTAAGCATTAAAAAATATTGGTACTACTAGTCCAATCCCGTCGACCCGGGATTATCCCGTCGTTTGGGTTATCCCGTTGAACAAAAAATTATCGCCAAATTAAAAGATTAAATGCCAATAAGGGATGATCGTGAATGTCACATTCAGTGACATTAAATACGATTCACGTGTTTAAAATGTCATTAAGTGATTTTTATTTCGTTTTTTTATTTGAATTTTTATTAATATTCTACTATTTGCTTTTTCGTTATTTAAAATAAAAATTATGTCAATTTGTATAATTTGGCTATTACTTTGGCGATTTGTATAATTTGGCGAAATTGGTCGATGGGATACGAAAATAGTACCAAAATATTCATCTATAATCGAAACTTTGCGATCCCCCCATGTATTCATCATATTTAGTATTTCTGAATGGTGACATTTACAAATGATTCTTTTTGTCAGGTCAACTGGGCAATGCTTGAAGTGCATTTATAACACTGCTGGATGGAACTGTGAGAGATGTTTGCCAGGATACTATGGTAGTGCACTAACACTCCCAAAAGGCGGATGTAAAAGTAGGTATTGGTTCTGCATCTTTTCTGGTATATTTTGAATTAAAAAAAAATTTCTAATCTTAATAAAATCGTAAATTTTATTATTTGCTTTACTTTAAAAGATTGGAATATAATTGTGGAAGTAATAAAATTGTAAAAATTAAAAACTAAAAAATATGTTACAATTACTCACAAGGAAGGTCTCCATACGGGCATACTCCAAAAAAAATCTGAAAAATTTACAATATGTTCTTCTCATGTGGATATATACGTTTATAAAATTTTTTTTGGCGGAACCTCCATACAGCGTCCGTAAAAAAATAATAAAAATTTCGTTATTTGGCGATTTATCATTGGTTGGCGATAGAATGCAGTTTGAAAAAATACTTTTTTTATGTCGAATACGCTTTAAGAACAAAAAAGTTTCAAGTTGAACTTGTTTCGGTAAATATAATTTAAATAACTTTAATTTTGCCAGTTTTAGTTTGTTTTAAGTATAATTTTGTTATATCTATATTAATAAGTATTTATATTCAAATTTAACCATCAAAATTTGCGATTTAAAGCGAAATTCATAATTTAAATTCATTAAAACTGTTTCAAGCTCAAATTGATCATTGTGAAGTCAATTTCGTTGCTATGGAAACATCTGGTTTTTAACTTTGAATACCCTTAAATATATGAAAATTCTTTTACTATGAATTTTTTGTATATGAAAATATTTTTCCAGTGATAAATTAAAAACTACAGCAACAAACAATGTATATATAAATATAATTGGGTAAATATTATATTAAACTCTTTCATTGTTTAAGTTTAAATTCATTAAATACTATTTATGCACATTCTAAAAATGTAGCAGTTTTCAGTTGCATTAAATCATTTGCTTTTGGCGAGGAAAAGTGCTGCTCGCCAAATCGCGTGATATTCACGCCAAATATTCGAAAGTTTTTTATTTATTTACATAATTTTTATTGTGATTCCGCCACTAATTTTGTCTGATCCATTATTACATACATAAGTAGTTTAATTAGCATTTTTATTTTTTTGAAAAGTTTCTGAGTATGCCCAGTATGGAGACCTTCCTTGTCAGATATACAAGTAACAAATTATATAAATAGATTTACAATTAAAAATGCAAACTTTTCGGCTAAGTTTTAGCCCCTCATTAGTGCAGAAACATCCAAATGACTAGAAAACTACGTGTCATGGTTACAATTAATAATTACTAACAGTTAAACTTGCCGATCGTAAACGTACTTACAAATCTAGAAACTTGCAGTCTAAACTTGTATAGCAGTCTTTGGATACCGATCATAGCCCAGAAGCTTTTGCTTATTAAGGCGGAGGTTAGGACGGAGTTCATGACGTCAGATCACCTGACCTCCACCGATCCAATCCTTTTAGAAAGCTGTCCTGTCAAGGGGCGTTAAAACAAGAGCTGCCTCTGCCGATTGGGTAGGCCTTAAATCACATTATATGATGTTATGAATTCCGTCCTAATAACTAAGAGCTTCCTAAGCCCAGATTTCGCAAATATTACAGTTATCAGATCCATTTGCAATAACGTTAAAAGTAAAGTTTGGTTCACTCATAAGCATATTTTGCTGATCATCCTGAGCAATTTCATCTGAATACATAGCGTTGTTTTAATATGGTTCTGTTTATTACTTACCCATCATACGTAGTAAAGGTTAAGTCTTGCAATCGTTTTGAAAATCTAAAAAGAAATTTTGACGGATTTACACGTTTTAGACACTGGAGATTTCGAAAAACATATTTTTAGTAAAAAAAAATTGCCGTCTGTCTGTCTGTATGTCTGTCTGTAACGCTCTATCTCACGAACAAATTGAGATAGAGACTTGAAATTTTGTATGTACTTAGTATGTAAGAATGGGACGAAGCCTATTGAATATCAGCAACCTCGATTATCCGGAACTATTTTTTCCGGATTCTCGAAAAATTAGTTCTGATGAAAGGTACGTAAAAATTTTGAATTTTTTTATTTTAAGGAATGCATGTAAAAGGCAATAAAAAAAACACAAATTTTGCATAAAGAACGAAGTCGATCGGATTATTAGTTTTCGAAATATTTGTAATCTTGTTTTCCACACTTTTCGATTTTTCATGATCCTGTATTTCATTCAAATTTCAATTCAGAGATATATTTTAATTTAAAATGAGACGCTTAATCTGACGCAGCAAATTGTTAGTTAATATGATTATTTTTTTTGGCGTTATAAGGATGTTTCTTTTACGTAGCTTGGTACTTCTTGAGTAGTTTGGCGTTTTATATAATTTGTTGAAATTGGTGCATCAGCAATTCATTAATAGAGTATTACTATGCGTATTAACAACATTTAAATTTAGTTTTGGAATGAAATACATTGTATAAATAGTTTTCACATATTTTATTTTCATATGCATATAAATGATAGGTAAGTATTACGATGGCCTCCAACGACTAGTTTTATCTGATTTTGACTGTTAGCTATTAACTATAACCATGATGTTTAGTTTTCTTGTCCTCTGAATGATATAGTACTGATGAGGGGCTAAAACGTAGCCCGAAAAGTTTGCATTTTTAATTATATATGTATTTATGTAATTTTTTTTTTATTCTATGTCTAATGAATTGTACCATATTTTTAAATTTTTATTTTGTATATCAGACATTAAACTTTTACAGACATTAGTTGTTTTAATAATAAAATTTTACTTCTCTTGAAATTTATTAGCAATTTACTTGATGTTTTTCAGGATTACTGGTTTAAAGTGAGCCATCATTAGGGTTTTTAGGGTTTTTTGTGAAATAAGTTGTCCAAATAAATATATATTTAACTTCTTGATTTTCTTGGCTCTAAAATATTTTTCGATCCTTGCTTCGTATATTTTGATCATTGTCATGACAAAATTTTGCTTGGTATAACATTTATAGGCTAAAAAGAAAAACTACATGCTTAACTTGGACATCACTGGTGGTTTTACCTTATTTTTTTTGTAATTTTTTAGTTGTATGCTTGATTGCAGGAGTGTATTTTTAAATTTTGTATATCAGACGTTAAACATTGTTTAGTTATAACAGATGCAAATTTCTAAAGTGAGTGAAAAATGTCCGAGCCAGGATTCGAACCAAGGATGTATTGGCTAAAGCCGCCTATGCTCTTCCAACTGGGCCATCCCGGACACGAACTCTGGAGGACTGTCATCCAATTAACTTCAACGACTCGGACTTTTTTCACCCACTTTGGAAATTTGCATCTGTTGCAATTAATAATTTACCCATTGAATCAGGGTTCTCGCTGTCACTCGCCATTTCGCCAAATTGCGACTAAATTCTTCATTTGGCGAGTAAACAAGCGATTAGATTCGCCAAATTGCTAGTGTTCAATTTTTGCTTTTTCTTTCTTTTCTTTTTTGTTTTTCATACATATGCATATTATATATTTTTTTATTATATTTGTAGCGGATAGTTGAAATTAGATTAATAACAATCGTTGTTGCAGTTATATAAACTTAGGTTATTTTAGAAATATTAAAAAAAGGGGGGGTGCATTAAAGGATTGCAGATATATTTTTTTTGGTGCTAAACGGCGAATCTATTTGGCTAATACTTTTTTCATTTGGCGAATGTTTTTTATTTTTAATTAGCCAAATTACTAATGTTGGTCATACGTCAGCCAGAACACTGGATTGAATAATCGTGTAACAAAATTAATCTAACATTGTTTAGTTGTTTTAATAATAAAATTGTGCATCTCTTGATGTTAATTAGCAATAAGGAAAGGGCATGTTTTCAAACAAACGCTTCCTTCAAACAATCTACCAACTACATTTTTGCTTTAGCGATCATTACAGGAATCATCATGGCGCCGTTGACCAATCATACAACAGAGCTTTTAATCGCAGAAAAATCAGACCAATCAGATCGCGTTGACTTCTTGTGAATAGTAGGAGTTTTAACAACGGGCAGGAAATTACTGTGGATCCACAGTAATTTTGTCCACAGTGACGTCAGCTGCTTTTTTCTTATTTACTTGATTTTTTTCCAGGATGTACATGCTATCTGCCGGGCACTCTCGAACCAGAAAGAGGAATTAGCCCTTGCGAATCCACTGGAGGAGAGTGCCGCTGCAAGGCTAACGTTGTCGGTCGGCGCTGCGACAAGTGCAGGAAAGGTTTCTGGAATATAGACAGTGGCGAGGGATGCTCCGCTTGTAACTGCAACCGGATAGGATCTGTGAATCAGACTTGTGACATCCGCTCTGGACAGTGTCACTGCAGACCTGGTGTTGTTGGCAGGCACTGTGACTCCTGCGCTCCTTATCATTATGGTTTCTCTGAAGAAGGTTGCAAAGGTAATAATCCAGGATATTAAAATCTAAATGTATCCTTATTTTTAATGCAGTAAGTAAAAATATAATATAAAAATAAGATACTACTCTGTTATCCCGTCGGCCAATTTCGCCAAATTATACAAATCGCCAAACTAATAGCCAAATTATGCATTTTGACGTAATTTTTATTTTAAATAACGAAAGAACAAAGAATTAGTGGAATATTGATAAAAATACAAATAAAAAGTCGAAATACAAATCCCTTAATGACATTTTAAATACGTGTATCATACAGCACGATAGTGCTGTATAGTAGAGCTCAGCTGTATCTCTAATGTTAAAGTCCAAAGTTTGCCTCTTAATAACTTTGGAGCCCATCATCGGATCGCGACGAAATTCAGAAGGGAAAGTGTCCTATCTTAGATCTCAAAGTTTACAAAAATTCATCCAGATCCACCGATTAGTTTCGGATATCCAGAACCCCTGTTTTGGAATTTTTTTCTCGTGAAGCAACAAAAAAAAGAGAAACAACTCAATTATAACCCGAACCAGGAAACATTCAGTGACGTGTAATAGCTTGTTCGAAAGCTTTCAATTTAGGGATGTGCCTTTCGAAGGTCCGGTAAAAAAATATAAAAAATTAAGGAAATGGCACCCATTTAAAATTTATATAACGCTATTCCTTTCATAACACAGGCCTACAAAAAAAAATTTTTTTTTTGGTGCCTGAGGTTTTACAACTGATTTTGGGTATTTTTGGAACGCTGATTCCAAATATGCAATCAGTTTTTCTCTATCAGCTCTACTTTTTTAGATATGCAAAGCGAACTAAAGATTTTTTAGAACTAACGTGACCTTGAACACTTAAACTGACCTTATGATACATAGGTCTGTAACGACGCTCAAGGCGATTAGAAGGACGTTGAAATACCATAAAATCTTGAAAAAAAGAAATGTGCAAGCAAAACTGAGGATCTGCGCATGCTTATGATTTCGCGCCGCTCATCCATAAAGCCAAATGTAAAAGCCTCCAAGAGATAAGGTTAGTTTCAGAGTTCGCTCCATGGAAACAAAACTGGCTTTCTTTGACTTTCTAAAGTTTTTGAACTTCCATGATATTTGTGTTTAAGGTAGAATTCGTATCAATTTAACGTAAAACGCGTAGTGTTCTAGATTGTTGAGTTTGCGTTGTAGAATGGAATTTAAATGAGTTCAAGTAGAAAAAGTTGTATAAATCATCCAGATAAGTTTTGCTACATATGCGGAGAATAAAAGTTGAAAGAACACAGAAAATATGTTACTGACTTTGTAAAGAGAGCTTATCTTGGATACTTTGGGGTTAGACTTGGTGATCAGGATAAAATCTGCGCACCGCAACAGGTCTGTAAAACTTGTACAGAGCATTTATGACAGTGAGCTGACGGAAGAGAATAAGTCTCAAAATTCGGCTTACCAATGGTTTGGAGAGAACTCCAAAACCATTTCTATGACTATTATTTCTACCTAGCACTGGAATACTATTTGAATTAATCGAAACAATTGTAATAAGAAAGCTTATCATGATTTAGTGTCTTCAAGATCCCCACTTCCTCACTCAGAGGAACTACCGATCCCAACGTTTCATCAGCTACCAGAGCTTAGTGAGGATGAATATTGTCCTTCTGACCATCTTTTAGATAGCTGTGAAGGTAACAGTGATTATGAGGATACGTCATCAATGCCTAAATTTTTCAACCAGGTTGATTTAAATGATTTCAAAAGAGATTTCAATGTTTTAAAAGAAGCTTCTGAATTACTGGTTGGTTTCAAGATTAAAAGACAAACATTTATTAGAACAAAGAGTCAAACTTACATTTTATCACACAAGACAAAATTGTCTACTACCCTACTTCTCTTAAAAAACAATCTTGTATTTTGTCATGAATTTAGAGGACTGTTAGAAAAATTGGTTCTTCCTAAATATTTTCCAGATGATTGTCCTTGGACAGCAAAGAAGTTACACAAAATACTATTGTTTTTCTATTTTTGAAATAGCAGGGATAAAACACACCACTAGATTAGAAAAGAGAGGCCTAAGAAAGAAAACATGGATGTTGGAGAAAGGAATGTCATTAATAGCACTTTAGTTGGGCGAAAGAAAATCATACTTTCTGCATTGCATATCAAGCTCTGTCCTATGAAGCAGTTTGTGTAAATTCTCCATATGAACGGGTCATGATTTGCATATATAAGGTAAAAACACCCGAATTGAGTTATGAAGATATTAAAGCAGGAATGTTTAACGGACAACAAATCTCTCCTTTTTAATTGCTAATTCTATTGTTGCTTTCGAATTGCCACCAACTAAAAAACAATTCAATAATTTAAATAAAAATAATATTGCCCAGTTAAACTGATGGCATTGAGCTCACAGGCTACGCATACTAATTGTACAATACAGCCTTGTATTTTCGTTAATTCCATTCGAAAAAAAAAATTAAGAAGGGGGAACAGCTCTCCCCTTTCTCCTTTTTTATACTTAATCATTGAACTTCCTAAACTATCAAGTACATGCTTTATCATATTAAAAAATCTATATCCAAAATTCAGAGCAAATCGGATAATTCTTAATAAAAACCCATTTAGCATTTATGTAATTTAAGAGGAGTTATTCCCCTCTTTTATACTTAACCATTAAAGATCCAAAACTATTCAGAGATTTGAACGAAATCTGACAATTCTGATTGAAAAATCCATTTATGCAAGTTAAGGGGAGGGGCATTAGAACCACCGTTCCCCCTGTTTATACTTATTCAATGAACATCTAATAACAGCCACGGACTCGCCTCATCAGAATGATCCAATATCTAAATTTTGAACGAAAACTGTTAATTCTGCATGAAAATCCCGTTTATATCAATTAAGGGGAGGGGCATGAGCCCCCCGTTCCCCCTGTTTATACTTATTCAATGAACACCTAAAAACAGCCAAGGTATCGCTTTATCCGAATGACCTATATCTAAATTTTGAACGAAAACTGTTAATTCTGCATGAAAATCCCGTTTATATCAATTAAGGGGAGGGGCATGAGCCCCCCGTTCAACCTGTTTATACTTATTCAACAAACACCTGAAAATAGCCACGGTATCGCCTCATCCGAATGACCTATATCTAAATTTTGAACGAAAACTGTTAATTCTGCATGAAAATCCCGTTTATATGAATTAAGGGGGAGGGGGGCATGAGCCTCCCGTTCCCCCTATTTATACTTATTCAATGAACACCTAATAACAGCCACGGTATCGCCTCATCCGAATGATCCTATATCTAAATTTTGAACGAAAACTGTTAATTCTGCATGAAAACCCCGTTTATATCAATTAAGGGGGGGGGGCATGAGCCCCCCGTTCCCCTGTTTATACTTATTCAATGAACACATAATAACAGTCACGGAATCGCCTCATCAGAATGATCCTATATCTAAATTTTGGACAAAAACTGTTAATTCTGCATGAAAAACCCATTTATATCCATTAAGGGGAGGGGCATGAGCCCCCCGTTCCCCCTCTTATACATATCGATTGAACTCCAAAAACTAATCAGGGAAGCGCCTTATCAGGATATACCTATATACAAAATTTCAAGTGGATCCGATATTTTTATCATGAGTTATCGCATTACGCACGAACGCACGTACATACAGAACGGACGGGCACATAAGCTCTCAGGCTTTGATAGCCTGTGAGCTAAAAAGAAACGATAACACGTGTTCTTTTTTTTTTATAGATCAATAAAAATTCTGATTCTCCTGATAGTTTTGAACCTTTGAAATTGACGTCATTCGAAACAGAAAATGCATATTTTTCATAAACATATATATAAACTGTAATTAAATATGTGTTAAAACAACATCGCACCTTTATTTGAGTGTTTTCGAAGTAAAACAGTTACTACAATATAGATATTTCAATAAAAAAGGGATAATTCGGAAAAAAAATCTTCTATGTTTATAAAAATAACTATTTGAAAATGAAATTATGAAAATCTGTGTAGACACCTATCGTCATAAGAAAATCTACGTAGATACCGAGAAACTGCAGTGGGACTACCATCTGGGAGGGGGCGGTTCTGTCGTCAAATGTCGTCAAGTTTTTCGCCAACTTGGCGATATATCATCAAATCTGGCGTCCAAAATTACTAGCCAAAATTAAAGCCAAGTTGGCGTCATTTTAAATATTTCGCCAAGCTAATATGCCTACTAATAATTTTAAACTAATACTAATAATAGGTTAGATTTGTAGTTGAAGGTGATAGATAAAGTTCCCTAAAAGGATCAGAAAAAGCTATGAAATCATACAAAAAACTGGTGGAGCCAGAGAGAAAAGTAGAGCTCAATTTAAAAAAAAATCTTAGGGGCCGTCCATTAATCATGTGATGTTTTTTCTTGGCATTTTTAACCCCCCTCCCTCTTGGTGATACATGGTGAGGTTTATGACTACCCCCCCTCCCTACCCTATATCACGTGTATTTTTTAGTACCTACAAAGAATCTTAATTTTTTAGAATATTTATTATAAAATACAGGTTCAAGTATTATTATTAGAACAATGACCATAAAAGATATAGTTACATACAAATTTTAACTTATCTTTTTAGTATCAGAACAATAAAAGATGATATTAGATGATTTCTTTGCTTGGTGCTTTCGGCGGTAATCTAGTAAAAGATCATTCGCCCACTTCATAAATTCTTCTTTGATAGTATACTTTTGTTTCGCGTTAGCCTACAATTCATTGAATTCTTTTTGAGATACACTAGGTTTTTTTCCCTTCTTATACTCTGCAAATAGGTCTTTATACAGATGACCTATTTTAAACATTGTTTTAATGCAAAACGTACAAGGTTAAACAATTTACGCATGTATTCAGTGCCAAAACAACAGAATAACTGACACTGACAAGCTGAGTCCGGCAGGCGCTTGTCACGGCTCGCGGGAACTTCACATCGTTCGTTGCCTGGCAACGATGAATCAAGGTCACACCACAAGCCGCTTTCGACTTTGTACGCGTTTGACGAAAAAATAAATACAGGAAACGCCGCTTTTCGGTTCAGTATCGCGCGTTTGCCGAAAAAATAAATACTCGTGATATATTACTACACCCCCCCCTCCCCCCTTGTGATATTTCGTGATTTTTCATGGACCCCTCCCCCCCCCTCTGGAGCCTCGCATGATTAATGGACGGCCCCTTACAGTAAAATTTGGGAAATATTTTCAATGTGCGTGCAAAAGAAAGGGAATCAGATGATCTGCAAAGCTTATGAAATAACACAAATTTTTGTTAGCTGAAAATGAGGACTGAGCTTTACTGGTGCTTTAAAATCAATCAGGGAAAAAAAGGCATTTTTAACTCTTTCCGTATTTCAATCATCCATAACCAGTTTAAAAATATGGGTTCATAACTATATGTTACAGGCTGATGTAATGAAGTATGAGAACGGTTCGTTCTGTACAAAGTGTGAACACAATTCCATACCAGCTGTTTTGATAACTGGAAGATCAAAGCTCCAAATAAACTCAAAACTTTGAATAGATACGGATACGATTCAGTCAAATACTAAATATTTGTATTCAGACATACTTATCTACATCAATTCCTCAACAACTTGATTATATTAATGTTATACTTTAATTATCTTATCATGGTTTATATTTGTTTAGCATTGTGGGGCTTAACCGATTTGAGACAACATAACAATATATTCTATTGACTACTTTCCTCAGTAATCATTTTGAGTGGATAATAGTATAATTCTTAATATAAGGCACCAGTACAGCTCAGTCCTCATTTTCAGCTAACAAAAATTTCTGTTATTTCATAAGCTTTGCAGATCATCTGATTCCCTTTCTTTTGCACGCACATTGAAAATATTTCCCAAATTTTACTGTAAGATTTTTTTTTTTTAAATTGAGCTCTACTTTTCTCTCTGGCTTCACCAGTTTTTTGTATGATTGTATGTAATGTCATGGAATGTGACATTCACGATCATCCATTATTGGCATTTAATTTTATAGTTTGGCGATAATTTTTTGGTCGACGAGATAACCTAGTAGTACCAAAAATAATTAAAATTAAGAATTATTAAATGAAAATTTCAAAATTATAAACTTATATAAATATAAATTAATAATTACTAGCCGCCTTTGTCGACCAGTTTGGTCTCCCTTGAATCATTATTGTCTATTAAAATTTCTTGAAAATCTACATATATATATTACGCTAACGTATGTGGCACAAAAATCCTAGTTATTTGTTAACTGTTTAATTGCAACGCCCAAATGAAACGCATCTTGCTAGTTGTTGTGTAAAAATCCTTTGGCAGGATTTAGGCCGAAGTAAATTGGGTTTATTTACATTTTGTTCTTTCGCTGGAATTCTGGAGCTTCAAAATATCGTTATTTTATTTTTCTTTTACTATTCTTTTGGCTTAAAAAATAAATAAAAATCATGAATTTTAAACATTTAAGTTTCAAATTAAAGTTATGTATTATAAATGAAATGAGTGAAAGGATTATATTCTAAATTAAATTAATGGAACACACACACACACAAAACAAAACAAAAAGAAAAAAAAAGCCACTGGTACAATATTTGGCGAGCCAGATTAGCATAAAAATACCCAGTTCTTGATTTATCGGCACAGATGTCACATACTCACCACATTGGCGCGACTTTTTTTTTTGGCGCCAATTTAGCGAAAACATCATTTTCAATACCAGTTACATACATATTTTTTAACTATTTTCTATTATTTTAAAAAGGAAATAATAAATAAAGAAAAATTTAGTTTAAAAGTTGAGAACAAAACAATTTATATCATTTTAAAAAAGAACATAAAAGTAAACAGTTTATTAAAGAACTAGCTGACCCGCCCGGCGTTGCCCGGGTCCGTATTAACAATATTAAACGAACTTGAAATTTGTATGATTTTATCATTAACTCGAAACATGCAGAAATGCATTGTCTGAAATACGTAGCCACTGACTGTGTGAAAAATCGGTTTAAAAAACAACTAATATTAAGCTCTAAAAATACTAAAAATGAGCGATGAGAAACGTGGGAGGGAATATGTATCCAACGACTACGTGATTTTCGTGTTAAAGTGTTGATATTTATCAAAAATCCCTGTTAAGTCACGTAACTAATTATTTTTTTTTTTCACATAGAAATCCCAAGTGAAATATTTTGAATTTCAAACTAATTATATCACTCTTAAATCCGACTATACCATGAATGAAATCGATACTCACTGGTAGCTAAAATGTTGGTATGTAGTATTATAATTTCAGAACCATTTAACAAAAGTAAGTGTTATTTTTAATCAAATCCTGCGTAATGTTCATTCTATGGATAAATTCCTAACCGTAAACTTTTGAACCGTAACCATAACCTGCTTGTAACCTAACTTTTACTTAATAGTACCTTACCGTAAATTAAATATAACATAAATGTAACCTAGCCTTCACTTTATTGTAACATATCCTTATTCTAACCATAACATAAATGCAATTTAACTTTAACCTAACTTTAACTTAACCGTGACCTAACTGTAACCTAACGGGAAATTAAATATAATGAAAGACTTACCGTAATGTAATTGCAACCTAAAATGTTACCAAACCATATATTGGTTTCATGTCCATGGAAATTATTTTGTCTTGTACGGATCTGGTTATGATTCATTAGAACATTTTTGTCGGGTTCAGATTTCGTTCGGTTCAGATTATAGGTATTTTTTGATATTGAGTTTTAATGTTCGGGTCATATTTATGTCCATGGAAATTATTTTGCCTTGCTCGGATACAGTTATGGTTTTTTGGAATATTTTTGTCGGGAACAGATTTGTTTCAATTCAGATTTCGGCTTTTTCTTCAAATGGAATTTTTGGTTCGGATTTTCTTGCGTGTTCACGGAAATTATGCTACATTTCAAAACCATTTTTAAAAATTTTATTTTTTATTGTATTTAAATAATAACAACATAAATTGATACCAAATGGAATAAAAAGTTAAGAAAGAAAAAACATGACATTGCACATCAATTATGCTGCACTTTCCAACCATTTTTTTCAATTCCTTAAATTTTCAATTGTATTTGAAGTTTAACAACTTACATTGTTATCAAATTGAATAAAAAGTTAAGAAAGAAAAGACATGACATTGCTCATCGATTATACTACACTTTTCAACCAATTTTTAAAATTATAATTGTATTTAAAGTTTAACAACATATACTGTTACCAGAAGGAATAAAATGTTAAGAAATAAAAAATATGACATTGTGCATCAATTATGCTGCACTTTCCAACCACTTTTTTCAGTTTTTTAAATTTTTGATTGTATTTAAATAGTAACAACATAATTTGATACCAAATGGTATAAAAAGTTAAGAAAGAAAAACATGACATTGCACATCGATTATGCTGCACTTTTAAACCTTTTTTTATATATATTTTCAATTGTTTTTAAAGTTTAACAACTTATATTGTTATCAAATGGAATAAAATGATAAGAAAGAAAAGACATGATATTGTACATTGATTATGCAGTACTTTCCAACCAATTTTAAAAATTATAATTGTATTTAAACCTTAACAACTTATACTGTTACCAGAGGGAATAAAATGTTAAGAAAGAAAAAGTATGACATCGCGCATTGATTACATTGCAGTTTCCAACCATTTTTCTCTCTTTTTTTTTTAAATTTTTGATTGTATTTAAATAGTAACAACATAAATTGATACCAAATGGAATAAAAAGTTAAGAAAGAAAAAACATGACATTGCACATCAATTATGCTACATTTCAAAACCATTTTTAAAAATTTTAATTGTATTTAAAGTTTAACAAAATATACTGTTACCAGATGGAATAAAAAGTTAAGAAAGAAAAATCATGATATTGTGCATCGATTATGCTGCACTTTCCAACCATTTTTTTAAAAATTGTATTTAAAGTTTAACAACTTATATTGTTTGATTACTATTCAATTTGTTGCAAGTTTCAGAAGATACGGTCCTCCAGCAGCAGGAGTAGCTATTTATAAAAGGTTGTTTGATGTAATGGGCATATATTTCCACAATTCATATGAATGTGCATGTGAGGTACACCAGTATGTTTAGAAGTAATGTTTTTGATATCAGTGATATATGTGTTTGTTGTTGCCACTCTGAAAATGAAAAACTAATTGTATTGGTTGCCATTTATATTTCACCGGATAAGTCTTTAAGTGCAAATGAGAATTTTTGTATGAAAATTTATTTATTTGTTCTAAAGAGGCTTCTGCATTACTTCAAGATAGAATTGGAAAGAGATTTCATGATTTGCCGATGATTTTGAGTAGAATTTTGAGTAGAATTTTTGAAGTGAAAACTTCTTTAGCGGCGCTGAGCACTTTTTGTATGGGTAAAAACTTCCAAACTCGCGTCAGGGTCACGTGATGCTGATCGAAAAAGCGTAAGATCGAGGGGAAGAGAGAGTAACTAGTATCTCCCACTCTTTCTACCGTGCCTGAGTGTGCTGCTCCGTTTAGGCGGCACAGGGCGCTTGCGCGAATGTCCGTGTGTGTTTTTTTAAGTTATAATTGTATTTAAGTTTAACAACTTATACTGTTAATAGATGGAATAAAACGTTATGAAAGAAAAAGTATGACATTGTGCATTGATTATGCTGCAGTTTCCAACTACTTTTTTTCATTTTTTTTATTGAATTTAAATAATAACAACATAAATTGATACCAAATGGAATAAAAAGTTAAGAAAGAAAAAACATGACAATGCACATCAATTATGCTGTACTTTCCAACCATTTTTTTCAATTCTTTAAATTTTCAATTGTATTTAAAGTTTAACAACTTACATTGTTATCAAATTGAATAAAAAGTTAAGAAAGAAAAGACATGACATTGCTCATCGATTATGCTACACTTTTCAACTAATTTTTAAAATTATAATTGTATTTAAAGTTTAACAACATATACTGTTACCAGAAGGAATAAAATGTTAAGAAAGAAAAAATATGACATTGTGCATCAATTATGCTGCACTTTCCAACCACTTTTTTCAGTTTTTTAAATTTTTGATTGTATTTAAATAGTAACAACATAAATTGATACAAATGGTATAAAAAGTTAAGAAAGAAAAACATGACATTGCACATCGATTATGCTGCACTTTTAAACCTTTTATATATATATATATATTCAATTGTTTTTAAAGTTTAACAACTTATATTGTTATCAAATGGAATAAAATGATAAGAAAGAAAAGACATGATATTGTACATTGATTATGCAGTACTTTCCAACCAATTTTAAAAATTGTAATTGTATTTAAACCTTAACAACTTATACTGTTACCAGAGGGAATAAAATGTTAAGAAAGAAAAAGTGTGACATCGCGCATTGATTACATTGCACTTTCCAACCATTTTTCTCTCTTTTTTTTTTAAATTTTTGATTGTATTTAAATAGTAACAACATAAATTGATACCAAATGGAATAAAAAGTTAAGAAAGAAAAAACATGACATTGCACATCAATTATGCTACATTTCAAAACCATTTTTAAAAATTTTATTTTTTATTGTATTTAAATAATAACAACATAAATTGATACCAAATGGAATAAAAAGTTAAGAAAGAAAAAACATGACATTGCACATCAATTATGCTGCACTTTCCAACCATTTTTTTCAATTCCTTAAATTTTCAATTGTATTTGAAGTTTAACAACTTACATTGTTATCAAATTGAATAAAAAGTTAAGAAAGAAAAGACATGACATTGCTCATCGATTATACTACACTTTTCAACCAATTTTTAAAATTATAATTGTATTTAAAGTTTAACAACATATACTGTTACCAGAAGGAATAAAATGTTAAGAAATAAAAAATATGACATTGTGCATCAATTATGCTGCACTTTCCAACCACTTTTTTCAGTTTTTTAAATTTTTGATTGTATTTAAATAGTAACAACATAATTTGATACCAAATGGTATAAAAAGTTAAGAAAGAAAAACATGACATTGCACATCGATTATGCTGCATTTTTAAACCTTTTTTTATATATATTTTCAATTGTTTTTAAAGTTTAACAACTTATATTGTTATCAAATGGAATAAAATGATAAGAAA
The DNA here is from genome assembly GCA_964019185.1 of Maratus speculifer. NCBI lineage: Eukaryota > Metazoa > Arthropoda > Arachnida > Araneae > Salticidae > Maratus > Maratus speculifer. The sequence goes on along the minus strand of OZ025290.1, from coordinate 455,807,928 downwards.
GAAAAGACATGATATTGTACATTGATTATGCAGTACTTTCCAACCAATTTTAAAAATTATAATTGTATTTAAACCTTAACAACTTATACTGTTACCAGAGGGAATAAAATGTTAAGAAAGAAAAAGTATGACATCGCGCATTGATTACATTGCAGTTTCCAACCATTTTTCTCTCTTTTTTTTTTAAATTTTTGATTGTATTTAAATAGTAACAACATAAATTGATACCAAATGGAATAAAAAGTTAAGAAAGAAAAAACATGACATTGCACATCAATTATGCTACATTTCAAAACCATTTTTAAAAATTTTAATTGTATTTAAAGTTTAACAAAATATACTGTTACCAGATGGAATAAAAAGTTAAGAAAGAAAAATCATGATATTGTGCATCGATTATGCTGCACTTTCCAACCATTTTTTTAAAAATTGTATTTAAAGTTTAACAACTTATATTGTTTGATTACTATTCAATTTGTTGCAAGTTTCAGAAGATACGGTCCTCCAGCAGCAGGAGTAGCTATTTATAAAAGGTTGTTTGATGTAATGGGCATATATTTCCACAATTCATATGAATGTGCATGTGAGGTACACCAGTATGTTTAGAAGTAATGTTTTTGATATCAGTGATATATGTGTTTGTTGTTGCCACTCTGAAAATGAAAAACTAATTGTATTGGTTGCCATTTATATTTCACCGGATAAGTCTTTAAGTGCAAATGAGAATTTTTGTATGAAAATTTATTTATTTGTTCTAAAGAGGCTTCTGCATTACTTCAAGATAGAATTGGAAAGAGATTTCATGATTTGCCGATGATTTTGAGTAGGGATTTCAACATCAACTTTGTGGATGATGAAAATCTACAATTAATTGAATTTTTAAATAGAAAATTTGATTTAACAATGACCAACCATCGCAATCTTAGCACAGAGAGATAAAAAATTACAATTGATGCAGTCATTACAAGATATTTAAATAGAATTGAATCAAAATTGTTTACTATATATTTTAGTTACCATAAACCTATAATATCAAATCTAGAATATAATGATAATAATGATGATGATGATGATGGAAGAATTGTTGAAATGGGGATGAAAATTCATATGTTTTATGGGTATTTATTTCAAAGAATACCAACTGACGATATTTCATATTTCATGCATTTGTAAATTTATGTTTTAAGCAATAGATTGCAATTTTTGTATGTAAAATAATATGCATTATTTTTCATGTACAATAGCGCATTAAATGAAAATTGTAATATAATTTTTGTAGCAGTAGTTTATAATAATGAATTAAAAACACTTCATTTAAAAGTATTTTCTGCACAATAAAATATGTCCAGACGACTAAAAAAATACACACATAATTGTTCAAGTTTTCACTTCTGTCGGCACTCCCGGAGTGCCTTTTTTTAGGTTCAAATTCGGTTCATGTGTAGGGAAATTTTTTGTCTCATTCAGATCCGGTTACGATTCTTTGGAATATTTTTAATCAGGTTTCGATTTGGTTCGATTCAAATTTCAGGTATTTTTTCAAATAGAATTTTTAGGTTCGGATCTCGTTCATGTCCACGGAAATTATTTTGTCATACTCGAATCCAGTTATGATTCTTTCGAATATTTTGGTTGAGTTTAGATGTGGTTTGGGTCAAATTTCATTTTTTTTCAAATCGAATTTTTTAGGTTCGTGTTGGGTTTATATCCATAGAAATTATTTCGTCTACCTTGGATTGGGTTATAGTTCTTTGAAATATTTTTGTCAGGTCCAGATTTGGTTCAATTCAGATTTCGTATTTTTTCTTCAAATATAACTGTTGAGTTCGGATCTTATTGCATGTTCACGAAAATAATTCGTCTTGTTCGAATAAGAACATGCTTCACGGGAATATTTTTGCAAAGTTCAGATTTCGTTCAGTTCGCGATGTTTTCAAAGAAATTTTATGGGTTCGGATTGTGTTCATTTCCATGGAAATATTTTGTCTTGTTTGGATCCCGTTGCGTTTCTTTGAAATAGTTTTGTCAGATTCAGATTTGGCTAGATTCAAATTTCAGGTATTTTTTTCAATGGGAGTTTTAGGTTCGTATCAGGTTCATGTCCACGGAAATTATTTTGTCTTACTCGAATCCGGTTATAGTTCTTTCGAATACTTTGGTCAGATTTAGATGTGGTTTGGGTCAAAGTTCAGGATTTTTCAAACGGAGTTTTTTAGGTTTGAGTCGGGTTTATGACCATGGAAAGTATTTTGTTTTGCTTTGATCGGGTTGTAGTTCTCTGGAATATGTTTATCGGTTTAAGATTTCGTTCGAGTCATATTTCGGATTTTTTTAAAGAAAATATTTAGGTTCGGGTCAGGTTTCATGCCCACGAAATTTTTTTTTCCTTTTTTGAATCGGGTTATGCTTCACTTGAACATTTTTGTGGGATTCAGATTTGGTTCGGGTCAGTTATCAAATCCATAGTTTTTTCCAAACAGAATTTTTAGGTCAGGGTCGGGTTTATACTCACGGAAATTTTGTGTATCACGGATCGGAGTGTGATCTGTTTTTTTTCTGGTTGGGATCGGGTTATGTTTAAATTAGTCTAAACATTAAGGTTATAATCAGTTTTGCTACTATTCTTTTTATGGCTATTTCTGATAGATAATTTGCTTTTCTATTCGATAATTTATTATGGTGAATGAATCGTTTGCGGATACAAACAATTGTACGCCAAACAGCTATTTTATTTTTGTTTTAAAAACAAATTAAAGCCATATTACAATTTTAAATTGAATAGAACACATTTAAATTTAATCAATGATTAAAAAAATAAACTCATAGAAAAGTGTTGTGTAATGTTTTTTACTGCAACACAGCTAATGACTCATACATTCTAATGTTCGAAATGCCAAAAATATGCGTACAACCATATAGTAAAAAGAAATTAATAGAGTGGCAATATAATGTCTTGGGGTGATGCAAAAAAATGTAGTTCTAAAATCTGCTACATTAAGTCCAAATAAGCACCAACAAAACCATGTGCTTTGAAACTCCGATCAATTCAAACTGGTTTAAACCAGTATTTCTCTGTTTTTATTTTTTACCTTTTAAACTGTTATTGAATAGATGACTAAAATTTCATTTAAAAAATAATGTTTTGTGCCATTATTGTCTGTAATACACGATCAGAATGCATGAAAGATACAATTAGATCAATCATAGGCAAGAATTATTTGATTATTTTTATCATTGACTTATGACATATATATTCATATGACTTTGAAATATCAATATAGAAGCATCATTTAAGACTTTGCTTGAAAAATCAGCATTCTTTCGTTAATGTCTTAAAATCGTCTGCACTCTGAAATCTAGATTTTAGATTAATATTATTATTTAAGTGCTCATGCATGGTATTAAAAGAATGTTTTCATCACTATATTTTATATATTGACATGTAATTATTAATCTGTTGTTAAATCATAAACATTTTTCATCTACGTTATAAAGTATTAAAAATTTCTGAAAAAAAAGAAAACTTTTAGTAGTACATTTTTTTACTTCAAATCATATGTTTTAAATATTTTATTTAATTTTGTTTTGACATTTAATTATTTTTAATTTTCCAATTTTAATTATTTTAAAAGCAAACATTTATTTTAATAAATAATATAATAGAAAAAACCATTTAAAAAAATTACTATTTCTTCGTAAAATATGCTTCAGTTGTAATTCATTTCTTGCAATCCGTCTTATTAATACAAAATTCCTTCCACGTGCTTTATTTTGAGACATTAAAATTTCAGCGATAAATGGCTTCATATTGCAAACCTTTTTTTTCCGGTTTACTTCGCCACCACCTATATTTTTCCTCCATGGCATACAGCAGCTGTGATTAAAAAAAATCCTCATTTAAACTGACAGTTTGCCAGTCTATGAATTTTAAAGGTCAGTCCCAGTTTTTAAAATTATTTCTGCGAAAATTTTATGCAACCAACCAACCATAAGAGAATGAAAGGGAAAAAAACTAAAAAAAAGGCGATTTTTTATGAGAGTGAAGTTTGGAATTTAATTAATTATTCAGTTAATAAATAGAATTTTGAAATTCTGAGCGTCAGGTGCATCAGGAGAGATATTGGGCTACTCTCAGAAAAATTTTGAGCTTCGTACGTACCGTAGTTTTCGCTAACTATCGCAGACACACACACACACACACACAGATCGATTTGTTATTTTATTAATATAGATTTGTAACAATAGCCGGGTTATCATGTGAGACATATAATTGCCATTTTGTTGCAATTGCGCCAATGTGGTGCGCATATGACATCTGTGCCTAATTATTTAGCAGAATCTTCTAATTTGGACAATAATTGAGAAATTAAAATAGATTAGGAATAAAAGCAATATGATTTGATGCTTAGTATGCATTTAAGGGAGACCAAACTGGTTAGCCAAGGTCGGCTAACAGTAATTTATTTTATTCAATCGTCTAATTATTTAGTACTTACGTATTAACGCCACCGCAGTTATCTTTCAGATTCCTTGTTGCCTTATTTTTGACGCCATTTTTTAGTATTTTAATGCTTTTTTAGTAATTTTTAGCGCCTTTTAGTGCATTTTTCTTTTCTGCTCATTTTTTGACTACACTAGTAAATCTGCAGATCAAGAGCCTCAACGTCAGCTTTTCACTTCTTTTTTTTTTAAAACACACTTAGCGTAATATTCAACTTCCTGGAAACTGTAATTTAAAATTTTCGAATTACGTATTTATTTTTAAGAATAAAATAAGAATAAGAAATTTGAAGCTATCAAAAGCCGTTAAATTAAAGATTTAGTTATGTTAGGATATTCTGAAAAATTCATGATCTATTATTTTTGTTTTTTTATTATACCAAAGTAGATTTCTTCAGGGGGGCTCCGCCCCCCTGAACCCCCCGTAGTCTCATTAAATTTAAATTTCTAACTTTCTATCAATCTGCCGATGGTTATCGTATATCTTGTATTTTTTTCTACATTTTGATTTATAAGGATAAGTGACAGTTTTAATAAGCATTTTTCATTATCCTCATACTTCTAGATACCTGCCCACCAAAACCACCTAAATCTAATGTATCAGGAACTTTTGAAAGTGTAAACTCAGTAATCTAGGGTTTTACAATTTTGTTTACGAAAAAAAGAAGTTTTGATTGCATTTTGTGGCAGTTATCGGGGACTGACAGATAGACAGACGAACAGACAGAGAGATGGAAAACAATAAATTTTGCGTCGCCAAAATAAGCCTTTGCCGAAGTTTCGGTAATGACATCATTATTCATGAGTTATTGCTGTCCATGTTTCTTGTATTTTTAACGACAACTATAAAATACCTGTTTTATTTCAATTATAATGTCAAATTTTATCAATTGAAATATTTGTTAAAAATATAATTATTTTTTATTTCTTTTACTTCTAATTATGCCCCCATTTTTGTCAGAAAAATTCTTATTAACGAAACAAATTTTCGTGTTTAATATTTAACAAAGTACTATTTTTATTTTTATTTTAATTCTGACGTCATATTTATTTTTTCTTAGTTTAATTTTTCGAATGGAAATTGCTCAATTGAAACTTATTGCCGTTGAAAAATTATTCCAGATTTTTTTTTTTTTTTTTTTTTTTTTAGCAACGATAAAGGAAATTGGTTAAATTTTATCCAAAAAATCGCTCTTGATTCTGTATGAAAAAGAAAAATATTTTGAATTATTAAAAAAAATATTTGAATAAAATTAATAAAACATAGCCTATATTCTTTTCTGGGCTATGTTACATTTATCCGCAAAGATACAAAGACATTAATTCATCAGTTTTGACGCTGACTTCATTTAAATTTTCATATTTCCTTTCAAATTTATAGCATTAAAATATAATAAGGATTAGGATGAATGGTTGCTTAGCAACCATTAAGAGAAAATAAAGAAGATGAAATAAATACATTTGAAATAAGTAAATCTCTAAAACAAATTAGTTTATATTATTGGAACACATTTATAAAAAATCTCCAAAATTTACAGTAATAACTTTAAAAATCTGACAAATGCATAGACAAAATTTCAAAACAATACGAATAATTTAACTGGTAAATTTCAGTGTCCATTTATCATCGAATTCCATTAATGAAATGTGTTATTTTTTCTCAAGGGAAAAAAAAAATTGAAAATCATTGGATTTGCCATAGAAAAGCATTATTGTACAAAATAAAATATTCTATATTTTACGAACGAATGAATCAAATCTAACAAAAAACCATACAGCTTAATCCCAGTGCCTCACTAACATACCTACTTAATTTCAAGTCAATCGGATGTTTTTTGCGTTAGTTATCGCTGAACAGACAGACTGACAGACAGACAGACAGAAACCAAAAAATTTCGTGTCCCCAAAGTAAGCCTTCACTGACGTTTCGGCAATTATTTCTGCGCACGTGCGAAGAACAAGATTGTTTTTTATTGGTGCATTAGCACAAAATCTGCTGCGGCGGCGTTAATACCTAAGTACCAATTATTTTATTACTTCTTACTTGATTTCCTTGATTTCTCAATTTATTTTCAGCTTGTGAGTGTGATCCAGCTGGATCCACTTCTCTTCAGTGTGACACTGCTGGCCAGTGTCTATGCAGACCTAACAGAGAAGGGAGGAGGTGTTCTGTGTGTCGAGATAATAAATACAGCAGGGGAACTGTTTGTAAAGGTATGTAGATTTTCGCAAACTTTCTTTGAAGTAATGGAGCGTAAAGTTGGATTTAATATTTTACATTGATACAATGTAAAAAATAATCTGTGAAGGTACTAAACATTTTCTAGGAAACTGGGATTCCAAGAACTTTTCATGTAACGATAACAGGAAAAATTCTGTAATAGATTCTGAAACTTGAATTTTTGCTCTTACCGTTACAGGAAAAGTTCTTGGAATCCCAGTTTCCTAGAAAAGGTTTAGTACCTTTGCAGATTTTTTTACAGTGTAGTAAGGGGGTAAAAAAACCCAGATATATGCTAAAAAGTTCGTGCTACAATTTATAGTCTAAGAGCCAGTGAAAAGCTACCTATATGTATTTGACCAGACCTGAGTTTTTGTACATTGATGGCCCTATACCTATTATACATGAGATGGGGAATCACTAAGCCCAAAGTGGTGGACGCGGCTAGTGCGCAAGTAACACAGGTATCAATTTTTGGCTAATTTTAAATCCATTTGACCACGTCTATCGTTTTGAAATTTTAAAATATATTATTAGTATTATCGGAAAACTACAATGGCAGACCATTATCGAGCGCTTAACATTGTGGCAGACTGTTCTGAAAATGCTGAAAACGATAACATTTTTAAATTAAAATAGCAAATAAAGCCTTTGTGCAAAAATGTTTAACGATAGAAAACCAACGATTATAAATGCACAAATAAAGTATGAAAAGGGGTCCAAACAGCTATTTCGAATCTACTGACGAGATTCTTCCTTAGTGCAAAAACTCAGAGAGTTAGACAAAGCAAAACTGAGCCAAAGTTGGCTCAGTTTTGCTTTGTCTAGCTCGCTGAGTTTTTACACTGAAGAAGAATCTCGTTTCGTCCGGGTGCTACACATCAGAAAACTGCAAATCGTGATAAGAACATACCGCTTGGTGAGTATGTACTTTATGATAATACAATGGATATTAGAGGGGGAGGCATCTCGTAAAATCGTCGGAATTCAAGATGGCGGCTGTTATTCAAAATGGCGTGATTTACTGAATTTTCTTAATATGCGTAATATAAAAGTGCTTTTTCATGTCGATTTCGTTGTTTTTAAAGTCCAATTTTCGTTTTTAACACTTTCCAACTTTATTTAAAAAGTGTATGAATTCGGTTTATCTGTCTGTTTCGCTGTCTGTCAGCCTATCCTTCCATGCTCTAACGCGCTTAAATTTAGTCAGATTGCCATTTAAATTTTATATGTTTTAGGAAGTTTTTAATAAAATGTTTGCAGTAAAAAATAAAGTATATAGCTTTTATAGTTCATTTATGTGCTAAAATATGACATTACAATATTGTGTATGCAGCAAAATCCTTTCCAATGTGTTTTAATGATGTTATACTCTAAAACACACTCAAATTGATATACATCAATGTTAATACAATGGATATAAGAAGAGTAGTTATCTCGTAAACTCTTCGGAATTCAAGATGGCGGTTGTTATTCAAAATGGCGTCATTTTCTGAATTTTCTTAATATACATAAAAAAATGTGCATTTAAAATCGATTTCGATTTTTTTAAAGTCAAATTTTCGGTTTTAACATTTTCTAACATTATTTAAAATAGTGTATGTATTCAGATCATCTGCTTGTTTGTCTGTCGGTCTCTCTTTCCATGTTCTTGCACGCTTAAATTTACTCAGATTATCATGTAAATTTTATATGTTTTATGAAGTTTATAATAACATGTTAGGAGTTGAAATTAAAGTTTATAGCTTTTATAGTCCATTTACAGGGCGCTAAAAAGTGACATTACAATATTGTGAATGCGGCGAAATCGTTTGCAATGTGTTTTAATGATGTTATACTATTTAAAACACATTCAAATTGATATCCATCAATGTTAATACTGCAATGAACTACCAAATACTTAATAGATAATAAGGTGTGCATAGTATTTGTCGTTTATTTACGCCAAACGCACACCAAAACAAGAAAATATGTGTTTGTCATTTGTATATAAATTTCATAAAGGTCACGATATAATTCAAGTGTTATTAGTGGAGGTGCTAGGAGTTATGAAACTTCATTTTGCGATAAGGGTATCCCGAATATATAGTATTTATCTTATATTAATAAAGTGCATATAAGAAAGTGAGGTATCGTATAAATTTATAGGAATTCAAAATGGCGACTATTATTTAAAATATTTTGCAGTTTTATTCCTCTTCATCTTACAAGAGTATTTCTGGTGTCAATTTCCACGTTTTATAACTCAAAAATTCTCTTTTTAATACTAGAAATATACCTAAAATGAAAATAGGACAATTCCTTAACTGGAATTGGTTTCTTAATTGGTTAATTAATTGGAATGACTTGTCCTGGTCACGAAGAAGATGATTCAAGAATAATACTGCATCTCAAAGACATAGTTGAAAAAGGACTGAAAAATATTGTTATAGGGTATGTGGACGCTGGTGTATTAGTTTTAGTGATTGCATATTTCTTTATCCTTTCATATAAATGCCTAGAAACTATTTGGGTTGCATTTGGAAAAGGGAAAAAATACAGATTTATTCATTTTCATACCATAACTGCAGCAATTGTAAGATAAAAGGCAATGGCTTTACTAGAATTTCATACTTTCACGGGATGCGACAGCAATCCGGTTTTCACAGGAAAGACGAAAAAGCCGAATTAGAAAACATGGATTCTATTTAATGAAGCTACTGCTGCATTTTCATACCCACACAAAAACCACAAACGTCCATTTCCACAAAAACCATAAACATCCAAACGTTTGAAAACCACAAACGTCCATTCCTGAAAGTATTTTAAATATTTTAGAAAAGTTCGTAGTATTGTTGTACTGTTCAACAAGCAGTGGATTAAGTGTCAATAATGCAAGACAAGAATTGTTTATGACAAAAAATCGTTCTTTTGAACATCTTCTACTAACCAAGGGTGCATTTCAACAGCATATTTTACGCAGTGCTTTACAAGATGGACACATATGAAGACAAGCAGATTCCTTTAAATTTTCTACTGTAAATGAAAAATAATACTCCCTCTGTCCCAAATTAGTTGCGACATTTGAATACTTTTGTTCTGATTATTGATATTTATGACTTTATGATTTTGTATGAACATTTTTCAGAGAGCTATACCATCAATCAACAATATTTACGTACCTAACATTCCCTCCATAATTCCATAAATAAGTAATTAATTAGTTGATAAAATCCCGGTTCAAACACTCTTAAACCACGCCCCATTTTGAATTTTTTTTAAATTAGTAATCGCATAAAACTATTATTTCTTTTTCTTTTACTTAAATTCGAGTTAGTATTGCTTCTGATATCTAGGATACAGCATTATATTCATTATAGTATAATTTTACTGGTGTCGATTTACTAAACTGCATCAGAAGTTATTTATGACTCCACCTACTTGAAATGTAGCAACTAATTTGGGACAAAATTTTTAACCTAAATGTCGCAACTAATTTGGGACAGAGGGAGTATTTTAATAATTGTCCTATTTTCATTTTAGGTATATTTCTAGTATTAAAAAGAGAATTTTTGAGTTATAAAACGTGGAAATTAACATCAGAAATTCTTTTGTAAGATGCAGAGTAATAAAACTGCAAAAAAATTTAAATGATGGTCGCCATTTTGAATTCCTATAAATTTATACAATACCTCACTTTCTTATATGCAGTTTATTAATATAAGATAGATAATGACTATTCGGAAGATCCTTATCACAAATTGAAGTTTCATCCTTCCTAGCACCTCCACTAATATTACTTGAATTAGATCGGGATCTTTATAAAATTTATAAACAAATTACAAACACTTATTTTCTTGTTTTGGTGTGCGTTTGGTGTAAATAAGCGACAAATACTATGCACACCTTATTATCTAGTAAGTATTTGGTAGTTCCTTGCAGTATTAACATTGATGTATATCAATTTGAATGTGTTTTAAAGAGTATACCATCATTAAAACACATTGCAAACAATTTCGCCGCATACATAATATTGTAATGTCTTTTTTTAGCGCCCTGTAAATGGATTATAAAAGCTATACACTTTACTTTTTACTCCTAACGTGTTATTATAAACTTCTTAAAACATATAAAATTTACATGGCAATCTGAGTAAATTTAAGCGACTTAGAGCATGGACAGACAGGCGGACAGACAGATAGACAAAGAGACAGATAAACCGAAATCATACACTCTTTTAAATAATATTGAAAAGTGTTTAAAACAAAAATGTGACTTTAAAACCATCGAAATCGACATGAAATGCACATTTATGTTACGCATATTAAGAAAATTCAGAAAATGACGCCATTTTGAATAACATCGACCATCTTGAATTCCAACGGCTTTACGAGAAGCCTACACCTCTAATATCCATTGTATTAACATTGATGTATATCAATTTGAATGTGTTTTAAATAGTATAACGTCATTAAAACAAATTGCAAGCGATTTCGCCGAATGCACAATATTATAATGCCATTTTTTTGCACCCTGTAAGTGCACTATAAAAGCTATATATACTTTATTTTTTACTTCGAACATTTTATTATAAAATTCATAAAACATATATAATTTATGTGGCAATCTGAGTAAATTTAAGCGAGCTAGAGCATGGAAGGACAGGCGGACAGACAGATAAACCGAATTCATACACTCTATTAAATAATGTTGGAAAGTGTTAAAAACGAAAATTTAACTTTGAAAACATCAAAATCGACATAAGATACACATTTTTATTACGCATATTAAGAAAATTCAGTAAATGACGCCATTTTGAATAACAGCCGCCATCTTGAATTCCGACGACTTTACGAGATGCCTCCCCCTCTAATATCCATTGTATTATCATGAAGTACATACTCACCAAGCGGTATATTCTTATCACGATTTGCAGTTTTCACCTTATTTTTGTCGCGTAGCACTCGGACTAGTTAGTAGATTCCAGCAGGTAAAAGTATGAAAACATGGACAATTCGATGCAGGAAAACATAATGGTAAACGTATGAGACAGCCGCTAAAATCGAAGTTTTAGCTTTTCATCAAGATACGATTTGGCAGAGCGATTGCGTTTTAATATGCGAATCAAGATTTACCTAATCCTAGGTTTTCATCCATGAACGCAATGAGGTGATGACTGTCTTTGCTGCCGCCTTCCGATCTATTATATAGGATGTCTAGATTTAATACACACGATTTATTTCATTTATGTAACAAATCCAGTTTTTTAATCGATTTTTAAATCTCTTTCTGCTACATTAGAATTATAAAAATTAGGTTAACAAGTGTATTTCCAATTACAATTCAAAATTTTATTTTTTGCAGAACTTAATCATAAATTATTACAATAATTTAAAGGATTTTTTCAATTATCTCATTACAGATTGATAAAGCGTCGAATATTATTTATGTTTACATCGATGAATTTACTGATGCACCAAAATATACGAAGTGTCTTTAAAACTGCATCACCATAATATTTTAAATGCTGAAAGTATAAAATATACATTTAAAAAAAGGTGTGTCATAATAATAATAATAAAAACACATTTATCAATTAACAATCTAATAATAATTAAATTATGATTATATGATGCTAATTTACAAGTACCAAATAATCAGCTTTTTTTTTTTTTTTTTTTCAATTGTCATATTTTGAAAAAGAACAACAATTATATATTTTTTGAATAAACTTACTAACTCGCGTTTTATATGAAGTGTAAAAAAAAAGGCTCTAAATTCTCATTATTCGGTTCGGTATCCTCGCCAAATCAATGTATTGTAGCGGAAATCATTAAATGCCTTCATGAAATTATGTGTTCAATACTTATTAAAAAAACGTATTTTTTTAAAAAATGCCATTTTTAAGTTCTTCTATCTTCAGTTGAAGAAAGTACTGTAATAGATTTTTTTAAACTTTCAGTTTTCGACGGATTTACACGTATTAGGGGTTAGCGATCCCCAAAACATGTTTATACAAAATGTCTGTTTTTTCCGTGTGTCGCTATTGAACCATCGAAAAGAGTACGAAGGTATGCATAGAATTGAGCCAAATTTTTTGGAGTATATTTGTACCTGTGGCGATCAGGTCTTCATTTAACTTAGAAATATTCCCCCAGTAAGGTGTATTGTAAGGTGTCATAGTAATTTTCAAGCTATTTTCACTATTATACCATAGAAAAGTGTATAATGATATGTATAGATATGAACAAACTTTTCGTAATACTAATAATATATATTCTACATAAAAATATAAGAATTTATATTATAAAAAAACATTTTGCTTCTAAGACGTTGTATAATAACAAAAACATTTAAAATATATTAAAACATTTTTATTTACATGGTTCAACTCAAAAATTAAGAGTCATCATTTTTGAGTTAAAACATGTAAATAAAAAATGTTTTAATACATTTTAAATGTTTTTTGTTATTATACAACGTCTTAGAAGCAAAATGTTTTTTATAATATAAATTCTTATATTTTTATGTAGTATATATATTATTAGTATTACGATTTAGTTATTAGTGGACGTAATCAAGACTTGTTTAGTGTTATTTTTCACATTCAAAATTTTCGTGTATGTTTTTGTCTTTGGACAGCAGGTCCTTCTTTAATTTAGAAATATTCTGTCAGAATAAGGCATTGCGATAACGAGTTTTTGTATCATTTTGTCGATTTTTTGTTGTTTTATCGTCTGTCGGCGGCGCGTGTAGCGACGGAAACTTACGTCCTGCCAAACTGGTTATTCGCAAACAGCTGATGTGCAAAATAAATAAATAAATAAATATATAAATAAATAAAATTAATAAATATTATGATCGAGATAAATTCGTTTTTACTTCGATAAATTGATTGAAACAGAAATTTAAGATGAGAACCAAAATCAGTATAGTATTGAATTAATAAATTAAACATTCAATAAATTCGGCTCATCCGTGTACATCAGATGTTAAAAACTTCAATTAAAAATTATGTACTTCTTACAGTATAAAGTAAAATTATTATCCTACAATTTCAAACAATACAACTTGTCCATCATCAGGGAACATTAAGGGACAAAACATGTTATACAGTTTACATGGCAATACTTAATTGTTTCATAATGTTCCCTGATGATGAACAAGTTGTATTGTTCGAAACTGTAGGAAAATTATTCTACTTTATATTTTAAGTAGTGCATAATTTATAATTAAAGTTTTAGCATCTGATATACTCTGATGAGCCGAATTTATTGTACGTTGTATTATCAAACAGCGTAATTGGTCTTTTTATAATATATAATAATATTAATAAATCAAAGTTGGTATAAAATAAATATCTCTAACTACTTTTTGAAATATTAAGATGTATGAGGTGGAAGAAAGTTTTGGGACTAGCACACCCAACTAGCTACTTGTACACTTATTCTAATTTCAATATAGAATTTAAATATTTCCAACTGAGCGAAAAATTGCCCAGGCCGGGAATCGAACCCGGATACTTGGCTTACAAGGCCAATGCTTTACCTTTAAGTTAACCGGGCGATAACCGGCTGGGATTGTTCGCTCAGATAACCTTATTGGCCTTAACATCTGGTCTGTCATTTAGACAGCTCGGCAGAATAAGCCGCAGGTAATGGAACTCCATAGAACGATGGATACGTAGATATACTATTATTTTAACACAATCTAACCGATTGGTAAAGTTATCATACGAATTTGAATATTTCCAACTGAGCGAAAAGAACATTCAACATAGAGATTTTCATTTTTTATGTTTTTTAGATTGTCCTCCTTGTTATTCTCTGCTCGAGGAAGCTATCGATAGGTCTAAAGACAAGTTAACAGAAATTGCTCGATTGATGGAAGAAATAAAAAATCATCCAGAAACCATTGAAGATTTAGATTTCCAGCGGAAATTAAGAGAAGCCGTGAGAAAAGTTGACAGTCTGATGGAAGATGCCAAGAGGGCAGCATGTAAGTCAGTGTTTATTTCAAAAACTAGTGTAGGTGCACGTCCTGTTATGGGGTAAAAATTGTGTTTTTCACATAAAATTGTATAAAAAATGATTAATTAATTGACAAAATGGAAGTATTTAGAAGAGCAAAGTTATTCTAGTTTATGTTCTAATAAACACCCTACTTTTTTAAAATATATATATATATTTTAACAAAGTATTTTTATGACGATCGATTTTAATCTCAATAAAGATAGTTATTACGGGTTATTAAAATAAATTTACTTTATTGTTTTTTTAGAACTTAGATAATCCTCAACGTTATAATAATTTCTTTGATATAATTCAGATGTTTTAAATTTTATGTGCGAATTTCTTAAAGTGAATATATAAAAAAATATATATTAAAATTAAAAGTACAATTTTTTCCCATTTTGAATTATCCTACGCATTTTTAAAAAAATATGCTATGAATGAATTCAAAATTATTTAGAAATCATAATGGAAATAAACTAACTGAAAATAAACTAACTAACTAATATCAAACTTAAAAAGGATTTATAAAATTTTATAATTTTTATAATTTTTTTAAAATTGTAAAAATATGTTTGCTTTATATTATTAAAACCCGAAGGAATAAAGAAAATTATTATAGAAAGTTGTACATAAAACAACTTTATAATGTTTTTCTGTCCCACATATAGATGGCGCCACTACAGTTATTTATTGAATTTACGCTGTTTTAATACGGAACTTTTCTGTTTCCAGAAAATTTACGGAAAACTTACTGTATTTCTAATCTCGAAATGTCGATAACGGAAGTTCTACTGTTTTTTCGAAAAAATGAAGCTATTCCGTAGAATTTTACGGAAATATTTGTGAATATTAACGGATATTTTTTACAGTGTATATATATATACATATGCATATTATTGTTACATTTATTTTTTTAATTAATATTAGATAAATATTAGTCTTTGTGACTCATTAACTCCAATTTGAATAATATTTTGTCAGATATTAGAGTACATTCGTAAAACAAATTAAAATAATTCAGAGCACTTATGCTCTGAATTAAAAATTATTGATTAAAAGGTATTTGCTTCACATCTACAGTAAATATAAAATTAAATACTTCTGATACATATTACCAATGTACTAGTACGAAATTGTAAATCAATTTTGTAAAAAATCTATTTGTGGACGTCTCTAGCCTTTTTAATTTCACAAAATTTTTGAAGTCCATTTTAGCAAACTAGATGCTGAAATGATAAATAAAGTTGTGGATATAAAATTAATTCAATAATGCCATCTCTTATGAATTCTATGAAAAATTTAGATTAACTGCTGGGTTGCAAGATAGCAGCAACAAATCAAATCGTCTTTTAAAGCCCACTATATAAGTAACATAGATTTTCATGTACGTTACAGATATGCAACGAGATGATACAAAGAGTTAATTAGTTGTCTGATTTTCTTTTCATTTTTCGCTTTTCCCCCCTTTTATTTTTTTTTCAGCTTTTGAAATATTTTTAAATTTTTAGTTGAATCATTGATTTGATAGTACGAGTATGGTATATTAAGATTTTTTGGTACTACTCTGTTATCCCGTCGACCGATTTCGCCAAATTATACATAATGACGTAATTTTTATTTTAAATAATAAAAAAAAAACAAATAATTAGTAGAACATTAATAAAAATAGAAATAAAAACTCGAAATAAAATCCACTTAATGGCGTTTTAAACACGTGTATCGTATTTAATGTCATTGAATTGACATTCACGATTATCCATTATTGGCATTTAATCTTATAATTTGGCGATAGTATTTTGGTCGACGGGATAAACGAGTAGTACCGATTTTTTTAATGTAATATTTTTAACGTAAATTTTTTGTTCTGTTTATATTTTGAGGTTCAAATTACCTTTCCTATTGCATTATTTTTTGTGTTTGAAAGATTAATAATGAGTGCATTTGACAATTTTCTTGTTTCAGTTGCTGATGCTAGCTTAATTAACAAATGTAATGTTTTTTAATGTAGAAATTTTTGTTCTATAAAAAAAAATATTTTATCAGATATTAGAGTACATTCGCAAAACAAATTAAAATAAATCAGAGCATTGATGCTCTGAATTGAAAATTATTGATCAAATGGTATTTACTTCACATCTACAGTAAATATAAAATCAAATACTTCTCATACATATTACCAATGTACTAGTACGAAATTGTAAATCAATTTTGTAAAAAATCTATTTGTGGACGTCTCTAGCCTTTTTAATTTCACAAAATTTTTGAAGTCCATTTTAGCAATAAAGATGTGGTTCCGCTGAAATGATAAATAAAGTTGTGGCATACAAAATTAATTTAATAATGCCATCTCTTATGAATTCTATGAACAATTTATATTAACTGCTGGGTTGCAAGATAGCAGCAATAAATCAAATCGTCTTTTAACCCTTTCCGGCTCACTACTCTTTAAAGTTGGAATTTAAAGAGAAAAAAAAATAGGCAATCTATTTAGGCCTAGAGGAGTACACAGGTATTGTTCTGTGAAGATTGCACTAACCATTTTAATTATACAGCTGTTGCCAAAGTGGTAACCTCCCATAAGTAAAGCATTGATAAGCGCAGTGAGAAGAGCATTGCCGTGAAGCGCGTATTACAGTAAAACATTTTACCTACTATTTAAAAACAGTAGCGTTTGATCTCTGTGGTGCTGCCATCTAGAACTCATAAGAAAGATTTAAAGTAGCCATTAGAGTAGTTTTTGAAATATTCACGGAGTTTTTGTGTCTCTAAACAGGGGGAATTTTAGGTGTTGCCGTCCCGGCAACAATGAGCGTTAAGGGGTTAAAGCCCACTATATAAGTAACATAGATTTTCATGTATGCTACAGATATGTAACGCAATGATACAAAGGGTTAATTAGTTGTCTGATTTTCTTTTCATTTTTCGCTTTCCCCCCTTTTATTTTTTTTTTCAGCTTTTGAAATATCTTTAAATTTTTAGTTGAATCATTGATTTGACAGTACGAGTATGTTATATTAAGATTTTTTGGTACTACTCTGTTTACCCGTCGACCGATTTCGCCAAATTATACATAATGACGTAATTTTTATTTTAAATAATAAAAAAAACAAAACAAATATTTAGTAGAATATTAATAAAAATACAAATAAAAAGTCGAAATAAAATCCACTTAATGGCGTTTTAAACACGTGTATCGTTTTAATCTTATAATTTGGTGGTAGTATTTTGGTCGACGGGATAAAAGAGTAGTACCGATTTTTTTAATGTAATATTTTTAACGTAATTTTTTTTTCTGTTTATATTTTGAGGTTCAAACTACCTTTCCTATTGTAATATTTTTTGTGTTTGAAAGATGAATAATGAGTGCATTTGACAATTTTCTTGTTTCAGTTGCTGATGCTAGCTTAATTAACAAACGTAATGTTTTTTTAATGTAGAACTTTTTGTTCTATTCATGTTTCAAGATTCAAATACTTCCTTTTCCGTTACATTATTTTCTGTATTTTAAAGATGAATAATGAGTGATTTTTTGACCATTTTTCTTATTTTAGTTGCTGATGATAGTTTAATAAATAAAATATAATGTTTTAAATATAGAACTTTTTATTCTATTCATGTTTTGAGGTTGAAACTACCTTTTCTTTTACATTATTATTATTATTATTATTATTATTATTTTTTGTATTTTTAAGAAGAATAATGAGCACATTTGACAATTTTCTTGTTTCAGTTACTGATTTTAGCTTAATTAACCATGAAGAATTCAATTTGTTCGAAAGTTTATTTTTTAATATTTTACTCAACTCAAAATTAAATGCGCATCTCTCACTTTAAACAGTTTATTCTGATGAGTAAACTCAACTCAAGTTCTTTCGAACATTAATAATTTCACAAAACACAACTCTAATAAAAACCGTAACATTTTTTCACAACTCATAAAAAACATTCTAATCAAACTCAAAACAAAAAGAATATTGTTTCACACAGCTTAGGTAAAAGCAGAAGAATTAAACAGATAAATTCATTTATCACAAAAAATCGTTTGCACAGAAAACTTTTTACATTTTTAAATAATTAGGTACATCTTGGTTGCTAGGTGACAAAGTCAGTAGAAAATTAAATAGCATTTTATCAAACAAACCAAATATAACGTTTTTTCATGTAGAATTTTTGTTTTATTCATGTTTTGAGATTCAAACTCCGTTTTCTATTATATTAATTTTTGTATTTTAAAGATGAATAACGAATGCTTTTTCATAATTTTCATGTTTCAGTTGCCGATGCTATTTTAAATTAACCAAATGTAATATTTTTTTTAACGTAGAACTTTTTCTTCTATTCATGTTTTGAGGGTTTAACTCCCTTTTTTATAGCATTTTATTTTGTATTTTAAAGATAATAATGAGTGCATTTGACAATTTTCTTGTTTTAGTTGCTGATGCTAGCTTAATTAACCAATTGAACGACCTCCGCAAAAGAATAAAAGAGATCGGAGAAACAGCTGGCAAAGTTCGGGAACGTTTAAATGACGGCGAAGAATATCGCAGACACGGTCTTCAGAATATCTCTATGGCTGAAAATGTTATCCAGCAGGCTCAGGATGCAGCTGCTTCTGCAAGAAAGTATTTAGATGTGCAAGGAAGGGATGCATACAACTCTGCTTTGGATAGAAAAGACCGGCTTGGTCAACAATCAAAAAGGTTATCTGAAATTGCTAGGGAAGCCAGACAGCTAGCCGACCAGTGAGTAATTTACTTTAATGTTTTAAATTAATCCATTTGCGTCATCAGCGTACACAGCGTGGTTCAAAAGATCTTGTATAAACGGCTCGAGTCAGGTGATGAACCAATGAACTACTGCAGTTGTTAATTTATTTATTTAATACAGACGCCTATAGGTTTTTAAGTGTATTCTTTGTTAGATCAATGTTTTTTCCTGTGTCACTGTTTGATAAAAGGTAATTTGTTTTTGTTCGATAAAAAAAATTTCTTTCTTTTATATCAAGCTAAAAATTTGTAATTATTAGTATATTATTTATTCTGGTAGGTTAATTCTTTTTTGTACATTAGAATATAAATATTACAACAGTACATTGAATATTATAACACTGTATATATGTGCTGGGTTTTGCTTTCTATACAAACTGCCTAAAAATGAAAAAAAAAAACTTCTGTATTCAATCTAAAAAAAATTTTCAAGTTACTTCCAATGTATGTTGTATAGTAGTCTTTTGACATACAAGTTTAGAAGTATGCTACACCTTCTCTGTCTTTTGGTTTAACCTCTTCAGACCTGAAGTACACAAATGTGTACCTCCATTCTTTTCCTCATAAAAACTAGACTGTTCGATTTTTCTGCATTTTTACTTTACTTCTGTGCAACTGAATATTTTTTTGCTTTAAAGCAAAACCAATAAATGTCAGCACCGATGAATATTACCTCATAAAATAAATATTATTTTCATCCGAGTTTCGAAAATATTTTCCAGACGTTGGGGTCAAGAAAGCAAGAAATATTCATGAATATTTAACTTAAATGCTTTACAATAAAAAATTTTGAGGACTTGCGGATCATTTACTTAATTTTGTTATTGCGTAAATTTATATTATTAATAGTTAAACTGATGTTTTAAGAGGATTTTCTATCCATATTTGTAAACCTAAATTACCAGTCCCCTAAAGTACTGATTTCATAAAAAAAATTACTCCTTCTGTCATCTATGGTGTCATTTCGATTATGCAAAAAGCAATAAATATATATTTGTAGAGTTATTTTATGCTCAGGTCTGAAGAGGTTAAAGAGTTGTCTCTTTCTTGCCCCACTACACAATATTATTCTAATTTTCTTAGTACACTAAAAAATATGACCCTTTTACTGCATCATCTTTCCACGGCTTTTATAGGATATGTCCTCTTTGACAATGAGAATTCTCCATAATAGGATGAAGTAATCCTTTTCTATAAAAGCAATGGAGTGACGATGCATCAAAAGGGTCATATTTTTACAGTGTAGGGCTGTAATAATATAAATAATTTTTCAATTGTTGTCATGATTTTCGAAAGAGCACATTTTACAGTTGTAATATTTTTTTATGTTTTATTTTTTCTTTAAAAAAAATTAAAAGGCAAGAAGAAGATGCTGAAGTTAGTGATAATGTTTCTAATACTGCTTTAAACACATCGATGGAGGCTTATCGCTTAGCGAGAGAAACTGTTGATTCGCAGGAAAGAATGAGCAACGACGTTTACGATTTAGGACGCAAGTAAGCAATACGGATGTCAGATTATTATTTATTCAATACATATTTTTAAACATGTAAATTTAAAACAAAACATTTACTCTCAGATTAGATGATTTGTTGGATTTTCTTCAACGCACAAAAGTCCTCGCCGAAGATGCTAAAGAAGAAGCCAATACTGCTTATGACGATGCCTTGGGTATTTATACCGATGCTAACTCTCTCGTTGTACCAACTGCTGATGTAGAAGCAATAAAAGACGAGGCTGAAAGGATTAAACTTGAAGTAATTGATTTTTTTAAGATAAACTGTGTAGTTTTTCAAGGTATTTTCCCTACCTCTGCTCCTATGATATTTGAATTGTGATGTGAAGTTATTTTTTCGTTTTCTTTATACAGCTTTCTAATGTAGATACTTTAAAAGATTCTAGAATCAAAAACAGGAAAAAACACAGAAAGTTTTAACAACAGAAGGATTTTTAATCAGTCAATTTGTGTGTACAATACGTTAAAAATTTATTACATAACTTTAAATAAAACTTTAACTTTTAATTTTTTGTTGTTGTTTTCAAAATTTATACATTTGGGGTTTTAAAATGCTATATCCAACAATAGCAGTATATTAATGTTGAAGTAACTATTTTTCTTGAAGTATAAAATCTAAGTTGTTTTCAATGTATTTCGTCCTACCTCTGATAATACGGTGCTTCTATAATGGTGATCAGTTATTTTTTATTTTATTTTATGTAGTTTTTTAATATTAAAAAATTCTGGATCCAAACCAATCTACATAAAAAAAATTGCATAAAGTTTTGACAACAATAGAATGTTCAATCAGTTAATTTTTTTTCTTGTACACTGTAAAAAAAATCTGCAAAGGTACTAAACCTTTTCTAGGAAACTGGGATTCCAAGAACTCTTCCTGTAACGGTAACAGCAAAAATTCAAGTTTCAGAATCGATTACATGAATTTTTCCTGTTATCGTTACATGAAAATTTCTTGGAATCCCAGTTTCCTAGAAAATGTTTAGTACCTTCACAGATTTTTTTTTTTTTTTTTTTTTTTTTTTTTTTTTACTGTGTAATTTTTAATTATGTTATCTTTCTCTTGTCTCTTTTTTTATTTAAAATTTATATACTTTGGAGTTCTACCATTAAAGATACAAAAACAATAATATATACTAAACTTTTTTTTAAAACTAAAACTCCATCAAAAGCTATCGATCTAAAATTAAAACTTTTGCACGCAATCATGTAAAACTAGAATGCTATCTACTTTTCCTCTATTAACCCCTTATCTACCAAATTATTTATCAAGAAATTGATCTACCCCAATAATTATCTCCTTTAATATCTGAAGGTACACTGGAATTTTTAGGTAATATTAATGTGGAATTTAGATACCGTGATTTCCGGCGTATAATCCGCGGATCAAACAATTCTTTTTTGACCCAGAAATTTTATTTAGTAATTGAAGCCAAATATTTACCGCGATCTAAGATGTTACACTTTGTTTCAAAAATTTTCTGGGTCGAAAAATGACTGTTTGATCCGCGGATTATACGCCGGAAATTACGGTACTTTTTTTCATTAAAACTGATTAAATATACCGATAGAGTTTTTTTTTGTAAAATATTTACAAAAATAATTAGATTAATTAACTCTTTTGAAAATGTCATAATTCTTTAAAAAGCAATGAGTTTAAATGCATCATGATCCTCTCTATACATGGAAGCGCTTTTGCAGTTGAATATGTTTCATATAATTTTATTTAAAGAAAGAAAAGAAACGCCTATAAAAATGAATAATAAAACTACCACTTTTTGAAAATATTTAGCTTCGACTGTTTTTCTGTTACTAAAAATTTCTTAGTAAATTTGTATTCCATGTATTCCACAGAATTTTTTAGTAACCATTACAAACTTTTTTTTGCAAGTGAAACAAGCATTTCTTTTGTAAACTGAACGAAAGAATTTTTTGTATAACTAACTTAAAAATTTTTAGTATAAGCCACAAAGAAAATTTTAGTAATAGCTCCAAAATTACTTTTAATAACCATTACGTGCAACCGAAGCGGAGGAGCTTCCTTCGAGCTGCATCCAGACTTCTTAACCGGAAGATTTTCGCCAAAACCGCAATAGATGGCAGCACTAAACATTCTTAACTGCTCCGACAGGATTTTCATAATCCCTTTATTAACGAGACACTACAGACATTTGGGGTGTATTTGGCGGTGGCGAGTTTCGAACCCGGGACCTTTTAGCCTGGAGTCCGTTACTATAACCAATATGCTATCAAGGCTACACCAACTGAGTTTTAGTAAGAGCTATTAAAAATATTAAACTATTAACTCTATTCGTTGCTAACTTTTTTCTAGTAATTCTTACAGATTTTCTAGTAACCGACTAAGATTACTAAACATTTTTTAGTAATTACAAGGATAACTAAACTTTTTTTAGTAGATCGACCTTTTTTTTTTTTTACAGTGTACTTTAAATGGTACAGTCCACAAAATGTTGAATCAACTACATAATCCTGTCGAAAATATATAACAGAATGCCATTTCTGCCCTAGAAAGTCTGTATTTAAGAGAGAGAATAGGACTAATCAAATTTACCATAGATGTATACTACAGGCAATTAATATTATAGATACTTCGTATGTTGGATAACTCAATATTATCCTTCAACTTGGTTGGTTGGTTGATTTTTGACGTCCGATTATCTACGCTAGGGATATAGGACCAGGGGGGAGTGCCCTTCGTGGGGGTCTTTCTAAGGGAACCTAACCCGTATTTACGCAAGGTTCGAAGAAAACCACGAAAACTCCGAACGGTTAGGCCGACAGCCGCGATTGGGGTCGAACCTAGCACCTGCCGTCTACCAGTTGAGAGGTCCGAACCTCTCGGCCACTGGTGGGGCCCTTCAACTTGGAGAGAGTAAGTTTATTGGTAGGGGTAATAATTATTTGGAAATCACATTGCTTAATAATTTTAGTAATTATTAATATCAACATTTAGTATCTCAAAATGTAGATGATTTCAAAATAAAATTTTTATTAGGATGAAAGATGTAGGCATGTCCTTTCATTTTATGTATCTAAAAAAATTGCAATGTACAGAATTGGTATTTACAGGAGGCTCCAAACTGTGAGGTATTTGACGAGCAGAAAATTGGTATAACATCTTATAAACATGATTACAAAATAAATATTGCAACTAGAAGAGAAACTTTGGTGTCTACTTATACTTCAGATTGTAGAAAATACCCAGAGCTTTAAAAAAATGCGTTCAAAGTTAATTTTTTTTTATAGTTTTAATACAAATTTGCTCTCAGCAAAAGCAAAATTTTGAAAATTTCAACAGTACGACCATCCTTAACAATATTGTTACGAATTTTGTAAATAGTTAGTGTTTGTACTGTAAAATAATGTAAATAATTTTATTAAGCTCCATTTCTTTACTAATATAAGTTTTTGTTACATTGTCTCTGTTATCAAGCAAACTTGTCTATTATTTTCAGTGAATGTCTATGGCAGCTTTGCGAAATATTAGAGATATCGCCAAGTTGGCGTCACTTTTGGCGACTAATATATCGCCAAATTTGGCGACATATCGCCAAGTTGGCGACAAACTTGGCGATTGTTGGCAATGGTAACCCTTCCCTACTCTATGGTAACCCCCCCTATTGATATACTGATACATTGAATGTTGTTCCGTGGATTTTTCGAGATGGTTCTAGAAATTTCCAGCACCTGCTGCGAGCCTATATAAGGAGAGCGATACGAGCTGTTGTTGTTATTATTTACCAGTCAGTCTTTGAGTGAACAAGGCGTTTGTTAGCAAGTTTGCTTGAGTTTCATTTATGTTTTTTAACAATAAAAACGAAATTTTAGATTCACTCTATACTGACTAACATGAAACATATGGTTTGAAAATTTCATTAAAAAATATTCTGAAGTGATATTGTTCCCGAAAATATCATATGGAGAAAAATGACTTCAAAGTTTCAAGAACGCCCGCAATCTCAGCTTTTGAGCGGACATAATCTTAAAAGCTATAACTTCTATTCCAATGGGAATTTCAAGAAAACAATTATATCAAAATGTTCAGGAAGGATAAGAGTTTAATACCTGAAAAAATGAAATGCAATTTCGAAAATTTTGAAGCTTTAAAAGTTCTGAAAATTCTAAATTTTATTTTTAACTTTAAACTGTTTTATTATAAATTATCAATCGGTTGTGTTTTATAATTTAAAATTGAATCATTTTCCCCACAGGCCCGACGAATCAAAGGACAGGCCGATGATTTGGCAGATAAGCACAAAGACACCTTATCAACACTTGATGACCAATCTAAGGATGCTCAGGGACTTTTAAATGAGGCAGTAAGACAACAGCAGGTAACTTCTTACTCAATGTATTAGTTTTTTTTTTTCTTTTTTTTTTTTTGTAAGATTTTAGTTTTGTTTTTCTCAATATAAAAATTTAAAAAAGCTTAAAATTTTAAAAAGTGTACATTTTAATTAATTACTCTACAGGAAAATATATTTCTTAAAGCAATGTTATATGCAAGAATTTCCCATGTAGGATTTCTATTTTTCTTAAAATTTCATATAGATTCTCCCAATTTCAACTATACCTTCCCTTAAGGGTGTTCTTAACTGCTCCGCTCAACAAGCGTAAAAAGTTTTGACGCATTTACAAATTCATTTTTTAACAGAAATATATAAAATTGGAATGCCTGACTATGGAAGCGATTTCGAATCGAACTTATTTTTCCATTTTATGATAATTTAATTACCTATCCAGTTCTAAGCTATTTCGATGACGTGATCACCCGTTATTCTCCTGCTTTTCGACCGGTTTTTCTGCTTTCGACGAGAAATGTGCTCGAAAGTGTCAACTTTGAAGGCTTGTTATGGCTTGTTAAAAATCTATTGTGTTTTTAAAAAAACAGAAAACTGAGTGCAATTAGACAGTTTCTGAATTATAAGCCCTGCTATTTTCATGCATTTCCGAACAAAAATAAGTTAAAGCATGTGTCACAAAGTTGCCCTTTTTGATTTAAAAAAACCTTTAAAATTATCTCCCCCCTCTCTTACTCTTACTGCGGCATACTGAATATTTTTTAATATTCGGATCAGCGTGTTTTCCTGTTTTCTCACCATGGAATAAGTCCCACGAGTAAGTGAAGTCCTAAGATGGTACGGAAAACTTTAGAAAAACCTACACTGAAAAAAAAAAAAAAAAAAAAAAAAAAGAAAAGAAAAGAAAAAAACACCGCCAATCGCCTGCGCGAGCAGATTGTGGTTTTAAATCCCGCTGACGCCATGAAATAATGAAACATAAAAAAATCCCTTTTAAATTACATTTTTTCTGTTTATTTTTCTCTTCTTTCTTATTAAAAAAAATCATTTAACAAATCAGCTAATAAATAAATAAATAAATAGTGTATGGCAACTTCAAAAAATTGTCTATAACATTATTTTTGTAAAAGATGATTAATTTTTTTTTTCATTCATTCATTCAAAAAAATAAACAGCAGTGATTTTAATTTAAAATAGTTAAAAATTGAAATTGGTTTTTAAAAAATTATAAGCATTGTGCATCAGTCTAAAATAAAATAAAATAAATAAAATAAACCGTTTACAAATATTCTAACGAATATATTTGAAAAGAAATCTTTGAAAAGCAGAACAGATTTTCCCACTAACTGATAAAAGACATACTTTGTACAGGCCGGCATCAGCAGCTTTGGCCCAGTCAGTAAGGATTTGTTCTGCTATTAAAGGATCTCGAGTTCGATCCTCAGGGCGGCTTGAGGTAAATTATATTAAAAAAAAAAAAATAAATAATTTAAGTAAAATAATATAGCAGTTTAAAATCACTCGATAATTTCGAATTCTCTGACGATTAATCGATTCATTAATTTAAAAAATTATATTAAATTATTATTATTAAAAATCAAACCTTGTAGCAGAAAGTTACTGTTTCTTCAGAGTTACTTTTTTTTTTATTTTTTATTTATTTATTTATTTTTTTCCCAAA
This sequence comes from Maratus speculifer, assembly GCA_964019185.1. Classification (NCBI taxonomy): domain Eukaryota; kingdom Metazoa; phylum Arthropoda; class Arachnida; order Araneae; family Salticidae; genus Maratus; species Maratus speculifer. The sequence continues at coordinate 455,780,928 of OZ025290.1, read as the reverse complement.
ATGGAAAATCTACTAACGGCACGGTAAGAGTTCGGCTACTTTGCTGCCAGTAGTTTCACCGTGAATTCACAGATTTATTTTTAACAGTGTAGAAGGTCCCGCGATGGCAGGTAAAATAAAATAACTGAATAGAAATACATATACTTCATTAATTTCTAAAAGGTAATTATTAAAATAATTCCAAAAAAAATGTGTACAAACATTGTACATATTTCGGTTTAAGCATTTGTTTTATCAAAACAAATAAGAATAACCTACTGAAGCGCATGCAATGATTTAAAACGCAATCATTCTAATTGTTTACATTGTTTCTCTCTTTGCGCGCATATTTAAATTTTGCTTTGATTTTTTTTCTTTTTTATCCGGTCTCACAACAATAGATCACTCTATCCTAACTTGGTAAGTTAAATGATGCTGTACCATTGCATGCTGAATTTTCATGTGATACAGTTTAAGAGCCCACAATAGTCACAGAAAAAGTACACAAAAAGACCCGGATGACCATGTAAAGTCTATGGGAGCGTTCTTTTCTAATATCTCGCTCAAATTTTAATATTTTCGCATGATTTTTTAGCACAAGATAGCTGAGGGCAATCCACAACCGGGCTAGTTTTTACTTTTTCGATTTTGGTTATATATTTTTTATATTACGATAGTTTCATTTTCAGAACCGGTTTAAACCGGTTTCGAAAGTTAAAGTAATTTTTTAAAGAAAATCTGAAACAAAAATTGAAAAAGTAAAAACTAGCCCGGTTGTGGATTGCCCTCAGCTATCTTGTGCAAAAAAATCATGCAAAAATATTAAAATTTGAGCGAGATATCAGAAAAGAACGCTCCCATAGACTTTACATGGTCATCCGGGTCTTTTTGAGTAATTTTTCTGTGACTATTGTGGGCTCTTAATAGCTTTTTCTTATAACTGGTGGATTGCAACGATTGGAGGGAAATATGACTTACCCTAATAGCATGCATGGTCACAGTGACGTCACTGTGAGCCACTTTGGTCACATCACATCTGTGACCAAAATGCCACCTCTCAGTGACGTCACATTGTGACTGAGATGTGACTTCCTCAAAAGTCTCTAGAAATTTATAAATATCCTTCAAAACATGTTATTTACTTTTAAAAACATGTTTCTGGCAATTTAAATATCGTCGCTTATGTCACAGTTTCGTCACGATGTTAATGTCAAATTAGTCACAAATGGCACATTTTTCACAAATTTGTCACATTGTGACCACTTTGTGAAACGTCACAACCCGTAAGACATGGTGACGTCACTGCAACGTCGTTGTGAAGTCACATTGTGACTTTGTGACCATCGATTGTCGATGTGACGTCACGTGACGTCGATGTGAAGTCACAGTGACTAAAATGTGAAATCGTTATGGCCGTTTTAGAGCTCTTTTGTGACGTCACATTGTGACCACTTTGTGACGTCGCAATGTGACCAATTTGTGAAAAGTGTGTCATTTGTGACTACTTTGATATTAACATTGTGACGAACTGTGAAAATTTTTTTAGAAAGTCACATCTTAGTCACATTGTGACGTCACTGAGTGGTGGCATTTTCGTCACAGATGTGATGTGACCAAAGTGACGTCATTGTGACGTCACTGTGAACATGCATGCTATGAGGGAAAGGAGCTCTAAAACGGCCATAACGACTTCACATTTTAGTCACTGTGACTTCACATCGACGTCACGTGACGTCACATCGACAATCGATGGTCACAAAGTCACAATGTGACTTCACAACGACGTTGCAGTGACGTCACCATGCTTTACGGGGAGGCATATCTTGGTGGACACCACCTGAAACCGCGATTTTAAGCGGTGGACTCGTTTGTTTACCATTGTATTTTTTCCGCTCTCAGTCATCCATGTTGTTATACCGTTGGGTACAGGAAAACACAATGGTAAGCCTACAAGCTAATCGCTAAAATCGGGCTTTCAGGAAGTTTCCACCAAGATATGATTTGACAGACCGATTGCGTTTTAATATGCGAATCGAGTTGTAACTCTTTCTGGAATTTTAGCCGTGAACTCGATGAGATGATTCTCTGTGCTGCCGTCTCTCGGTCTATTAGTTTTCATAGTTATTTCTGATCTTACTCTCTGTTTGATAATCTATTAAAGTTGTAAAATTTGAAAATTCAATATGTAATGATACAACATCATTTAATTTCATAAAAATTATAGGTTCAGTTACGAGCATGGAAATAAACATAGTAAAAAGGAATAAAGGCTAAAAGGATAGTAAACAGAGTAAAAAGGATATTCGGATTTGTTATATAGTTAAGAATGGATTTTTTATATGAGTTAAGAATAATTTTAATTTCAGATCACAGATGAGTTGCTGACAGACACTGATGCGGCTCTTGCAAAAGCTCTCGATTCCATTGAGTATGGTGAGAAAGTTCTGGATGATGCCAAAGATACTCTGGACACTTTAAAAGGCAAGTTGCACTTTCTTGTTACACTATAAAAAAAATAAAAAAAAATAAAGGTGAATCATATTTCTTCGTTCAAAAATCATATTGCAAGTTTCATTAATTTATTGTTACTATAAGCAGCCTCATAACCATCATAAAATAAAAGATAAGGGCCTTTACATACATAAAATTATCACTTTAGAGGGGGGGGGGGGATCTGGCATTTCATATCCTAAAATATCTTTTGGTGAGAGGAGGGTTTTGTCTTTTGATACCTTTTTTTATTCAACCAAAATTTTTTTTTACATCAGTATTGTCTGTTATCATCTTTCCAAAAAATAAATGTAAAAAGAATATGTATAATGTAAAAAGAATTTTTAGACACTGTTAAAGATATCATTAGGGGATGTGAAAGGGTTCAAAAAATGATGAAGTATGGCAGAGTAGGGATGGGGGAAGTTCTAAAATCTCCAAAAGTTTGATCGCATAATATATGTACAAGCCCTAATCATTTTTTGCATTGTTAGATTAAATTAATTTTTTTCATAATAATGTTATCAATAAAATAATCGAAAACTCATCTAGAAATATGAAAAGGTCACTTGAGGATTTATGGATTTATAATAGAGTGTTGATACTCAGAGATTGAAATAGGATATTGAGCGATAAGTTTTTCTTACTGCTCTTGGATTTTCTGCGTTTGTCTTGTTAGTCTTCATACCTTTTCTTACTTACGAGCAAATTGTTTCCCTTTTTAAATATTTTCCCTTACCCTGTATACAATATTTGCCTCTTTGAATTTCTATCTCATAGCTCTTCCATCGTAACATTAAAAAAAAAAAAAAAAACCTTAAATATCGTAAAAAAACAAAATTAGATTCAAATGCAAAAATTGAAATGGTTTTTCAAGGTATTGTTTTAGTTGAATTTGCAAGTTCGAATAAACGCTTTTTCTTTTGAAAATTTGAAAAAAAAAATTTATTTAAAAAATACTTGTAATTTTTTGCAATAATGATAAAATTAAATAATTAATAAGAAATAAAATTGTGTTTTGAATGCTATACCCTGCCCCCAAAATATAGACACAAACATTAGATGCCATTCACAAAGATACACACACAAAAAAGTAAAGTATATATATATATATATATAAAGGAGATGTGCATGATTATAAGCGTTGCAGGAAGTAGGGTATTCAATAATTATAGACTTTAAAATGGATTATCAATAAGTGTTTAAATTAAATAATATAGTTACAAATGCCAATAGTTATCAATTAATTAAATGATAACTAATCAATAAGGGTAGCATCTCTAGTAATTGGCAGGCACCACTGATTGGCACATGCTACAACAATGTCCTAAAATAAGATTTATATCCAGTCTTTTAAAAATGCAAGACCATATACCAGTTATATGCTCATTTACGTTAAAGATTATAACTTTGATTTGTGCGACTAAATGGCAATAGTGCCTAGGAAAGAGAAATAATTATGGCTTGTATCAAATTAGCCATTTTTGTTGGAAATGCATTTTCTCTGGCTTAAGAAATGTATGCATTTCAATTTATTATTATCTGATTTATAGTATATTTTAAATTTTAATTGACAACAGTTTTGTTTAGTTGAAAAGGATTACTTTAATTGTGTAAAAGTCTAAGTGCCAATTAATGGTGATTACAGCAACTTTTTATAAATATGTTTTTATAAAAATACTTTTTCAAATATTTTTGCCTTTAGTGGGCAAAATAGATGCACAGATACGCGCTCTTTGATTTAAAAATATTTGCAAGTAAATATTTTATTTCTTGGTAGTGAAAATAGAAGTAAGTTTAAAGACGAATCCTTAATGTGCCAATTACTGGGGATGTCACCCTAATTATTAAAAATTATTAAAAAAGTGTCTTCACAGTTAGCCTTAGCTGATGCACCATTGTGATCGCTAATATAAGCTGTTAAAAAAAAATCTGTGAAATTACGAAGAATCTGTGGGTAGTCAATTATCTGAAGTCTTATGTAAAATTACAGAGATTAGGAAAACAGAGATTCTGCAAAACAACACCGATGTTATTCGGTAAATAGTGTTACGAATTTTGTAAATAGTTAGTGTTTGTACTGTAAAATAATGTAAATAATCTTATTAAGCTCCATTCCTTTACTAATATTATGTTACATTGTCTCTGTTATCAAGCAAACTTGTCCATTATTTTCAGTGTATGTCTACGGCAGATTGGCGAAATAATGAAGATATCGCCAAGTTGGCGTCACTTTTGGCAACTAATTTTGGTCGCCAAATTTGGCGATATATCGCCAAGTTGGCGACAAACTTGGCGATTGTTGGCGATGGTAACCCTTCCCTGTTTATGGTAAACCCCCCTTAGGCCTACTGATACATTGAATGTTGTTCCGTGGTTTTCCAGGTTTTTTCTAGAAGGTTGTAGAAACTTCGCCGCATGCTGCGAACCTATATAAGGAGAGCGATACGAGCTGCTGTGGTCATTATTTACCAGTCAGTCATTGAGTGAACAAGGCGTAAGCAAGTTTGTTTGAGTTTCATCTATGTTGTTTTGAATGTTATTAAGTGTTGAGACGTTGTATAAAGAGTCTTTGGGGTCTAAAGCTGTAATTGTACGATAGATTTGAGCAGTTATTTTTGAATATCCAGTAATATTTGTGAGTTTCGAAGACTCTGTTGTTCTGAAGTCTGTAAATAAATTATTTTCTACTTTTCTAAGAGCAAGAGTTTGAAGTTGTCTAACCATAAGATCAAAAGAACCCAATATACGCTACAATAGAAATAGCTTTTAAATATAGTAAATAAGCTGCTATTTACAGGTATTTTATAATAGCTTTTTGTTACATAATGCATTCAACAGTAATAAAGTCTTATTGTACTTGCTCCGAACGGAGGAGAGGAATAGAAATTCATATCAACAAAGCTACAGGACAACATTCTTTTACTTTATAACACAAGCTTCAAATAGACTTAGACTCTGTCAATTATCATCGTTAAAATTACACAAGACACTGTAAATTTGCTTTTTAGCTCACAGGCTATCATAGTCTGAGAGCTTATGTGCCCGCCCGTTCTGTATGTATGTATGTTCGTTCGTTCGTACGTGCGTGCGTAACGCGATAACTCATGATAAAAATATCCGATCCACTTGAAATTTTGTATATACAGGGGGAACAGGGGGCTCATGTCCCTCTCCTTAATTGATATAAATGGGTTTTTCATGCAGAATTAAGTTTTCGTTCAACATTTAGATATAGGATCATTCTGATGAGGCAATTCTGTGACTGTTATTAGGTGTTTATTGAATAAGTGTAAACAGGGGGAGCGGGGGTTCTAATGCCCCTCCCCTTAATTTATATAAATGGGTTTTTCAAGCAGAATTGTCAGATTTCGTTCAAATCTCTGAATAGTTTTGGAAGTTTAATGGTTAAGTATAAAAGAGGGGGATAACTCCTCTTAAATTATATAAATTCTAAATGGGTTTTTTTTTATTATTATTAAGACTTATCCGATTTGCTCTGAATTTTGGATATAGATTTAATATAAAAATGATAATGATTAAATATAAAAAAGGGGAAAGGGGAGAGCTGTTTCCCCTTCTTAATTTTTTTCGAACGGAATTAATCCTTGAAAATATAAGGCTGTAATGTACAATTAGTATGCGTAGCCTGCGAGCTCAATGCCATCAGTTTAACTGGGCAATATTCTTTTTATTATGCTAATAATTTAATTTAGTTTTTAGGTAGATTTCGTATGAAATACTACCTATTGCGATCGCTCCCATGTTGGAATTTCTGAAAAATTTTTGCAGATCTACACCGATCACGACCCCTAGACCCCAAAACTACCATTAGTAAAAAAGTTTATCTATCTATCTATCTATCTATCGGTGTATATCACTTTCTTCTGGACGCGATAACTTCCATAATTATGCTCAGATCTTCTTCAAACTTTTACATAAAATCAAGGGGCATAAAATCTCGGTTAAGTTCGTTAATGGGTAAAATCGAACCAAGGGGGTGGAAGTTAGGAGGGTTTTTGTGAAAACAGAAAAAACGCGATAACTTCTAAATTAAAATAGATATCGAATTAGTTTAAAGTTTATATTACTTTTAAAAAATTGGCCAAAAGTTTAAGCATGACAGATTTTTCATAAAATTAAAAATGGGCTCAAGGGGCAAAAAAAACCAGGGTTTTTGGGAGAAAAAAAATCATAACTTCGTCTCTTTAGATATCAAATCCAACTAAATTTTTTATAAATGTTCTTAAAATTATCTAAAACTTTTGTCTTTACTAGTGTTTGATAGGAACAACTTTTACCGATGAAAAAAAAATTAAAAAAGAAAAAGAAAAAGGGGGGGGGGGGTGGAAAAAGAAAAAAATCCATAACTTAGTCGATTCTTAAGCAATCATATCTAATTAAATTTATTTTACATCTCAATAATATCTACGACTTTTATATTAACAAGTTTTTCATGGGACCAATTCTTATAGCAAAAATAAATTAAACAAAAATAGGAGATGGAGAAAAAAATTCAAATCCAAACTGCTTATATTCTGAATCATTTTTAAATTCACTTTTGATTTTAAACGCATCCAAATGGCAGATCCTCATATTTAGGAACTGATTATAGTTTCTTTTGAAAAATTTTAAATTAAATGTATCAGTTTTTAAAAGCTTAGATTATATCCATTCAAAATTTGCTTGCATTGTAAACGAAATTTATATTTCTTATCAAATGTCATTTAAATGTAAGGAATATATAATATCATGAACTAAATAAAAATCAAAAAATTTTGATTTAAGAGCAATTTTGATTTATTTGCATGAATCAAAACAGATAAAATTTTAATTTAACAGCATGTGAAAAAATAATTTTCAGTTATACTAATGCAGTCATGATGACTTCTTGACTTGAAGAAAAAAAGAGCTTATTTTATTTAAATAGAAAACAAAATTTAAAAAATTAACGGGATGAATGCTAGCATTTTAAAAAAATTAATAAAACTAAATTTAATTTCATCTTTATCTTTCATAATATTCCCAAAAAGGCTCCTAAAATAGTTCATAGATGACAGCACTAAAGTTGTGAGAGACGGTGCTAGAGTCGATAAATAAAATATGATCATACTCAGATTATTAAAAACTTATCAGTTTACCGTATTTTCCTGCTTATAAACCGCACCAGCGTATAATCCACGGCCATAAATTTTAGCCTTAAAAAAACTTTCATTAGATAATCCGCACCGGCGTATAATCCGCAGGTTATACGATGATTGCTCCATTGTTTTCAACACTTACAAAATTGTAATAAATAAAGTTTATAATGATTTAGTTGTCCTATTTAAATGATAATTGTAAATAAAATAAATAATTATAGGATAACTGAAAGTTAAAATAATAATCGATAATATCAATAATATTTGACAATAGTTTAATGATTTTTTCCTTGTTCTTCTGCTATAATGGTAATTCGACTATAGAAATCAATTATATTCGATCTATTACCAATAATGTTTGACAATTGTTTAATAATAGCAGGTAATAATATTATTTAATGATAATAATTTTTAGTATTTAATAATATAATTTTTAGTATTTAATAATAAGGGATTCTTACTCCGTGAAAGTAGTTTTTTCCTTGTCCTTTTGCCATAATTGAATAGTCGATTATGACAATCGATTTTGTTCGATCTATAACGATATCTTCTCCCTTTTCTATTACACCCAGCTAAGTTCAGCTGCATAACTTGCGCATTTTCTTTTTCCACGTGGCAAATAAAAGATGATTCAGCTAATAAATGATTAGATTGCAATTTTTGATCAAGATAAGTTGAAAAACTCTGCATTCTTCAGAAAAGCATGTTGCTAAAAGACTACAAATATTCTTTAAAAGTCGGAGGCCACTCCCACTAGAACGTACACGTCGTATGCGAACCAATCACAAGTAGCTCCGCGAGCAGTTTCCCCAACAGACAATCATTTGATATGTTTACATTTTATAATTGCCGGTAGAAATGGGAAATCAGTTCTGCTTGAAAAGATCGGCCCCACCAGTGGCCGAGAGGGTCTGACCTCTCAACTGGTAGACGGCAGGTGCTGGGTTCGAACCCAATCGCGGCCGTCGGCCTAACCGTTCGGAGTTTTCGTGGTTTTCTTCGAACCTTGCGTAAATACGGGTTAGGTTCCCTTAGAAAGACCCCCACGAAGGGCATCCCTCCCTCTGGGCCTATATCCCTAGCGTAGATAATCGGCCGTCGCAAAATACACACACACACTGCTTGAAAAGAATTTCATCAGATTATCCGCACCGGCAGATAATCCGCACTTAAAATTTTCGAGGTTTTTTAACAGGTAATCCGCGGATTATATGCAGGAAAATATGGTACACTTCCACTGTTATCTTTATCTATTATAATTGGGTTTGATATGCATGTTTTTTATGAAAATATGCTGAACAAACATTATTTAAAGTGGAAAGAATTTTAAAAGCATCATTTTAGCATTTGTTTCCAATTAAGATTAACGTGGCGTCTAGCAACGGTAGAATTCCAGATCTGAATGATTCAACCCGGATCCGTTCTTACACGTTTCTCCAGTCTCTTTTTATTATAAGTAGATTTTATTGTATGTTAATTATTATTTTTTTTTGTTGTTGTTGTAAACCTTATCATACTAAATAAATACACGAATTAGTTTTATTGTTATGCTCAAAAATATCATTAAAGCACATAGTTAAAGTTTAAAAATAAAATTTGAAATACGATCTATATCGTAGTGCTTTGTCGCTGAACTGTAACATAATATAGCGTGATTTGTGACAAAAGAGTGGAAGGGGGTAAGATGAATTGTGACATTTTGGGACAAAAAAAGGGGGGGAGGAGAGAAAAATATTGAAAAAAATGTGTGACATCATTTATGGAAGTGCAAAATTAAATATATAAACTTTAAAAAAAATGTAAAATATAGTACATTTTTAAAAAATATGCTTTTATTTAGGTTTCGATCAGCAAATCAGAGAAAGCAAAGAGAGAGCTGACGAAACTCTCAAAAAGATACCCTTTGTCAAGAAGAAAGTCGGGGAGGCTGAAAACAAGACGTTTGATGCCGAGGATGCCCTCCGCGGTGCAACACAGGATGCTGCCGACGCCAGAGATATTGCACGGGAAGCAAAGAGATTAGCAGAGCAAGCATCTGGTGTAAGTATAAGGAAAGGGCATGTTTACAAACAAACACTTCTGTCAACCAATCTACCGCTACATTTTTGTCACAGCGATCATTGTAGGAATCATCTTGACGACGTAGCCCAATCATAGCAAGCAGACAACCATAATAAAATTTGTAAACCAATCAGAATGCCTGAATTCATATGTAGAGTGGGTGCTATAACGAAGCACAGGCGAAAACAGCTTGCCCACACTAATAAGAGCCCACAGTGACGTCAGCTACCCTTTCCTTATAGTGCGAACTGCAATTGTTGTTAATAAATTGCTGTTTAGATACTGTAAGGCTGAGATCAGATTGCAATACTCTTCCCTTCAACTGAATTCTTGGTAAAAGTGGGGAAGTCTTTTGTATAGGATCCATTTGCGGTTTCTTCTTTAAAATAGAAACGAGGGGAAATAACAAAGGAATCGGGAGACAAGCAAGCCACCTTACTTGACGGAAAGGTTTTTTCTTTTGTCAAACAACCGTCCCTTTCCTGCAAAACTCATTAAAGATCAAAAATACCGCTTCGCCACAACAAACGAGCCGACACCGAACTTCAAGGAGTGGTCAAATGTGTTTGGGCCCTAAGGGGCTACTTCAGTCAAATGAAAAGATCCGTCTGCTAATGCTAACTCTATGGATGAAATTTATAAAGATATCTCGGTTGCATTTCAATATTTTTAAATGATTCTTTTTGTATTGGATCGCTGAGATTGATCTAAATGCAGGACGTTTTTTACTTTTTCAATTTTGGTACCAGATATTTTTATGAAGGTACTACTTTCGCTTTCCAAACCGGTTCCGAAAATGAAAGCGTCCTCATAAAAAATATCTATAAACAAAATCAAAAAAATAAATAGCGGCCTGCATGGAGATCGATCTCAGCTATCTAATGCAAAAAGAATCATTTAAAAATATTGAAATGCAACCGAGATGTCTTTATGAATTTCTTCCATAGGATTAGCATTAGCGAATGGATCTTTACATTTGAGTGAAGTAGCCCCTTAATGGTAGGAACCAGCGCTGTGAGAAGAAGAGGGCTGCCAAACCAGGCGAGGAAATTTAGTGGGCGCCAAATTTATATTACCAACGTTATTTTTGGCCTGTTACAAGAAAAAATTGTGAAGGTGGGGGGAACTTTGCCACAGGCGCAGTTTTCTCTTCTCACGCCCCGGATAGGAACGTTTGATTTGGTAATAAAATTAAACATTTAAAGCTGCGAGCGAACAGCACTAGTTTTTATTACACTAAAAGAGCAATCAATCAATCTTTGTTTCCGAACGGAGCAAGGGTGAAACCTCTTTTAATGATTTTTGAGGGACTGACCCTACCAAATTGACAAAGGAAGGGAACTTTTATCTACCCAATCTTCAGTCGTAAAGCTGTCAACTGATTTCGCGTTAGATTCCTCTCTTGAAGTTCAGATTCAGTGCACTGAAAAAGCAGTTTTAGATCAAAGCGCCAACACGAAAGATCAAAGATAGCGCAAGAAGTTAGTGCTAAGTGCGTGGACCTTAAATTGCTGTTTAGATACTGTAAGGCTCCGATCAGATTGCAATACTCTTCCCTTCAACTGAATTCGTGGAAAAAGTGGGGAAGTCTTTTGTATAGGATCCATTTGCGGTTTCTTCTTTAAAATAGAAACGAGGAGAATTAACAAAAGAATCGGGAGACAAGTAATCCACTTTACTTGTCGGAAAAGTTTTTCTTTTGTCAAACAACCGTCCCTTTCTTGCAAAACTCATTAAAGATCAAAAATACCGCTTCGCCACAACAAACGAGCCGACACCGAACTTCAAGGAGTGGTCAAATGTGTTTGGGCCTTAAGGGTGTTCTTAACTGATCCGCTCAACAAGCGAAAAACGTTGTGACGCATTTACAAATTCATATTTAAACAGAAAGTTATAAAATTTTAATGCCTGACTAGGAAAGCGATTTCGAATTGAACTTAGTTTTCTATTTTATGATAATTAAATTACTTATCGAGTTATAAGCTATTTCGATGACGCAATCACCCGTTTTTCTCCTCCTTTTCGACCGGTTTTTCTGCTTTCGTCGAGAAATATGCTCAAAACTGTCAACTTTGAACGCTTGTTATGAAAAATCTATTGTGTTTTTCAAAAAACAAAAGAATGAGTGCAATTAGAGAGTTTCTGAATAACAACACCTGCTATTTTCACACATTTCCCAACAAAAAGAAATTAATGCACGTATCACAAAGTTGCCCTTTTTGATTTAAGAACACCCTTAATGGTAGGAACCAGGGCTGTAAGAAAAAAAAAAGGGGGACTGTCAAACCGGACGAGGAAATTTAGTGGGCGCCAAATTTATATTACCAACGTTATCTTTGGCCTATTACAAGAAAAAGTTGTGAAAGGGGGGGGGGGGGACTTTGCCACAGGCGCAGTTTTCTCTTCTCACGCCCCGGATAGGGACGTTTAATTTGGTAATAAAATTAAACATCTAAAGTTCAGAACTGTCCAAAGTTCGAACTTTCCAGCTCAACTTTTTTTTTAACACATGATGCTACTGACGCCAGAGATATTGCACGGGAAGCAAAGAGATTAGCAGATCAAGTATCTGGTGTAAGTATTTTGAACTGCAGTGTTGTTTATGCATTCAAGTTAGATGATATAATATTGTCATCAATGTGAAATATAAAAGCAATATGTCTTGATTACGTCGATTAATAACTACAAGCTAGAAGCCGTCGAATTTTGACGAAATAAAATGTTTAAGACGAAATTGTTTCATTGATTTATTATAAACATAGAAAATTAGTTACAATAAAAAATGCCCCTTATATTGGTAAGTCCAACACGTAAACAAATAATGTTTAACCTAAAGTTAGCAAAATACTACTTCTATAAAATTCAGTTGTAGAAATTATTAATTGTATATGTAAGCAGTAAAATATTGTGAAGATCTGTTATTATGATAAAGTTGTGAATTAAGGCTCTTATGCTTGGTATTCTAAAATGAAAAACGGCGAAATTATTCCGCTTTGATTTAACCGTACGGCTGATGTCAAAGAATTCGGCTTCTGTTTCACGTGCTTGTTCTGTTTGGGCCGAATGAGGGCATTTAAATTTGAGCGATAAGATACATCATATTGCAAACCGATTTTACGGTATACTACACCTCCATTTATCTCTTTCCTCCATGCCCTTTACTTTTAATAAAAACGGGGTATTTCTGTTGCCAAAATTACAAAAGTGGTATTAAAAACTACAAAAAAATTAATTTATCAAAAATTACATTACAATAGTATTTTCAAACAAATTGCATTTTAAAGCACATTTTCCCCCCCTATACGATGGTGTAAAAAAAATGAAAATGTGGGATATTTAGAAGTTTTATCACTTACAGCTAGCAAATATTGCAGAATCGAAATTTCATTTCAAATTTCAAAATGTTGCCACTCATAAAATGACGCATATGTTACGCACAGATACGTTTGGCCTTCATAGTATAGATACCGCAATGATAATAATACACTGTTAAAAAAAATCTGAAATTCACGGATATTTTTTTTCTGAATTTCACAGAAAAAATCCTTTTTCGCACCAAAAGGGCTTTTTCCGTTACAAATCTGAAAACGCCACGATATTTCCTGAAACTAACGAAAAGGATGGAAATAAAAGCAAAAAACGGAGACAGTCCGTTTCCCGGGGATCTCCGTGGCCGAGTGGTTAAAGCACCACGCCATTAAACGTCTGGGAGCATAGATTGTGGGTTCGTATCCCACTATCCCCATAAAATAATGAAAACACGAAAAGTCCCTTTTAATTATTTTTTTCTGTATATTTTTCTCTTATTTCTTATTAAAAAAATCTTTTAACTAATTAGCCTCCCAATAAATAAATAAATTGCGCGCGATAATTTCAAAAAATTATCTAATTTTTGTAAAAAATGAATAAAAAATATTTTTTCATACATTCATTCATTCAAAAAAAAAAAAAAAAAAAAAAAAAAATTGTGATTTTAAACAATGATTTTTTATTTTATTTACGCTAGTTAAAAAATTAAAATTTGTTTTAAAAATAAGTATTATGCATCATTCTAAAATAAAATAAAATAAACCGCTTACGAATATTCTAACGAATATATTTGAAAGGCAATCTTTGAAAAGCACAACATATTTTCCCAGTAACTCATAAAAGACATACTTTGTACAGGCAGGCATCAGCAGCTTTGGCTGAATCAGTAAGGTCTTGATACTCTACGCAAACGTCCCTAGTTCGATCCTCAGGATGGCTTGAAATAAATTGTGCAAAAAATAATGATTAAAAATGACTTAAATTAAGTATATGGTCACTCGGAAATTTCGAATTCTTTGACGAATGTCCGGTTCACTAATTTTAAAATTTAAATTAAATTATTATCATTACAAAATCAAACTTTGTAACGGAAAGTTACCGCTTTTCCATACGGAAGTTTTCCTTTCTTTTATTTTCCAAACGGAAAATCTACTAACGGAACGGTGAAAGTTCGGCTACATTGCTGCCGGTAGTTTCACCTGGAATTCACAGATTTATTTTTAACAGTGTACGCTAATGAAGAATGACCAAATGAATTTCAATAATAAAAAAAAAAGTCCAAACAAACATTACACCAGACCAGAAAACAAGACGAAAATGCATTTTTAGACTTCGGGTTGTAAGGGAATGACGGGAAATAGGAATGAGTGACGGTAAAGAGAATTACTAATTAGCGTTTAGATAATGTCGCTAGCTCTGTTGTATAAAAAACTGCAAGGAGTGAAATAAAGTTGCAGTAATACTTCAATTAAGTAACATTTTCCGAGTTTTAATATCTTCTTTGAAAAATTTCTTGTTTCATATGTATATCGTTCGACTGCATTCAACAGTAAAAAATTATTCCGTGTATAAGGCGCTCCTAAGAGTTTTGTCCTAATTTTTTGGAAAAAAAGTGCGCCCTATACACAAGTAAATACGGTATATTAAAAATTAACATGCTTTCACTCCATTTCATCGATTCATCTTCAGAATGTAAATGGAAAAATTACAAGCGCAATGAACGTGAAAAACTGGAGTGAATAATTATTGAATTCAAATTAAATATATAACGCCCTTTATATTTTCGACATTGTCCATGTCCTAACTATGTAATTATCCTCCAAACGTCCTAACCATTCAATCCATATACTTGAAATGCGAAAAGATAGTGAATCGTTACAAACATGTGAACTTTTTAAGTAAATTTCAATGGAAACTCTTATGAATAACTTTAAGTAAATATCTGTACTAATAAAATCCGTGCGCCTCTGTGTGTCTGTCTGTCTGAAGTCGATTACAGTTCGCAACGCGGGCGAGTTGGAAGTCGCGAGAGGTGTCTTTCGATTCGAAAAATTCCGGGAAAGTCATTTTGGGCATTTGTACCGTGGGACCAAAATTAAAAAAGTTATGAATTAAAAACCGCTCGGGAAGCGGAACACAAAACGTCTCATTTCCCAAACGGGGCTCGCAAGCAGAACACTGCGCCACCTTGCGGTGAATGACCAGAACTTTTCCCCTTTGGCTAAAAGAAGAACCAGCCGAAAACCTCTTTTTCTACCCGCGCTAATTGCGCTTTGTTCCGCATCAACTTTTTTGACTTGCCGTCGATTATATACCGTGGTTTTCGCTAAAATATTGAACTTAGAAATAAAACAGGACAACCGAAACTTTTTTTGCGCGTTTTTTCTTAAACTATCATGCATGCAATTTTTAAAGTAGAAAAAAACTGATTACATATTCAGAATCTGCGTAAAAGTCTGCTTCTGATGAACCAAAAAATACGAAAAAATGTCTTATGGGCGCGTAGCGCCAACCATACAAAACCAAATATTTTTAACGGGACGATGGGCGCGAAGCGACCATGGCTCCGATCCACAATCTTTTACTCAAGTGCGCGTAGCGAAATCACATATTTTTAACGGGATAATGGGTGCATAACAGCCATAGCTCTTTAATTTACTTTTTTTTGTGCTTGAGGATTAGAACACCAAGTCGGGTCGTTCGGTAGCTTTTCACTCCAGGCCCATCCAGTGATGGTAACCTCGTCTGCCAGATTTTCCCTCAAAATTTCCGCTGCCTTTGCAGGGAAAAGTTTTAACGGAAAAAGGGGTAATTAATATAGGAAATAATGATTTCCTATATTTCCCCTCCCTCCACCTTTTTTAAACTTTTTAAACTTTAAAAAAATATAAAAAAATTTAAGGGAAATATATAGTAAAAGTATACAACCAAGAATTGTTGATCGATTTTTCTTATTTCCTTAAAAAATAAAGCATGTACTCGAGGATTAACAGGGTAAAAAGCAAAGATATAAGTAACTTGGTTTATTAAAACTAACCATATTTTCTACTATTAGTAATAAATTGAAATGTTTATTTCTTTAAAAAAAAATTAAGTATATCAGCAAGAAAAATCTGAAAATTAAAAAATCAAAACCCTCTATTATTATATTATATAATCTTATATGAACTAAAGAAATTGCACATATCAATGCAAAGTATTAATAATGTACTTGACTGACGATACGTTCTGTGATTTTAGGGAAGGTGTATTACCTCTCTTCACAATTTTAAAACGCTAAATAATTTTTATTTCCATTTGGAAAAGGTTGTTCCTTTCTATGATTGTTCACTCTAGAGCAGCGGTTCCCAATCTATGGGTCACGACTCATTGGTGGGCCGCGGCCGTTGTTTTGGTGGGTCGCGAAACAATCTAGGTTTGTCATCAAAATGCTTTATCTTTTATTTCATCTGTTTAAAAAGATATGACAATTTTAACAGGAAATAATGGGAGAATTCTTATTTTCCTTCTAGACTAATTTATAGACTAATGATTTCTAGACTAATTTTAATATTTAGAAATATTTAAATCAGCTTTGAGGTCTTTGATGAAATTCAGCACTTTGTGCTTATGAGAACATATTTTTTTCTACTTTGTTGTTTTTGAAAGACAGGTACTGAGATAAATTGTGTGTCAGTATATATTCCTACATGGGTAAACACCAGTATCAGAAATCTCATTGATTATAAAGCTATGTTTTCATGATAATTAAACATATTTTTAATTATCTTTATAGTGTGTGCATATTTTTAATCGCTATTCACTGCAGACATTGAGATTACCGATTCTTGTTTTTGTTGATAATGTATCTTCCGTACAAAAATTTGCGTTTTTCTTAGGATACGATAGTTGAGCGTATAGAGGTCGTACAAAAATTGCTTCGAAAATTGATCGTACAAAAAAACTTCATCTTGGGTGGGTCGCGAACTTTTTTTTTTTTTTTACTGTGAAAGGTGGGTCACGAAATTTTTTTCCCCTCAAAGATGGGTCGCGTACCAAGAAAGTTTGGGAACCGCTGCTCTAGAGCATCAAAAAGCAATTTTACAAATATACATTACAACTGCACAGGTAATGCAATTTTTTTTCTTTCATTTTTAGCCCTGTTCTATGATTTTCCCAAAAATTTGCTTATCTCGTTAAAAAAAAAAATAGCCAAGGGAGAAATTTCTTAAAAATGTCTGAAATTTCCCACAAAACGACAAAAATTCCCTTTTTCCCCTCAAATGAGGGAAATTTCCCACGAGTTACCATCACTGGGCCCACCTTTTCTTACTTTCAGTATTTTTAATTTGTGTAATTTTGCTATAAAATACGTCCGGTATCAGGGCCGTAACTACCGCCGGGGCAGACGGGGCACTGCCCCGGGGCCCCCCAGACCCGAGGGGCCTCAAACTAGTGGTTAAAAAAAACTATTCATTTTAGTTTCTCGTCTAACTTCCTATAAAATGCCCAGGATCTAGCTAAATAATAATAATAATAAAATCAAAGTGCTAGAGTAAATATTTCCGCGTGTCCGATGATATACTCCATACGCTTCGCATGCAAAAGCAGCTCCAGAGCAGACAGCAGAATGTCGAGCCGAATGTGTCATGTCGCGCCAGCATGTTTGCCGATCCCACCGAAGCTAGTATAAGGAAGATAATATGGGCTTTTGATCGGCTGAATAATATAAAAAGCATCTAAAAAATTCTAGAAAATCTTTCTTCTTTAAATACATAAAATCGAAAAGAAAAATCAAAATCCATATTTAATCTTTTTTAGGCTTATCATACTGTGTACATTTAAATAGCGGCGAGCGAAAAAAAAAAAAAAAAAAAAAAAAAAAACTGCACCCGGGACAAAGTTTTAATTTGCCCCGGCGGGAGGGGTCTGACTGGTTTGCCCCGGGACCCTCAAGTTTATAGTTACGGTCCTGTCCGTTATCATTTTAGGTGCGTTCGTAATTATGTAAATACGTAGCACCTATTGTTGTCGCTCAGTCCGTCCGTCTGTCTGTCCGTCTGTCTGTCTGTCTGTCCGCATATAACAACACAAAAACTACCCAACCGAATCGTTTGAAATTTAAAATACATAATTATTACATATTTTTGTCGAGTCATTTCAAATTTTATGAAAATCGGATGCATAGATCAATTACAGGGGCAATCAAAAATATTCCGTTACATTACAGTCAATGGGGAAAAAAGTTTCAAATGCATTTTAATCGTTTGAAATTTAAAATACATAGTTATTACATAATTTTGTCGAGTTATTTCAAATTTTTTGATAATCGGGTACATAGATCAATTACAGGGGCAATCAAAAGTATTCAATTACATTATAGTCAATGGGGAAAAAGTTTCAAATGTATTTTATACGTTTGAAATTTAAAATACATAGTTATTACATAATTTTGTCGAGTTATTTCAAATTTTATGAAAATCGGATGCATAAATCATTTACAGGGACAATCAAAAGTATTCCGTTCCATTACGGTCAATGGGGGAAAATGTTTCAAATGCATTTTAATGGTGTTGCACTCATTCGAACTTAATAAAATTTATATGCAACTATAAAGTACATATTATAATATACATTTTACACAATTTGTGATGCAAAGACCATTTGTTATTGATTTACAAGGCCACACAAAAGTATTCCATTACATAATGGTATAGGGAGAAAATTGTTTGATGAGCGTTTTAATTGTAATTCACTATTTACAATTTTATGAGATTGATATATGAGAGTAATATTTTTAAAACTTCGTTATCGTACGAACACACCTCGTTTGCTACGCTTCACGTGCAATTTCCAACTTGTTTCATTTTTTTCCCTTTCCTCTAGAGTCGGACTATTCGAGACGTAGATAGCGGTCGCGGATGAAATTTGAACGCTCCCATGTTGGTTTCGAGTATATGGATTGAATGGTCGGACGGTTTGCAGGATAATTAATTAGTTCGAACACGGTCAATATAGAAAATAAAGAGCTTTAATTTAAATACAGTCGACACTCGCTAATTCGAACTCATTGGGACCACAATAAATGTTCGATTATGGAAAGTATGAAATGAGAACATGCTTAATATGGTACTATTACAAAGGAATTAATGTTGTAGTGTTTTTTTAAATGTATTATGTCTGTTATCATCAAAATATAACTTAATATTAATTTAGAATGTATAAATACATACACTAATTAAAAAATTAGAAACAAGCACAATGGAGGAAAAATTTGAAGTTTCACTGATGGACAGATGGGGCACTTAGAAAGTGGATATCAAATGCATGGGATTATATTGTTACAGCGTATATACGGTTCTTTTGATCTTATGGTTTGGACAACTTCAAACTCTTGCTTATAGAAAAGTAGAAAATAATTTATTTACAGAACTTCAGAACAACAGAGTCTTCGAAACGCACAAATATTACTAGTTATTCAAAAATAATTGTTCAAATCTATCGTATAATTGCAGATATAGGTTCCAGAGACTCTTTATACAACGTCTCAACACTAAATCACATTCAAAATAACGTCAATAAGACCCAAGCAAACTTGCTTAACAAACGCGTTGTTCACTCAATGACTGACTGGTAAATAATAATAACAGCTCGCATCGCTTCTCTTCTTATATAGGCTCGCAGCATGTGCTGGAAATTTCTAGAACCTACTCGAAAAATCCACGGAACAACAAACAATGTATCAGTATATCTAAAGGGGGTTACCATTGAGAGGGAAGGGTTACCATCGCCAACAATCGCCAAGTTTGTCGCCAACTTGGCGATATATCGCCAACTTGGCGACCAAAATTAGTCGCCAAAAGTGACGCTAACTTGGCCATATCTTTATTATTTCGTCAATCTGCCGTAGACATACACTGAAAATAATGGACAAGTTTGCTTGATAACAGAGACAATGTAACAAAAACTAATATTAGTAAAGGAATGGAGCTTAATAAGATTATTTACATTATTTTACAGTACAAACACTAACTATTTACAAAATTCGTAACAATATGTATACTCGTTCAGAACAATTTTCGCAAAAAACAAAGAAACAAAGTCATTCAAATGATCTGAAATCCGTGGGAAATAAAGGAAAAACGAAAAATCGGAATTCTCGTTAGTTCGAATTAAACGATGTTAAGAGAAAATGATTTCGAATTAATCAAAAAATTTAACATTATTCTGCCATTGAAAATTTCGGGACTTCATGTTTAGTTCGAATTAAGCGAAGATTCGAATTAAAGAGAGTCGACTGTAATTATTTATTCTCGTTTTTCACGTTCGTGGTGTTTGTAATTTTTCTATTTTCATTCTGTAGATGACTCGATGACAAGGAGTTGAAACATGTCCATTTTTAATATATTTTAAATGTTTTTATAAATACAGTAACGTCTTTTAAGCAAAAATATTTATTTATAATATAGGTTCTTACTTTTTCGTTTTAGAATATATATTATTAACATTACGATATCTCTATTATAAAGGCCAAACGTATCTGTGCGTTCTATTATAAAGGCCAAACGTATCTGTGCGTAACGCATACGTCATTCTACGAATGGCAACACTTTCCCAAGCAATTCGGTTTTACAATTTTTGCTACTGCAAGTTTTATACATCTAAATATCGCACATTCTCATTTTTGCATCGGCGTATAGAGAAAAAAAATTTACTTTTAAATGCAATTTGTTTGAAAGTTGCATCTCAATTAATTTTCGAGATATTAATATTTTTTATAGTATTTGTGCGAGTTTTGTAATCGTGGCAACAGAAATCCGCCACTTTCTCTTAAATTTGAAAAAAAAAAATAAATAAAATTTTGTATGTAAATTTTGAGAAGATGAAAATGATGACGGGTTTAGATTTCACGGAAAATTTTATGATCGTGTCAATTTGATTTTTTTTTTAAATTTCATTTTTACCAAGCATAAGGGCCTCAATTGATAACTTCATCATAATAACTTATTATTATCATATTTTACTTATTACATTTGCGATTAAAGTTTAATTGGACGACAGATTTTTATAGAAATTGTATTTTGTTGATTTTAGCTTAAAATAATATTTCTTTTGAAGTTAAACTGACGAATATAATATGCATTTTTAATGTAGCTAATTTTGTACGTTGTTATAAATCAACGAAGCAGTTCCTTCTAAAACATTTTCTTTCGTCGAAGTCCGACGGGTTCCACCTCGTAGTTATTAATGGACGTAATTAAGACTTACTACTGTTACTTTTCACATTGATAGCATAACAACGTCACTTATTAAGCGAGTTTCATCGAAATGCAAACAGCATCTATTCATGTCAGGAGCTAAGAGAATATGAAGTTTGGTGAAAATCCGTGCAGTAGTTCTTGAGATAGAGCTGTTGCAGAAATCGCGAAAGAAATAGCATAGCAGCGCATCTGTTGAGCGATTTTCACCAAAATGTAAACAGCATCTGTTCGTATCAAGAGCTAACAGAATCTGAAGTTTGGCGAAAATCCGTGCAGTAGTTCTTGAGATAGAGCTGTTGTGGGAATCCTAAAAAATGCTGTATACAGGGTTCGTACAGACTCCTTAGACTCCTTAGAAACTACTTAGAAATGAAAACGTTCCCAAGTAGTACTTAGAACTACTTAGATCAGAGGTTCCCAAAGTGTGCTCCGCGGAGCCCTTGGGGCTCCGCCTGAAATTTCCAGGGGCTCCGCAACGTTCCAGGAAAAAAAAAAAAAAAAAAAAAAAAAATACGTGTGGCACTCGGAGACTGCCGCGGTAAAGCTATTGCATAGCATTTTTTATCAACTTATGCAATTATAATTATTTATTTATTTTTTATTTATGCAGTTTTTTTGTCTTTGATATTAAATCAAGTTAAACATTTTGAGCGTGATGACCGATAACAATTTTTTTTCTTGTATTGAACAAATGAGAAGTTAATATCGTTTAAAATATTTTTATTATCTTACAATACATGTAGGTTAATCAGGAATTTTTATCATTGAAACTATACGTTTATGGTAGCTGGAAAAAAAAAAAAAAAACATAAATTTAAGACTTGATATTCTCAAAATATCTGAAAAATACCGCGTCAATATCTGCCGAAGTCTACGGAGGGATACCGTGCCGAAGTCTGCCAAACTGAAGCGATGTTAGCCGGAGTGTTAGGTTTTTTTTTTTTCTCGTTACAGAATTTCTAGATTCTTTCGCCGCGCTCAAAACCCGTGATAAAAGCTATGCAATACCTTAATAAATTACAAACAAAATTTGGCCGCGCTACGAAAATTAGATCGCGAGTTATAAGCATTTTAAATTTTTCGACCTTCACCGTGGGGGGGTCTCCTGTCACCAAAAGTAACACTGTCTCATAATAAATTACCAAACAAAATTTGGCCGCACTACGAAAATTAGATCGCGAGTTATAAACATTTTAAATTTGTCGACCCTCACCATGGGGGATCTCCTGTCACCAAAAGTAACACTGTCTGATAATAATTACCAAACAAAATTTGGCCGTGTTACGAAAATTAGATCGCGATTTATAAGCATTTTAAAATTTTCGACCCTCAGCATCGGGGGGGGGGGGTCTCCTTTCACCAAAAATTAACACTGTCTCATAAGAAATTACCAAACAAATTTTGGCCGCGATACGAAAATTAGACGCGAGTTATAAGCATTTTAACTTTTTCGACCCTCATCGTGGGGGTCTCCTGTCACCAAAAGTAACACTGTCTCATAAAAAAATTACCAAACAAAATTTGGCCGCGCTACGAAAATTGATCGCGAGTTGTAAACATTTTAAATTTTTCGACCCTCACTGTGGGGGGGGGGGTCTCCTGTCACCAAAAATTAACACTCTCTCATAGTTAATTACCAAACAATATTTGGCCGCGCTACGAAAATTAGATCGCGAGTTATAAGCATTTTAAAATTTTCGACCCTCACCATGGGGGGGGGGGAGTCTCCTTTCACCAAAAATTAACACTGTCTCATAATAAATTACCAAACAAAATTTGGCCGCGCTACGAAAATTAGACCGCGAGTTATAAGCGTTTTAACTTTTTCGATCCTTGATATCCTCTAAATATCTGAAAAATACCGCGTCAATGTCTGTCGAAGTCTGCCGAAGGATATCATGCCGAAGTCTGCCGAAGTGAAACGACGGTAGCCGAGTGTTAGGTTTTTTTCGTTACCGATGTGTTAGGATATTTCTCGTTACGGAATTTTTGGATTCGGTCGCCGCGCTCAAAGCCCGCGATAAAAGCTATGCAATAGCTTAAAATGAAAGAAATTAGCATGTTGCAAGTGAAATATTTTCAAAAGTAGGAATTTTTGAGAGTGTTTGTGTGTCAAAAATTAATATATCTCTAACTGGGTTGAAAAATACAATAATACACTTCAAAAACATTTAAACATTTGCATTATACATTCATATAATTTCTGTATAATATTTTTGGTTAGAATTGCTTTATTTTATGTTTCTGAATTTAATATGTTTTAAAAAATCGATTTAAAATAAGCTACAAGAAATATCATTCTGAATCGAATGCACAAAGTGCATAGACACAGAAAAGTCCCTCCAGTTCTTGCCAAACAAAGGGGAGAACAGTTTTGTTCTTTGGAGCTTCACCTATTCATAAGTTTATACTTAATTCTTTTTTGCTTAGTATCAAGGTTCAAACGTTCTAATCCGTTCATTGCTTTCTTTATGAAACCACAAAATTTTAATCCCGATATGCAACAACGACGCAGGAATATTAATTTTAAAAAATCCACTTTAATATGCATGTGAAAAATCCCTTTTTCTTATTTGTAAATATATTATTTCGCAATTACCAATGTCATTCATTTGCTTCAACCCGGCTATCAATGAAAATGCTTTTTCCGTTAAAGGGATAAAATATTATTTTAATTGGTCTTTGCCTCATTTTCCAACCAGAAATAAGTCTGCAGCAATTTAAAAAATACATGTTGGTTCTTTACATTTGTCATCATACTAAGAATTAAAAAAAAATACTCAGTTCCATCCTTTACTTAGGCTGCTTGTCAATGAATATCAGCCTTGGTGTAAATTAAATCTCACCCATCTATCCCATTGTGTTAGTAAGTTTTTTCTACTATTTACAATTCGTTTTACAGTTGTAGTTTTTTTACTGCATATCTGTTTTGAGCCAAAAACAATGCCGAAAGAAAGTTTCTTTCAAAACTATAATTAATATCCAAATACTTTAAATAAAATATACCCCCCAAAAAAAAATGAAACAATGCTACACCTAACAATATATCTTATATATTTTGTACCACTCACTTAAACACTAAAACGATGACCTGCTTCTAAATGTATTTTTTAAATTGGTTAAAAAAAAAAAAAAAGCTGAGAGGCGATTTATTTTTGTTGCATGTTTAAAAATACTAGAAACGTAAAGAAAAACGAAAAAATAATCCATAATAGCATCATTCTATTATAGATAAGCGGGACTAGCTAAAATGTGTTACATAATTACTCATGGATGATTGGAACTACACATTTTCTATTTTTTCTTCTCAAGCAGCCTATTGGAATAATACAGAAGAATCTCTCTGCAAACGAAAACTATACATCTTACCTTTTTTACTCTGTGTGTGTGATTTTTCGCCATAAATAATAATAATTTTACGCATGCATAATGCAAACATGGTTCCATTTTGATTTTTAATTCCAAGTTCATACTAAAAATCCCCCACTCCAAAGAAAAAAAAAATCAAACTGGATGTCATTAACCCCTTAACAGTAGGGGAGAGTGGGGACTCTTGAGCCACCCCTATTATCTCTACAGTTGGTCAATTTTTCTTCCTAAAACTGGTAACATGGTGACATATTTATAGTTCTGAACATGTAAAAAAGAAATCACATACCTTGGTACCATTTTGAAAGTATAGTGATTAACCCTTTGAGCTCTGCTGGTAGAATTTTCTACCACATAATTTTAATTCTGAAATGTCACAACGACACCACAAAATTCGACCAAATTTATTTGAAAAAGGTTTAATGAATTTTTTCGCGTATATTGTAAATCTGTTTTTTTCTTTGCAAAATACTGGTGCGAATGTGACATCTGGCTCAAGTATCCCCTCCATGGGGATACTTGAGCCACGATGTAAAAGAAAAAGTAAAAATTTATTAGACATAGAAAAACAGTTCAAAATTAATTGAAAGTGGTTTTCAATTGAAGAAAAAATATCAAATTTTCATTTTCAATATTTTATTTTGTTCTAAAAAATAATAAAAAATTTAAAAAAATTTAAATTTAAAAAATGGCTCAAGTATCTCCATCTTTCCCTACTGCTTGAACATCGCTCGGGTGAAAAAAAAAACTTTGTCTTCCTTGTTACTAAAAGCTTTCAGAAATTACAAATTTTTAACTTTAACTTTTGCTGTATTTGAAGGAACTATCTCGATTATACAAGGTAGATATTTTAATACAAAAAAAGAGGGTTTTAATACTCATTTTTATTTTATTGTGTCCTATAACAGTAATATTATATAAAACTGTTAAAGGGTTATACAATGGTGATCAAAATTATAAGGTCAGCATAAAAATCGCCAGATCTTGGCTACATTTGGCTGGACACTTATGCAAATTTAATGGCCGGAAACCAATGAAAAATGAAGAATATCTTTGCAAGCTTTTATGGAAATATGCGGAAAATTCATATTCATAAAATGTATTACGAATTTATACAGCTATATGATATGACAAAATTATAAGAACAACTGTATTTTTGTGATCTAAAAAGTGAAATTTTCATGTTTTTTGCTCTGCGCATAGAACGTCTTGACGGTATAAATGCCTATTAACCGTTTGACTGCTACGCGGCGCAAAAGCGCTGCGATAGTTTATCTCGAAAACCGCGGCGCAGCGCTTTTGCGCTGCGAGTTCTTTATAATACAAAAAGAATTATTAAAATTGATTGATATTTGTCTAAATAACAGTGTTTTATATGACAACATTATTTTTTCCTTTAAAGAAATCAAAATATGTACCGCAATTTTCGTGCATTCTTGCAAAAATTGCTTAGCACTAAAACGGTTAAGCGTTTGGGATCATCATATTCTGTTTTGCAGTTAGATACAAAGTTTTCGGAATTAGAGAAAAAGAAAGTGGATGAATTTAAAAGTTCGGAACTTTCTGTACGCCAAATCTCTACAAAGCTTAATAGATCTTGAACGATTATTTACAATTATCTTTAAAATCTCGGTAAATATAAACGGCAAAGACATACAGATAGGTTATCTTTTGTTTCTGTATTGTAGAAAAGGGTGATAATCAAATAAGTTTGCTCAAAAAAAAAAAAAAAAAAATCAAAAGAAATAAAATATGAATTGTAGTTAGAATGCAGTGCTCGAACTGTTCAAGATGTTTCACTAAAAGAACACAAAGGTTCGCTCTGTTAAACATATGTCACGACCGCCTCTTACAAAAGTTCATTAAAGACTGAGGATGGAGTTTCCCAAAAAATGCATTACTATTGGGAAAAGTGGGATGATGTTGTCTTTTCCGATGAGAAAAAACTTAATTTGCTCGGATCAGATGGTTTTCTCTACTTCTGGTATGGAAATCTGCGTAGGGGAAAAAATTCTTAAAGCATGCATTTGGAGGTGGTTCAGTAAGAGTGTGAGACTACTTGATTGGACGGCCAGAAAATCTGATCTGAATCCAATGAAAAATCTGTGAGACATCTGGCACACGAAATATATAAAAATGGATGCAATATGAATACATGCAAGAGCTCATGTCCTCAATCAAAAAAAGCCTAGTAACAAAATACCAAGAACCTTCCAACAGCTCCATGGCGTCATGACTGATAAAACTGGTTAAGAAGAATAGGAATATTATTAATTATTTGTGTGTTTCAGGCAAAAACATTCATTGTCCTTATAATTTTGTCCAATTTTTACAATATATATATATTTAATTATGACAAAACATTCATGTTTTGCATTTTCCAATGTTTTGCATTCTACAATGATTTTTAACATAGAAAAGCATTTTATGTATAAATTTTACTTGATTTAGTTCAGAAACAATTTTTTTTCAGTGCAATTTACAATTGTTTTTATAATTATGACCGCCACTGTATAATAGAAAATTTTATTTTTAAAAATTCTAGTATGAATTTAGAATTTCTATATCAGGAAAAGGCCAAACTGAGAACCTTGGTCCAATGTTGGAAATTACTGTTTCGGATTTTTATCCAACAGATTTTCTCTGCTCCATAGGCATAAAAAACATTAATTTGTAAACCACAGAGTAGCATTGGCTTCAGGGGCTCCGCCTTAGAAACTCTTCCCAAAAAGGGCTCCGCGAGCCAAAAAGTTTGGGAACCACTGACTTAGATAAATAAAATACTCCTTAGAAACTCCTTAAATTGCATTACGGTTTCGCGATTATAAAACGCACGGTAAACCCTTTTTGCACATCATTCATAAGAAGCACAGCAGTGATTGGTTGGTTAGGATAATACTAATAGCCACCAAAGTGAAAAGAATGATCCAGACACACCTCTAAGCTTCTAATTTCAAGAAGTGATTACACTGTTTAATTCCTTCACAGCTAGATATACAACTTTGATTTCTCCTTCATAATACGATTCATCATCCTCAATTTTGCTGATAATGGTAGATTCAGGGATGATTCTCTTCCGAAATTTCCGAAAATTTGAAATTGGGTTATCAGTTCCGCATTAGTTGCCAATTTGTACGGTTTTGCACGCAGAAAAAACAGTCGCGGAGAAATGCAAATTTCGTGAAAGGATCGCCAAAAAAGCACACATTTCGTCAATATTTCGTGGAAAAATGACGATTCCGTCAATGTTTTTGTCAACGAACTTTGTCAAAAGATCATTTTGTGTAAAGATTGCGAATATAATGCCGATTTCGTTAAAAAATCGCGCGGAAAAGACGCCATTTTCGATAAAAGATCGCTTACAAATATTTTGTCAAAATATCATTGAAAAAAAAAAAAAAAAAAAAAAAAAAAAACGCCGATTTCATCAAAAGATCATGGAAAAAACGAAGATTTCGTCAAAAGATTGCGGGGATAAAACGCCGTTTTTGAGAAAAGATCGTGCAAAAATGAAAATTTTGTCTAAAAATCATTGAAAAAACGTCGATTTGGACAAAAGATCGCAATAAATCGGCGATTTTGCTAAAATATCGCAGATAAATCACTGATTTTGTCTAAAGATCGCGCGAAAGCGCCGATTTCATCTGAAGGTCGCAGGTACCCCCCCCCCCTCTTGCGGGATCCCTGCTGAATTGGGGCTGTGGAAGTGCATGCCATATAAATAACAACAAAAGTTGCAAGTCCTTAAAATTGACTCCTTGGATTTTTTATGTACTCCTTGGATTTATTCTTCCCAACTCTGTATGAACCCTGTGTATAACAGCGCCACTTGTTGAGCGATTTACACCAAAAATTATAAAGCATTAATTTATATCAGAGATTACCTGAATTTAAATTTTTATTGAATTCTGTGCATTCGTTTTCGAGATAGAGTGCCCAAAGAATTTATGGCACATACAGACTGACAGACAGATAGAGAGACTTACAGACAGACATTTTGAAAAAAAAAAAAAACATTTTTTTTTAAATCTCTCACCCCTTAAACGTGTAAATCGTCAGAAACCGGAATTCGAAAATTTTAGGCTAGTCAAATTGTCATAAATAGATGCAAAAATTCTGCTAGAAGATTTTATGTTTTTAAACTGTTTATGGGGATGCTAGTAACAAGAATTAATGGTTTTCCAAGAAAATATCTCGAGGCTAAATTTTGTAGAGCCAAAAAACCACAAAATTTTCGGACTTTTTTCAGTTTTTTGCCTACAACTCAAAAAATATAATTTTTTTGCGTACTATACTCAATTACAAAAAGTAAGAACATTAAATTCTCTATAAGTTTCATATTAAAACTGTTTTTCTAAAGCCAATATAAAGTGCGCTACAGCTTATTGAAAGTGACTCTTTTTTTCTAACTTTGTGGAAAAATTGCAAAAACGAAAATTTGACACAATCTTTCATTATTTTATCCTCTTTAATGTAATTTTTTTAAATTACAGATATTTGCATGATAACAATCATGATGAATTACAACGGTAACATTTGTAAAACAAATTAAGAACATTATAACTTTTTTTGTATTTAGAGCTTTTGTGGAGAACATTAATATTAGGTATTTAAAATTTAACTGAATGTAAATACCTAATAAATAATACTTACGGTGACAATTTTACATCCCCTTCTTCTGGATAAATAATGTCGTTGACATTTTCTTAGTTGATCCTTACTTAGTTGATCATTACATTTTTTACAAATTGCCGAGCATTTGAGTCTTAATTTAGGAAAAGAACATGCTTTGCTGCACCGTTTTCTACAGCTACATGACACAACATGGAGCAAGGATTTAAGTGCCGGGTCTTGGCACATTTGAACTGGCTGAAAGAGATCCTGTGAGCCCACTTACATCCTTCAGGAGGGATGTTGTTTCCTAGCCAAGCTTGTACCTTATGATAACATCAGAGAAAATGATGCTGCGCGGCCTCTTGTGTTGGTGGTAGTCTTGCAAAACGAACTTTGCTTTTTTGTGGCAGATTTAGCAAATAACTGGAACCTCAAGGTATTCAATTTCTGTGTGGTATCTCTGCATCCACTGTATCGTGCAATAATGATCTTTACAGAAGCCTTAATGATTTCTTGACGGGTAGAATCTGGTTTATTGAACATGCAGGCTATTTTTCCAAGCTGATCAAGTTTTTTTTCAAAATATTACAAGACTTTGACTTTCCTTGCCCAAAAATAGCTGATGTTGTATCGCATCCGCAGATTACATGAATGAAAAGAACATTGTTGAATTGTATTTGAACGAAATGGTTGAAAACCACTTGGTTTCGATGTTACTTCTTCCTGGCTTTTAGAAAAACAGATTTTCGTGCTGATAGCCGAAGCTCGTCATAATCGCGAGAAGGTCAATGCCTTCCCGACAATTACGACGCTTTCAAAAGATTCGGCTCTTGAAATGGCTGAGGTAACTATCATGACATCCGCTTCTTCTTTTGCCTGCTCAGCTTGAATTCTGTTACTTTGAAATTTTTGATTTGTTTTAAGCAATGAAATAAAGCGGCACTTGTTTCTGTCATAGGCTTCGTCAAAAAATGATGCGGGTGCCCTCTTTCCTCTCCACTTATTACAGATCGATCTAGTTTTACGTGACAAAAACTATAATACCATGCATCTGCAAGTCAGGTTCGTGATAAATATGCTTAATTAATTTCTGGGACCGTTCATCTCTGCATTTTTCAGCAGCTTTCAAAATTATATTTTTCGCTTCTAATTTCATTACTTGTGAATCAAATTTCTCTTGCGTAGGGCTTTTTTTATTGTTTTTCGTCGAAGTCACCGGATTACTTCGTCACATAAGAAGCAATTATCTTGAATCTTGAAAGAAATGCTTTATCTGAAAAACAAACAATAGTCTGTGTAGAATCTTCACACCGACGAACATATGCTGCTATCATTCTCTCATTCGCATGTTTTTCAGCAATCATCCTGTATTCTAAATTCTTTGGTATTTTTCAAAAAAAATTATGAATATTGCTTTTGATGAATATAACTTTGACGCAAAACACTATGTTCAAAGAACTTACAATTCCTTTCTGGAGCACAAAGCGAGTATCACTATTTGAAGCCGTTTGGCAAATGAAGCACAATTTTGGTTAGAGCTCAGTCATTTTTCATTACTTCATGAGAAGAGATGCAATAAACTTAATAGCAGCATATTAGAAGAAACACAAAAAACATTCACACAAAAAAACACAAAAAAAGTCTTAAAAAAAAAAACATTTGCATTTAAACGAAAGCGGATTTGGAACGTCACTGACCACAATCTTCCATCTGCATTCCCTTTTTTTATCCCTGGCCCTCCCTCCCTTTGTAATTGTTTTCTTATAGGGTTTCTACAATTTGTGCATCTTCTGCCTGCCTTTTTTAAAACTTTCATTTTTCATCAATCTATTGGTATATTTAATTTTCATCGTTGGTGGTGATAAAAAAAATTTTGAGATGGGTGGCGAAAAATAGGTCACTTTCTGTAAAGTTAAAAAAAAGTGACATTTTCAAAAAAAAAAAAAAACATAGCGCGCTTAGTAATGGGCTTAGACAAACGTTTATATAACAAAACTCATAGAGAATTTAATGCTCTTTTTTTTGTAACTAAGTATGTTAAGCAAAAAGTTTATAATTTTCGAGTTATAGGCAAAATATCGAAAACATTTTTTTACTTGCATTCAGTTAAACACTTAATTTTAATGTTCTTTACTAAAGCTCTAAATACAAAAAAGTTACAATATTCTTAATTTTTTTACAATTTTACCGTTGTAATTCATCATGATTGTTATCATGCAAATACCTGTAATTTAAATAAGTTACATTAAAGAAGATAAAATAATAAAAAAATGTGCCAAATTTTCGTTTTTGCAATTTTTCCACTAAGTTAGAAAAAGAGAGTCACTTTCAGAAAGTTGTAGCGCGCTTAATATTGGCTTTAGAAAAACAGTTTTAATATGAAATTTGTAGAGATTTTAATGCTCTTTGATTTTGTAACTGAGCATGGTACGCAAAAAAATTATATTTTTTGAATTGTAGGCAAAACACTGAAAAAAGTCCGAAAATTTTGTGGTTTTTTGGCTCCACAAAATTTAGCTTCGAGATATTTTGTTGGAAAACCATTAATTCTTGTTACTAGCATCCCCATAAACATTTTAAAAACATGAAATCTTCTAGCAGAATTTTTGCATCTATCGGCCCTTTTTTCTGACAATTTGACTGGCCTATTTTTACGAATCCAATACTTCCTTCTTGTAAAGATAGAAGAAAGTAAAAATATTTATTCAGATATTAGAATGCAATTTTTCAAGCACGTAAAAAATACAAAAAACACCTTAGAACGTAACAAGTCGGAAATTATGCGCAAACGTCGGAAATGAGGAGTGTTTATAACATAAATAGTATTATAAATATTCAGATTTTGATGCACGCTTATGAAAATTCATAAATACAATATTTATTATGGTTCTATGTATTAAGTTCAATAATATGGAAATACTAAAATTGTATCTTAAATAGGAAGAAATCGCCGTGGCATCCTAGAATCATTACCTATCATGGGATATCAATAACTTGATTACGTATGCTAAATTTAAAAGAACGAGGAAAACTTTTGTTAAGATCCTTTTAAATTTTGAGTAGAATGTCATAAAATTTGAAATGATTTGACAAAATAAAGCAACGAGTATATGTATTAAATTGCAAACGGTTCAGTTGGGTAGTTTTTCCATTGTTGTATGTAGACAGATGGACAAGACGACGATAATAGGCGTTAAGTATTTATATATTTGCGAACGCATTTAAAAAAAATCCCTTTCGGCATGGCCTATAGGCGGAGGTAGATTTCGAAGTTTTCATCTCAAAAAAAAAAAAAAAAAAAAAAAAAAAAAGCCCATCTCTACTCAAAGGCCCATTTTGGCAATATATTTTGAATTATATTCTTACTTTATTTAAAAACTTGACCAATATGCTCACTATATAGTTCCTAAATAACAAAAAAAACTGTTAATTAAATTCGTTTGACAGCAAAATTGAATTTAAAAATGAGTCATAAAATAACCAATTTATTATTTTAATACATCCACAATTCCTTAATCAACATCGCTTTGAGAAATTTTGTGCGAAGTGCCCACTTTGACAGATTTTTTTAAATATATATTTAGCCTTTATCAAAAATCTGACCAATACGGCACATTACACAGTTCCTAAATAACAAATAACTGTCAATTGGATGCGTTTGAGAGCAAAATTGAATTTAAAAATGAGTCATAAAATAAACAATTTGTTATTTGAATACAACTTCAATTCTTTTATCATGATCTCTTTGGGAAATTTTTTTGCGAAGTGCTTACTTTGACAGCTTTTAAAATATATATATTCACCCTTTATTAAAAAATCGACGAATACGCACATTATATAGTTCCTAAGTAACAAAAAACTGTCAATTGAATGCGTTTCAGAGCAAAATTGGATTTAAAAATGAGTCATAAAATAACCAATTTGTTATTTGAATACCCACAGTTCATTAATCATGATCGCTTTGGGAAATTTTGTGCGAAGTGCCCATTTTGGCAGCCTTTTTTGAAATATATTCTGCCTTTATAAAAAAACTGGCCACTCCGTCACATTATATAGTTCCTTAATAAGAGAACCTGTAAATTGGATGCGTTTGAGAACAAAAAAAAAGATTTAAAAATGACTCGGTAAAAACGCAATTTCTTAAATTTCCTCAAATTTTAATCACGATAACTTCCTGAAATTCTGTTCAAAATACCCTTTTTGGCAGCCTTTTAAAAAATATATTCTGCCTTTATCAAAAAACTGGCCAATACATCAAGTTATATAGTTCGTAAATAATAGGACCTGTAAATTGGATGGGTTTGAGAACAAAAATGAATTTAAAAATGACTCATAAAGAACGCAATTTGTTATACTTAATGAATTTTTTAATGATGAAAACTTCGGGAAATCTGTTCAAAATACCTTTTCTGGCAGCCTTTTTAAAAATATATTCTGCCGTTATCAAAAAATTGGCCAATACGTCACATTATATAGTTGCTAAATAAGAGGATCTGTCATTTGGATGCGTTTAAAATCAAAAATGAATTTTAAAATGAGTCAGAATATAAGCAGTTTGGATTTGAGGTTTTTTCTCCAACTCCTATTTTTGTTTAATTTATTTTTGCTATACGAATTGGTTCTATGAAAAACTTGTCAATATAAAAGTTGTAGATATTATTGTGAAGATGTAAAATAAATTTAATTAGATTTAATTGCTTAAGAATTGAGTAAGTTATGGGTTTTTTCTTTTTCCTCCCCTCTTTTTCTTTTCGTTTTTAATTTTTTTCATCGGTAAAAATTGGTCCTATCAAAAACTTGTAAATACAAAAGTTTTAGATAATATTGAGTACATTTATATAAAATTTAGTTGGATTTGATATCTTGAGAATTTATGAAGTTATGATTTTTTTTCTCCCAAAAACCATGTTTTTTTCGCCCCTTGAGCCCATTTTTAACTTTATCAAAAATCTGTCACGCATAAACTTTTTCCTCATTTTTTAGAAGTAATATAAACTTTAAACTGATTCGATATCTATTTTAATTAAAAAGTTATCGCGTTTTTTCTGTTTTCACAAAAACCCTCCTAACTTCCACCCCCTTGGTCCGATTTTGCCCATTAACGAACTTAACCGAGATTTTATGCCCCTTGATTTTATGTAAAAGTTTGAAGAAGATCTGAGCATAATTATGGAAGTTATCGTGTCTAGAAGAAAGTGATATACACCGATAGATAGATAGATAGATAGATAGATAGATAAACTTTTTTACTGATGGTAGTTTTGGGGTCTAGGAGTCATGATTCGTGTAGATCCGCAAAAATTTTTCAGAAATTCCAACATGGGAGAGAATGCAATAGGTAGTATTTCATACGAAATCTACCTAATATTTCATACGAAATCTACCTAATAACATTTTATTCACAACATCCTGCATGTTTCATATCTGCAATAAGAAGAAAATTACATATTTCTCATAAATTTTGTAAAATTTTAATTTGCAATGTATGTAGACTTATCTCTAAGAAAAATCTAATTCTGGTCGTCTTCACTCTTTTTATACTACCCAAATTCATAAAGATTTGTAACTATTTGGAATAAAAATAGTTGTTGTTCTCGGTAGAGAATTGGGAAATCTAAAGCGTATCTGAATCTTTTTATTGATTGAATTCCGCAATAAAGTTTATTTTATTCGTTTCCTGATTGGTTCAAGTTAAGTGTCCAAAAATGGGATACTTCTGTTGCCACCATAACAAAAAGAGTAATTAAAAATCTTAAAAATTTAATAATTTAACAACAAATTGTGATAGAGATTTCAAACAAATTCCATTAAAAAGTGCATTTTTTTCTGTACGCAACGGTGTAAATTTAAAATGGGCGATATTTTGAAGTTTAAAAATTTGCAGTTCTGAAAATTGTAAAACTGAAATTTCATGTAAAGTTTGTTTGTGATGGGTCTTCGAAAATGAATGTTTAATCCATGTCGTACGTAATAAGTGCGCTGAGAAGTCAGTCTGATTAACTCCATGCAATAAAAATGCACATTTTAAACAATTAGAATTGTCCACCTTTAATCTACTGTATTTTACCTCACAGGCTATCATAGCCTGAGAGCTTATGTTCCCGCCCGTTCTGTATGTACGTGCGTAACGCGATAACTCATGATAAAAGTATCCTATCCACTTGAAATTTTGTATACAGGTATATCTTGATAAGGCGCTTCCCTGATTAGTTTTTGGAGTTCATTCGATAAGTATAAGAGGGGGAACGGGGGGCTCATGCCCCTCCCCTTAATTGATATAAATGGGGTTTTCATGCAGAATTATTAGTTTTCGTTCAAAATTTAGGTATAAGGTCATTCTAATGAGACGTCACCGTGATTGGTATTAGGTGTTCATTGTATAAGTATAAACAGGAGAAAGGGGGGGGGGGGTTCTAATGCCTCTCCCTTTAATTGATATAAATGGGTTTTTCATGCAGAATTGTCAGATTTCGTTCAAATCTCTGAATAGTTTTGGAAGTTTAATGGTTAAGTATAGAAGAGGGGGGATAACTCCTCTTAAATTATATAAATGGATTTTTATTAAGAATTTTCCGATTTGCTTTGAATTTTGGATATAGATTTTTTATATGATAAAGCATGTCCCTGATTAGTTTAGGGGGTTCGATGATTAAGTATAAAAGGCGGAAAGGGGGAGCTGTTTCCCCTTCTTTGATTTTTTTTTCGATCGGAAATAGCCCTTGAAAATATAAGGCTGTAATGAACAATTAGTATGCGTAGCCTGTGAGCTCAATGCCGTCAGTTTAACTGGGCAGTATTCATTTTTTTTTTATCTTTCATCTAGGAATGTTAATGTTTAATGCACGGCATGCGTAATATAGGACTCGTTATAATTATCATAAAAATGAAGTTTATTATTATTGTTATTAATTTAAATATGGAATTTATATATAAAATTTGAGTTTTTGAAAATATCATTTTGCAAAAAGTCGTTGTAATTTGTTAAATTACATTTTTTAATAACTATTTGGAAAAAAAAATAGTTGTTGTATTCGGTAGAGAATTGGAAAATGTAAAGCATATCTAAACCATATATATATATATATATATATATATATATATATATATATATATATATATATATATATATATATATATATATTTTTTTTTAGCAATAATTACGTAAAAGACGTTCGATTATAAACTAAATTTTGTTATGATAAATTAATTCATTGTCACTATTTGCGACAGATTCTGCGAACAATTTATTTTCACTGCACTGTTGATATAGGGTGGGCTGAAAAAAATCTTTTTTTCGATTTTCGATAATGGCGGGTGCGGAAAAGTGGCCACTGGTGGCACTCAGTTCATACAAACAAATTGAGATTTATCGGACAATTCCTTACCCTGCCGCAAATGGCTTGAAGTTTTGCAAAAATGCTGATTTTTGAACTTTTTTAGCAAAAAATTTAAAACTGTTAAATTAAGTTTATTTTGGCTGCATTTAATTGAAAATATATATTTAATGTGCCAAATGTTTAAAAAACCTCTAATTGTGCATTATTTTAGTGCTATGTTCTTTAACCCATTAACGCTCAGTGTCCTTTTTTGAGGACGGTTACAAAAACAGCAAGAAAGTGTCATACGAATTGATTATTTCCAGCTGAGCGAAAAATTGTCCAGGCCGGGAATCGAACCCGGATACTTGGCTTACAAGGCCAATGCTTTACCTGTTAAGCTATCTGGGCGATAGCCGGCTGGGATTTTTCGCTCAGATAACCTTATTGGTCGTAACATCTGGTCTGTCATTTGAAACAGCTCGCAGAATAAACCGCAGGTAATGGAACTCCATATAACGATGGATACGTAGATATACTATTATTTTTAACACAATCAAACTGATTGGTAAAGTTTTCATACGAATAAGCATTTGTAAAGCATTGGCCTTTTAAGCCAAGTATCCGGGTTCGATTCCCGGCCTGGGCAATTTTTCGCTCAGCTGGAAATATTTAATTCGTATGATAACTTTACCAATCAGTTTGATTGTGTTAAAAATAATAGCAAGAAAGTGGTTTTCGCACTAGAAAAGAGAAAGATAAATATGTACCTTATTTTAAGAGGCAGAATCCTTGATAAATTTAGATAAAAGTTAATTTCTTTTAAAAGTGGTGGGAAATACAAAATTTAAATTTTAGCGAAGAAACTAATTCGGACGTTAATGGGTTAAAAATGCACAGCTTTTAGCTCGTTTTACTTTCAGTACCAACGCGAAACAACCCAGAACTCACCACAAGGAGGTAGCTGCACGGCGAGTTTTAAAATTCGTTACTAAAAATCCGCTAATTTAAAATACACATAGCAATTAAATAATGCATTATCAGAACTTATTTAAACATTTGGTACATTAAATATGCCTTTTAAAGTAAATGCAACCAAAATAAATTTAATTTAATATTTTAAATTTTTTGGCAAAAAACGTTCAAAAATCAGCATTTTTGAAAAACTTTAAGCCATTTGCGGCAGGGTAAGGAAATGTCCAAAAAATCTGAAATTTTTTGTGTGAACTGAATGTCACTAGTGGCCACCTTTCCGCATCCGCCATAATCGAAAAAAAAAAAAAAAGTTTTTTTCGGCTCGCCCTACTGTTGAATGATAGAAGCAACCACTAAACTCGTTTTCTAAATCTCAATTTGGAAATAATATTGACTATCGTATATGTTGCGAGTATGCAACACGGTAATACGCACAAATACAAAATAATAATAATAATAATAAAGATATATAGAAAAGGAAAAAAACCTTCGGCTAGCAAATAACATCATATTCGCAACAACCTATTTTTATTTTCCAAATAAGTTATTTGTCCCCAATTATTATTCTTTTGTCGCAATTTTTTTTTAATTCTTTTTCTTTTGGTCAAACTCTTTTTGCGTCAACTTTGTGCTGAAATTTTGAGATTATCAAAATATTTTCTAGAAAAAATTCTGTTTTGCAAGTTTTACAGTTCCATAGAGTGGATACAATAATTGAAACTAGACATTAGTATCCTTTTATAGAAAATTTTACCTTATCTAACCTCAAAATTTCGGGAATTAACGTATTTACTCGTGTATTGGGCGCACGCGTGTATAAGGCGCACCCCTATTTTACAAGTAAAAATGGCGATTTCTTAAAATCTCGTACATGAGGCGCACCATAAATTTGATATCCAAATAAATAAATGGCCAAAGGAATTTAAGTAAAAAAAAAAATCGAAACAAACATTACACCAGACCGGAAAACAAGACGAAAATGCATTTTTAGACTTCAGGTTGTAAGAGAATGACGGGAAATAGGAATGAGTGACGGTAAAGAGAATTGCTAAATAGCATTCAGATAATGTCACTAGCTCTGTTGTATAAAAAAATTGCAAGTAGAGAAATAAATATGCAGTAATATTTCAATTAAGTAACATTTTCCGAGTTTTAATATCTTCTTTGAATAATTTCTTGTTTCATATGTATATCGTTCGACTGCATCCAACAGTAAAAAATTATTCCGTGTATAAGGCGCACCTAGGAGTTTTGCCCTAATTTTTTGGAAAAAAAGTGCGCCTTATACACGAGTAAATACGGTAATAATAATAAAGATATATAGAAAAGAAAAAACCTTCGGCTAGCAAATAACATCATATTCGCAACAACCTATTTTTATTTTCCAAATAAGTTATTTGCCCCCAATTATTATTCTTTTGACACATTTTTTTTTTTAATTCTTTTTCTTTTTGCGTCAACTTTGTGCTGAAATTTTGAGATTATCAAAATATTTTCTAGAAAAAATTCTGTTTTGCAAAATACAGTTCCATAGAGTGAATACAATAATTGAAACTAGACACTAGGTCCAACGTTGCGCCAATATTTCATTTATTAGAAATATTGCAAATAAAACGCCAATATTGCCCCAATATTGGGACATTTTACCCTTATTTAGCCAATATTTGCTGCCAATATTACGCCAATATTGGGGTTTCATTGGAAATATTGCCAATATTACGCCAATATTGGGGTTTCATTGGAAATATTGCCAATAAAACGCCAATATTGTACAAATATTGGCTTTACATTGGAAATATTTCCAATGAATTTCCAATATTTAACCAATATTTGCGTTTTATTGACAATATTTCCAATGAAACCCCAATATTGGCATAATATTGGCTACAAATATTGGCTAAATAATTGCAAAATATAAACAATCCAATATTGGGGCAATATTTTATGCTAGTATTACGCCAATGTGTCAATATTGCTCCAAGATGTAGCCAATATTGTCCCAATATTGTTTGGCTACTGGGGATAGTATTCTTTCATAGAAAATTTTATCTTATCTAACCTCAAAATTTCGGGAATTAAACAAAATTTTAAAATTTTTGCAGAAAGAGGGATGCAGACATAATAAATAGTATCTCAAGAGCCGACCGCACAAAACATTAAGTCATCGAGCACAAGAAAAAAATCCAGATTAAAATGATATAACATATCACATATGTCGAATCCTTTAATTCACCTTATTTGTACATAAAACAAAAATAAAATACTCAGATTACTTAAAGGTGTTTTTTATTAATAAAGCCTAGTACTTTCGAGCATGTCATGCTCATCATCAGGGTTAAAACAACAAAAGAGTAAAAGTCGAAGACTGAGTTCTTTTATACGAAGTGGAGTGATCCAAAGACAACGTAAAAAAAAGGGGGGGGGGGGAGAAGTCGGAATGTTCCAAATTCGATAGAAAGGTGGGTTCAAGTTATTTCGAGCAGATTGTACCATATACTTGGAATATCGTACGACAAAGTATCGTTACAAGTATGTTAGCTCGACACAAAATTTCAATTGATTCCATGATTTAAATCTTCTGGTAATTTGATATTTTCTTTAGTAATTTAGCTTTTTTGAAAATTATTTTAAGAAAAAATCCTTTATTTTATGAAAGAGTAGTGATAGGGGAATCTCGTGATCCGTGTCTGCCGGAAGTGAAGGGGTGCATAAGCCAAAAATGAATACCACTAATGCTAGACTCGTAGGATTAGCATTATGTTTCCCTGCACCCAGTCTTCCATGGTTTCATACTTTTAATCGTACAGCAAACACAATGATAGACCTACGAATGAGCCAACAGTGGCATCAATTTTTAGCTCGCAGGCTATCATAGCCTGAGAGCTTATGTGCCCGCCCGTTCTGTATGTGCGTTCGTAACGCGATAACTCATGATAAAAATATCCGATCCACATGAAATTTTGTATATGAGTATATCCCGATAAGGCGTTTCCCTGATTAGTTTTTGGAGTTCATTCGATATGTATAACAGGGGGGACAGAGGGAGTCGTGCCTCTCCCTTTAATTGATATAAATGGGTTTTTCATGCAGAATTATCAGTTTTAGATATAGGATCATTCTGGTTGGGCGCCTCCGTGATTGGTATTAGGTTTTCATTGAATAAGTATATACAGGGAGAACGGGGGTTCTAATGCCCCTCCCTTTAATTTATATAAATGGGTTTTTCATGCAGAATTATCAGATTTCGTTCAAATCTCTGAATAGTTTTGGAGGTTTAACGGTTGAGTATAAAAAAGGGGGATAACTCCTCTTAAATTATATAAATGGGTTTTTATTAAGAATTTACCAATTTGCCCTTAATTTTGGATATAGATTTTTTATATGATAATGTATGTCCCTGATTAGTGTAATGGCTTCAAAAATTAAGTATAAAATGGGAAAGGGAAGTTATCTCCCCTCCTTTAATATTTTTTTCCGAACGGAATTAACCCTTGAAAATATAAGGCTGTAATGTACAATTAGTATGCTTAGCCTGTGAGCTCAATACCATCAGTTTAACTGGGCAGTATTCTTTTTATTTATTGGTTAATGCACCCTTTCACTTCCGGCCGAAATGTATATCATTAGATTCCTCTATTACTACTCTTCCATAAATTAAAGGAGTGGTCTCTTGGACTAAAAGGAAGTGTAGTTGACGCTCATCGTGGAAGTGTGATATTTTCCATAGCTATGTCTTTGTTAAGGGTTAAAATACTATCTTTTAAATGCGTTAAATTATTAATTTGATGCGAAATCTTTAAGAAATCTGGAAATTTGCTCAAATTTAAAATATGGGATGAATAAAGTATTTTTTAAAATGAAAAGCTTGTATATATGTAATAATAACAACGGCGATGTTCCATAATAGTGTATAAGCTTGTAGAATACTACAATTCACTAAGACTCAATAGTGGGATGAGCAGTCGTTCTGGTAAGTGGATAAGCCATGGATTTGTTCTCGTAGGAGTTTCTCCAATAACAATGCAAGAAATCAGTTTTTTAGTTCTTTATTATTTAGAGCACGAACTTAAGTTGCTCCACAGATCACCGTTCCACACATCTATCACTACGGCCTTCGCTCACTAAGCTGCAACATTCTCGACGTTCTACATTCTCGGAAAAAATGACATGGCTTCCGAGTAGTTTTTAGGAAAGATGCATTCTAACCTCCAAAAAGACCAAATGAAAAAATCATTTTCACGACAAAACTAGCGCCCTCCTACTCCGCGTCAATCATTTTAAAAAACCAATTAGGATGTACTCGAGCCTCAAACGAACAAAAATGATCAATTCTAATTGATCGTAGCAGGCGGTCCCTGGCAAGAACTATATTTTTGCCTTGGAAGAACAAGCCCTTTAGCAACGCGTAGTAACACCTGTCACGCGATGTTAAAAATAAAAAATAAAATTAAAATCCCAGGAATATTCCAGAAAGTAAAAAGCTTACAAAATACCTAACGCCTTTTTGAGAAGCAAGAAATAATTTATTAATAACTAAAGTAAGAAAAAGAATTTTAGCTGTTACAAGTTACGAAACTAAGATTGAAATATGTTCCACAAATTTAGAATTGAAGCTAAGAGAGAACAGAAATGGCGCAATTTTTTTTTTTTTATTTTATTACATATATATATATTTTTACTTCATATTCTGTTGGTTGAAGTACAAAGCATTTTATATTTGTTTTTCTTAAACCTTATTGTTATTATAATTATTATTATTTGATAAACATTTGAGACTAGACATTCGTCATACAGAGTTATTGTAGATATTATAATATTTAAACTTACAAGTTTCTTAAAAGTTAGAAAACAGTATTTTTTCAATTTTTATTTTAGTGTGCATATATTTTGATGTGCTTTCTGAGTTCTTTTCTGGAAATTTGGCTGAATGTTGTTTTTTTAAAAAATTTAGTCAAATCTTGTGATTTTTTTTTCATCCACTTCCTGTTAACATAGAGCTTTTAAACTTGGAATACATGTGTATTTCTGATAGCAATACATGGATTGGACATGGAATTTTCTTTTTAATTCGATCCCTAGGGCGGTCAACGGGGGATGGGCAGATGATATTGTTTGAAGAAATCAGTTTCAGCTTGAACAATGAGTATGTGTTGAAAATTACTAATGGCAGGGTTAAAACAATCGCTAATTTTTGGGTCCAAAATCTCCAAATTTGGCGGCAAAAGTAGGTTTTTATATATGAAAACAATTTGGCGATAGCTTGCTAACTTGGCGAAATTATTACTTATAATTTTCAACTCATTTACAAAATATGTATACATTGTACATTTCTGCAAGTTTTAATGAAGGCATGTTTAAAAAAAATTGCATTTCCATTTATTTTTTATATGTTTGCGTTATTTTATCATGTATTTTTACTTGTAGGATGCAGATGAGATCCGCAAAGATGCTTCAGAAACAAAAGCAGATGCTGGCAAGCTTAAAGGGCAAGCAGGTCAACTGACAGGTCAAATTGCTGCTACTGATGACCGAATGAAAGGTTTCGAAGATGAAGCTGATAATGATGGATTTTCATCTAAAGAAGTATGGAGATTATTTCACTGATTTTTTAAAAGTGGTTCTTAAATGTATCAGAATTATGTTTTTAAGTTGGAACGAATACAGTGGGAGTAAAAA
The DNA here is from genome assembly GCA_964019185.1 of Maratus speculifer. Taxonomy (NCBI): domain Eukaryota; kingdom Metazoa; phylum Arthropoda; class Arachnida; order Araneae; family Salticidae; genus Maratus; species Maratus speculifer. The sequence goes on along the minus strand of OZ025290.1, from coordinate 455,737,758 downwards.
ACGTTTTCTTTTTCTTTTTTTCTTTTTTTTCACAGTATAAATGCTTGACACGGCCAAATGTTTCACCTGATCACATTATTTTACACTTTAAAAGTAGATTGTTTTTAATTTGTCCTTACGACATCTTAAAAGTGCAATTTTACTGATCATGCAAATAAAGCAGGAAATTGTATATATACAAGCATAACTAAAGAAAAAAACCTTATAAATAAGTCTGTTATTCAAAAGATTTTTATCAAAGGAAAATAATTTACATTTTTAGAACTTTTAGGTAGCTTTCATTACAAAAAGTAAAAAGCTACCTATTGGAATCGTCCGGAGGAAAACACTTCCGAAAAATTTTGGTATATTTTCACCGATCATGACCTTCCAGACCCCAAAACCACCCTCCATTCAAATGTTGACATATATATATATATATATATATACACATACATATACATCCATATATATATATATACACTGGTGTGCAAAATTTAAGGACGAGTCCCAAAATGCCGATTTTCAAGGGATTTTCAAGCGATAATTTTCATGCGAATATTCAAAAGGAAGTAATATAATTCGAATAATTACTATCCTTGCCTAACAACTAATCCATATAACATCTCATTCAGGTCACACATGACCACAAGAGTCACAGTCACTACGGCGAAACAAAAAATAGGAAATTCCATACGTCTATTTCACGAGTTTCAAATGACCACTATATGTGACTCCATTGACAGGTCATTGTGACTGCTGCTTTGTGGCGAGTCACCAGGTGACTTTACAATGTCGTTTCATTGAGATTCTCGTAAGATCTCTCATCTGGAGACTCAATTCCAAAGTCATTGTGAACGTTGCATTATGATAAACTACCAAATAATGTCCCATTAAAGTCACATGGTGACTTTTCGCCACTTTTCACAGTGGTTATTTCACAGTAGGGTTTCTGTCACCATTTGACAAAGTCTTGTTACAGAAAGTCACCATGTGACTTTAATGGGACATTATTTGGTAATTTATCATAATGCAACGTTCACAATGACTTTGGAATTGAGTCTCCAGATGAGAGATCTTACGAGAGTCTCAATGAAACGACATTGTAAAGTCACCTGGTGACTCGCCACAAAGCAGCAGTCACAATGACCAGTCAATGGAGTCACATATAGTGGTCATTTGAGACTCATGAAATAGACGTATGGAATTTCCTACTTTTTGTTTCGCCGGAATGACTCTTGTGACCATGTGTGACTTGAATGAAATGTTGTATGGATTAGCTGTTATGCAAAGATGGTAATTATTCGAATTATATTACTTCCTTTTGAATATTTGCGTGAAAATTATCGCTTGAAAATTGGTATTTTGACACTCGTCCTTAAATTTTGCACACCAGTATATATATCTGATTTTAGACATGCTGTAACTATCGTATTTATGAACCGATTTGAATGAAACTTGGTATATACATAGTACAAACAAATGTCTCGATCGAGTTCGTTGGCCAGCATCATCCGCCATCTTGTTTCAAAATGGCGGCCATTTAATTTTTTTTTTAATTTAAAATTTAAAATTAAATGCGAAAAAAATAGGAGTTGAGAAATATTTTGATTTTATGTGTTAGAACTTAAAGCAACGATTTAAGAGCACTTTTTATTTTCTCTATATCTTAAAAATGACTGAGTTATAGCACTTTGAATATGGCTTACATTTTGAAATGATCTGATTTTTGTCACGTGATAACACGCGTATTTATGAATCGATTTCGATGTAATATGGTGTGTATGTAGTACGTACTGAGGCCTGGACCGAGTTCGTTAGCCAGTACCTTCTGCCATCTTGTTTCAAAATGGCGGCCATTTGATTTTTTTTAATTTAAAATTTAAAATTAGGTACAAAAAAGTGATAAGTTGAAAAAGATTCTTCTTTTATGCGTTTCACCTTGGCACAAAGATTCCAGAACATTTTGTGTTTTTGCCTGTATCTTAAAAAATGGCTGAGTTATAACACTTTTATTTTCTAGTATTGCTCACATTTTGAAATGACCTGATTTTCTTCACGTGATAACACGTGTATTTTTAAACCGATTTGGATGTAACTTGGCACGTACATAGTACATACCGATATATAGACCGAGTTCGTTGGCCACTTCCATCTGCCGTTTTGTTACAAAATGGCGGAATATTAATTTTTTTATTTAAATTTTAAAATTAGGCGTATAAAAGTAAGAAATTGATAAAGATTTTTCTTTTATCTGTTTGAACTTGATACAAAGATTCCAGAGCATCTTTTGTCTCATCTATAGCTTGAAAAATGGCTGAGTTATAGCATTTTCAATTTCCAGTATGTGACTGTTTTAAGGCATTCTGAAACGGTCTGAAATTCGTCAGGCGATAATATGCATATTTGTAAACTGATTTGGATATAACTCCCTGTGTACATAGTACATACCAATGTCTTGGCCGAGTTCATTGGCCAACTTCATACGTCATCTTGTTTCAAAATACCTGACTTGTCAAAAATCTTTTAAATGTATAATGATGTGCAAACAAAAAATAAGAAATTGAAAGAAAAATCTTTCTAAAGTGTTTGATCTTAATAATGACTTCCTGAGTATTTTTGTTTTGTTTTTATCTTAAAAAATGCCTGAGATATTGCAGTTTGAATTTCTAATGTGGGTGACATTTTTTTAAATATCAATTTTCCCGCGACATCACTCGTATATATTAATCGTTTTCGATGTGAGTGTGCATGTGCACATGAATTAAGATTTAGATCAAGATCATTGGTTTGTTTTATCCATTTTGTTGTTTGAAAATAGCATACACCATGATATCATGAAATTTGGCGACCCTATAAGTCGCTTAAAATAAATCCAACTTGAATAAAAGATGACTATTTTCTAAAAATTCCCATTAATATTCATTATTGAAAAAAACTAGTATTCAATCTTATATAATCGGGTTCAACTAATTTGAGCTTCTTATGTTAACATAAATTAACGTAAATTAATTTAAAAAATGTATAAATAAAAAAATTATATGAAAGCTACCTTTTCCTCTCGGTATTGCCGAAAGGGCCTTTTTCTAATTCCTTTTCGTTTTTCTGTACTGATCATGCACAAATCTTTATTAATTTTTATATCTTTTACTGCGAAAATTTATAACTTCTGGAGTCTTTTCATCATTTTAATATAACAATAATTCAAAAATAAACATTAAAGTTTTTTATTTTTTATTTATTTATTTATTTATTTTTTTTTTTTTTTTTTTTGCACTGTTTTAAAAACATTTATTTATAACTAGCAGTTACCCGTGACTTTGTTCACATAACATTTAAAGAAGAATTAATTGATCAATCAAGCAAAAAATTTCGATGATGAAAAGCATGTGTAATAAACTTTTTATCGCGAATTTATGGTAAAAAACTTCTGATAATCCCTATTTGCTAATTTGTTTGCTGGTTAAAATTTTCATTTCAGCGATTAATACTAATAGATAGGAGCATTCTTGAATTCTTTTGTTCAGCCCTGTAGATTTCCAAGTGCCTTTAATACACGAAAGTATCTTTCTAAAATTTAGTTCAAACAAAAATATTTCTTATTACTACCTAAATTACATTTTCAGAAATTATCATCCGAAGACAACCTTGTATCCAGTTCTTTGCGGGACCCTGTATATTATTTTATATATATACTACAAATATTTCTTAGTTTACTAAATGCAGTTCAAAATAAAAATGCATATTTTATTTAAAAACCACCTTTAAGTAAATTACGCTCATATTCAGTAATCTTTCCGAGATCTTTTGTGTAACCCTATATATCTAAGTTTAACTATTTATACTATTATCATTTATACTCTCAATTTAATATGCATACATTTAGCGAAACTTAAAAGCACATATCATAATTCAAAATGCATTTCATCCATGCAACAGTCATCATCCATCATATTCAGTACTTCGAATAGAATATATAATATTTGAAATCTTTTGTGTGTCCCTGTAAATGCTTCGCATTATGCATGAAATAACTCACATTAAGTCTCAGTAACGTATATCAATTTGATTATACATGAAATCGTTTACCATAATTAAAATATGTCGGAAACTGTTCCTCCCTTTATTCTTATGCAATGGAATTCTTCTGTGTAACCCTGTAAATGAATAATAAGTGTCCTTTTCACTACATACTTTACAAAATGCATATTTTAGTGCACTTTGTAAATGCATATGAATTTGAATATGTTTCACAGGGTGTAACATCGTTAAATTTAATTAAAACGATTTTCCCCATAATGCCGTAATGTAAGGAAATTTTTTGACAATCTCTGTAAATAAACTAATCATGGTAGAAACTTTATTTTCAATAGGTATTCGTGCGAGGTAAACGTTAAGAACGTCCAAAAATTTCTTGGAAATCGGAGTATATTTACGAAAGTTAGAAAGCGACCAGACCGACAGACAAACCGAAAGCATAATAACTTTTCAACTTTGTTCGAAAGTGTTAAAAAATCGAGCCAAAAATATATTAATCAGTAGTTTTATTTTCCGCCTTTTCCCCACAAAAAATTTCTTCCATTGGTAATTATGAGTTTTGAATAAAAATATTCATTTGTATGTAACTTATAACTTATTAATTAATATAAATAAAAATATTTCCGATTCATTTTAAATATGACGTCATTATTTATCTCGCTCCATTAGCTACTGATATTCATACTCCTTATATTTTTAACGACTGCTATAAAGTACCTGTTTTATTTCAAATATGACGTCACATTTTCATAAGTGAACCATTTTACTAAAAATATAATTCTTTTTCATTCTTTTTACTTTTAATTATTTCGCCATATTTTACACAAAAATTCCCATTAACTAAACAAATATCCTTGTTAAATATATTATAAAAAAATACACCTTTTATTTTTATGTCAAACATGACGTCACATTTATTTTCTTTTAAATTATTTTATTATAGTTTTTCGCGTGGAAGTTTTTTTTTATTAAAAATTCATTACCGTTGAAAAATTATTAATCCAATTTTTTATTTTCTTGGCAACAGGAAAGGAAAATGGTTAAATTTTATCTGAAAAATGCCTATTGATTTTGTATGAAAAATAATTAAATTTTGAATTATTAAGGAAAATATTTGAATAAAATAAATAACAATTAGCCTATGTTCATTCCACTCCTATAATCTATCCATATGCAAAGATTCAAAGACATTAATCCATCCGTTTTGAAGCCAAGTTCATTCCAATTTTTTGGACACACTTTCACATTTATAATATACTAGCTGTTACCCGTGACGTCGTTCACGTAGCATTAAAAAAAAGATAAACGCTTTAATTAAACAAAACGGTTCATTAACAATAATTTAAAATATATATAACATTTATCTTATAGAAGGCTATGCAGTAGTTTTTTTATAGGGGACTTAAAAAACTCAGTCAAATAAAAGGAAAATGTGTTAGATAATATGAACAATCGCGAAAATGAAATTGTAACCACTTATACTGTAGAACAACTGTAACGCACTCCAATTGTACACAAATCATGTTGTAGTGCATTTCAGAATTCCATATCAAAGAAAGAAAAATCATGTGTTAAACCTAGGTAATAAAAAAAATATCCAACATTTCCATAATGCATAACTTCACCGGGACATTCTTTTCTGCAGATGTGTATATGATCTATGTGTTTGTAAATATTCTAAATACAATGTTAAAATTTTGCTTAGTGAGAAAAAGTATAACGAATATTAAAATTCACCTTTAGCAATTTCTAATTATAGACAGAAACTTACTTGAATTCTTTTTTACAGTCCTGTATATTACGTGCAAATATGTATACGATCGCATATTTAGCTTAAATTATTCAAGCAAAAAACCCGATTCAAATTATTGAATTCATATTTCCGGGAATCGCTATTGCACTGGTGACCAATCCAGTTTATTGTATAGTCCGATACATGATTTATTTAAATTCTACAAACATCTCTTATTATGTCAAATGCAGCTGAACTTCAGTATGCATTAGTTTTCCAAATACATACGATAATTGAAAAAGCTCTTCAGCAATCTTTTCTAATAGACCATACTTTGGATACAATATCTGTGATCTGGACACAGGTCCAAAATCTTTTATGCGTATCTGTAAATGGACAACAAATAAGATGCAAATGATACTTAACTGCAAGTTTATTGTATTAAATTTCAATATTTATCATTGTATTGATTCTCTCAGTATATTAATTTCATCATGTTTGAAATAGCGCAACGCAATTAAAATACGCTGGGAATATTTTTTTCTCCGTAGACTATTATATTACCGAATTTTTTTCTGTAATCTTGTAAGTGAATGTTAAATCTTTTCACTCCATTTTCTACAGAAATCCTATTTTAGTGCACTTGATATCAATTTCAATATTATTAAAATAACCTTAATGAAATAACATTATTAAAATACGTTGCAAATGGTTTTTCTTCACAGACCATAATATATTGAAATACTTTTGAGCTCCCTGTACGCACACTATAAGTACTACATTTAACATATTCGATAGTAACCATGTTCTTCTGAACCTTAAAAATGCATGTAAATTTCATTACATTTAAAATTATGTAACATTATCAAAATACACCACAAACGATTTTTTCGCCTTAGACCATAATGTAAAGTTTCCTTTTGAGTGCTCCTGTGATTCAGCTATAATTGCTACCTGGTCCATTTTCAATGCCGCATATGCTATGGTAAATCTCAATAACGTATGTTATTTTCGTATGAATTCCACTATATTTACCCAAGTTGAAAAACGGACAGACAGACGGCAGACCCCAGGCACTCGGCATCCGGTATACAGACAGGTTGAAGTCGTAAACACTTTTAGACCATGTTAGAAAGTGGCAAAAATCGGGTAGTTTCCGTAAAACGAAAAGAAAAACAGTGATAGGAAAAATATACTACAAAACTGTGTTTTAGGTGGCATTTTTGTATAATTTGTACGTATATGCTCTGCATACCATAAAAATTTACAGAAATTTATTATAAAAAACATTCTTAAAAGTCACAACATATTTTTACTTTTTAAGAGCTAAAAAAAATGTGCAATTAATATCCATCTACAAACCTGTTTCCAGTACACTTTGAGCACATTATGCCAAATTGAGATATTGACTGAGGGAATGTATTTTCTCACAATTACATTAAATCTTTAGATTTTAAGCCCGAAAGTGCATTTTTAAAGTGATGTTTATTTATATTTTCAGAATTGAACAATTTTTAGAATTGAACAATTTTCAGAATTAACACACAAAAATATTTTTTTTTTTTATTAGTTGAGCTTTTCTTACTTTCTAAAAATGATAAAAAGTTTTTTCATTGATCATTACGTCATTTACGATATGTATAAATTATTAATATTTTCTAGTCGTTTAATATTTAACCTTTAAAAAAACTTATTTCATTTTAAAATTAAATATTAACCACGCTCAGACGATAAACTTAATTTTCTTTAAATAATAACTTTTGATATCATAATTCAATCTCATTTCATTGCAACATCAGATATATTTATTTTATTTTCAATATGTGACTTCACAGTCGTCTCTTTTTAGCACTTACTCAAAATTACATTGTGTTATTAAAAATGAAAACTTGAAAACTTATACTTTGTTTCATATATGACGTTACATTGATATTTTTAAAATTCTTAATGGAAAGTATTCCTCTGACGTCACAATTGGTAAAAAGTTGAATTTTATAGCCTCGAACAGAAAAAAAGAAAAAGGTTCATTTTGATTACGGATTAATATCTGGAAAAATTACTAAAATATTTATATTCTTGTAAAGTGTGAAGTTATATTCTTGTAAAGTCTTCTAAGTGTAAAAGAAATTTTATATAATCGTTTGCGTGATATAAGAAGAAAAACAGTATTCCTCTGACGTCACAATTGGTGAAATTGCGGTTTTTAATCTCGAACCGAAAAACAGAATAGGGTCCATTTATTTATTTCATTTTATTTTATCACGTGAAAATCTTTCAGTTGAAAATTAATTACAGAAGAGAAATAATTATTCCGGTTTTTTATTTTTTGGCAACGAAAAAAGAAAGATAATTAAACATTATGGAAAATTTTTCAATTTATTCTGTATGAAAAATAGTGAAATATTGAATTATTAAGAAAAATATTTGAATAAAATAAATAAAAATTAGCCTATGTTCATTTCAGACCAATAATTTACCTATATACAAAAATTCAAAGACATTAATCCATCCGTTTTGAAGCCAAGTTCATTCCAATTTTCGGACACACTTTCACATTTATAATATATATAAGGATATAAGGATTTTGAAATTTGTGCTCAACTTCACGATTTGTAAATTGTTACCTCGATGTGTAATCATAATTAATAAATGTAAACTATTAATTGATTAAATCGTATTTTTTTAAATTATAATACTCTCCATTTTTCATTTATATTTTCCATTTTATAATGTTTTAGTTATTTCTTCCTTGCAGATTTAAATACAGTAGGACTTTGATAAAAAGTTATTTAAATCCAATTGATTTTTTAAATCACCAGACTTTAAAACATTCACCTTTTATATAAACATTTTAATAAAAATTGTAATTTTTTTTTTTTAGGATTCACAGTATCGATTTTTCACAGTCGGACTTTTCTGTCGAACATGTTTTGGCGTATTATTAAACCTGTAATTGTTGTAATTCGTATGCAAATGTAAACATAATGCAATATTGGCAATTTATCGCCTGTTGTGAACGAATGAAATATGCCTTAAAATTATGTTATAAAAATAATAAAATGTTGCATTTTCATCGGAAAAAAACATTTGTACATAATGTTTACAATTACATCATATCGGGAAGTTAATTTTCGATTACAAAATCCCCCTCTTTACATGCATATATTTTCTATTCGGAACTCAGCGAGTCTCCTTGAAAATATTGGTACTGTTGGTTGAATAACAGTTCCCTCATTCTTTCTTTCAAATTCTGGGTGCTACTTTGATATACCCCCCCCCCCCCCAAAAAAAAAAAAAAAATTACGCGCCAAATCTGGCACTCCCTACGCACTTTTCCTACGGACCTTTTAGGTTTGCTGTTACTCAGCTTCATTCCTTCATTTGTATTTTTTATGTATTCATTGTATTTTTTAGGTATTCCTTTTTTGTATTTAACTTAATTTTAATTAATGTATTTTTAATTAATTTATTATTTTTAATTAATGTATTTTTAATTAATGTATTTAACTTAATTTTAATTAATTTTATTTTTTGTATTTAACTTAATTTAACTTAATGGGTATTTTGCTTGGCGAGAAAAAAAAGTCGCCAAATTTACGATTTGGGGGGGTATATCAAAGTAGTTCCAAATTCTGCTCGTACAAGGCAATTTAATGCCATAATTAAAAAAAATAATAATAAACTTTGCTGTAACAAAAAAAAAAAAAAAAAAAAAAAAAAAAAAATTAGTTGCAGATTTTATTTACTCGTTTGATTAACATTATTAGCAATCAAATTTTAAATGTATACATTATTTGGTTGTGAAAGACAGGCAATTTTAAAAAGGCAGAAAAAGTTTGTGGCATTCATAATTAAGTGTTGAATGATGTCTATATTGTTCAGGATTCGTACATGTGCTTATATTTTTCATTTTAAATACCAGTATTTCAAAACAGAAGTTTTCGTAAAATGAAATATTCGTTTATACACAACAAAATTTTCATTAAAGAAATACTAGTATTTATAAGAAAAAATGTAAGGACCGTCACGGACCCTACATACTATATTATTAATGTACCGGGTGTCCCAAAAATAACTGATGGATTTTAAAATTCAATAACTTGCAAACGGTGACAGCTATTTAAAAAATTTTTGCAGGAGGGTTATGTATAATGTCAGGAGTTTTCTTACCGTAATTTTTATTTTAGTTCGTATCTCAAACAATAGGTGGCGCTGACGGCGATTGAAGGCCAGGTGATCAGTGTTGAGTGAAGCGTCGACCTGGCCTTCAATCGCCATCAGCGCCACCTATTGTTTGATATGCGAACTAAAATAAAAAATTACGGTAAGAAAACTTCTGACATTATACATAACTCTCCTGTAAAAAATTTTTAAATAGCTGTCACCGTTTGCAAGTTATTGAATTTTAAAATCCATCAGTTATTTTTGGGACACCCGGTATGTTGTAGCATACTATATTATTAATTTGATCACTGCTTTTCAGGCATTAGGAAATGCTAATGAAGCTAAATCTGCAGCTATAGATGCGATAGACAAAGGGAAGAGTGCTAAAGCCAAGTTGGATAACATATTGGATGCTCTAGGTAAAAATCATATTATTTATTTTGATCGCATGTTGAATCTTTTAATGCGTTTAGGAAGCTTCCTTTACAAAACATAAGAAGCTACTTATTGTAGCCGTTCGGAAGGAAGCAATTCCAAAACGTTTTGGCATATTTTCAGTGATCAGAACATTCCAGAGCTCAAAATCATCCTCAGCTCAAATGTGGATTTATACATATATTTATAAAATGAAAGTCAGTTGCAGTGTATTTTGATGATATTGCACTATTTCAAACATATTGAAGGAACTTTCAACTGTAGCATGCGTTTCCTAACTGAACTACATTTTTGTACATTAAATAGCATAAATACAATTTGCAGGTTATATACAGGGCTGCATAAAATAGTTAAGATATTATTTCAAATATCGATGGTAATTGTTGAAATTGTGTTCTCAAATATGTTTCTTATATGTGAAATATATCGTTTTTCGAATTGTTTATTTTAGTCATAATCTTCCACCTTAATAAATGTCGAAATTTTCTTGTTATACTCTTAATTTTTTTGGATAATGTTTCATTATTTATGTTTTATGCATGTCTTTTTGTTTTCCTTTTAAAAATGAAATATTTTGTTTTATTTAGATGACTTAGACAGTGTCGATAATTCACAACTGGATGATTTAGAAAGACTTTTAGCTTTAGCCGAAAGGGAACTTCTTAATGCGGATCTTGGAGCCAGAGCCGAAGCTTTAAGAGAAGCTCAAGAGGAACAAAAGAAGTGGATGAAAGATTACGAAGATGAAATTGAGCAACTAAAGAGAGACGTTGCTAACGTGGAAGCCATTAGACATTCATTGCCTGAAGACTGTTATCGTAGACTTGTTCTTGAACCATAAATACTAAATCATTCCGCTAAACTGAATAGCTAACGTATATTTCCAATTTACCTATGGTGAAAATTTATAAAGACAATGTACAATATTATTGTGATTTCACTGTAGGTAAAAAGTGATGTGAAAGTTTATTTACAGTTCTTATTCGTGAAAGTTTTCTGCTGCGTTTAATTAGGCTTTTAGGCATTTCATTTAATTGCCTAAAGGCTTTTTTCACAGACTTGTTCTTAAACGATAATGCTGAATCATTTCATTTAACTGAGCAACTAACGTGTATTTTCAAATTACCTATGGTAATTTATAAAGACAAGTAATATGGAAAAAATATAAAGACAATTAATATGGAAATTTATAAAGACAATGTACAATATTATTGCGTAGGTAAAAAAGTGATGTGGAAATTTATTTACAGTTCTTATTCATGAAAGTTTTCTGCTGCGTTTAATTTGGCTGCTAGGCATTTCGTTTAATTGCTTGAAGATTGTTATTATAGACTTGGTCTCGAACAACAATACTATATCATTCCGTTAAACTGAAGAGCTAACGTGTATTTTTAATTTACCTATGGGGAAAATTTATTAAGACACAGAACAATATGCTTGTACACTCTCAAAAAAACTTCCGTCTTTTCACAGAAAATGTACTGGCAGCACTGCTGCCAGAAATTGTCTGTAGATTGACGATTTTTCGTTTATTTTTTTCTCCGTCAAAAGAGGAAAGATATCCGTCACTTGAGAAAAGTTTGGAAAAAAATCAATGCGGAAGAGGTGGGGATCGAACTCACGACCCCAGCATTACAAGGCCAGCGCTTATCCTCGGCGCTACGGTTGCTCTTGGTTATTGTGCTTTAAAATAGAAGCATTCATTTCATATGGGTGTGGTTTGGTGTATTTCGTTAAAAAGCTTTTAATTTTGCAATTAATCTCGGAAAGATTTCATCTTTAATGAAACCGTGGCTGTTTTTTTTTTTTTTTTTTTTTTTTACGTTTAGTATTAATATAGTATAAAAATGTAAATTTTAAATATATTACGTAGATTGTTAGAGAAAAAACATGGATTTCTATTTTTATTCCATAAGATTTTTTTTAATAATATCAATTTTTTTTCTTTGCATTTTATTTTTTAATTAAAATATTTTTAAAATGTGTTCACTTAAAGTATATTTTATATGCGAATACTTAGCATAGAAATAACTTAGTATATTGAACTTTATTCAACTTATCCAACTTTGAATAACAGATTGTAAGAATTTTTGAACGAATAAAAAAAGTAATTGTTATTTATTTTTAAATTCGAAAACATTTTTGTCTTTTAAAACTAAATTAGACATTTTAATCAATAGAATATTTTTGTTTTTCATTTTAAAAATAAATTCGAATTTATTACTAACAGACCCAATGCGCATGCGTGCTATATATAAACGGAATCTTTTCCTCATTTTTCGACGTTCGGAATGAACTCACAGAACAAATACCTTTCTGGGAGAACAGAAGTTATTTGTGAAAAAATAACGATAACTTAGTGTATATTGATGAATTTTTCTGGCAGTGTAATCTCACTCTAGGTAAAAAAGTGATGTGAAAATTTATTAACAGTTCTTATTCGTGAAATTTTTCTGCTATTTTTTTTAGGCAGTTATATGTTTCATTTAACTGCCTGAAGATTGTTATTGTAAACTTGTTCTTGAACCATAATGCTGAATAATGTCGTTTAATTGAGCAACTAACGAGTATTTTCAATTTACCTATGGCGAAAATTTATAAATCCAATGAACAATATTCTTGCAAACTCCTTGTAGGTAAAAAAGGGATGTGAAAATTTATTTACAGTTCTTATTCATGAACGTTTTCTGTGATTTTTGTTCGGCAATCAGGCATTTCATTTAATTCCCTGAAAACTGTTATCGTAGACTTGTTCTAGAAGCATAATGCTACATCATTCCGCTTTTTGAACAGCTAACGTGTGTATTTTCAATTTACCTATAGTGAAAATTTATAAAGACAATATTCTTGTGATTTCACTGTAGGTAAAATCGTTGTAAGAAAAATTATTTACAGTTCGTATTCAGACAAGTTTTTGTTGTGTTTGTTAGGCATTAATTTCATTTAATCGACAAAAACACAGACTTCGAATGAAAGTTTCTAGATATTAAAACCGATTCTTTTATTTTTAAATGCTTAAATAAAGAAAATATAATAAAAGAGTAAATTTATAGGAATTGTACAGATATTATTAAAAGCAAATCATGTATTCTGAAGTTAAATCATATTTTAGAAAAATACATTATCCATAATTAAATAAGAATCACTTAAAACAGTTAAAACTTTCAATGGACAATGGCTATCTTAAAATCGTATTTTCTGGCTTGCTATGAAGCAATTTAATATTTTACAAAAAATTATACTATAATTAAATCAAGATTTTCTGTATTATTTAGATTAATCTTCTGTGTTTTTATGATTTCAGTTGAAGAATAAAAAAAAAACATGAACATTTCTGAAAACCTATCGGTTTCAAAAACAGTGATTTTTAACATTATTTTTTTTTACATCTATTAACCTACTTTGTCCATTTAAAAAAAGAATAGTCTGCATTAATTAGCAAATTTAATCAATTGCAGCCAGTAGATAATAGTTTTAGAACTTTAGTTCTTATTAAACTGTTTTTTTTTTTTTTTTTTTTTTTTTTTTTTTGTGAATTGTTTAAGAAAAAAAAACTATACCAAAAAGTATATAAATAAATAAATTAAAATTAAAAACTGTTTTATTTTATTTGTTAATTTTTTAAGAATTTTCTTTACTTGGGTTACTTTTTTTTTAACTTTATTATTTTAATAATCATTGATAATTTAATATATATATATATATATATATATATATATATATATATATATATATTTTAAATTATAACAAAGATCTTATTTGATTACTTTATTAAACTATGAAATTAAAAATACTGATATTTAGGTTTTTCCTCACATTAAACACAGAATTTTTTCTTTGCTGATTTTTCAAATAACTGTTCACCCTTTTAGCCTTTCTATTATGTAAGACTTTACTTCTAAATATTGAGATAGGCATTTGCAGCCATGTTTAGAATGTGAATTATTGATCCTCAGTGTAATAACATGGATCAAAACACAACTGAACACACTTCGTAGTTTTTTTCCTGATCGGGCAGGCTGAAAATCTGTTATAATATTATCTTGAAAAAAAAAAAAAAAAAAAAAAAAAAAAAAAAAGATGTGAAGAAGTTTGTCAGATTTTCCTTGACTTAGAAAATACTACCTCAAAGTACATTTGCATTAACTTCTTTGTTATCACTGTATTTTTTGCCTTATTTAATCGTAGAATTTCTGGGATTCAAAATTATAAAGATATTTTCTCCATTAAAAATTAGTGGTGACAGACAGGTGTAAGCATTGGCAACATTTATCTATAATTAATCTGAGTTATACTATCGTAAAATTTTGGTTGGAAGGAAAATTACTTTTGTATGGTATTATTAAAATTACTTTATTAAATCATTTATGATTTGATTCTTATTTATATATTAAAATAAATATTTGTTATATTGATGTCCCCAATTATTAGATATTCAGATTTCTAATGCAACATTTGTTATAATTAATATATTGTACCATTATTACAAAATTAATTTGCGTTTTATCATAATATACCTGTAGTTTACATGATTAATACCTAAAATAGATAATTAAATTATTGTGTGTAAATGTTTGTTTTGCTCATTAAATTTTCTTATATTTGAATGGCAGGATTAATTTAATTAAATAAATATTTGTGAAGGGTATTTAATATACTGTATTTCATTTACTTATTGTGAGCTTTTATTGATTTATTCAATGGCAGCTATATTTATCCATGAAAATGGCAATATATTTGTGCCTTATAGATTTGGATTGATGTTTTATCATTGTTCATTATTTACTTTTTTTAATGCTGTAAAAAAATCTTTCATTATTCAAAAGAATTGAAAGAAAATTGAAAATTCTCTATTAATTTACTCATGATTTGAAATCATAAATAATTGATTTTCTATAAACACTGTAAAATAATGGATTTTATACTTTTTTTTCTTACTTGCAATCTTTATTATTATTATTATTATTATTATTTTTATTATTGAAGTTTTTAAAGGTTATAATGGAATATAAACAAACGACAACAAAATAATTGTATTAATAAATAAATATAAATAAAACTAATTTCTGATTTAAAATCATAAATAATTGATTTTGTAATACTTTAAAAAATTGGATTTTTTTTTTTTTTTTTTTTTTTTTTTTTTTTTACTTGCAATCTATATAATTATTCTTATTTCCAGTAGCTAAACAATATTGGGCCGATATTGGCTACATCTTCGAGTAATATTTTCACATTGGCGCAATATTTTCATGAAATATTTCTCCAATATTGGGATGTTTACATTTTGCCTTTCTTTAGCCTATATTTGCAGCCAATATTATGCCAATGTAACGCCAACATTTGTAAAAAAAATTGGGGATTCATAGGTAATATTTCCAATGTAACGCCGACATTTGTCCAATATTGGGGATTCATTGGAAATATATCCAATGTAACGTCAACATTTGTACAATATTGGGAATTCATTGGGAATATTTCCAATGTAACGCCAATATTTGTCCAATATTGGGGATTCATTGGAAATATATCCAATGTAACGCCAACATTTGTACAATATTGGGAATTCATTGGGAATATTTCCAATGAAATGCCAATATTTAACCAATATTGGCAATATTTCCAATAAATGAAATATTGGCGCAACGTTGGACCAATATTGTTTGCTACTTATTATTATTATTATTATTATTATTCAAAACTCTCGGGGTTAAAATGAACATAAATTAAATATAAACAAACGATAACAAAATAAATGTAATAAATAAATAAATAAAACTCATTTCTATTCATTTCTTTTACCAGTGTTATATATAAACATATTAGCAAAGAAATTTTTTTCCTTCCAAAGGTTTACTATAAATGAGAATTTAGAAAACACTGCTCTGCTTTTCGTCTTTAAAAATCTCATTAGAGTGTTATTTATTTCACTTGCAAATTTTATAATCATTGTTTTGTATTTTGGTTTATGTAGAAGGAGAATAATGATTTTTTAACTTTTTAGTACCAGGTTAGTTTTTTCAGTTAATATTTTATTTGAATGTATATGTACATGTCATAATTTAATGACTGTATGATTTTATTGCATCAATCAATAAAGAATGAATTTAAGTGTTTTGTAATCCGTAAATTCTTGTTTAGTGTTTTAACTCTTTCAGAAGCAGAAAAAATCTGTTCGTAAAATAATGAAAAAACTTGACTGACATCGTAATTTTCAAAATTTCTTAGATTTTCAATTTCAATTTTTTTCAGATATTTTCTTAAAATTTTTTATTTTAAAATTTCTTAGAAAACAAAAACCGACTCATTTACACTTTAATTATAAAAGCCAAAATTTATTAAAATATGGTTGGTGCCATTTGTCAGTTTTGGAACGAAAATTTCATAGTCACGTCGTTTGACCAATGTCTTTGAAAGGGTTAAATAGTTATTCTAAATAATTTTTCACTTGGAACCTCTTTTATTTCAATGTATGGAACAATTACTCCATGTACTTTATAAAAAAAGAAGCAATAAATTCTACAATGTTAACAACAGTGTTATTTTTGTTTTATATGAATTCGAAATTTTATTAACACTAATCCCATTAATATCGAAACTGTATGTATCGAAATGCAGTAAATTAAATCAAATCCCTCTGCCGTGAGTTATTTTCATGAAAAGTTCCTTATGAATTATTTCAGAATATTTTCCAATTTCATATTTTTTTAAGGCATTTTTTATTTTATTCTATTTTTAGAAAAAGAAAATATTGGATTAATGAAAATTTTCGAAATCAGAGTTTCCACGGATTCACAGATTTTAGGGGTCAGAGCCTGGGAGCCTTCGGAATTAAAACCCCCACCAGTGTGGATGAGAGCATATGTCGTCGAAACTGGTAGATGACAATTGCTGAGTTCGAATCCAGTCGCGACCGTCGGCCTAATCGTTCGGAGTTTTCCGTGGTTTTCTTCGAACTTTGGATATCATTGCGTTAATACGTGCAGTGTTGAATTCAGACATTTTTCTCCGGGAGTGACTTCTGTACCCTGGGGTGACATTATAGAGTTCCGGAGGGGGGGGGGTTCCCTCTGGGACACCCCCTGAATTCAAAACTGAATGCATGTCAGGTTCCCTTAGAAAAACCTCACAGAGGGCAATATCCCACATGTTGATAATTGGCCGCCATAAAAACAATCAACCAGCCTATCTTTCGGATGTCTAAACTGTACCATTAGAAAGGGATTGATTATTTTTATTCAAAGACAAACAGTTAATAACAGTGAGTCAAGTAACAATAAGTCATAAAAAGAAGAACAAAATGATTTTTATAGTAAGGAAATTTAAAGAATAAACTCCTTTCGGCACGGGGGGCGTGCGAAAAGAAAACTGCGCCCGGGCAAAGTTTCAATCGGTCGCCCCCTCCTCAATTTTTTCTTATGACAACCCAAAAATGACATTGATAGAATAAAATTGACGTCCCCTAAATTTCTGCTCCCGGGGTGACCGCTCTCTCCCCTTTCGCACGGCGCTCGAAGTTCCTGTCTGTTATAATAAAACAACAAGAATTGTCTGATATTGCCATCTGTTGGGAACTTCTGGAACAAAAGAGCAATTCTCCAACATGTATATATTACATTTTTTTAAGTTTATGTACTCGTGTATAACGCGCACCCAGTATTTTAGAATAAATTAGCGCCCTCTAAATTTCTGAGCCCGGGATGACCGCCCCCTTTTGGCTTTCGCATAGATTAGGCAATGCAGATGGCTATGATAAAATCTGTAGTGCTTCCATCTGCAGTTGAAAAAAAGAAATAGTTTTAATATACACTGAACAAGGAAAATTGTAGTGCTGCCATCTATGTATAAACATGAGAAATAATAATACACACTTTAAGATGGCTGGGCCTTCCATGAGAAACGAACAAAATGTTTCGCATTTCACGCTTATATACATATTTATATGTCTATAGCTGTTAACTTATAAGTTTTTAAATATACACTATACATAAAAATAACAAAAAAAATCTTATATTTTCATATAAGCATCGTTATTTTAGTTTGAGGATTCAAGAGTATTGTTAAATTAACAGTAATTTGTAGAAAAGCTATTCGATACATGATAAGGAATAAACCTCTAAAAAAATCGGTACTATTTGGTTATCACGTCGACCAATTTCACCAAACTATGTATATTGGCAAAAAAAAAAAAAAAAAAAAAAAAAATTACAAAAATGAAAAAAAAATAATTAGTAGGTTATTAATAAAAATAGAAGTAAAATATCGAAGTAGAAATCACTTAATGACGTTTTTAACACGTGAATCGTATTTATGCCTGAATTATTTTCTTCGTTAAAATTCAAATTTTGCATTTTCCCACCACTTTTAAAACAGGAATAACTTTTATCTTAATTTTTCGAGGAATTTGTCTCGAGAAAGAAAGTATTTATTTAATCTACTTTTTTATTGGTGTGAAAAGCGCTTACTTGAATTTTTTAAAACTGTCCCAAAAATGGGACGCTAGGCACTAATGGGTTAATGTCATTGAATGTGACATTTACGATCATCCATTATTGGCATTTAATCTTGTTATTTGGCGATAATTGTTTGGTCGACGGGATAACCAAGTAGTACCAAAAAATCTCCATATTTAAACTCTAAACTCGATTTATCTGTCCGTTTCAAAACCATTCTATTAAAAACTGAACAAATGTCCTGTATCCGATATTTATATAAATTTCTATATTTTTAAAAATATAATATATTATACATATTATTATAATATATTTTTGAAAATATATATATATTAAAAGTTTTAAAACATAAATTATGTATTAAAAATAAGAAAAAGCTCTAGGCTTTCATATTAGCATGGTTGTTTTAGTTTGAGTATGCAATGAAATTGTTATGAGAATACACAAATGTCGGAAAAAAAAAAAAAAAAACACCTGTTCCATAAAGGATATGGAACGGACCGACTATAAAAAAGAATTTTCAATAATTAAAATATGTTTATTTTAATCATATTTCACTAGAATGGAATTTTTCTTTAAATTATTAAGAATATTATTAAAATACGCTTTTATAAAGAGAGAATAATTTATACAAATTCATTTTGGGGAAATAAAATGTATGAACAAATATAGATTACTTATTTTTGTTCAACAACAACCAATAATAGAAAAACACCTCCTAAAAGAAGAAAAAAAAGTATTTTTTATAAACAGAAAGATTATATTTAAAAAAAACTAGTCGTTGGGGGCCACCGTAATACTTACCCATCATGGATATGTATATGAAAATAAAACATGTGAAACTATTTATACAATGCATTGCAATTCATAAACAAAATTTAAATATTGTTAATATACATAGTAATGCTATATTAAAGAACTGCTGATGTACCAATTTCGACAAATTATATATAAAATGCGAAACTATTCAAGTAGTACCGAACTGCGTAAAAGAAACATCCTTATAACTCCAAAAATAACAATTCTATTAACTAACGATTAACTGCGTCGGATTAAGCGTCTCATTTCCAATTAAAATATACTTCTGAATTGAAATTTGAATGAAATACAGGGTCATGAAAAATCGAAGGATGTGGAAAACAAGATTACAAATATCTCGGCAACTAATGATCCGATCGACTTCGTTCTATATGCAAAATGTGTGATATTTTATTGCCTTTTACATACATTCCTTAGAACAAAAAAAATCGAAAATTTTTATATACCTTTCATCAGAACGAATTTTCCGAGAGTCCGAAAAAAATAGTTTCGGATAATCGAGGTTGCTGATATTAAATAGGGTTCGTCCCAATCTTACATACTAACTACATACAAAATTTCAAGTCTCTATCTCAATTTGTTCGGGAGATAGAGCGTTTACAGACAGACAGACAGACAGACAGACGGACGGACGGCAAATTTTTTTTTCTAAAAATATGTTTTTCGGAATCTCTACCATCTAAAACGTGTAAATCCGTCAAAAAAAAATTTTCGATTTTCAAAACGATTGCAAGACTTACCCTATACTACGTATGATGGGTAAGCAAAAAGAAGTATTTTTTTATAAACAGAAAGATTATATTAAAAAAAAAAAAAATTAAGGAAAAATAAATCAGAATGAAAGCATCTACAAAATCCTTATAAATTAATTCGAACACTGATATAATTAGTAGTGCTGCCATCTCTAGTCAAATATCAAACATAAAGACTGAATTGAGGAGTGGCCTTAGCGTAGATCGCGGATCCCATTGTTCAGTCCAGACTGAATATCAGAGATATTAAGGGTGTATTTCGATTCAAACTGCTTGTTTTCCGATTTATTTTTGAATTCACTTTTGCTCTCAAACACATGAAACTCGCAGATTCTCTTATTTAGAAAGTGCACAAGGTGCCGTAAAGGTCAATTCTTTGGTAAGTGTACAAAATATTGCAAAAAAAGCAATCAAAAACGGCAATTTGAACCGATTTTTCCGAAGTGGGAGATAAGGGAACGAAAAAAAGGGTCTTCCAGAGAAGTTAATTGCTTATAAATCAAATTCTAATGAACTGAGCGTAAAAAGACTTTACTCGGCACCTCATACGTCCCTTCAAGAATCCCCTCAGCAAGTTTCATGATTCTACTTTTAAAAATATGTCTGAAATTGTATCGGAAAATTTCGAGCTTCTGAAGGTGGAAAAGCGTTTTTTCGAATACACTCTTAATGTAGTACGCCGCCTGTATTTGAAACAAGTAAGAAAAACCATGCGTTAAGCATAGATTATGAAACACTTTCCAACGCTTCATGGAATCTTTAACAAAACTTAGTTATTAGTTATAAATAGAAGTTTTTTTATACGTCTATTTAAAACATTTCAAAAATATATATTAAAATATTTAATTGCTATAAAGGACGTCAAATACTAATAAAATACATTAAAAGATCTTAATAATTTGACATGTTTCGATTGAATTAACTCAACAGAAAAACAAAATATACAAATAAACACAATGATGGAAATATATAATATATATATTATATTATTTTTTTTTCATGTTTGTGTTTATTTGTGTATTTTGTTTTTCTGATGATGATTGAGTAAATTCAATGGAAACATGTCAAATTATTAAGATTTTTTAATGTATTTTATTAGCATTTGACATCCTTTTTAGCAATTAAATATTTTAATATATATTTTTGAAAACTTAGTTATTTCGGGAAATAAGGATATAAATCCAAATATAGCCAACTATGTATTCCAGTACTATTGAACAGCCCTGTATTCAATCTGACAGCTAATATACGCACATTATAATGGGAAAATTTAGTTTAGCAAAAAAATGCCTAGTAGCTTGATATTTCTCTTTCAGCAATTTATACTAACAGATGGAAACATACTTGAATACTTTGTTCAGCCCTGTAGTTTTCCTGATACTTTTATTATACATCAGTGTTAAGATAAAATTTATTTTAAAACATTCATAAAACAATTGAAATCACTTTCTGATAGATTATCGTTCATGGGCTTCATGTACCCAATTCTTTGCGTGACCCTGTATATCAATTTATCTAAATTCTTCAAACAATTCTTAGTAAATTTAATGCAGTTCAGCGTAAAAATATATAATTTATTTAAGAATTACCTTTTCAATAATTTATGCTCATTTTCAGTAACGTTGGCGAGCTCTTTTGGGTACCCTGTATATTAACTATAGCATTTATACGCACCATATAATATGCATAAATTTAGTGAAATTTATATGCGCATATCATACTAAAAATGCATTTCATCCATCCATCAGCCTACATCAGATACATATACAGTACTTTCGAAAAAATTTACTATTTGAAATCTTTTGTGTGTCCCTGTAAATGCTTTGTACTTTATATTTCGGAAGGCAGAACAGTATAATTTATACTAAGTCTCATTGACATACATCAATTTTATTGTACATGAAACAGTTTAATACAGTTAAAATATGTCGCACACAATTCCCCCTTTTACCATTACCTAATGGAATTATTTTGTGTGGCCCTGTAAATGAATAATAGCTACATTTTCACCTTATATTTTATAGAATGCATATTTTAATGCACCTCGTAAAAGCATATAAATTTTAATATGTTTGACAGGGTATAACATCTTTAAAATTCCTTTGAAACGATTTTTCCCCATAGCCCGTAATGTAATGGGAGACTTTTGATTCTCCCTGTAGATAAACTAATCATGGCAGAAACTTCATTTTCAATAGAGTTCGTGCTAGGGTAAACGTCAATAGCTTCCGAAAATTTCATGGCAATCCGAGTATATTTACGGGAGTTAGCGCGCGGACAGACGGACAGACAAACCGAATTCATAAGCACTTTTCAACGTTGTTGGAAAGTGCTAAAAATAAAATCTAACGCATTTTTAAAATGTAAATTTAAAATTAAAATTTCTAGTTTTGTTTAAGTTTAAGCCTGAAGCTTAAAGCTATTTTTTCCCAGCCAAACATTTATTACTTTCAAATATCAGTTTTGGATGATCTTTAAGAATAAAATTGTTTATCTAATGTAAGTGCTCTTTACACCCGTCTGTGGTCAGGGCCTCATACGTGACCGACCCGGGAATTGTGCGGGCTTTGACCACATATCAATCAAAAGCTAAAGAACCAATTAAATTAAATGTTCCTCCCAAATTCACGACAGTGCCCCCTGTCGTAAAATATTACAATCCCCAGCATATTACCCAGAACAAGGCTAACTTATCATAACATCAAGGCTTGTCATTCGCCAAGTTTCCTTTGACTGCAGTACAGGGGGCGCTGAACTACATGATTTTCTCGTTGGTAGCGCCATCTAATGTGAGAAACTGAAATATTATTAGAAGTAGTATGCACCAGGTGCCGTTACATACGAGACAAAGTCATATAATAAGTTGGCAATTATAGGGACAATTTCAACAATAGATTTTCTCCTGAATGCGAGGCCTTGATATTATGATAAGGGGGCCTTGACCCTGAACATGTGCGAAAAACAAGAGACTTAGCAGATTTGAGAAGCTTGCTGAAACTACGACTATCTAACAGATGTAAATTTCCCATTTTTGAAGAAAAAAGTCCGGGCCAGGATCCGAACCAGAGATGTATTGGCTGAAGCCGCCAATGCTCTACCAACTGAGCTATCCCGGACACGAACACTGGAAGATTATTCCACCCGATTAACTTCAACGATCACATTTTATCTGGTCTGATACTCTGGATCAGATCAACATAATAAATCGAAGGTCAACATATGGAACGGCAGAAAATCGCTGCATACGGAATTACATTAGATTAACTTTTAAACACGATTATTCAAACATTATTTATAACATATTTATAACAGATGTAATTTTTCCATTTTTGAATTTTGGGTGAAAAATTCTGGCCCGGACTTTTTTCACCCAAAATTCAAAAATGGAAAAATTACATCTGTTATAATAAATTTTCCGATTGAATAATCGTGTTTAAAAATTAATCTAATACGACTATGTAGCTCTTAAAATTTAACGTAAATGGCTCGGGTGACCTCCGACCGGACTCACGGATCCAGTTGTAAGATGCTGAGATGTCGAAAGTAACATGACATCACATATTATTATTAACTTCCTTTTTAAAATTAAATTCTCACGTTTAAAATTTAAATTATCTTTCGCAATTGCAAATTAATTAAACCTCCCTTTTACTTTCTAAAAAGAATATATTTATCTCTTTTCTCTTGCTCGTTAAATTCCAGTTACGTAGGTTTCTCATACTTAGGCGAAGCCGTTAATAAAATAATAAATAAAAAAAATCTTTTCTCATCTTAAAATCATTACCTGAGCAAGCATAATTTCGTCTGATCAAAGAGTACATAGAAAGACATTTTAAACCATATGCTCCTTTGTTGCGGTAACTCAGCCACTTACAGCATTCATTTTTCAGATTAATAGTCAATACAAGTCCCTTTTCGGATGAAAATATTAAGCTCAGTTTGCACTAAAAGTTGGCGTCTGACATCTGTGTTGTGCCTTGCGAGAGATTTTTCCCAGCAATCAGTATTGGCATGCATATTTGTACGTTGATATATTAAACGCCAAATTAACGGTCCGGTTGGCTCGTTTTAATTTAAACTTTCTTTATGAACTGTAGAACTGTAACAATAACTTAAGGGCAACCACATTTAGCTCGGCGCATTTTGGCTATCATATCTGATGGTCATAATTCATTCTATCTCTAACCGCTCGCTAGTAAAGATGTAGAGCTTCTGCACTGTATTTTTACCGGGGAGTCACCCCGAGAGAGTGTGATATTCCCCACTCCTTAATAAATGCCACATACATACTTCAGCATCTTCTTCATTGAGTCTCTCTTTCCTATGTTGTTGCTTTTCGCAAAGTATTTTTGTTATCACGGTTCATTTAAGACTAATATAACTGATGAGCTTCAATTCACTTTTTTAAGTATAAACGAAAAAGCTACTTTATAGATGCAGCCACTAAATAAATGAGCTAGATTCAACAAGAGTTTCCCGAGTCCAATTCATATCTCAATTCATGATATCTCCAAAGACGTTACACACACACACAGGTTGGCAAGACGTGCAAACTCAGGACTTGGTGTATACACCGCCAATTGGGGACTTCGAAAATAACCGACTTAAAAGTTTATTTCCGGTGAATAATTATTACTTATACTCTATTATATATGAATCAACTTTGATTATGTATTTTCGCTATATAAATGGGGACATTGATACACACCTACACACACACACACATAAATATATATAATTCAAAATAAAAAGTAGCTCGGAACTAAAATTTGTTTCTTTTAGTAAAATTAATCTGAAGAAAATATTTCAATACTTTATTAGCCCATTAATAATATTATTAAAACATTTTTTGAATCAAATATTGAGGAATATGTACTGTACATATGAGTTCACCTGTTTCTATAAATGTTTGCTAAGCAGCTTATTTTTACAAAATAAGAGTAGGATCCATTTTTACGCACCCTTCTCCTTAAGAAAGAAAAGAAAAGAAAAGAAAAAAGAGAAAAACTCTTAATGTTTCTTTTTAAATAAAGAAAAAAAATTGAAAAATGAAATGCAAGATTAGTTTCGTTTTTTCCCCTGTTTATATAATTTTATTTATTTATTTTCTTTCTCTTTCTCTTTCATTTTATTTTATTTATTTATTTTGTGGTTTGTTTGAACACAAATTAATCATTAGAATACTACCTATACATATTTTATAAAAGATGATAATAGTCTTTTGAAATTCATTTCATAGTATTTAAAATATGAAAATTACGGGGCAAAAGTCAAATTGAATTATGTTAAAATGATTTTTCATACATTACGACACATGTAAAACTTCAAATCTCTAACTTCTGTGTTAAATATTAAAAACTTATCAGAAGATCTATGTAGTTACTCAGTGTATTGGTTTCCTCTATACTGATTATATTATATAACAGTGAAAAGAAATCTAGTTGAAAAAAAATCACTTAAATTAAACTACCGCCCCCTGAATACTGACACAAAAATGGCGGCTGCACGAAAGTTGATTTATTTCTTTTTAAACGTATGCAATGGCGGTTCCAATGGGGAAGTCACGAGAAACATGACCCCCACCCTCCCCCTGGACGAAGATCGAAAAGTGTATGAAATAATGCCTAGAACTGAACCAATTTTTTGAGCATGTTGTATTGTTTGTATTATGACTAGCAGGTCCTCCTCGAATTTCGAATATTCCGCTGGAAAAGAGGCGCTGCAGCAATTTTTATATAATAGAAATCTTTCTATATTTTTCTTGATTTTTCGTATTTCTATAATATAGAATAACGAAAACTATTAATTTAATAGGTATCATGACAGAGATTGATTCATTTTTACTCGGATTAATTAAATAAAGCAAACATTCAAGATGAAGACCAAATTTAGTATTGTACGGTTTCGTTTATTTTATGTCGGCCAATTATCTACACGTGGGATATAGGACCGAAAGGGGTGGGATGTATTCCGTAGGGGGTCTTTCTAAGGGAACCTAACGCAAGAAAATCCAAGGTTCGAAGAAAACTACAGAAAACTCCGAACGTTTAGGCCCTCGGCCGCAATTGAACCCGGTTTGAACCCAGCACCTACCGTCTACCAGATGAGAGGTCAGAACCTCTCGGCCAGTGGTGGAGCTTAGCATAGTACAGAACTTATAAGATTGAAATATTAAGACGTATGCTATAGAAAAAAAGTTTCTGGATTGACACGTGCATCAAGTTTCTTCTTTTATTATACAGTGCACCGATTGATGAACAGAATCAAAAGAAAAGAGTCAAAACACTGCATTTATTAACTTTTATTCAATGCTTTACATCCAGTTTCTTTTTCTTCTTTGGATAAAACGATTGATTTGACTTCTTCTTTTTGTTGGAATTGGATGTTTTGGCGATTTTTCTTTTGGCCACCACAAATGTCAAGACTCTGATGGTTCCTTCGACGAATTCGCACAAGGCTAGCAACGATATCCCTAACCAGATACCGACGTAACCTCCGATGTGGCTGAACATTTCTAGCGGCTAGAAAACATAATAATAATAACAAGACATTTAAATTATTAGTCCGAGCGCCGACCTCACAGAACCCTAAGTCACCGAGTACAAGAAAAATCCTTTATTGAATGGAGGAGTAGTCATAGGGGAATCTAATGATCTATGTCTGCTGGAAACGAAGGGGAGCATAAGCCAAAAATCGATACCACTAGTGGTTGACTCGTAGACTTAACTTTATGTTTCTTGCATCCAGTTTTCTATGTTTTCAGTTTTAATCATATGACAAACACGATGCTAAGCCTACGAGTGAGCCACTAGTGGTATTCATTTTTACTTACCATTTACTTATCCCATTAATTTAATTACCCCATTACTTATCATTTTTACTTTACTTTACGTAGTGTAGGGTAAGTCTTGCAATCGTTTTGAAAATCGAAATTTTTTTTTTGACGGATTTACACGTTTTAGATAGTGGAGAATTCCGAAAAACATATTTTTAGAAAAAAAAATTGTCGTCTGTCTGTCTGTAAACGCTCTATCTGACGAAGAAATTGAGATAGAGAATTTTGTATGCACTTAATATGTAAGAATGGTACGAAGCCTATTTAATATCAGTAGCCTCGGTTATCCGGAACTATTTTTTTTTGGTCGCTTAAAAAATTCGTTCTGATGAAAGGCATATAAAAATTTTCGAAATTTTGTATTTTAAGGAGTGGACTTAAAAAGCAATAAAATAACACAAATTTTGCATAAAGAACAAAGTCGATCAGATTATTAGTAGCCGAGGTATGTGTAATCCTGTTTTCCACATTCTTCGGTTTTTCGTAACCCTCTATTTCATTCAAATTTCAATTCAGAGATGTATTTCAATTGAAAATAAGACGCTTAATCCGACGCAGTAAACTGTTAGTTAATAGGATTATTATTTTTGGAGTTATAAGGATGTTTCTTTTACGCAGTTCGGTACTACTTGAATAATTTCGCATTTTATATATAATTTGTCGAAATGGGTTCATCAGCAATTCCTTAATGGAGCATTACTATGTATATTGACAATATTAAAATATACGTTTAAATTTTGTTTTGCAATTGCGAAGCATTGTATAAATAGTTTTCACATGTTTTATTTTCCTATATTATATTATGCATATCCATGATGGGTAAGTATTATGGTGGCCCCCAACGACTAGTTGGCTTATGCACCACTTCACTTCCGGCAGACATGGATCATTATATTCCCCTATAACTACTCTTCTATTGAATAAAGAATTTTTTCTTAAGCTCGATGACTCAGGGTTTTGTGAGGTCGGCTCTTGTACTATACCTATAAAAATAATTTAATGGAGAATATGGTTCAGTATTGGATAAAGGAAGAAGTAGACAAAAAAAGAGTATTAGAAGAAAACGTCAACAATTGTTGGCTTGATGTGTTATGTGCAATTAATGATGCGTGTATTGTGTTTTGAATCAATGTGAAAGAAAAAAAAACTGATGTTTCTTAACTTACGAAAATATATTATAATATATAATTATATTAAATTAATATTTTTAAAAATGCTGAATAAAAATTAGAGCTTGTGTATTGCTGTTTACTTAAATAAATTTAAAAAAAAAAATCTACAAATAATGTTTCGAGTTTTAGCAATTTTAAATTACCTGTGATATTTTTAACAAATTTTAATTTTAATTAAGAAAATATAAAAAATTTAATCACGTAATATTTTTTTTACAAATATTAGCGCCATAACAAAAAAAAAAAAAAAAAAAAAAAAAAAAAAAAAAATCAAAAATTTAACTTATTAATTTTTAAATGACACATGTCTCAGGGACACATTTAAAAAAATTTTTAAATGAGTCCCTGACTACCTTCATAATAAAATTTTATTAAGTTTTATAAAATAATAATTATTTTATTTTTGGATCTTGTTATAATAATTATTTTACTTTTGAAACATATTATTGAGCGATTTTAAGAATCAACAAGTCATAAATTGCAATTTAAACGTAGCAAATGCTGTGCGTTCGTTTTAAAAATATTCTGCTCTTGGTGCTTAGAAAGACCCCCACGGAGGGCACTCCCCCTGGTCCTATATCCCATTAGCGTAGATAATCGGACGACAAAAATCAACCAACCAAAATCAACCATCTGATCTTGGTGCAATAGTATATAGCACTTCGAATACAATACAGCACAGCCAAAATTTTTTGCGCGTCCCTGCAAATACCATCGCCTATCTCTTATACAGGAAGCAATTTGTGGTAAACCTCAGCACCGGCAATCAATTTCATAAAATGTGAAATAGTTTAACATAACTAAACAGTGTTTCCCACTATATCATTATGTAACGGAAATCATTCGTGTGGCCCTGTAAAAGAATAATAAGCATTTTTGTAAATCATATTGTAGAGAATATATATATTTGTTTATATTTCATAGATACATATCAATTTAATTTATTTTCAAAGGCTGTAACACCATTAGAATACACTTGAAGCATTTTTTTCCCAGTGGCCGTGATGTAATGGAATACTTTTAATTGTTCCTGTCATTGAAGTATGCATCCGATTTTGTAAAATTTAAAATGATTTTACAAAATTAAGCAGCAGTTATAGATTTAAAATTTAAAAGTATTCGATTGGGTAGTTTTTTGCTCTGTTATATGCAGACAGATAGACGGACGGGCTGAACGACGACTATAGGTGCTACCTATTTATACAATTACGAACACGCCAAGAGAATTTCATAATTGACAACTTACCTGGTATTTTGGAGAATGCTTGAGCGTTGTGTCTTCCATTGATAGAAAGTATGCTCTGACATGTGCCAGGTTGTTACTAAGTGAAAAATAAAACAAATCAGAAATTATACTCTGTTAAAAATAAATATGTGAATTCACGGTGAAAGTACCGGCAGCAAAGTAGCCGAACTTTCACCGTTCCGTTAGTAGATTTTCCGTTTGGAAAATAAAAGAAAGGAAAACTTCCGTATGGGAAAGCGATAACTTTCCGTTACAAAGTTTGATTTTGTAATGATAATAATTCAATTTAAATTTTAAAATTAGTGAACCGAACATTCGTCAAAGAATTCGAACTTACCGAGTGTCCATACATTTAATTTAAAACATTTTTTAACTATCTATTATTATTTTTTTGCATAATTTATTTCAAGCTGTCCTGAGGAACGAACTCGGGACCTTTGGACAGCGGAATATGTCTTTACTGATTCAGCCAAAGCTGCTGATGCCAGGATGTACAAAGTATGTCTTTTATGAGTTACTGGGAAAATCTGTTGTGCTTTTCAAAGATTTCCTTTCAAATATATTTGTTAGAATATTCGTAAGCGGTTTATTTTATTTTATTTTATTTTAGACTGATGCATAATACGTATTATTTTTAAAACCAATTTTAATTTTTTAACTAGCTTAAATAAAATAAAAAAAATCATTGTTTAAAATAACATTTTTTTTTTTTTGAATGAATGTATGAAAAAAAAATTATTCATTTTTTTTACAAAAATTAGACAATTTTTGAAATTATCGCGCGCAATTTATTAATTTTTTGGGAGCCTAATTAGTTAAAAGCTTTTTTTAATAAGAAATAAGAGAAAAATAAGCAGAAAAAAGTAATTAAAAGACACTTTTTGTGTTTTCATTATTTTATGGGGCTAGTGGGATACGAACCCACAATCTACACTCCCAGGCGTTGAGTGGCGTGGTGCTTTGACCACTCGGCCACGGAGATCCCCGGGCAACGGAGTGTCTCCGTTTTTTGTTTTTTTTCCATCCTTTTCGTTAGTTTCAGGAAATATCGTGGAGTTTTCAGATTTGTAACGGAAAATGCCCTTTTGGTGCGAAAAATGAATTTTTCTGTGAAATTCAGAAAAAATATATCCGTGAATTTCAGATTTTTTTAAACAGTGTACGCCAAACATGGCAAATGAGGTGCATTTGTATTATAACTCATTTTAAGAATATTCAGATAGTTGCTGCATTAACTGCGACAGCTGTTGCATTATCATGCAAAAAATGACGAATACAAAATTTATTATGATTTAATATAGTACATACATAATACTAAAATAATAATATCCCTCTTAAATACACGTCATCACCCTGGCAATCTAGAATCATTACCAATCATGTGATACCTCGGAATTAATTACGTATTATAGAATTTCGTACAATAATTACCACATTAACCTAGAATCATTGCTTATTGTGGTATATCTTTAAATTAATTACGTGTGATAGGATTTATTAGAATAAAGTAAATTTTAATTGGTATCTTCTTCAGTTTTAGAATTAATTTTCATAAATTTTGAAATGACTCAACAAAAGAATAATAGACCGATAGGAGACTAAATTGACCATCATTGACGGTTGAAATTATCGGATTAGTTATACACTGTAAAAAAAAAAGGGTCGATCTACTAAAAAAACTTTAGTAATCCTTGTAATTACTAAGAAATGTTTAGTAATCTTAGTCGGTTACTAGAAATTCTGTAAGAATTACTAGAAAAAAGTTAGCAACGAATAGAGTCAATAGTTTTATATTTTTAATAGCTATTACTAAAACTCACTTGGCGTGGCCTCGATAGCATAGTGGTTATGGTAACAGACTCCAGGCTAAAAGATCCCGGGTTCAATATTGGACAGCGCCAAGTACGCCCCGAATGTACGTAGTGTAAGTACTCTTTAATAAAGGGGTTAACCAGCTGTTGGAGCTGGTCGCAATTTTTTGGTGCTGCCATCTATTGCGTTTTTGCCGAAAATCTATCGCTTCAGAAGTTTGGATGCAGCTCAAAGGAAGCTCATGCCCTTCGGACGCACGTAATTGTTATTAAAAATAATTTTAGAGCTATTACTAAAATTTGCTTGGTGGCTCATACTAAAAAATTTTAAGTTAGTTATACAAAATATTCTTTTGTTCAGTTTACAAAAGAAATGCTTGTTTCACTTGCAAATTCTGTGGAATACAAAATTACTAAAAAATTTTTAGTAACCTCTTGAATTTTTTTTTTACAGTGTACCTCGATTCGCTGATTAAAATACAATCCTGTCTTGATGAGAACCATCTACAGAGCGATTTGTCTGTTTAATCGGTATAAATTTATCGTGGTTTTTCCGTTCATCAAAGGCAGGGTTGGCAAGTTTTTGCAATAGGAGGAAAAAAACTTGAAGGAAAACATGGGTCAAACCGTCACGGCAAAAATAGGTTTTTTCCGCAGTTGTGGCGAAAATAGGCTGTATATATATATATATATACATACATATATATATATATATATATATATATATAAATACTTTTATAAATACATCCAAAGTTATTCAGACAATACCAATAAAAGAACCAATGAAACCAGTATTTTTACATTCATATTATTAAAAACAGTTGAAGTTTGAAGAGAAATAGAAGGCAGATTACCAAATTACTAAGAAATATGTGGATAAATGGACATTATATAACCAGAGTAATTCATATATTACCATACAATAAACCAATGAAACCAGTATTTTTACAATCATCTTATTGAAAACAGTTGAAATTTGAAGTGAAATAGAAGGCAGATTACCAAAATAATGAAAGATAAATGGATAAAAAGGCAGTAGAAGGCTTTTCTATTAAACTACTTCTTCAGGGGTGTATAGTTTAACAAAAAAGCAAAAACATCCAACCAGTTTCTGTTATGAGTCGTGCTGAAAGCTAAGAATTCGACTCACAATACACCCGACTGGCTGGAAGCTATTCAGATGACAAATTAGTAGAAAGATACACATAGAAGAAAATAAAATCAATATGACAAAATAACAATGATACATTATTCCATTAAAAAAAAGGATATATATACTAAGATATTTACCATTACCCATATCCTAGCAAGATTTGTAGTGCAATCAGATACAAACTACATGTGACTTACTAACAGTGAAGGTTATGGTCATAGTATAAATCACATAGATGATAAAATAAAGTTGTAACAATAATTATAAAAATTAGTAAAACATATATTATACTATATAATTCATAATATATTTAGAAAAAAATAGATGTTTCAATTAGAAATATTATATTTTTATTTTTAATCAATTATTAATATTACTATATTAATTAATTAACTAGAATATATAACTACAACTTCTAGCGGAAAATTATTTTAGTGCTGCCATCTAAAGAATTAATATATGAATTAAATTATATGCTTATGGTGCTGCCCTCTATTATAGGAAAAAAAATTAATAATTTATTAGCTAAGAATTTCCAAGAATAATTTCTATTCTAATATTTTACAAATAATTTTTTTAAGACAAATACAATAGACAACCATAGCTTATCTCAATAACTTGATCATTTTTAAGTTATATATATATATATATATATATATATATATATATTTCTTTTTTCTTTTCCAGAAAAAGAGAAAAAAATATTTGATAAAAGTGCAAAGAAACTTAATATTTGGTTAAAAAAGTCAATATTCTAAATTTATTTTTGAACTCTTAAGTTAAATAAGCTTAATTATACATTTTATGAAACATAATGAATGTAACTTTTTGTCTGTTTCTTGGAGTGTAGAAAAGTGGAAAAAATTTTTAGATTCCTAACAAGACATAGTTGAGAATTTCTATAATATATAATTTTGAATTTAATTTCCTTTTTATCAGTAACACACTAATTTTGTCAGATAAATAATTATAAATTTGTACCAAAATTTTAATTTTTACATACTTTTAAGATTTGTTACACAAAACAAAACAACAAAGGTATATAAAAACTTCTGGTAATTAAAAATATATTAATGGCTAACAAATTACTTTACATTAAAAAAGGTAATAATAATAAATCTGAATTTTAATTTGTTTTTTAAATCTCTTAGAATAAGAGTGAATTCCACTTTTTTTCGTAAAGATTTAAAATATGTAAAAATATTTAATTATATTTATTAATTAGCAAATTAAATGAAAATATTAAATGATATGTTATTAAATTTAATTGTTTATACTATTATTATCCTTATTAGCTTATAGATTTTATTACACATTAAAGGCAAATAAGGATTTGGAATTTTTGCCGGTTTTTTTTTTTCATTTTTGCCCTAGTTTTTTTTCCACTTTTTTTGCCACTGTCCTCGCAAAAATGCCAACCCTGAACAAATGTATAAAAGCATGGAAGACTGGGAACAGAAAATTGCAATGGTAAACTTACTAGTGAGCCATTGAAATCGGGTTTGCATATGCTTTTCACCAACATATGATTTGACTGAGCAGTTTAATGTTAATATGCGAATCGAGTTTTAA
This sequence comes from Maratus speculifer, assembly GCA_964019185.1. Taxonomy (NCBI): domain Eukaryota; kingdom Metazoa; phylum Arthropoda; class Arachnida; order Araneae; family Salticidae; genus Maratus; species Maratus speculifer. Next base: position 455,703,597 of record OZ025290.1, on the reverse strand, counting down.
CTAATCCTGGAATTTCACTTTCAACTAAATGAGGTGGTGATAGCTTGTGAATCCATCTCCATATCTAAAAGGTATTACAAATTGTTTTCTGTAACTTTAGTAATTTCTTTTCCCAGAAAGTTACAGGTAATTTTTTACATTTTTTTAATTACAGCTGTTGACTTTTACAAAACAGATTTTTAAAAAAAATCTTTGAAAAAACAAACAAAAAAGATTAAGTTAAATACTTACGTTATCTCTATAAATGGTCTTCGTTTCCAATTTCCCAATTCTGCTTCTTCTGAAACCTGTAATAAAATTTTATTTAAGGTTAAATTATTTTTTTTTAACTATTTGGAAAATAGTTGTTGTCCTCGGCAGAGAACTGGGAAATCTGAAGTACATCTGAATCTTTTTATTGATTGCATTCCGAAAATTTTTTTTCGTTCTTTGATTGGTTGCCAAAATGACAAAAAAGCAATAAAAACCTAAAAAAATATATAAGGTATTTGTACCCTACATGGACAGTGCTCTCATTATGGACACCCCTAATATTTTTAAAAGTAAGAATTTTGATAGAGAGATTGCGCGACATATCCGTGAAGAAAAGCAGTTGAAAAGATAATTAATTCTGGAAAGAACAAAAAAGCGCGTTGTTCGCCATTTAGAAGGAAACTTGTTGTTTCGTGATGTACTGATTGTAATTACAGGCAAGTTTAAATTCTTATTAGATATTGTAAAATTACTTTAAATATTGAAAAGTGGGATGTTTTAGAAAGCTTTTGAAGCATATTTTCGATTGCTATTACATATATTGTTTTAAAAGGTTTTATTTATTTATTTATTACAAAATCTAATAAAACTACTCCCGATTCCCAATATGGACATCTTGTGTCCACATTGGATGTATAGCAAGTGAATCTTCAGATTCAGAAAAATAGGAAGCTAAGCAAAAACCAACTACATTATTTCATAATATTTTGTAGTAACTGAGGTGCTTTTCATTGGTCTTCGAAGAGTCACAACCGAAAATGACCCCCCGCTCTAAAGTGCATGTTCTGAAGATATTTACTGTGCCCTCCCCCACAATACTTTAAAATATATATTTTTGTATCCCCTCTCCTCTAAAATTCCACAGAAGAGTGGCTCTTCCATACAACCTGTGTAGTAGGTGAATAAGGAGGCACCTGTCCATAATAGGGACTGGTGGTTCCTTATACACTGTTAAAAAAATTCTGAAATTCACGAATATTTTTTTCCTGAATTTCACAGAAAAAGTCCCTTTTCACAACAAAAGGGCATTGTCCGTTACAAATCAGCAAATCCCACCATATTTCCTGAAAATAACGAAATGGGTGGAAATAAAAACAAAAAACGGAGACACTCGGTTGTGTAAGGGGCTCCGTGGCCGAGTGGTCAAGGCACCATACCGCTAATAGCCCGCGAGCGCAGATTGTGGGTTCGTAACCCACTGGCGGCAAGAAAAAATGAAAACATAAAAAGTCCCTTTTAATATACATTTTTTCTGTTTATTTTTCTCTTATTTCTTATTAAAAAATCTTTTAATTAATTAGCCAATAAATAAATAAATAAATAAATAGTGTACGACAATTTCAAAAAATTGTCTATAACATTATTTTTCTAAAAAAAAGTTGTTAATAAAAAGTTTTTTTCATTCATTCATTCATTCATTAAAAAAAAAAAAAAAAAAAAAAAAAAAAAAAAAAAAAAAACAGTGGTTTTAAACAGTGATTTTTTTTATTTAAACTATTTAAAAAATAAAAATTGATTTTAAAAAATAATAAGCATTATGCATCAATCTAAAATAAAATAAAATAAACTGTTTACAAATATTATAAAGAATGTATTTGAAAGGAAATCTTTAAAAAGCACAACAGATTTTCCCACTAACTCATAAAAGACATATTCTGTACAACTAGGCATCAGCAGCTTTGGCTCGGTTAGTAAGGATTTATTCCGCTGTCAAAAGATCCTGAGGACGGCGTGAACTAAATTGCGAAATAATAATAATACGTAAAACAACATAGCAGCTTAAAATCACTCGGTAATTTCGAATTCATTGACTATTAATCGATTTATTAATTTTAAAAATTATATTAAATTATTATCATTAAAAATCAGACTTTGTAACAGAAAGTTACCGCTTCTTCAAACGGAGTTTTCCTTTCTTGTATGTCCCACAACGGAAAATCTTCTTACGGAACGGTAACAGTTCGGCTACATTGCTGCCGGTAGTTTCACCTGGAATTCACAGATTTATTTTTAACAGTGTATGGATATTTGATAAATTTTTTTGTTTTTATCATTTAAATAAAACCGAAATAGTTACAAGGTCGCTAATTTTAATAATGATAGTCAACAGTCCAGGGATCATGGTCATATATTTTTGGAGTCCTACCACGTATACATGGGGCTGAAAAAAATAAATTTTCCTTAGGGTGTCCATATTAGGCACAAGTACCTTACATAGTAATTTAAAAACAAATTGTGATAAAGATTTTAAACAAATTTCATTTAAAAGTGCTTTTTTTCTCGACGTAACAGTGTAAAAATTTAAAATGTGTGATGTTTCAAAATTGAAAAATTTGGAGTTCCGAAAATTGTAAAACTGAAATTTCATTTAAAAATTTGTTTAGGATGGGTCCAAGAATATGAATGCTTAATCCATGTCGTACGTAATAGGATGGGTTCGCAAGTCAGTCTGACTGACTCCATCGAATAAAAATGCACATTTTAAACTGTTGAAGTTGTCTATCTATAAACTATTGTTTTTTATCATTTGTCAAGGAATATTAATGTTTAATGCATGGTGTATCGTTATGATCAGCCTAAAAATGATGTTTATTATTGTTATTAATTTAAACATAGAATTTATTTTTAAGTCTTTAAAACTTTATTCTTTGAAAATATCATTTTGAAAATAGTCATTGTAATTTGTTGAATTACAATTTTGCTCTTTTAAGTATTACTACACTTAAAAAAATGAAATATCCAAAACGAGTAAATCGATGTACTCATATAAAATGAAGTGTATTTGAATCAAAACTGTACCCATGCTTTCGGTATCTTGCTATTACATATTATATTTTTCTTAATAAAAAAAATCAGTTAAACTTGTCCCGTTTATGATTTTGAATGAAAAATAAATTTCAGTGCATTTTTACTTGCACTTAAGGAGTCTCGGGAGTCTTTTTTTTTTTTTTTTACTTGGTACACTGTAAAAAAAAGATTCAAAAAGTTACTAAAAATTTTTTAGTAAATTTGTATTCCACAGAATTTTTTAGTAACCATTACAAACTTTTTTTTTGCAAGTGAAAAAACATTTTTTTTTTTTTTTTTGTAAACTGAAAAAAGAATTTTTTGTATAACTAAGTTAAAACTTTTTAGTATGAGCCATCAAGCAAATTTTAGTAATAGCTCCAAAATTATTTTTAGTAACCATTACGTATGCCCGAAGGGCAGTAGCTTCCTTCGAGCTGCATCCAGTGGGTAAAAAGACAGACTCTGAAGCTGAAGATTTTCGGCAAAGCCGAAATAGATGGCAGCACCAAATATTGCTACCTGCTCTATTTTGACATGTTGCTGAAGGGGCGGGAAAGTCCAAAGATAATTACACATGGTAACTGCTACGACAGGATTTGCATAATCCCTTTATTTAACGAGTACTTACATTGCATACATTCGGCGCCTATTTGGTGGCGTCCAGCATCGAACCCGGGTACTTTCAGTCTGGAGTTTGGTGCTATGACCACTAGGCTATCACGGCCACACCAAGTGAGTTTTAGCAATAGCTATTAAAAATGTAAAATTATTAATTCTATTCGTTGCTAGCTTTTGTCTACTAATTCTTACAGATTCCTTGTAACCGAGTAAGATTACAAAAAAATTTTAGTAATTACAATGATCACTAAAATATTTTTAGTAGATCGACCTTTTTTTTTACAGTGTAGTGCAATTTAGCAACATGTCATTTTTAATTCTTTTTATCATTCCCTGTAAAACATAAGTGCATGAAATTTTTAATATAGACAGCTTAATATCGCTTCTATTGAAAATAATGTTTTTAATATTCTACACTGAAATTTTATTTTACCTTTTTGATGTTTAATTTTGATAAAATAATTAAATTTGTTTTTTGACTTGCACCCAATGCGAGCAAGATTTTATCAAAACTATTGGTTTAAGAGTTCCCAATAACATTAATAGTGATGTAAAACTAATGTATCTTGTACTTAGACTTTGAATGAAAACCATTTATTTATTTTAAATTTAAGTTTAAATTATAAAATTTTGAAATTTTTTTTTTTTTTAATTGAAAAATTTCCAATTTTAAATAATCAAAGTTATTATAATACTAAATTTGAAGTATAACTTATTCTTTAACTTAAAATGTAGATATTTGCCAAATATCATACAAGTTTTTCAGAAATTTTGTGCACTGTAAAAAAAAAAAAAAAAAAAAAAAAAAAAAAATCCATGTAACCGATTCTGAAACTTGAATTTTTGCTGTTACCTTCACAGAAAAAGTTCTAAGAATCCCAGTTTCCTAGAAAAGGTTTAGTACATTCACAGATTTTTTTTTTTTTTTTTTTTACAGTGTGCGCAGTCGATGCAAATCAAAGAATTTGAATAAATTTTAAATAAATCTTTTACCAAAATTAAACTCAAAATATAAAATAAAACTTCAATGCAGAATATTAAAAAAATATTTTAAATACAAGATATATTAAGTTGTGTATATAAAAAAAAATATGCATTTATGTTTTATTGGGAACTGAGAAAAAAAATTTGAATGTGATATGTTCCTAAATTGCACCACCATGTCAAAAATGAGACTCCTGCGAACTCTTAACGATTCATATTGAACACAACCATGGATTAAAAAAAAATGAGTATATTCATGTGTTTCTCAATTTTGAGTGCATTTCGATAGGCTTTTTTTCAGTATGTGCCGCATTTAAAAATGAGTACTTTTTACTCAATTTTGTGCATTCATTTTTATCAGGGTATCGGACTTCATTTTCCAGTGCTACATTTAGGGTATTTTTAAAAATTATTTTTAGTGAATATTTAAATACGTTCTGAATTTACCAGAGCTTATAAACACTGAGCTCCACAGCCCAAGGGAACAGCGCTTAAAAAAAGAAAGAAAGAAAAAAAAAAAAAAAAGAAACCTAAATTATATTTCCTTTTCCTGTCATCTCCAATCCTTTGCGTTCTTTCCTGCCTAAACGCTTTCATAACAAATACACTACTCTGCAAAAAAAAAAAAAAAAAAAAAAAAAAAAAAAAAAAAAGAAAGAAAACTGTAATTCTACAGATATAAAATTGCCGAAATCTGTATGCTTACTAATATTTTTACCTGTGCACTGTACAAGGAAAGGTGTAAATCTACAAAACTAATTTTTGTAAAATTACAGAAATCTAACTTTACAAACGAATCTACTAAAATTACAGTAATTTTATTAAAATTTTATCTGTAATATGGGTTGTAGTTACATAAAAAAGATCTTGGAATCCCAGTTTCCGAAAAAATTCTTATTAACCTTACAGAATTTTTGATATTCAGTGCAAATCCGTATCTGTTACATGCACTTTTGCTGTAGGAATCCCAGTTTCCTAGAAAACATTTAGCAATTTTACAGATTTTTTTTCACAGTGCACGATACACATATTAGAGCATATTTCTATATAGAGCTTGCAAATGTATATTCAAAGTTTTTTTGTTTTTTTAATAATTTTGAAATGACGACCAGGAACGGTAGGATTAACCGCAGCCGTTTTTACTCCTGGTCATGTTACGTTTACTTGCTGCTTTTTGCTCGTAAAATACTATTGGTGATCAACTCCTAGATTTAATGCAGTGCTTAATTTGTGCTGAAGCTGACAGAAACCTAGCTCCAGTACTGCTTAATATTTAAGGATTATTTAATTATTAGTCGGAACCTACCGGATGCTTATAAATACAATAAAACCCCGCTAATACGGACCCCGTTAATCTGAATCTCGGCATAATCCGGATCAGTCTGGTCTGTTTTTTTTTTCAAAGTTTGATAAACAATCAGCAAAATTTCGGTAACATTAATTCATTTCATTTTCGTATTCTGGATAAAAAAGGTCTTTTTTGAAATATTTTCGAAAGAATACCTTAATCTTTTTCATTTAAACTCTTTGATGTTGCCTTTCAAAGAAATAACAATGCACTTAAAGTCTGCAAGCATGTTGCTGAGAATACTGTTCGAAAGTCCTGGAAGAATTTATGGTCTACAAATCGTAAATTTTTGAATAACAAGCAAGCTTGAAACAGAAGTAAAAATAGGCGAAGATGAAAGGGAAATTACACCTGAAAATTTTGTAAGCTTGTTAAAAAAAGAAAAAAAATGATTGTTGCTAAGACCTAGATATCACCGACCTTAGCAATTGAATGGAGCAAAAAATAATAAAGTTTACGCCTCACTTATAAACGATGAAATAATCACTTTATGTACAACTGAAGAAGGTGAAAATGAAGATGATTCAGACGAAAACTATTATCAATGATGATCAACCAAAAGTTATTAGCCATATTGAAGTAACAAATCATTTACAATAATTAATAATTTATTTTGAACATCAGGTGGAGACTATACGCAACAAACTATGCTCAAGCAAATGCGTGACCGTGCTGCTCGCAAAAGTTATACAAAACTGGCACAACAGAAAACTTTATAATTACAAAATAAACATTTTTACTGTCTGTAAATATTCAGTATGTTTAATATAAAGGTGTTTCTCTGTAAGTATTTTTTCTCATTTTCTGGATAATCCGGATTGGGTCTGGTCCGAATTAATCCGAATTATCGGGGTTTTACTGCACCGAAGTCTATGGGAACAGCGCTCTGTGTTTGACAATAAAGCCTCTGGATGTCGGATATCAAGGGAGCGCAGTATTTTCCCCGGCCAACTTGATTAGAGGCCACAGTAGCTTTTGCCTATAAAGGGGCTACTTCAGTCAAACTTCAGCGCAAAGCATAAACTTCGAAACTACAGATTGCTAAAATAGCAAACTGCCAAATATAGTCTTCAAAAACTGCAAGCTACAAACCCTGCTAATCCGAACTAATTAGCACCGGCGCCAATCCGGATTACAAAAAATTCGGATTCGGATTTTTCGAAATTCCACTGAAAACAGAAATGAAAACGATGCGTGAAAAAAAAAATCAAGTTATAAGTATTCAGAAGCACAATAAACATCCTATAATCCGACATCCTAAGGTCCGTCATATCCGGATAATCTGATATGACGGATATGGCACGACTTTCGGGGAAAAAAATAGTATTCCTTGTTTAATCACTCCTGATGTTTAAAAATATCCAATGTAACTTCAGATTGGGAAATTGCGTAAAAACCCATTAAAAACAGTACAAAATAGCGTATTTATAAATAGATCAGTTGCCATGTCGAGGAGGAGGAAAGAAAAAAAAAACATTTCTGTAGATAATTTGCACAATCAAATTGTTGAAAGTAATATAAACATATATATAAGAAATTATAAAAATCAGACTTATTAATTAGTTTTTTAATAAATCGCCCCTCAATTTGGATACGGGCCCCATGACTAATAGTCACGGGTTTTACAGGACAGCAAGAAACTTAAGTTTATCGTGTTAATTTAACTATAACACATGGCTCTTTTTAACTGGTAACCCTAGGGCGATTAGAAATTTTAAATGTATTACTACGCAATTGCTCTCGAGAAACCATACTGTAATGTAGTGATGGGCGATTCTGGAAATTTTGAGAATCGATTAAAATCGATATCGTATAAAACAACATCGATCATAATAAGAATCGATTTCTCAGTTCCAGAATCGATACTAGAATCGATATTTCGATATTCAGGTTCACACAGAGACGATCCAATTACTAATTCCAAAACTTAGACAATCAGCAGGACCGTAATTACCGCCCCCCCCCCAATCCCCGTTTAGGGAGGCATAGAATTAAGCTATTGCAGATTTTAGAGTCGGATAATAAGAATTTTAAATTTTAAAAAGATTGTCACTTATGGTTGTCACTTACACAAAAACTTTGACAAATTTGAGAGACATAACTCAACTAATAACAACACTGAGTAACTTGGCATTAAACCGAGTATAAAGAGTGTCAAGAGCGTGTTACTAGGATGGGGAACAAGGAGTATAGACAAGAAAAAAACTTTTTTTTTTCTAATGCCAACCAAATGTTACACGAGATAGTTTGGAAGTACAAAAAATATGCCCTATTCACAAGGTGGCAGGTAAACCCCACTCTTGACGGAAAGGCGACCATAGCCCAAATGTATCTTTTGTCGAAGTTTCAAAATGAGGATTTACAATAAAATAGAACGAGAATTGGACATTTTAAAAATTGCATGCACACTTTGAACGGCCCATTTAGTAAAGATTGGCGAGGAAGGGGGGAGGGGGGGGGGAGGGCGAGGGATTAGAACGGACGAACTTGAAAAAAAAAACATAATTAACTAATAACCCAAATAACTGTGCTTCTAAACAAAAATATAGTGTTTAATTTAGTGTTGAATTCATGGGGTGGCCCGAGGGGAACATGCACTCTTTGAAACTATAAAAAGTGCCAAGAGCATGTAACTAGGTGAAGAGAGGGGTAGTAACAGAAAAAAGAGGAGATAAAAGCTTTATAACGATATGTTATATGAGATAGTGTGGAAGAAACAAAAAATATGCCCCCACCCAGGGGGGCAAGGTAAATCCCAAACGGACAGAAGGGCGACCCCGGCCCATATGTATCTTTTGTTGAGGTTTCAAAATATGGATTTATAACAAAATAGAACGAGGATTAGACTTTTTTTAAATCGCAGTCATAATTTGAACGAACCTATATGTTAAGATTGGTGAGGAAGGGGGGGGGCGGTAGGATGGACGAACATGAAAAAAAAATAGTGGCACTCTGAGAGTGCCGATAGAAGTGAAACCTTGAACAATTACGTGTGTATTTTTGAATCGTTAGGATATATAATTTTGAATCGCCAGGAAATACTTTTAAATGAATAAAAAAATGTTCTATAATATTAAAGAATATATTAATATCTATAAAAAAAAAAAAAAAAAACGCGCGATTTAATATATCTAGCTATTGTAGTTAACTCACTATAACTACTTTCTTACATTTTAAAACGCGATAAGTACACCAACCAAAATTAGACCATACTATCGGTACCTTAATCCTTATCTAAATAAACCATTTTGTATTAATGCCTGTTACAATATCTGATGATTACTTTTTGAATTATTCAAATCGGACATTCCATTCAAAAGATATTACGAATTTAAAGATGACAATCTAAAGAAATAATAGCGCTTTTATAGCGCTTTAAATAGCTTTTTTTTTTTTTTTTTTTTTTTTTTTTTGAAGAAGTTTGAAAAATTAAAATTTTAACACATTATGGGTCCGTAACGTGACCTGAAATGATGGGAGAAAATTTCTTATGCTAGATTTGTAATGAATAAAGCATAAGCTTTCAATAGACATATTGTATCAAGAAATGAGAAAAAAACTCCTCTGCCCCCCCCCCCCCCCAAAAAAAAGGTCCTATAGGGAAAACCGGGAAACTGGAATAGCAAAAAGAACGGCGAGAAATGGTTAGCTATACTAGAATTTTTCTCATCACTGTAACTCCTATAGAAGCAAAGTTATAGCCTTTTAAAGATTGAAATGAAATGAAGAAATAAGCAAAATTAGGTGAGTGGTCGACAGGGGGGGGAGAGGTCTACAGCTCTGGGGGTGCCATGTAGCTTAAACTTTTAAGTTAAAAATGGTAGAAAATTAAATGAGAGAAATTTTAAGGTGTATATTGGAGGAGGGTGCAAGCCCCCCCCCCTCACATTTTTTTTGTTTCTTTTGAAGAAACAAAAAAAATATGCCCCCCGGCAGGGCGCAGATAAACCCCGAACGGGCGGCGGGCGACCCTTTATTTATCTTTTGTCAAGGATTTAAAATGTGGAACTAAAATAAAATAGACCGAGAATTGGACATTTTTAAAACTGTATGCATATTTCGAACAGCCCTGTAAGTTAAAACCATGGAGCTAAAAAGGTATATGGAGGAGACATATCAATCTAGCATCATGGTGAGGCCTGAAGCCGAAAACACATGGTGAGACCTGACGCCGACGTTTAAAATTGAAGGCCAGGTCGACGCTTCACTCAGCACTGATCACCTGGCCTTCAATCGCCATTAGCGCCACCTATTGTTTGAGATGCGAACTAAAGTAAAAAATTACGGTAAAAAAACTCCTAACATTATACATAACCATCTTGCAAAAATTTTTTAAATAGCTGTCACCGTTTGCAAGTTATTGAATTTTAAAATCCATCAGTCATTTTTGGGACACCCGGTATATATATATACATATCATTTATCATTTCAACTAAATATTTTGAATTAAAAAAAATAAGTTTATAGCGACTTCCAAAAAAACTGATATTCGAGATTTTGTTTAAGATGGTTCTACGAGTGTTCTAACAGTGTATGTTTTCATTTTATATTTGTATACATATGCTGTACATTTACATTATTGAGTATTCTTTTTATTCTATTCCAGCTTTCTAAAGAATAAAAATCATGCTTTACTGCTATTTTTTGTTTAATTCTAACTTCTACACCGACATTTCTATTTATTTTTTTAACATTAATCCTGTTACCTGGAAAATTTCATAAAATAATCTTTTCAGTTAACCCGTTCAAGTATAATTTTCGAAAATGAAATCGGTTCGGAATGACCGCAAATTCGGATTAGCGGGATTCAACCGTACTTTTAAATATGTTTCGTTCTTATCACTTTAATATTCTTTAAGATTTCTGTCAATTTCCACGTAAGTGAAAAACTTTATATCGAAAGCTAGACTTTTACGGATATCTTTTAATGCGGTTGCGAATTAATAGAGAATGTTGATTGTTAGAAACATAGCATGCAAGATGTCATTCATTGTTAGCTAAATATACAGAGTATCCCAAAAATTACAGTCAAACTCTGTACAAGCAGATTTCTCGTGGTTAATGCATAAAAAATGCCCAAAGAACTGTACCTGAACGGTCCATAGTTTACGAGAAAAATACGAAAAACGAAATATGACGTCACAGCCGGTGCAAGGAAAAAATAATTTTATTTGAAACATCAGCAGCAGTATTTGTTAATTATAATGGCAGTTGTAAAACCAATTCAAATTTCAATTATATTGGCCGTACTTTATATATGGGTGATTCTCAAAATAGGGGACAATTTCAAAAGTGAAATCTTGAAAAAATTGCTGTTAGCAAAATTTCTGAAAAAAATAGGTGTTGTTAATATAGTATTAGGTATACTTTACATGTAGTCAGCAGAGCTAAATATTTAAAAATTAACTTAAAAAATAATTAGTATTTTTTGAGCCATGATAATGACAAAACAAATTGCATGGAATAAATATATTAAGAAATTTTTATTTTCTTCTATTTTCTTCCATGTAAGAAGCTGTCTTAGTGATTTTCTGACAGATTTAATGCATATTTTAGGGACAATAAATGTAATACCTAAATTTATATGTAAAATTAAACTTTATAAAAAATACAATATAAGCAATGATTACATTTATGCACATAGGAGTCTTTAGCATGGACAGAAAAACCATGCTAATGACACTAATATTTGTCCATGCTAATGACAAATTTTAATTTAAATATGAATATGAGCCATAATATAATCGCAATGCAATAGTCCTTTCTGGGGATTTTTAAAACACAAAAGTCCTATGCAAATAAGTAAAATAAAAATTTTAATTATAAAATAAACATGAAAATTATTATCTATTCTAATGACATACAATTGATGTACGCCCCTAATATTCAACTTCTATTCTTAAAACACAATACATGCTTCTATTTTCAGGCTGGGATAAAATGGCTACTTGTGTCCAAGGAGAAACTTTATATTTTCAAACTATTGTCATATGTGAAAATGAAATTTTGATTAATAACCAGCTGTTATCGTATGATCTTGTTTTGAAAATAGAATATGGAGGACAAACTTTAATTCTTCTTTTATATATTATAATTTTATTTTTAAAAAGAAATTTATTGGATCAATCCTCTCCTTAATTAATTTAAAGAAAGAATAACATTTGTTTTATTTTATAAACATGATATTAACTCTTGAAAAAGCTAGTATATACAAGGCACAGCTGCTGTGGACATCCATGAACATTACATTTCGAACATTTTGAACATTTATTCTGTTATTTTAAGGTGTTTTTAACTAAAAAGAGAGTAATTCTTGAGTGCAAATAGTGAATAATATTAAGACAAACATATCTAAATATAAAAACATGACAGAAAACCTGTCAATTTTTTTTTATATGCCGAAAGACATAAATTGTCCCCTATTTTGAGAATCACCCATATATGTCGCATTATTGAGAACGGAACACATGAGAACCAATCTAGAATATCGGTAGATAGTGATGGGCGATAACGAGAAGTTTTTCTTGATTTTCTCGATTGTATGAGCATCTCGATAACTTTCGATTGTGTAAAATTTTTCTCGATGACTCCAGTTTGCAATTGCTTTTATACCATACAGGATTCAATTTTATCAAGAGTCTACTACAAGTGAATGAGTCGGTGTTAATAAAGACACGACGGATTCACTCGCTAGTGAGCCCCTCCTTTCATTGGTGTCTCTAACTTATACGTAATCTTGTAATATGAAATCTCGAACTGGGTCCTCCCTGTATAAGGCATCATATACCAAACGCAGTGTGCACGCACAGCAAAATCTTGTAAACAACAACAACAAAAAAAATCTCGAATTGAACGAACAACCGAACGTAATCTCGAACTGAACGTTAAATTTTGAAAACTCCCCCCCCCCCCAAGGTAACGGAGTGGGGTGGGGGAATGTATGAAATCGAGGTGCATAAGATCAATAAGTGGTCACATGCCAAACACTTCCTGCTTTTCTAAATTCCATGTATATTATAAATATTATTTATTGCAAAATACGTAAAAAAAAAAAAAAAAAAAAAAAAAAAAAAAAATTTGGAACTGCCGACAGAAGTCAAAACTTGAACAATTACGTATGTATTTTTTTAACCGTCAGGAAATATTTTATTGTGCAGGAAATACAAGGACCAAGTAACCGCGGTCAATTAACGCCTACACGCGAGAGGAGGCCAGAATCCCAGCAGTGGTGAACAATATTTATATGATACAGATGTCATACACGCACCACATTGGCACGATGTTTTCCAGATGCCGATTTAGCGAAAACTTCGAAGAAGTTTGAGAAATTTAAATTTCAACCCATTATGGGTCCATAACGTGACCCAGAATGACGGGAGAAACTTTTCTATGCTAAATTGGTAATGTATGAAGCATAAGCTTTCAATGAACATATTACATCAAAAAATGAAAAATGCCCCCCCTCCCCCCCAAAAAAACCCCGGTGCTATGGGGAAAACCGTAAAACTGCAAAAAGAGCGGCGACGAAAAGTTAGCTATGCTATAATTTTTCTCGCCGCTGTAGCTCCCATACAAGCAAAGTTATAGCCTTTTAAAAATTGAAATGAAGTGAAGAAATGAGCAAAATTATGATGGTGAACAACCAACAGGGGGGGGGCGAGTCAATAGCCCCGCTTGTGCCATATAGCTTAAACTTTTAAGTTAAAATTGGTAGAGAAAAAAATGAGCAATATTTTAAAGTGTATGTTGGGGGGGGGGGGGGTCAAGCCCCTCACCTTTGGAAGAGGTCCTCAAATAGGGAACTTTAAAACAATGTGCCTAGGTTACAGTAACAATGTGGCTAGTTCAATGGTTTTTTTTTCCATCTCAAAAAAATTTCCAATACGCCTAAGGTCGCTTTCAATTAAAAAATTCGATCTAAAATGACAAAAACACAAAAAGCTTCGAAAAATGCCAACCCTTCCCCTCCTCCCGCCGTAAGAACCAAATTCGGAAAGGGGGGGGGATAAGAAAGCATCATAGTACGAAAGAGTAATTCGATATCCTCAAGATGATATACAATATGACGGGTTTAAAAAGTGAAAATTGTCCCCTTCCCCTGCCCCCCGTCAGTCCAACCCTTTCGCCCCCAATTTCCTGCAGCAGACATTTAATTTTTTTTACATTTGATAAATAATATTTACCGAATGATTCGATGAAAAAAAAACCATACTTAAATTGATGCAGGTATTGTAGAAATCGCTACAGTTTAAACATATGTTCGTTCCCTCTCCAACCCCCTCTTTGATTTTTTTTTTTAAATAAATAATATTTATTTGGGGGTACCACGTATGTGACAGCATGGTAAGACTAAAATACCAGAAACTCGGTAAATTAGGTCTTCATTTCACAAGTTATTGTCATATTCTCATGCTCCTTTCTGTACTTCGTTTTTCGATAAAACTTTCATTTCACAAAGCTTCATCGACAAAACGCCTCGATAAAGCTCGTCATCTCTAGTCTCAGCGAGAACGAAAATCATCCTTATCGAAAAAGGCATTCATCAGCAAACCACAAGATTCTCGGAGTGCCGCTTTTATCAAGATTAAATTTCATCTGGAAGTTACAAGTTCTTCGATAAACCTATTTCAATCGAGGTTAGTTTTCATCGCGATGAAATGATTTTCTCGTTATGCCTGACTTTATCGAAATTTGCTGAAATTAGAGGCATATACGAAAGCTCTTTTAATCAAAGCTCTTTTAAAACCACTCTTTCATATTCTGAATCTTTCTTCTCTTTTCCTCAATTTGACCTCCTTACAGAAGCGCTTTTCAAACTTTTTTGAAATCATTTCGTTTTTGTGAATTCAGATCTGATTTTTTTTTATGGAAACTTCCAATGTATAATTTATAATGTATGAAAAATTTACAAACTGTGAGGACAGGCTGTATTCCGGGTGTTGCAATAGTTGGAATTCGCAGTGTAGTGTTTTTATATCTTTTGTTGACTCCTCTTTCGTGATATATCATTAGAAAGCTCTGTAATTACCATTTAAATTTATATACCACCCGCGCTCATCCCGCCTCACTTTGCCCCCGCGGGAAACTCTTTAATAAATTTAACCGACACCCATCATGCGAAATATTGTTGGAAAGCCTCATGACCATTTAATCATATTATGCATTTTCATTGCTCCTGCACTACTTTGCCCCCCCCCCCCCCCCGAGTTGTCCGTTTAATGAATTTCAATAGAGAGTCTTCTAATAATGGGAGAACTGTATATCGTATCTCAATATATGTACAAAAATCAATAAAAGATTTTGATCACTTTTAATATCCTTTTAGTTCATGTTCTTTCACTAGGAGTGCTTTTGATTATTTTTCTTTGGCCATTTTGCTACTCGCGACTTTACAACTTTTTGAAACCGAAGACCGCCGTTACATGACTTTTCTACTATTGCGGCTCCATTATAACATCCTTTTGGTTTGTTGTTGTTTTTTAAATTCATTTGTTTTCAGTTTCCATGTATTTATTAAATTATGCTTTTTAAACATGTAATAACAAAGATTTTAATAATCGATTGTAAAAACATCTCGATTGTAGATTCTCGAAATTAATCGATGACTTTATCGAATGCGCTTTTTTACGATTACGATTTTTATCGAATAGGAAATTTTCGAGAATCGCCCATCACTACCGGTAGATGCATGATGCCGTAACGACATTGCCAACAAGGACTTGAATCGTGTGCATGTATGACGTGATATGTGGAGCGAACGTTATGAACGTCATCTCTCTGGAAAAATATGCAAATACTGTTGACATGTCCAATACGGTCTTTTTACCTTGAACCGGATATGATGTCATACTTTGTTTTTTTGTATTTTACTTGTAAACTGTGGATCGTACAAGTAGAGTTCTTTGGACATTTGTTATGTATTCCCAACGATGGATTTGGCTGTGATGAGCTTGGGTGTCATTTTTAGGACACTCTGTATGGAGAATACACTGTTGAAAATTTAACCCTTTTGCTACATCGTCACGCCACCGTTTTTATAGGAAAAGATTACTTCATCCTATTATTGCAATTTCTCATGGGTCAAAATAGAGATATTCTATAAAACCGAGGAAGTGACGATGCAGCAAAAAAGTCAAGTTTTTAACAGTGTAGTTACAATTAGAATAGCAATTCTGTAATTCCGTCTTTTAGAGTTGTATTGTGATTATTTCTATCTTCCGCAGTTTATCTGGAATAAAATTGAGAAAATTAACTCAAGCAGAAATACTCTTAGGATTTAACCCTTTGAATAAATTATCAAGAAATTAGTTCGCATGGAAAATTATCTTCTTTAATATCTGAGGATATACTTGAATTTATAAATTGTAATAATGTGAAATTTAGAAGTATTTTTTCATTAAAACTGATTAAATATATCAGTAGCTCCAATTTGTTTTGTAAATTTTTTACAAAATAATCAGATTAAGCAAAAATACGTTTACGGAAATATTAAAAATCTTATAAAACCAATGTATTTAAATGTATTACATGATCTTCTCTGTAAGTTGAAAAGCTTTTGTAGAAGAAAATGTTCCATGTAACTTAAAAAAACGCTGTATCTATGAAAATGAAATTAAGCTATATCTATTTATATCGATGATTGATATCTATTGATATCATAAATATCATAAATATCTGTGAGAATGTAGCTATAGCTATTAAAAATTTTACTACTTTTTTAAAAGTATTCAGCTTCGACTGCCTCTCTACGCTATCTAAATTTAATCGAGGAGAGATTACTGTGTGGAGCGACAAATAAATTTTCATTAAAAAACTGAGTAAATACATTTTATATTAAATTTTTTTCAGAGATACTTAAAAATACCATCAGAGCATAAAGAGAAAAACGTATATTTCCTTACCTTTGCTCGTCTAGGCCATGTTGAAGAATCCATAGTTACTTCATAGTTGATTTGCCTGTAATAAAAAAAGTAGTATGTATTCAAATTAAAGAAACACTAGTGAAATTATTAATTAATTAAAAATGACAAAAGTCAGAATCACGGTCAACCGAGGTATAACATTGAATTATAGTAACATAATATGTCTTTTTTTTTTTTTTTTTTTTTTTTTTTTTTTGCATTGTATGAAATTTATGGTTGAAAGTAGAGAAATTGTGGCAATCGTTAAGTTCCCCGGTACTTTGTGGTGTAACGTACTATATTAAAAAATATATATAATTGTTCGGTCCTCGTGCGCATGCCGAACGAGCTCCGCAGTTCTGCGGTCATGTGACCAAGTTTAGTTTTTGCACTAGCTGCCATTGTAGCCCGTTGTGTTTATTTTCAGCGGGTCTTATCCCCCAATGTTCTGTAATCTACCAGCGGGTTTAATCCCCAATTGTTCATATATTTAAATAGCGGGAATACCCCCCATATAATTGACGAACGTCATTTAAATAGCAGGGTTATTACCCCAAAACTTTACTACATCTGATCTATACTTCTGTGTTCTGATTTATTAATTCGTTTTGTGACTGTTTTTGTGTGTATTTTACTCTGATTATAAATATTCTATAAAGCAAACCAACGTGTCTTCAATTTTAACTATACACATACAGTCTTCACATCCATTAATGCAGAGAGTAGCTGATAGGAAAAAGAACAACAACAATTTGTTGCGACTTTAAGGAGGATAAATATAGGAGGGTAAAGGTAGGCAATAGGTGTATTTTTTTGTGACGGCCGATTATCTGCCCTAGGGATATAGGCCCGGGGGAGGGATGCCCTTCGTGGGGGTCTTTCTAAGGGAACCTAACCCGTATTTACGCAAGGTTCGAAGAAAACCACGAAAACTCCGAACGGTTAGGCCGACGGCCGCGATTGGGTTCGAACCCAGCACCTGCCGTCTACCAGGGTAGGCAATTGGAATGTAAGAAATGTAAATAATATTGAATTGCTCATGTCAGTATATAATGAATTATGTGTACTTAAACTAGCATTTTCGATAGTAAAGCTCAACAAATTTTCTTGCATGTTATCTTTTTTAATATATTAGTGTCCTCGGTTTTACCACATTTATATTATTGCATCTCAGGAAAAGCGATCTATCGAGAAAACATCGAATTACTTAACCACCTTCCTCATGTGAAGTTTGGACTGAATCCTTTGACAAAATCTCAAAATTGCAAAGCAGCAACTACATTGCTGAAATTCTGCAGCTGTAGCTGCATCTTCACTCCACCGCTTTTGTATAAAACGGTTTTTTTACTATATTATTAAGCATTTTCTTTTGTCAAAATAGAGATATTCTAAAAAAGTGGAAATATAAAAAGTGTATCGATTACAGCTGCTTCAATTTTTTAGCAGTGTACTTTTGAAAATAATTTGTAGCCACTACTTTTTAAAATAACTGACTTAAAGTTAACTACATTATCGATAAATTAGTTGTAATTGTAGTTAATTACATTTTCGATAAATTAGTTCTAGTTTTAACTATATTTTTCATAAATTAGTTATAGTTGTAGCTATATTTTTGATAAATTAGTTGTAGTTGCAATTAACTACATTTGTGATGATTTATTTGTAGCTGTAGCTAACCACATTTTCGGTAAATGAGTTGTAGTTGCAGCGAACTACATTTTACGATAAATTAGACGTAGTTCGCTACAAAGATAAAGTAACTTTTTTAACATTTGGTAAAACTGAATCAAAATGGAACTATTGAGTGCGCATTTTCTTCTAACTATGTAGACAACGCACACCCATCACGTCTCGTTAAGACGGCACATTACTGACTGAAAAATACCCGGATGATAATGTAAAGTCCATGGGGGCGTTCTTTTCAAATACCTCACTTGAATTTTAATATTTTGACGTGATTTGTTTTACATAGAAAAGCAAGGACGATCCACAACCGGCCTAGTTTTTACTTTTTCCATTTTGGTTTCAGATTAAAAAAAAAAAATACTTTAACTTCCAGAACCGGTTTGAACCGGCTATGAAACTAAAACTATCCTAATATAAAAAGAATACAGCCAAAACTGAAAAAATAAAAACTACACTGTAAAAAAAAATTCAAGAGGTTACTAAAAATTTCTTAGTAAATTTGTATTCCACAGAATTTTTTAGTAACCATTACAAACTTCTTTTTTGCAAGTGAAACAAACATTTCTTTTGTAAACTGAACAAAAGAATTTGTTGTATAACTAACTTGAAACTTTTTAGTACAAGCCACTAAGCAAATTTTAGTAATAGCTCCAGAATTATTTTTAGTAACCATTACGCGTGCCCGAAGGGCAGGAGCTTCCTTCGAGCTGCATCCAGTGGGTAAAAAGGCAAACTTCAGAAACGGAAGATTTTCGGTAAAGCCGCAATAGATGGCAGCACCAAACATTGCTACCTACTCTATTATGGCCTGTTTCTAAAGGGGAAGGAAAATTCAGAGATCATTACCCATGGTAACTGCTACGAGAGGATTTTCATAATCCTTTATTTACATTCGGTGCATATTTGGCGGCGGCCAGCATCGAACCCTGGTACTTTCAGCCTGGAGTTCGGTGCTATGACCACTAAACTATCATGTCCACACCAAGTGTGTTTTAGTAATAGCTATTAAAAATGTAAAACTATTAACTCTATTCATTGCCATCTTTTTTCTAGTAATTCTTACAGATTCCTTGTAACCGAGTAAGATTACTAAAAATTTCTTAGTAATTACAAGGATTACTAAAATTTTTTTAGTAGATCGACCCTTTTTTTTTACAGTGTAGGCCGGTTGTGGATCGTCCTCAGCTATCCTATGTAAAAAAAAATCATGTGAAAATATTAAAATTTGAGCGAGATATTTGAAAAGAAGGCCCCCATAACTTTACATTATCATCCGGGGTTTTTTTAGTTAGTAGTGTGGTCTCTTAATATTACCACTATTTTTTTTAAATCAAATCTATGTTTCACAGATTATTTTTTTCTGAGCTATAAACATATAACTTTATTTCATTAAAAAAGTCTTACTTGCAAGGTACTCGACACAGGGATCGGCAGTATTCTTTAGTATCGTTTGATACGCGTTCAGCACATTCAATTTTCTCTGGAAACAGAAATGGATGCAAGTTTTAAAAGAAAAAATGTGTGCACAACTTTTAAAGGAATCTTTTAAAAGAAAAGCAATACATCTGTTAAAGAATTTCTTATTAAAGGTACTCAAAATGAATCCGTGAGTACACGCACCTACATTTGTAACGTTAGCATACATGTGGGATAAATTGCACCCCATTTTGTCTGTCATTATATTTTTGGCTAAATACTCTTTAAAAATGAATCTACTGTACTGTTTTCAATTGTAATGGTGCATCAGTATTTCTTTTTTATGGTAAAATCATGCTTTTAATATTCATTTCAAGATCTTTTGCCAGTTTCTGTAAAAATCATACTTTTTCCAAGAAAATATGCAAACGATTTTTTCCTTTAAAACATGATTTTTCACAAAATGTATGTTAGTTACACTAAATACCCTTTTATCAGTGTATACAAGTAGCCTTTATCTTACTCTTTTATTAAATTTATTCTAGTGTGTGTTATTCCATAAGAAATAATAAACGTATAGAAATGAAAAGTTTATACACGCGCGGGATTTTTATTTTTTATTTTATTAAGATTATTTTTAAGTCTCAAGAGCGATATATTTTTTTTTCTCCCAGTGAACAAATAAAATACATTACATTACCCATCTCTTCTTGGATTTGATCTTGAAAGGTACAAGGCAGGTCAGAAGCGTCTTTAAACAAATTTTCCGTTTTTTCAAAGAAAAAAATGAGGTTGGGGTAGATTTTATATCAGCGCGTATGCTGACGTGTTAATAACGCTTTTTAAATAAATTAATCACAAGTATATCATAGACATAAATCCATATTATTTCTACGCAGCTATTAGGCGGTCACCCGTCCCGATACCGGGTATCGACTACGTTCAGCTGGAGCAATCGAGCAGGTAGCTACCTGGTCATCAGTTAGAGCGAAGTTTCAGCGAAGCGGCGATGTTTCGGCCGCTTCTGGTGATTTGGTGATTGCATTTGTTGATCCTTATTCGTGTGTAATTGCGCTTTTTAAATTAATATATTCAAATGATGTGTAAGGAAATTGTCATGGATATTGTATGCTAGTTTTGTATCTGTCCTATGAAAATAATTTTTGACTTTTTTAAGATTCAAGTATTGTCTTATAAATCAAAAAAAAAAAAAAAAAAAAAAAAAAAAGGGAAAACGACATGGATTAATAGACCAATTAGAACTTATCTCAAAATACCTGGATCGAAAGATTCTTCTTTCCACGGCAAAGCATCGAAAAATAAACTTAATTCTACCGTGACGTAATTACATTCTTTCAACTGGAGACTCTGTGAACATTCAGCTGTACACATCTGTTAAATGAAAAAAATAATATGCAAATAAAATAACATATCATATCTTCTATAATAATTATTATTACTTATTTAATCTAACATATAAAAGTGAAAATTTGTCTCTCTGTCTGTAATTGTATACAAATTCACAACTTGGAAGCTATAATTGTGAAATGTTATGTACATGTGCATTAAAACATGGTCGAGGCAACTGAAGTAATCTCGAATCAAAAAATTTCATAGTTAATTTTTTATTAATGAAAAACTCACCAATTTAACAGTCTTTTCTATCAAATTTAAACATTTTTCGTTATAACAATTTCCAACAGTTAAAAATTTTACGACAACAGATACTTTTCCTATTAATACATGGAAATTTTTCTAGAGAGAAAATTCGCCTTGAATACAACATTTCAAATGAAAATCAAATTCCAAATTCTTTTAATTGCTTATAGGCGTTGATGCCAACCTAGTGAAAAAGATTCCATGCCAAGAATCGAACCCGGGCGATCAGTATAGCGCACTGACTCTCTACGGACTAAACCACATGGATTGGCAACCAACCTGGAACTTTCTCACTATTGCCTGTTGGCAAGGCTACATTCGCAGCACAAGATGGTATATATTCTGTGAGCCACCGATCTGGGGCAAACACAGATTTCAAATAGAACCAACATCGATGAATATATTAATACATGGAAATTTTCCCAAAGAGATCAGTGCGCTATATTGATGTCCCGGGTTCGATTCCCGGCATGGAATTTTTTCACTATGTTGGCATTAACGCCTATAAGCAATTAAAAGAATTTGAAATTTGATTTTCATTTGAAATGTTGTATTCAAGGCGAATTTTCTCTCTGGAAAAATTTCCATGTATTAATATATTCATCGATGCTGGTTCTATTTGTGTACTGTGTTTGTCCCAGATCGGTGGCTCACAGAATATATTCCATCTTGTGCTGCGAATGTAGCCTTGCCAACAGGCAATAGCGAGAAGGTTCGAGGTTGGTTGTCGTTCCATGTGGTTTCGTCGGTAGAACGTTAGTGTGCTATACTGATATCCCGGGTTCGATTCCTGGCATGGAATATTTTTCACTATGTTGGCATTAACGCCTATAAGCAATTAAAAGAATTTGAAATTTGATTTTCATTTGAAATGAGATACTTTTCCATCACGTAAAAAATGAAATAAATAGTTTGATGAATTTAAAAAATAAGTGAATGTTACATCATAATTTTTGTATAGAGAGATTTTCACATGAAAAAAGATGGTGTATTTGTGTCGGCCGATTATCTGCACTAGGGATATAGGCCCATAGGGAGGAATGCCCTTCGTGGGGGTCTTTCTAAGGGTACCTAACCCGTATTTACGCAAGGTTCGAAGAAAACCACGAAAACTCCGAACGGTTAGGCCGACGGCCGCGATTGGGTTCGAACCCAGCACCTGCCGTCTACCAGTTGAGAGGTCAGATCCTCTCGGCCACTGGTCGGGCCACATGAAAAAAGAAAAAGAAATAAGTAGTTTGACGAATTAAAAACAAAAATGTTAATATTACATCATATTGAAACGGGACTGGAATGTACGTAAGCAGATGAATGTATAACGTCATATGTTTTTTAAAAAATGTAACGAAACATGATAAAAACCCGATTGTGGAAATATTGGTATATTTTAACATTTTGAGGTTTTCTGAATTTCTTTTTGCCTTTTTAAAATCTATTCTTCATACATGCATGTTTGTGTATGCGTATATATTAGAGCTTCTATAAAAGTTTAATTTCCTAGGCTTATTCTTAGAGAAGAACTGAATTAAAGACGGCGTTAGTGCTTTTTTTATTGTGTTTAATTTTGAAATCGATTTTTCAAAACAAACATTCTTAAAATTTCAGGCAACGCTGGAAGTTAGATTTGTATAAACGTGAATATGGAACTTAACCCACTTTCCACATTTATTTATTTACTTTGCAAATGTACATACAGGGTTGTTACTACTGGTTGTTTTTAATATGGATTAAACGGCAAATGGTGAAAACTATTTTAAAGTTATTCCTGTTAGAAATTAATGCTTGAACTGCGGGAACTATTTTAGTATGTTTCGTAGTTTTAGTATCAAATTTTTATTTTCATATGACGCTGCGCTCTTTAAAACTGTAAGAATGGCCAAAGAAATGTGTAAAATAGGGAACTAAGTTTAGAAAATTTTTAATCTTCATCTCGTCTAAATATTTAAACTCAAAAAAGGTATCTTGGGGTCTTGGGGGGAGGGAGGGGCTTGGAGATTTTTTTTTCTTTTTTTAAATGCTTGGCGCTATTTGGGGCTTCGAGATTTGTTACCAAACGATATAAATGCTTATGAAAACAAACCTGATACTTTTTTATACTTGTTTATATATACATTTAAAAATTTACCTCTTATTAGATGTATTTTATAATTGCTTCTAGGGCCGTAGTAGCCTAGTGGTCGTAGCACATAGCTTCGCACTGAAAGGTACCGGGTTCGATGCTTGACCCACCGAGTGTATGCAGTGTACGCGCTCGTTAAATAAAGGGGTTCTGAAAGCCCTGTGGTCGGTCGTAGCAGTAACCATGGGTAAAGATTTCTCTCTTTCTCTGGAGGAACCTTCCCTCCCTTTCAGAGACATATCGAAATTGAAGAGGTGGCGATGTTTGGTGTTGGTATCTATTGAAGCTTTGCCGAACATTCTCTGTGCAGCAGAAGTCTGACTTTCAAAACCCTAGCTGCTTTTAAAGGGAGCTCCAGGTCCAAAAGCCGACAATGCAAAAACCTAAAGTATCGAGCACAAGAAAAAGACCTTTATTTTACGGAAGAGTAGTCATAGGAGAATCGCGTCTGCTGGTAGTGAAGGAGTACATAAGTAAAAAATCAATATCACTAGTGATTTATTTGTAGGTTTATCATTGTGTTTGTCGTACAATCATTTCATACCTTGTTAATCCTACGAGTCAACATTAATGATATTAATATTTCGCTTATGCATCCCATCACTTCCGACAGACCATGGATCATAATAGTCCCTTATGACTACTCTTCCGTAAAATAAAGGGTCTTTTTCTTATGACCGATGCCTTAGGTTTTTGTGCTGTCGGCTCTTGTACTATTACATTTCTGTTGGAGCGCATTTATACATTTGCGCATTTTAGGGAGTCTAGTGTATTATCTATGTAGATGATTAAAGAATTGTGATTACCAAAATGTCTAATTATTTTGAAAATATTGATTTTTATTAGAAATGAATCCATAATTTAGATAATTATTTCCGTTTCCTTATAAATGAATGTGAAAAAGATAAAGAAGAAAAAGTTCTAAACTACTTTATGGCTTAAACAAAAATGGCTAATTTTAACAGGAAATCTGTAAATAAAAATGTTAACGTTATTACTTACAATATGCTTTACATTTATGCAGTACTTACCCTCGTGCTCAAGGTTTTATCATGTAATTTTTCCCACGGCAATTTCTCGTAGTTTGTACAGTTTGAACTATACGGAGCAGGAAGCATTTCAACGTTACTCTGAAAAAATAAATAAATAAATAAATAAAAAGTCAGATTTTTGTGATAATGAATGATGAATAATAATGGATAGCTACAGGGTGTCTCAAGAAGGGGTCTGGACTTTTCAAATTTCAAAATTCATTAACTTAAAAAACACGAAAATCAAAAAGTATTTCCTGCCGGTGGTGCCGGGAGAAAAAGGTATCTTCAGTATTTCTTGTGTTTAAAAATTCAACTAAATTTAATTAAAAGATGAAGATGAAATGAATGTAACTCGAATATAGAATATTTCCAGTTTTCGTCATTATTCAATTTCAATGCGAATTAAAATAATAATTATTATTATTGCCAAGTTGGCTTCATTTACTTTTACATATTTTTGTCACAAATTTGCCTATATTTTGTCAAGTATAACTAAAACTGGCCAGAATTTAATGTTGGGCAGTATAAGTATATAATAATCATATAACTGTTGGAGCAACACTTACAACGATTTGTTGAAAAGCACATTCAATAAAACGCAGATTAAACTTGTTAATCAAAGAATCATTTACTTTTATCTATAGTTTTATATCAAAATATCAGCCAATCTAGAAATGCAAATTGCTGTTACTCAGATATGTTTTAGCATTTTGCCTGTCTGGTGACTATTATGCAATTTTTTTTTGGTTGGTAACATATTTTTTTAAAAAGTTATCTTCAATTACATAATTTCAAAATGTTCTAATAAAGAAAATTTTATTTTCCTTTCCGAATTAAGCTTGGGGTTGCACTGCAAAGTATTGAGATAAAAGCAGAACAAACAGTGGTCTGGAAACTTATATCAAGATCAATTACTTACAGTTAAATATATATATATATATATATATATATATATGTCTAATGTTTTTGTACATTTTTAAGTGGTAATATTTTGAAACAAGGTGACAGATGAAACTGGCCAACGAATTCGATCAAAACCTTGATAACTCCTTGCACACGTACTCAGTTATGTACCCCCTAAGTTGGTTTATACCCTATATAGCCAAAGGTGACAGGGCACTTGTGATTTTAGACATTTTGTTTAATATCTACAAAAATAGATGAGAAATTATCCTGAAACTCTAAGTGTTTAAATATAATAGTACAGGTCATACACTTCCGTGAAGATCTTTTTCACAAAGCTCCATAGGGGACCGTCAACAAATTGAAAAATAAAAAAAAAAACAAATATTTTTTAGATTAACCCTGTCAAAACTATTGCATCAAAAGCATTTAAACTGTAGATTATGATGAAGTGGTTTATTGTTATAAACTGTGTTCATTTTTATGCGGATAGCATTAATACTCGCAGAAAAAATTAAGGTTTTTATAAAAACAAACTTTTTCCACGTTTGTTGCTAATAATTTGCAGAGATCTTAATATAAAGTAATGTTTTTTTCTAAAAATATGACAAATAACATTACACAATACACAATACACTGTAATAAAAGTGATAAAATAATGAAAATTGTATGAAAAATGAGCAGGTTTACTCGATAATTTTTCATTGCGCATGCACGAACTCTATCAGAATTACATTTACATATTGTGTTACCTAAATTTATAGAGCAACTTTTTTGAAAGTCTCAAAAATATAGCTTGAAAATTCTGAAAGTGATTGTCCATAGAATAAGCTCAAAAATCATTGTTCCCAAAATGAAAAAAAAATGAGGGGTTTTATTAAAATGTAATAATACGTGCCATTTTGTGTATTTTTTTTTATATTGACAGTAATCACTGATAAATAGATATAACCCCTCAAACAGGTGTATTGCATTTAATGTCAAGTGAATGTTAAATTTACAATCATCCATTATTGGCATGTAATTTATACTTTGGCGATAATTTTTTGATAGACAGGATAACAAAGTAGTACCTTTATGATTTATGAAACATCGCACTGTGTCAGACCTTTTAATAGATAACCTATATAATATTTTCGCAGATCAGAAAAGATTTGTTACATTTTATGGAGTTAAATTATGTTGTAAAAAGTTTTGCTTTCACCTTTCTCAGTCCAAAATTATAAGAGTTCCCCGGTTTGACTTCTGTACCGTCTGAAAATGGATCAGGATAAACTTCTGGACTGTGGAAAGTGACCAAAACGGCTGCATCCCTGTCCGGTTCCAAATATTCGTTTGTTTCAACATTCACAACTAGAATCAAATCTGAAAGACACAGGAAGTGAAACTACAGTTTATTTATTTTCACAATAATAATAATAATAATAATAATAATAATAATAATAATAATAATAATAATAATAATAATAATAAGGTAACATCCCCAGTAATTGGCAGGCACCACTGATTGGCACATCCTACAAAAATGTCCTAAAATAAGATTTATATCCAGTCTTTTAAAAATCCAAGACCATGTACCAGTTATATGCTCATTTACTTTACAGATTATAACTTTGATTTATGCTACTAAATGACAACAGTGCCTAGGAAAAAGAAACAATTATGGCTTGTATCAAATTAGCCATTTGTGTTGCAAATGCTTCTAATATGACTTAAGAAAGGCATGCATTTCAATTTATTATTATCTGATTTATAGTATATTTTAAATTTTATTTGACAACAGTTTTGTTTAGTTGAAAAGGGTTACTTTAATTGTGTAAAAGTCTAAGTGCCAATTACTGGCGATTTCAGCAACTTTTTATAAATATATTTTTATAAAAATACTTTTTCAAATATTTTTGCTTTTAGTGGGCAAAATAGATGCACAGATATGCACTCTTTGATTTAAAGATATTTGCAAGTAAATATTTTATTTCTTAGTAATGAAAATAGAAGTAAGTTTAAAGACAAATCCTTAATGTGCCAATTACTGGGGATGTTACCCTAATAATAATTAAAAATAAAATAAAAATAAAAAAATTGAAGTTCCTTTTTCTTTTTTGTCTATTTTTCGAGCAAGATTAGAACTCTAAATACCATGGCACAATGTTTTACTTTAACGCTGTTGGAATATGTAAAAATTATACCCATTGTACTATTGAACTTATTATGAAATAATTAACGAATTCTTCCAACCATGAATATCGGGTTATGCAGTTGGAAAAAAAAATATTCCTAATCTTCATTATAACACTAAACATTCAAACGTAAATAATTCCGAACAAGAATGTTTTTTTAATTTGTGAGATCCGTAACATTACACAATTCATTTATTAACACTCTGGTTGCCTTGTAGAAGATGTTATCTTTAAATCTACAGTGTATTTTGAAGAGATATCTAATTACGAGAACGAAGAAATTTTATAGGATGATTAAAGAAAAAAAAAAAGAATGAAAAATTCCGCAAAATAAATGTAGTTCCAAAAGTCATCACTAGGTTTACCACTTTTGTGGTACTACTTTTCTGCGAATCCTTCATTTTCAATCTTGTTCAGACATCCTAACAAAATTTGGTCCCGTTTTCCCATTTACATCGCGCTATAAATTACGGTGATTACTGTCATTTTAAATACAGTTCACTTTTATATATACTTGCCACGTTGTAAAAAAGCATTTTTTTTTCTTCTTTTTTTTTTTGCTAGGTTACCGCAAATGTACACGTCTGAGAAATATTATTTAAAGAAAAGAAACCGAATATTAGATGTTCAAATGTCCTTCTTCGCACCCACTTTGAAAATTTCAAATCACAACCGTAAAATTAAAATTTTTTGCTACACTGGGGAAAAAAATCAAGTATTTTTTAATGTGCAAAAAATATGTAATAGAACTACAAACTAAAAAAAAAAGTCCTTCCGAGGTACTCATGATTCTGAAAGATTCTCTAATTTTAGAATACCTAAGAAAGTCTTCAAAAAATTATTCCGCGTTACTCGGGTAAAAGAACTTACTGCCCTTATCACTTATATATACAACATAAGTGATAGATGATTTTACATTTTATATACTTTATCGATTTTTTCCTCAGTACCGGAAATAGAATTTCTACATGAAATACATCGGTTATGTATTTAAGAAATAAAACTATTAAAAACTGCATTTTAAAATGAATTAATCCTTCTTTCATGCATAAATTATTTTTCATTATTTTTCATTATTCGCAAAATGTCCTGTTTTGTGATAAATGAGAACCCGTTATAAAGTAATTTTATTACTGCACTGCATGCTAGCTATTGTAAGTCCACAAACCAGATCTCCATAAAATGAATGCTCAGAATTTCTTTTTCTTTACAATGCAATAATCATCTCTGCCCTCATATGAAGTCCGTATGCACGGGGGAGTAACCGTATTTACACGTGTATACCGCGCATGCGTTTATAACGCGCAACCATTATTTCTAAATGAAACTAGTCGTTGGAGGCCACCGTAATACTTACCCATCATGGATATGCATATCATAATGTATGAAAACATATCATATGTAAACAATTTATAAAATGCATTACAATTCCAAAATAAAATATAAACGTATATTTAAGTATTTTTAACAAATCATCATGCTCTATTAATGAATTTCTGATGAACCAATTCCGATAAATTGTATGAAACGGCAAACTATTCAAGTAGCACTAAATTGCATAAAAGAAACGTCCTTATAACTCTAAAAATAATTATCATATTCACTAACGGTTTCTTGCATCGAATTAAGTGTCTCATTTGCAATTAAAAGGTATCTTTGAATTGAAATTTGAATGAAATACAGGGTCATGAAAAATCAAAGAATGTGAAAAACAGGATTAGAAATATCTCGACAACTAACAATCCGATCGACTTCATTTTTTATGCAAAATTTATGTTAATTTATTGCCTTTTACGTCCACTCCTTAAAATAAAAAAATTCGAAAATTTTTATATACCTTTCATCAGAACGAATTTTTCTAGAGTACGAAAAAAATTGTTCCGGATAATCGAGGTTACTGATATTAAATAGGCTTCGTCCCATTCTTACATACTAAGCACATACAAAATTTCAAGTCTCTATCTCAATTTGTTCGAGAGATAGAGCGGTTACAGACAGACAGACAGACAGACAGACACACAGACACACAGACGGACGGACGGCAAAATTTTTTTTCTAAAAATATGTTTTTCGGAATCTCCAGTGTCCGAAACGTGTAAATCCGTCAAAAAAAATTTTTCGATTTTCAAAACGATTGCAAGACTTACCCTATACTACGTATGATGGGTAAGTAAAATGGCGATTTTTTGTATCTCGTATATATAACGCGCACCATAAATCTGACATGCAAGGGAATGAATGATCAAATAAATTTCAGTAAGGAAAATCGAAATAAATATTACGTCAAGCTAGAAATTAGCTCGAAAAAGGAGAGGGAGAGAGATAAATCTACAAAATTAGTTCTTGTAAATCTATAGAAATCTGCAGTTTTACAAATGAATCTCGTAAAATTATACTAATCTTACTCAAATTTTATCTGCTACTTGGGTCGCAGTTAGATAAAAAGTTCTAGGTTTTACCAGTTTCCTAAAAAAAAATTCTTAAGAATTTTTTAACCTTACAGATTTTTTTTTTAAATTTATGGTGCAAATCTGTATCTATCACATGAATTTTTGCTGTTATCGTTGCATAAAAAGCTGCAGCGGCAATAAGGATTGCTAACAAGGAAGGTCTCCATACGGGCATATCCCGAAAAATCTGAAAAAATTACAGAATGTTCTTCTCGTGTGGATATATACGTTTATTAAAAAAAATTCGGCGAAACCTCCATTCTGTATCCGTAAAAAAATAATGAAAATTTCGTTATTTGGCGATTTATCGCCGGTTGGCGAAGGAATGTAATTTCAAAAAATACTTTCTGTCAAATACACTTCAAGGAAAAAAAGTTTCATGTTGAACTTGTTTTGATAAATTTAATATAAATAACTTTAGTTTTATAAGTTTTAATTTGTTTTAAGTATAATTTTGTTATATCGATATTTATATGTATTTATATTCAAATTTAATCATCAAAATTTGAGATTTAAAACGAAATTCATAATTTAAATTAATTAAATTTGTTTCCTGCTCAAAGTCCAATTGAGAATTGTTGATTAGATTTTGTTGCTATGGAAACATGTGGCTTTTATTTTTGAATACACTTAAATTTATGAAGATAATTTTTCTCAATATGATTTTTTTATCTATAAAAACATTTTTTCCAGTTATTAATTAAATAGCTACTTCAACAAGTAATATATATAGGCAATATAATATGTATATATATGTATATATATGTATATAATATATTAAAGTCTCTCATTGTTTATGCTTAAATTCATTAAATACGATTTACACGCATTCTAAATATCTAACACTTTTGATTTGCATAATAATCGTTTGCTTTTGGCGAGGAAATGAGCTGCTCGCCAAATCGAGTGACTCTTTCATCTTTTCACGCCAAATATTCTAAACTATTTTTTTTTTTTTTTTACATAATTTCTGATGTGATTCCGCCGCTAATTTTGATTTATCCTTTATTACATACATAAGTACTTTAATTGGTATTTTTTTTTCATAAAATTCTGAGTATGCCCAGTATGGAGACCTTCCTTGTAAGTAATGTTTAAATGATGTTACTACTGCTTTTGTAAAAGAAAAAAGTGCAAGGAGCGAAATAAAAATGCAGGAATGCTTCTATTCAGTAAGATTTCAATTTAAATTTTTTATATGAATACAATTCTTGATTCCTAGGTATATCGTGCGATTAAATAAATCAGTAAATAAATATTCCGTGTATAAAGCGCACCCGGGGTTTTTGCCCTAAAATTTGGGAGAAAAAGTGCGCATTATACGCGAGTAAATACGGTAAGTAGATAGTATCCTAATCTCGTTCCTAATACAGTCGACTCTCGTTAATTCGAACTCGTCGGGACCACAATAAATGTTCGAATTATCCGAAGTTCGAATTATGGAAAGTATGAAATTAGAACATGCTTAATATAATACTATTACAAAGGAATTAATGTTAAAGTATTTTTTAAATGTATCATCTGTGTTATCATCAGAATACACTGTAAAAAAAGGGTCGATCTACTAAAAAAACTTTAGTGATCCTTGTAATTACTAAAAAATATTTAGCAATCTTAGTCGGTTACAAAAAAATCTGTAAGAATTACTAGAAAAAAGTTAGCAACGAATAGAGTTAATAGTTTTATATTTTTAATAGCTCTTACTAAAACTCAGTTCGTGTGGCCTTGATAGCATAGTGATTATAGTAACGGACTCAGGCTAAAAGGTTCCGGGTTCGAAACTTGCCACCGCCAAATACGCCCCGAATGTATGTAGTGTTTCGTTAATAACGGGATTATGATAATCCTGTTGGAGCAGGTAGGAATGTTTGGTGTTGCCATCTATTACGGTTTTGCGAAAATCTTCCGCTTCAGAAGTCTGGAAGCAGCTCGAAGGAAGCTCCTGCCCTTCGGGCGCACGTAATGGTTATTAAAAATAATTTTGGAGCTATTACTAAAATTTGCTTAGTGGCTTATACTAAAAATTTTTAAGTTATACAAAAAATTCTTTTGTTTAGTTTACAAAAGAAATGCTTGTTTCACTTGCAAAAAAAAAAAAAAAAAAAGTTTGCAATGGTTACTAAAAAATTCTGTGGAGTACAAATTTGCTAAGAAATTTTTAGTAACCTCTTGAATTTTTTTTTACAGTGTATGACTTAATATTAAATTAGAATGTATAAATACATAAACTAAATAAAAAAAATAAAAACAAGCACAATGAAAAAAAAAATTGAAGCGTCACTGATGGACAGACGGGACACTTAGAAAGTGGATATCAAATGTATGGGATTATATCTATACTCGTTCGGAACAATTTCCCCAAAAACCAAAGAAAGAAAGATAATTCAAATGATCTGAAAACCGTAAGAAAGAAAGGAAAAACGAAAAATTGGAATTCTCGTTAGTTCGAATTAAACGATGGCAAGAGAAATTGAGTTCGAATTAATGAAAATTTTTAACATTATTCTGCCATTGAAAATTTCGGGACTTCATGTTTAGTTCGAATTAAGCGGAGATTCGAATTATACGATATCGAATTAACGAGAGTCGACTGTATTACTATGGTTAAATTCTCAAAGGATCTGCTGTTTTTCCTCTTTGCGAACAAAAATAATTTTTCTTTTAACTGGTTACTTGAGGAAAGAGAAAATGGGACTTTATTTCGGCACTGTTAACTGTTGATTGCGCTACTACTTTTTTATCCTTAATGTGTCAAACTTCTTTACATACAATACTTAAAATGTTAAATTGCAATATCGTATCAAAACAAATGTTTGTTGTTGAAATAGGTTAAAACAGCATGATTGAAAATCGTTTTCAAAACTTAAAAAAGTCAGTGATTTGAGTTATATTTATCAAATAAATGTTAATGGAAATTACATTCTTTGTTCTGTTGGATTATGTAAAAATTTAAATCATATGATACATAAATGAGGAATAAAATTAAAAGCGATAACGCAATTTGTTGTCATCTATCTTATGACGCAATGTACATGTTAGTTAGTTCTGGAATGTAGGGGTAATTAGGATCAGGGGTAATTGGGATTAGAGGCATTTCAAAAGCAATCTGTAACAGTTTAAAAAAATGACCATGCTAATTACGAGATCTGACTAATATTTTATACATGTAACTTTTCTGGAGTGATAATGTATGTTCCCGTAGAAATAATCACTATTTTCTCAAAATATACAAAAACCTCTGTCCGGCTAAGTGAGAATATTTTAGTAAAACAGATCATGTGTAAAAAAAAATAAAAAATAAAAAATAAAATAAAATAAAAATAGAAATATTGAAATATAGCTATGGATTTAAATTTTCGAAAAAGTTGTTTTTGTAACAGTATTTGTAACATAAGAAATGTAATATTAATAATTTGCATGATCCTAATTATCTGAGAAATAGCATTTCTGGGGTAAATAGAATCATAGAATTTTTTGGCTAAGGGTATATGAGATCCTATATTTTATTCTTTATTTAAATCAAATTGTGGTTTGGAGTGCATTTTTTAATCTTTCAGCTTTAAGATCCTGTTAAATACTTTTACTTTGGTTTAGTTTACTGCACATTCTGTGATAACAAAACATTTATTTTACAATATTATTTTTCCTTTATTCCAAATTTTAATCATGACTGCATGTTTTAGGACTACCATTAAATAAACCATATATATATATGGGAAATCTCCTCCACTATTAGATCTGCATATTATTTTCTACACATCGCAACTCTGATGAAAAGGCTCTCAGTGAGGCAGACGATTTTGAAGCAGCTATTAATTCCTAAGAAGCCAGACGATTTAAGCGGTAGAAAAAAGAACTGAACGGAAGAAAGAAGAATGAAATGTTTTTAGTTTTAAGTTCATGTTAAAAGAAAAAAAAGAATGTAAGATGAAGACGATTTCCCGTATAAGATGTAATTGATTAATTAGAATTATGATTGTTTGTTTTGTAAAGAGTCTTATGTAAATATTTTTTCTGTAAATAATTTAAGTTAATATAAGTATTTAAAAGTTAAACGGTGTCAGATATGAATCGATTATGAGTTAATTATAATTCCGCAAGAACTTTTAGGAAGAAGAATTCCATATATATATATATATATATATATATATAATTTTTTAAACTTTAAAAGTTAGTTATTTAGCAATACAATAGGTTAAAACTTTCAAATAAAAAAATTTGCGTCTGGTTTTGATTTGCAGGCAGAATGTATG
This sequence comes from Maratus speculifer, assembly GCA_964019185.1. NCBI lineage: Eukaryota > Metazoa > Arthropoda > Arachnida > Araneae > Salticidae > Maratus > Maratus speculifer. The sequence continues at coordinate 455,669,007 of OZ025290.1, read as the reverse complement.
AAATGGGGTAATTGGGAGCAAAGAGATAGCTTTTGAAAAAGTTACTTGTACCAGGTAACATGGTTCATTGAAAAATAATTCCTTACACATTTCAAGGGACAATTACCGATTGAGTAAAATTATGCGTAATATTAGTATGTAGTCTACTTCATTTTCTGGCAATTAACTGATAAAAAGTGATCCTAACTACCCCTACCGTTAAAAATCATAATATTCATTTACAGAAAAAAAATCCCAACACCAATGAAGATATGTGTTAGATAAACAAAATTTTGTAGGCGTTTTTATACATCTGAAAGATGACATCGATTCAAATTTCACGATTCGCGCATAAGTGTGGCGCTAGTAGCGCCACTCATAACTTTTAAGTCAGGTTTGCTTTAAATGCGTGCTGTAAAGTTCGTGAGCATTATTTATCTTCAAAATTTGACGAATTGCGTTGAGGTTGATCAAGAATACCTTTAAGAAGACGAAGAAGCCGTTATCACCAGCTCCCCGAGTCTGAAAGAGTTCATAAAATAGGGATACAAAAAAGTGGAATTTCTTTACGCTATTTTGCAGAAAGAATTGGACGGAATTTATCCACTGTGCATGATTGTTAGGAGCAGTGGTCAAGGGATGGTACTGCCTCAAAGAAGACCAGGTTCTAGGTGACCACGTGGCACTACTGAGAGGATATATCGCCGTATTCGGCGTACGGCTGTGGCGCATCGTACTGCGTCTGCGACAGAAATTCGAGCTGAGGTTGGTACCACAGTGACACAACGAACTGTTAGAAATCGGTTACTATAAGGGCACCTCCGAGCAAGGTGCCCTGTTGCATGCATTCCAATAACCCCAAGACATTGCGTTTGCGACGCCAATGGTGTCAAGCCAAAGGTAATTGGAGGATGGAATGGAGATGCGTTGTGTTTTCTGATGAAACCAGGTTCTTCCTTGGTGCCAGTGATGGCTGTGTGCTGATCAAAAGGAGGCCAGGGAAACGCCTGCAACCAAACTGCCTGTGGCCTAAACATACTAAACCTACAATCTTTAGTCACGGTTTGGGGAGCAATTTCCTATGACACCAGAAGCTTTCTCGTGGTTATCCCAAACACACTGACTGCAAATTTGTACGACAGTCTGGTAATTCAACATGTAGTGATGCCATTCATGAACAATATTCAAGGGGGAGTTTCCAACAGAATAACGCTCACCCTCATACCGCTGTTGTAACGTGTTCTACAAAGTGTCGACATGTTACTTTGTCCAGCGAGATCACTAGTTCTGTCTCCCATTGAGCACGAATGGGATGTCAATGGAGATAACTCCACCATCATCCCCACCCAGCACTAATCGCCACAGTATTGACACAACAAGTACAACAAGCATGGAACGCCATACCTCAAAGCACCTCGGCACCTGCATAATACACTGCATACGCGTGTGCAGGCTTGCATTCGAAATTCTGGAAGTTATAGCGGGTATTAATGTATCAGCAGTTAACATTTCAAATGCATTTTATTGAGCTTAAATTAACCTGTGATCCTGAAAATCTAATCAATTAATCATGTTAACAAACTAGACAAATGCACTGTCCAAATTTCCTTACACTACGGTAAGTTTTTCTTAGTGTTGGGATTTTTTTTTCCTTCAGTGTAGATCCAAATGTTACCTCTTACCGCTCATTTTCTGCCACACGTCAGCTTCCGTTGTCATCATTCCTTCATTGTTGTCATCAGAAGTTGGTGACAAAGTGTAGCAGTTTCCAAGATCTGGGTCATAAAATGACTTGAAACGCCTTCGAAGTAAACAAGAAAGAAATATTATGCGCCAAATATAGATAATGAAACACTTTCTAATACATTAAGAATACGGTAATAAAATTTCACCGCTTGAAAAGGTTAAAGAAATCATTTTTTATATTGTTAAATTAATTTTAGGGAGTTAATTGCTCTTTTTCTCTGGTACAACTGGTCGCCAACAACTGATACAACTGAATTTTATGTGTTTTAGTAATTGCATTTGCGACGGCCAATTTTAAACACGAGGAATATAGGTCCTAAGCGGGGGGGGGGGGGGGAGGACTCCGTGGGGATCTTTCTTAAGGAAACTAAATCGTAATTACAGTAGGAAACCCAAGGAAACCACGAAAAAAACTACGGAAAACTCAGAATGATTAGGGCGAGAAGCTCGATTGGGTTCGCACCTAGCACATTTCATTTACCAGCTAAGAGTCAAAACACTAGGCATTAATTGTGAGGTTGAAAAACAGGGCGAGTAAGGCAGATGTTAATAGAATGTAACGGATAAAAGATTATGATGAACCAAGCCCACAGTATTTTCTTTATTTTGTTAATAAATGTTGTAACTGAGAGGCGACAGATGTTTTTTGAAGACTCAACAGTGATTCGTGAGAAAGGAAATTCTGTTATTATTTTCTACAGAGAGCCCCAAAAGTTAATAAGTTTTAACTTCTAGAAAGTGTGAGTAGGAAAGCTAAAAATTAACTATTAAATGTAGAATTGATTTAAACTATTGGGTTTATTAGTGAAAAGGGAAGTTAAACAAATCTAAGAATTTATTAAGAGAAAATAATTACTGCATTTATGAAAGGGAAAAGATATGTAGCGATAATCTTTGCTACAACTGGTAAGGCGTGTTTCAGACATTTGTGTTTTCTGCTTTCATTTTGAATTTGGATTTTCCATCAAAACGAAGGAAACGTGTGTTGCATCGTTATTTGATTGCAACCCTTCATTAGTCACCAAAACGCGCAGTTTTTGTTGTTTTTCGTTGTTATATCGTACGGCCGGCAAAAAAAAGAAAAGAGTAACCCCCCCCTCCCTCTCCATACATTTTAATAACTAAACTGTAAAAAGAAAAAAAAAGAAATAAAACATTCAATAATGTGTGCAACGTATAAGATTGATTTCGTGAATATGTTAGAAAGCTTAGCAGTTAGTAGTGTACGAAAAAAAAAAAAATGAAAAACAAAGTATGTTGTCACATCCGGTGAAATAAAAAAACACCATATTGGACACATCAGTAGCAGTATTTGCGTACCTTTTCAGACGATAACTTTCAAAATATTCACTGCGCATCTCGCGTCATGTATGCGTGCACATTTAACCCTTTCCGGCGCACTACTCTTAAACGTTGGAATTTAAAGAAAAAAAAATAGGCAATCTATTTAGGCCTAGAGGAGTACACAGGTATTGTTTTGTAAACATTGCACTAACCATTTTAATTATACAGCTGTTGCCGAAGTGGTAACCACCCATAAGTAAAGCATTGATGAGCGCAGTGAGAAGAGCATTGCTGTGAAGCGCGTATTACAGCAAAACATTTTACCTATTATTTTAAAAAGTAGAGTTTGATCTCTGTGGTGCTGCCATCTAGAACTCACAACAAAGATTTAAAGTAGCCATTAGAGTAGTTTTTGAAATATTCACGGAGTTTTTGTGTCTCTAAACAGGGGGAAACAGTTGCCGACCCGGCAACACTGCGCGTTAAGGGATTAAATGATGTTCAGACGCCACTGAACTTTTATTTAAAAGACTGCATCTTGCAGCTTCCAGTATTCTTCACAGGGTTTTTCATATATTCTATCATCTTGTCATTCCACGGCGAGCGTATGCATGACACAATATGCCCAACGGACTTTTGGACATTATCGCGTGGAAAGATATGCAAATACTGCTGTTGATGTACCCAATACGATGTTTTTTCCATGCTCCGTCTACGACATCATACTTTGTTTTTCATACTTTTCTCATAAACTGTGGATTATAAAGATACATTTCTTTGGGCATTTTTAAGTACTCCCAACAAAGAATCTCACTGTGCAGTGTTTGGGCGCTGTTTTTGGGACACCCTGTAAATCTACAAACGAAACAATATAAAAATCTAGTCAACAGAAGAATTATTTCAGGAATACTTTTTACCTGAAACATTCTTCTCCTTTAAATTGTGGAACTCCAGAAAAAGAACAGCTAACCAGTAGATCTTCCATGGAATGCCCGAGAGAATGCCTCAAATCAGATCTGCCTTCTCGAAGGATAATCAGTTGAAAGTTGAAGAGTTCTTTTTCTGTCAGAGACTAATTGAAAGTTAAATATTCGCAAAGAAAACACTAAAATGAAATGTAAATATATTGAACAATTTAGTAAATGATTAGAAATTTAACTATTGAATATATTAGCAATTAAAAATATCAAAAAATTCTTCTTGATTGCACTGTAAAAAAAAAAAATAAATAATAATAATCCGTTAAATTTACGGCAAAAACTGCTGGCAGCAATGTTGCCAGCAATTTCACCGTAAAAATTGCAGTAAAATTATATGAATTTTTTTTTGCATCTAACTTTACTGCAATTTTTACGTCAAAATTACATCTAACTTTACTGGAATTTTTACGGCAAAAACTGCTGGCAACATTGCTGCCAGTAGTTCTTTTACGTAAATTTAACGGATTTTTTTTACAGCTTGAGAGAATAATTTTCTGTGTGACTTAATTGGGAAACTCCTGAAAAAGAACAGGAAACAAGTAGATCTTCCACAGAATGTCCGAGAGAATGCCTCAAATAGGATTTGCTTTCTCGCAGAATTGTCAGTTGAAAGTTGAAGAGATCTTTTTCTATCAAGTGTTTGATAAAGTGCTATTTAAATTTATGTTCGCAGGTGTCGCCTACCTAAATGTACCAAATTATATCAAAATGTAAAAAGTTTTCTAATTGCAAACGATAAACTGTGAGTGAAATACATTATATTTTTATTTCAGCAGATTCTTCTAAGCTGTGTGATAAAATTAATCGTTGTTTTTCAGTTGTGATTCAAATTGTTTTTTTTTTTTCAGAATTTGAGTCAAAAAACGTTTTTGTTTATAATTGAGTTTTTTTAACAATTTATTTGTGTTTGAAAGAAACTGAGATGGGTTTTTTCGTGAAAATAAATTGTTTAAAACAAGACATGCGTATTTAATTTAGAGTTGAGTAAAAAATAATAATGATTTCGAACTTTGTATAACCACTAAGGACTGATTAAAAGTGAAATGAGCTCAAAGAAAACACGAAACTAAAATATAAGAATAATAAACACATTAATAAATGATTATAATTAAAAAATATTTAATATAATAACAATTAAAAATATTGAGAAATTTACATTATTTAAAGTATTAAAGCAAAAGTGAAGGCACGAATTGTTAGTCTTGCTTGAGTGAATAATTTTCGTCCTACTTGTATGTAGGAAAATCAGAAAGAGTGTAGCTTACAAGTAGATTTTCCATAGAATGCCGTAGAGAATGTCTCAAATTGTTAGGCAAAAAGGAAAAGAAATCGAAATCAAGAGAAATAAAGCAGCTTAGTTGATTGCAATTTTCTTTGCCTTAAAATGCCAGTCGAAAATTAAAAAAATTGTTTTTCTATCGAGCGCAAGGTCAAAGTTATGTTCGAATTATGAAATGTATGAGAAGAAAACATGCTTAAAGGGATACGATTACAAAGAAATTAATGTTATAAATATTTTTTAAATTGATTTAGGCTATTATCGTTAGAATAAGGCTTAATATTAAATTGAAAGCTATATAAGCACATAAAATAATTAGTAACATTAAAATAATATAAATAAAGCATAAAAATTAATAATACAGTGTGAAAAACTGGACTTAAAAAATTATTAACTGTATATTAATTCTCTTACCTGAAATTAGATGAACATTTAAGAAATTATTTGCACTTATTTATCATCACTATAAAAAAAAAATATCAATTGTTGTTTGCTTTGATCTATACAATTTTGATTTTTTAGCCAGTTTTTCTATTTGTGACAATCAGTTAAGTTCCTTGTCCAATGATGGCTGCATTAGGATAAATGTGCGCAAACATTCAATTGAATGTGCAATTGACTTTTCTGTGGGTAAGGAAAGCACTTGCGATGTAGTAGCAGAATCGCTAGAATCTGTTTCCATCTCGTCATTGCATTTTTCATGAATTGTTTCAACAATTTCTTCTGCAGTTAAAGGTCTAGATACTTCTAAACAATTGTCAACTGCTACATACTCTGCGAAAGTAACATCATACTGGAACTTTTCAGAAAAGTTTGGAAATTCTATTTCTTCGAATAGTCTGTCGTTTTCTTCATTTTCACTGCAACCACTCTTTTTAGGTGGATGGATAAATCTAGCATGTCGGAAGCATTTTTTCTATTGTTTCAGGTTGAACGGCGCCCCATGCTGCATACAAATTATTGATGGCAGTGAGTAATGTTATGTCGTAACTTTCGTCAAGATCAATTGAAAATAAAATTTGTTCCAGAACCTTTTTGCGATAATGAGTTTTTAAATTTTGGTTTATACCTTGATCCATTGGTTGCAGTTGTGCTGTACTATTAGAAGGTAAATATTCAATTTTTATCGATCTTAGTATTAGTAGTTTACGATGACTCTGCACATTACCTAGCAGCAATAATTTTTTTTTTTTTGTTTTGTTTTGACGAGAAAAATTTTTATCCAGTTTTTTTAACCAACTGATGCAGATTTCACGCGTCATCCAGGCGTTTTAATTTGCCACATAATAAATAAGCAAGGTTTTAATTTCTTTGAAGCAACGTGGCTTAGTTGATTTACCAATAACTAACAATTTTAACTTTTCACTTCGATCTATATTGGCAACAACCATCACAGTTGTTGTGTCTTTTCTAAGTTTGTTACTTGTGCACGTTTCACCTTTAAATGTTAAGGTCTTGTTAGGAAGAAGTTTATAAAATAAGCCTGTTTAATCGGCATTAAAGATATCTTTCATTGCATACGTAGAAATGAGTTCAGGTAGTTTTTCTCGGAATTCATTGCAAACAGTGAGGTCTACAACAACACTTTCACCACAGACAGTTTTGTATACGATGTTATTTCATTGCTTAAAAGTGTCAACCATCCTTCGCTGCAATTAAGACTTTTAATATCCATCAGTTGTGCAAGTTTTTTTTGCTTTAGTTGCTAATATAGGTTCACTCAAAGATACATTTCTTGCCAATGCATCTTTTGTCTATAACAGTAAAGCTTCCTCTAAATCCTCATGTGCTGCTCTTCTCATACGCTTTCGAGTTTTAGCAAATTTTCCCCATGATCTCAGTATAAATTCTTTATTTTTCAAGTAAGTAAAAAACGTATTCTTTTTTATTCCATATTCTGCAGCAATTTCTGTCTTAGATCGACCACATCCTACCTTTAGGAGGCATATTTAAATAAAACAAAGCCTTTTACTTTCTCAAAGACCACTTTAAAAGTAAATAAGAAACATTTCGAATTTCCCTAAGCGGGAGTCTTTTCATCAGACTGGAGGCGCCAAAGATCACGTGATCTACTAGAAAATTGTTATTTAAACATTTGCTCTTTTTTTTTTTATCGCAGCAGTAATAGGTAGTTTCAAAATTGAAAGGTAATTAAAATTACGTAATTCTGAACAATTCTAAAAAAAAAAACAAAAAGTTAAAGAAAAAAAGTTATTTCAAAGATGTAAAGGACGTCAGAATGACAGGAAAAATGAAAAAATGGAATTCCCGTTAATTCGAATTAAGCGAAGTCATGACAAAATGAGTTCGAATAAACGAAAAATTGTAACATTATTTTGCCATTGAAAATTTCGGGACTTCATGTTTAGTTCTAATTAAGCGAAGATTCGAATTATCCAATTTCGAATTAACGAGAACCGATTGTATATTAAAAACGAAATATATAAATTATTAAAGAAATGTTAAATATTAATATATACACTGCTCAAAACAATTAAAGGATATTGCAGTTTTAGATGGATTTTGTATCTGGGAAACTTTTTAGCTGATTGATACATGGTCGACAGACATAGTAGGTTATATGAGAATAAATTACACATGTTTGGCAGAAAAAAATGCATTTTATTGCGCATTTGTGGACAAAAGGAAAAAAAACACAATTTGTGCATATGAGAAAAAAATAATAAGAAAAGGTGTTTTCTTCAAAAAAAATCATTTTCAGTAGGGGGTATGGTTTCCACGGGCGGCCAGCAACGTTGAACACCTTTGAGGCATGGACTCAAGAGGCTATTAATGACGAGTTGGGGTATTCTGCCCCACTCTTCCAGAAGAGCTTTTTCCAGTTCCTGGAGAGTTTGTGGGGGTTGTTGGCGGCCAGAAACACGTCTTCCTAGAGCGTCCCAAACATGCTCGATTGGATTCATGTAAACACGTCTTCCTAGAGCGTCCCAAACATGCTCGATTGGATTCATGTCTGGAGAACACACTGGCCATTCCATTCGAACGATTTCTCGAAAAGGAAATCCTCCACCAGGTTTGCACGATGTGGCCTGCAGTTATCGTCCATTAAAATGAAGTTATCTCCGATTGCTGCAGCGTAAGGGAATACAATAGGTCTGAGGATCTCATCCCTATATCGGCGACCAGTCAGAGATCACTCTCGAATGATGTAAAGGTCAGTGCGCCCTTCAATGGAGATGCCACCATACACCAACACTCCTCCACCGCCAAATCTGACACTTTCGTGCACGAACGCAGGATTATTCTTACTGCCACGGTCCCTCCAGGTGAAAATACGCCTATTATCCGGATGCACAGAAAAACGGGACTCGTCAGAAAACAGAATATTACTCCATTCATTTCTCCTCCAGTTGACATGCTCGGTTGCCCACTCCCTGCGGTCGCGACGATGCCTTGATGTTAATCTAACACATACCATCGGTCGGCGAGCATACAGACCTACAGCATGGAGCCGGTTTCGGACAATCTGAGTTGAAATCGTGGTGCCTGTAGCCGAGCGAAGGTGTTGTTGGAGAAGAGTTGCGTTCATGTTTCGGTGTCTCCGAGCTTTTAACGCTAAATACCGATCTTCATTGGGCGTTGTTGCCCGTCTACGACCTTGGCCTGGTCTTCGGCCTGCACATCCACTCTCCAAAAAACGGTTCCAGATCCTGGAAATGACACTTTGTGACACTCCAATGGCTTGCGCTACTTCGACTTGAGTTTGGCCCCCTTCTAACCTACCAACAATTCTCCAAGCTGCTGAATCTGTCAAATGACTTCGCTGAGACATCGTACTCATCGAAACAAAGCAATCGCTGAATGCCGATCATCCTTGTCTTCATTCTCTTTTATCCAGTTGAAAGTCAAATTTCATTCGCTGCCGCTGAAGCGATGGTTTTGACGTCGAACTCAAAATTTATATACTCCACAGTTTGAAAACCAGAAAAATTTGCATTTGTGATTCTCTTCTTCTATTTTCGGCAAAAAAATTTCGTTTATATCTTTATTTTATATAAAACTTCAAATACCCTTTAATTGTTTTGAGCAGTGTATTTAAAGAAATTTTCTCCTTTGCTCATTGAATCAAACGTAAATAAAAGTAGTGCATTTTCAATATTGGGTGCTGACGCCAAATTAACGTAATATAATGGAATCTTAAAATTAAAATTAAGTATAATGTAAAAAAAAAATTGAATGCATTAAAAAGAGCCTTTTTTACTTTTTATTTTTTACATTTTTTTTTCTGAACATACAGCGTTATGAGGTGATATAGTATAGCTAAAATATTTAGATTTTGATTCGTCCTGAAAATCTGAGGCAAACTATTTTCAAATTTTTAATATTTTTATACTTTTACATTTAAAATTTTTAATATTTTACTTAATAATTAAAAAAATGTACTTCTTAATATTTAAAATAAATTAATATTTTATAATTGCAAAACATAATGCAATATTTAGCATATATAATATTAAAATATTTAATCCATAATAAATAAATTTAATAAATACATAAAACGTAATATATTATTTTATTAATAACATTTATTAATATAATATTTACACTGTAAAAACAGAATCTGCATTTCTATAGCTATAAATTTACTGAAATCTGTAAGGCTTACTAAAATTTCATCTCTACATTGTAGAGAAAAAGATATAACTGTACAAAGTTAGATTTTGTAAAGCTACATAATTCTTTAGCTTTATTTAAAAAAAAAAAAAAAAAAAAAAGACAGCAATTTTTCTAAAATTTTATTTTTTACCCGGTTTGCAGCAACATAGAAAGTTCTGGACATTCTAGTTTCCTACAGATTTTTTTTTATTTGCAATGCAAACAAGTATTTGTTATATTAATTTCTAGTTACTTTACAATTTCTCTTTTTTTTTTCTTTCTGTCTTTTCTTCTGTCTGACTTTTTTTGAAATTAAGTTTTTGTTACATAACATATTTCCATACTCAGCCCTTCGATTAGAAAAAGATGAATACTTTTGTTCATTACATTTTAAAATTTGAATTTATTTCTGCATGATAAAAATGGTATTATTTAGAATAATGGATTGAGCTTTATATAAGAGCATAATAAAAGTATCTTTCATGTCTTAAACTTACTTCCATAGCAGTCAGGTTTCGAGGACAAAAATCTCGAAATTTATCACAAAATCTTGACTTTTTGAATCTGAAAAATGAAGGAAAAAGATGCATAAATAATGTATCTATAATAATAAAGAGACAAGTTTGTCAGTGTGTCAGCACTGATCTGAAGAGACCGTTGCACGTACAGTTACAAAATTTTGGGGAAGGTACCTCTATACATGAAGCTTTGCACCTCGAAGCCCGATTTTCAATTTTTTGATTAGATTTCTTCTATTTAAATTTTTAGGCGATTTTTAGAGTTCTTTTCATGTTTCCAGCCGATTTTTCCACATCAGTGAAAGGAATACGGTTTCATTCTTTTAACCTAAAGTAGTAAAATTTGTACTTTTTTTAATAACGTTTACTCGGAATTCATGCAGCGAATTTTAATTTTTAACGAATTTTTTAATGCGATTTTTAGTATTTTTACATATTTTGTGGTTATTTTTTGACAACGATAAAAAGAAAATTGTTTCAAACTTTCAGCCTAATTTATCAAATTTCGTTCTATGATTTTTCAATTTCAGTGATTTTTACTGCGATTTTCAGTTCGATTTTCGATGTGATTTTTAACGATTTTTCGATTTTTTGGTCGTTTGGCATCGTTTTTATGTCAATTTTGTAAATATTAGAGATTTTTGTCAGCTTGATGGTCTTATCTATTTTTGAATTGCATGTAAAAAAAGCAAAAATTATAAAATAAATTAATTAACAGTAAAGGAATTGTTTTGAATATCCACACTCCACAGTTATCTACACTAATAAAATAGCAAAACGCTCTGTCTATGTGCGTGTGTGTTTTTGTTCGATGGCTAGCAAAACCTACGGCACGTACGAGGCTCACAATTTTCTTGAGAGTAGCTCAAAAGCTTTCCTGATGTACCTGATATTGAGATTTTCAAAATTCTAATTATTAACTGAATGACTCCTCCACCGTTTCCCATTGCAGTCTTTTTGAATATATTTACCGCTAAATATTATTTGTTCATTTTTTAAAACCAATTTTTCACACAGTCAGCGGCAGCATATTTCAGACAACATAATCCAACGTACACTGGTGTCCAAAAGTTAAGCATAATTGGTAATTAAGTAAGTAATGAAATAAATATAAATCGAAATGTGGTGAAACTCCAGGTGTGTAAACAAAATAGTACGCATCATATATTTTCGCGAAGAGTTTTCCCCGAATTCGAACAGGGGACCGTCAGTAAATTGAAAAAGAACGAAGATCTTTTGGATAACCCTGTCAAAACGAATGTAGCAAAAGCGTTCAAACTGCACAATATGAATAAGTGGCTTATTGTAATGTACTGTGTTTATTTTTATAAGGATAGCATGTATACTCGTAGAGAAATTAAAGTTTTTATAAAAACAGTCCTAATTTTTCCAAGTTTTTTTGCTTATAATTTGCAGAGTTCTCAATATAAAATAATGTTCTTTTCTGAAAATATGACAAACATCATTGTACATAATACCCTGTCATCAAAATTAAAAAATAATAAAAATTGTATGAGAAATGAGCAGGTTAACTAAATAATTTTTTACTGTGAATGCGTAAACGCTATTAAAATTTCATTTGCATATTATGTTAGTTAAATGTATAGAACAACTTTTGTGAAAGTCTCAAAAACATAGCTTAAAAATTCTGAAAATTATCGTTGATAGAATGAGATCAAAATCCTTTATTCCCTAGATGAAGCAAAAAGATGAGGGGCTGTATCCATATTCCATTGTTTAGTGCCTACACAATATTGCACGTACATTTGAATAAAACCCCTGATTGTTTGCTTCCTTTTAGGAATAACGGATTTTGAGTTGATTCTATAGGCGATCATTTTCAGAATTTTCAAGCTATGTTTTTAAAACTTTTACAGAAGTTTCTCTATACATTTAGCTAACACAGTATGCAAATGAAGTTTTGATATCGTTGACGCATGAGCAATGAAAAATTATTTACTAAACTAACTCATTTTTCATACAATTTTTATTATTTTTAAATTCTGATGACAGGGTATTGTGTACAATGATGTTTGTCATATTTTCAGAAAAGAACATTATTTTATATTAAGAACTCTACAAATTATAAGCAAAAAAACTTGGAAAAATTTAGGACTGTTTTTATACAAACCTTAATTTCTCTACGAGTATACATGCTATCCTTATAAAAATAAACACACTACATTACAATAATACACTTAATCATAATGTGCAGTTTGAACGCTTTTGCTACATTAGTTTTGACAGGGTTATCCAAAAGATCTTCGTTCTTTTTCAATTTGTTGATGGTCCCCTGTTCGATTTCGGGAAAAACTCTTCTCGAAAATATATGACGAGTACTATTTTGTTTACACACCTGGAGTTTCACCACATTTCGATTTATATTTCTTTCATTACTTACTTAATTACCAATTATGCTCAACTTTTGGACACCAGTGTATTTCCAGTTAGAGATAATTCACAAATTTCAGGTTCCTTTAATATTATTATTATCACGGACCCGGGCAACGCCGGGCCGATCAGCTAGTAATTCAATAAATAGACTGACATATTTCAATATATTATTTATTTATATCGCCTCTATTTATAATTAAGGGCTTAAGGAACAAATGATTAACTGTTCAAGAAAGCCACATCAAAAAATTCTTCATCCTGTAACTGCTTACAGTATAAACGCCCTTGGAAGTAAAGTTTAATTTTAGGTATATTTCTCATCCACAAGGTCGCGAGTGGTCAGGGAAAACCCGGAAAAACACAGTCAAGAAAAGAGGAAACTACCAGTATTTTCTTACAGAAAATACTTCAAATAATATAGAGAGATTATATAAACTGAATATATCTTAAAAAAAAAAATACTGGTATTTATCATCTACTACCTTTGACAATAAAGTTCGGTGAATAGTCCTGTAAAATTAATGTAGATGAAATATTAACAAAAATTACCGTACCATCCTTCAGAATAGTCTTCTCCCATAACTATGCACCACTTCGATCTGCTATATATGTCCTGAGAAATTTGCAAGAAGTCTTCATTTGGGATGGAGTTCAAAAGCTTCGTCACATTTCGTTGGATGTCAGCAATAGGGTCAAATCTCTTTCAAAGAAAGTTTGAGTCGTATAAATTGTAAGGATTGAGATCTGGCGAGTATGGTGGATGTTCAGTTTGCACCACCCCTCATGAATTTCTTTTTAATGTCGTGCAAAGCTTAAAACCAAACCTTAAACTGAGATTTGACCATATTGCTGACATCCAACGAAACGTGACGAAGCTTTTGAACTCCATCCCAAAAGAAGACTTCTTGCAAATTTCTCAGGACGTGTATAGCAGCTCGACGCGGTGCATAGTTATGGGAGAAAACTATTTCGAAGGATGGTATGGTGATTTTTGTTAATATTTCATCTACATTAATTTTACAGGACTATTCACCGAACTTTATTGTCAGAGGTAGTATATTGACTGTGTTTTTATCTAACAACTCGCAACCCTGATCCATGTTTTCTCCTGCAAAAATTAATGTGATTGGTAATTACGGCTCAAATGGTCTCTTAAGCCTTTTATGCACAACATATTCACATAATACCTGTGCTTTAAACACCACTCAACTTTCTTATTAATAGAGATACACATAACCAATTTTCCGTTTCCTAATACCGCATCCGCACTTCGAAGGTTTACAGGTAAAAAACTGTTTTCGAAACCGTGGATAACTCGAAAGTGCCAATTTTATATTTCCGTTTGTGATTTTATCATATTTTCCATAGATTAAAAAAAAATATTTGTTTTTTGCTTATATTGTATTAACACGCTAAAGATTGCATTATTCTGTGCGAATTACAAATATATAAATTTTATATTTCCGTTTGTGATTTTATCAAATTTTCCATAGATTAAAAAAAATATTTGTTTTTTGCTTATATTGTATTAACACGCCAAAGATTGCATTATTCTGTGCGAAATACAAATATATAAATTTAAAATCCACCTACCTGTTAGCATTACAAAGCGTAACAGCCGGGAACATAAGCGAACCCATATTCTGTATATCTATTTGTACTATAGACTGATATTCTCGATACTGAACTAGAAAAGCTCCAAACTGGTAAAAGAAGCCTATAAGTGACACCAGAAATATGAAACACCAAAATACTCTCCTTTTCTTAGTTTTCGCCTGGGCGATGTGGTTAATACCGCTAACCGAGGAATTGCCGAACACTTTTTGGCAATACTCCCATACAGTTTTCTCATCGTCGGAATCCGAAACATCATTTTCATGCAGTGATCGCTTCATCTTCGAGTTTTTCTTTTTTTCTGGATACCAGACTCGGCCGTGAGTCGGACATACTCGAACTGTATAGGCCATTAATGGGGGCATTGAAAAGTGTTGATGTTTCTAATCTGCAAATATAAATTTTATATTTTAGAACATAGTAATAATCACTATAAATGTTAGACCTTGCTTTATTATTTTCTTCTATCTTTACAAGAAGAACGTATTGGATTCATGAAAATTTTAGACTTCCGGTTTTCGACGGATTTATACGTTTTAGGAGGTCCTGAACACGTTTTGACTATTTTTAGAAAATGTCTGTCTGTGAGTCTGTCTGTATGTGACAAAAAATTTGTGGGCGCTCGATCTCAAGAACTAATGCTCGATATTTAATAAAATTTTATATTCAGTTAGACCTTGATAAGAATTAGGGCCTATTGGTTTTTAGTGAAAATTGGCCTGCAGGTGGCGCTGCTATACTACGTTTTTCATGATTTTTAAGATTGCTATATCTCAAGAACTAACGCACAGAATTTCACCAAACTTCAGATTCTGTGACCCCTTGATATGCATAGACGCTGACTAAGTTTTGGTGTAAATTGGCCAGCAGGTGGCGCTGCTATGCCACGTTTTTCATGATTTTCATGATAGCTATATCTCAAGAACTAATTCACAGAATTTCACCAAACTTCAGATTCCGCGATACCTTGAGATACATAGCCGCTGATAAGGTTTTGGTGGGAACTGTCTTATAGGTGGCGCTGCTATGCTACATTTTGCACGATTTTTGCGATAGCTACATCTCAAGAACTAATGCAGAGAACTTCATCAAATTTTAGTTTCTTTTACACTAGAATACATAACATAATTAGACGCTGATTACATTTTGGTATTAACCCTGCTGTTCTGCTCGCATTTACTATACGTATGTAGTGTTCGGGTCAATGTGACCCGATTTAGAATATTACCTTTTCTAGCAGTAAATGAAAATAACTATTTTAGAAATAATTAAAAAAAATAGTAAAATAAGCTTAAATATATATCAAATAACAGAAAACACCAGTAAAATAACTTAAAAATATTTGAATACTTACTTTTATTTACAATTTGGACAAAAATAGCTTACGTGAAATTTGCAAGTGTGTTTTTTGTAATTGTAACATAATATATTAGTTTTGTTGTCGTTGGTTGATGGGCAGAACTTGCATCTTACACGTTTAGTACACAATTAAGTGTTCTCATCTGATTCCGAGGGTACGTTTGCACTTTTACTATGCATTATCTTCACAATTTTGACAGAATCTTCGCTTCTGGGAAGATGCTGTCTTACTTCAATCTGTGGCAATCTGTGTTAGAGATTTCCCCAATTCTTCTAAAAAGAGCCTTCTTTTGGTTAATTTATTTTCATTCCATTTGCTGTTTATTGGAATCCACAGAATAAATGCATCGTAAGCAGATGTATCAAGCATATTATAGAATACTATCATAGGCCAGCGATTTGTTTTTCTCTTACAAGTGTACGTACTCAAAAGTTGATCAAGACTATCCACCGCCCCTTTAGTTGCATTATAATCTAATATGATTTGTGGTTTTTTTTTGTCAGGTCTGTCGCTAATTTTATTTTCATGATGGAAAGTGCTCATAAGAATAACATTTTTGTTCTTTTTAGGGATGTAGTTTACAACTGTTGTATCTTTTGTAAAATAAAATGATGAGCTGTGCACTTCTTTGTTTAGCATTTTCTCAGGAAGTTCGGGCTTATTTTTTCTAATGGTGCCAAGCATAGTCATTTTCCGTTTTAGAAGAAGTTTTCCGAAGTTATAGTATGTGAAAAACTTATCACATGTAACATTGTGCTCCGAATACCCATAAGTAAGGTCACTCACTACCCGCATACCCTGACTTTTCCCTAGCTTTGATCCTTGATTTTTTCCAGTATAAATTTGTGCATTCAGTACATACGAAGTTTTGCTATCACATAAAGTCCATATTTTTATCCCATACTTGGAGGGTTTACTAGGTATATATTGTTTGAAAGGGCATCGTCCACGAAATCCTACTAATTGTTCATCTACAGTAACATTTTCAATTGGATTATACAATTTAGGTTGAATTTCTATTCACTTTTCCCAAATATCTCGAACAGCAGCTAATTTATCTACAGACATTCTTTCTTGCTTGGTAGATTTATTGTCAAAACAAATAACTCTCGATATCATACGAAAGGTTTCGAGGGACATTGTAGCACGAAATATATTTCTGCCTGTTTCTTGATTCCACAAACTTTTTGTTGATTCTCCATATGATTTGTACACACCAGCTAATAATAATAATCCGATGTATGCTTGAAGGGATTCAGTACTAATATCTTTCCACTCTTTTTCATGCACTTTTCTTCCTTCTATATTAGTCATTTTTATGATTTTGTTCTCGATTGTAGAATTGAATACCGTCGCAAATACGCTTTTTATGTCAGTTATCCTTGTCGTTGCATATCTTGTGTCACCTGGAGTAGTTTTTATAATATTAGCAGACGTTAATCGACCAGAATGAAGAAGGGATTCAATTTCCATACTATTTCACGATTCTTAGACTGAATACTCTGTATATTGTGCGTCTTTTGAATATCAATATCAAAATCGTTGTCAGAACTTTCACTTTCAATTTCCTCACTTGTATGATTTTCATACTCAGACGCATTTTTCTCTTCGCAGTCAGAGGCTTCCATTAATTTAGCAATATCAGCGTCGATCAAATTTCTACGATTCGCCATTTTTTCACTAATACTCAGAGATACAACTGTTCTTCCGATTATTAGAAATTGAAGTACAGCAAGAAAAAAGAAACGCTACTAACAGGTGCATTTTTTTCCCTTCCGCCAATGATATCAACATTTGACTTTGCTCTCCTGTCACGTGATGTAACACCTGTGCCAACGAAACAGATTTCTAAATAGATACGTTGCAGTAATTATTTTTATTGAATGATTCCAAACAAAATTAAAAGTGCATAATAAAATTATTTTTTAATTCGGGTCAATATGACCCGAACAGTACATTAGGACTATGTTAAAAAATATCTCTTGGAAATATAAATAAACGTAAATACTTCTAGGAATATATAGTTATATTACTAATGAACAAAGTCAAAAAGTTTCATGGAAATATCTCTGCGCAAATTTTGTTTATATGTGAACAACAAAATTTTCGGGTCAAATAGACTCGAACAGAACAGCAGGGTTAACCTCGAAACAGGTGGTGTAGCTATGCTGCATTTTGCACGATTTTTCCGATAGCTATATCTCAACAACCAACGCACAGAATTTCATCAAACTTCAGATTTTGTTACAAAATGACATATAACATAATTACACGATGATTACATTTTGTTATAAATCCTTCAACTGATGGTGCTGCTGTGCTATATTTTACACGTTTTTTTTTAAACTAGCTATATCTCAAAAACTAATGCACAGAATTTCATCAAACGTCAGATTCTTTTACACCATAACATAATTAGACGCTTTTTTACGTTTTGGCATAAATTGTCCAAGATATGGTGTTGTTGTGCTACGTTTTGCAAATTTTTTGTTATAACTATATCTCAAGAACTAATAGACGAAATTCCATCAAATTTCAGATTCTGTTAGGTCTTGACATCAATAGATGCTTATTAGGTTTTAGTATAAATTACCCAACATGAGGCACTACTAAGCTCATTTTCTCAGATATTAATTAAATTTTGCGTTTTAGGCTTGCCAGATGCCTTGCTTTTTCGGATGCTAGAATATCATTAGGCTAGGTCAAATGTTCGAGGAAACTCGATAGCGGGTAACTTTGTGGTCACCACATTTTTTTTTTTTTAAATATTAAAATGTACTTATGAGATAGAAGACAGTTTCGCGATTGACACATCCAACTAGTTTTTAAAATATAATCATTTGTAGTCCAAGAGCCAACCGCACAAAACCCTAAGTCATCGAGCACAAGAAAAAATCCTTTATATTATGGAAAATTAGTCATAGGGGAATCTAATGACCCATGTCAGCCGGAAATGAAGTGGTGCATAAGCCAAAAATTAATACCACTAGTGGTTCGATCGTAGGTTTAGCACTGTGTTTGCCGTACAATCAAAGGTATGAAAACATGGAAAATTGGGTGCAGGAAAACACAATGCTAATCCTACCTGTCAACCACTAGTGGTATTAATTGTTGTCTTATGCACCCCTTCACTTCCGGCAGACATGGGTCATTAAATTCCTCTATGACTACTCTCTCTTAAAATAAAGGATTTTTCCTTGTGCTCGATGACTTAGAGTTTTGTGCGGTCGGCTCTTGGACTGTTATAATTACGGAATTTTAGTTATACAGTGTGATTTAAAATAAAGTAGCTAAAATGAAAAGCAAAGTAGGCATACGGAAGGAATAAAAAATCACATAAGTACTTGGGGTCGCAAACGAGGTGGATCAATCGCATATCCGCCGCGATCACCACATTCGACTCCAACAGATTTTTTATGGATTTTTTTAATGACTCCTGTTGCAGTATTGGTTGTATATGTGACATTTTGAAGTTAGGGGGGGGGCAGAAACATCATCGCCAGGTTTCCCTTGCTCCGCACAGAAGTCATGGCCAGCGAGAAAAAAACAAAATAAATGAATGTAGAAGGTCAAAATAATCACTCCTTGGCTGCTGCAAGTTCATTTTATTAAACTGTAGCTATAATAGAGGGAAAAGCTCCTGTTGTAGACGATATTTTACCGAAACATCCAAAAAATATTCCATGCTTTACTACATCAAGTCGTACTCATGCAAGAGCGCACCCAAGAATCCTTCTTCTCATCTCCCTTACCACCTCTCGAGCTTCCTCTTTTAAATCTAAAAAGAAAATTCTAGAACATTCTCTATCCTCAAACCATCATTCTTTTATGTAAACAGAATTCTTGTGCAGCTACGAGACTATTTCCCACAGACGATAATTTTTTTTTTAAAATATTATTTAACCAATTTATAATCGATTCAGAATTTCTTAGGCAGACGATTTTTATAGATGATTAATTTAAGAGAAAAAGAAAAGAAGTGAATTTATTGATATGCACACTATCAAAGGTTGACGGAGGGAAAATAAATAAATAGATAAAATAAAATAATGATATCTTTTGAAAGGTATGGTTTTGGAATAAATTTAATAAGACTTTCTTAAAAAGGGTTGGTACAAACATAGAAGAAATGAGTTTTATTTGGAATATTAAGAAATAAAGTTTAATTAAGAATATTTTTAATTTAGAGCCATCTTTTTAAATTTACGCATATTGGAATAATGTTTTTTAAGGCGAATTAAGAATTTATATCGTCTGTATAAAGATTAACAGATTAGATCTAGAAACAAGATTTTAATTTAATAATTTGAAATAAGTACGGAATATTATGATAAGAAAATTAAGATAGTATAAAGGTTAGTTTTGGCAAAAAAAATTTAAAATTTGTAATATATATGTACCTATAGTAATGATCAGTATAAATGTAAGACTTACTTTTTAAAATACACTGTTTTATAATCAATGAATTTTAGCTATACAGTGTGATGTGTGATTTAAATTAAAGTGGCCAAAGTGAAGGGCAAAGTAGGCATACGGAAGGAATAAAAAAATCACATAGGTACTTTTGGGGACGCAAACGAGGTGGATCAATCACATATCCGCCGTGATCACCAGATTCGACTCCAACTGATTTTTTATGGATTTTTTTAATGACTCCTGTTCAATTTTTTTTTGTATATGTGTATCTATAGTAATAAACAGTATAAATGTAAGACTTACTTTATTTTTAAAACGTAGACTGTTTTATAATCAATGAATTTTAACTATACAGTGTGATGTGTGATTTAAAATAAAGTGGCCAAAGTGAAGGGCAAAGTAGGCATACGGAAGGAATAAAAAAATCACATAGGTACTTGGAATCGCAAACGAGGTGGACCAATCGCATATCCACCGCGATCACCAGATTCGACTCCAACTGATTTTTATGGATTTTTTTAATGACTCTTGTTCAATTTTTTTTTTGTATATGTGTATCTATAGTAATAAACAGTATAAATGTAAGACTTACTTTATTTTTAAAACATAGACTGTTTTATAATCAATGAATTTTAACTATACAGTGTGATGTGTGATTTAAAATAAAGTGGCCAAAGTGAAGGGCAAAGTAGGCATACGGAAGGAATAAAAAAATCACATAGGTACTTTTGGGGACGCAAACGAGGTGGATCAATCACATATCCGCCGTGATCACCAGATTCGACTCTAACAGATTTTTTATGGATTTTTTTAATGACTCTTGTTGCAGTATTGGTTGTATATGTGGATGTATGGAAATATAGTATAAGTAAAATTATGTAAAATGATTCTTGTTTAATTTTCCTGTATTACACATAATTTGCAACCTCCATTTTCCTATGTGATTTTTTTTTTTTTTTGATGCAATCTTTGAATTTTCATTTTGGCCACGTTATTATGAATCATCCTGTATAAGGGTGAAATGAAACAGAATGAAGTGAAATATTTTTCATGATTAGATTGAAACTGAGACTTTCACAAAAGTTGCTCTATACATTTAGTTAAGACTTATGCATATTATGTTTTAATATCATTCACACATGCGCAGTGAAACTTTATTTAGTAAACATGCTCATTTTTCCTGGAATTTTTATTATTTTTTAATTCTAAATTCAGGGCATTGTACACAGCATTTTGTCATATTTTATGAAAGGAGCATTTTTTGTACTATAAGAATTCTACAAATTATAAACAAAAAACTTGACAAAATTTGGGACTGTTTTCATGAAAATCTTAATTTTTCTACGAGTATACATTCTATCCTCATAAAAATGAACGCAGTTAAGTACAATAAGCCACTTAATCATAATCTACGGTTTGGATGCTTTTGCTACATTAGTTTTGACAGGGTTATTCAAAAGATGTTCATTCTTTTAATTTGTTGACGGTGTCTTATGGAGTTTCGGGGAAAAAAATCTTCGTGAAAATATACGACTTGTACAATTTTGTTTACACACCTGGGGTGTTAGGATAATTCCTAATGTATTTTTCTAGATATTTAACAAATCACAAAATCGAGCTAACGTAAAAGTACTCTATTTCCTGAGTGTTAATCTAATAGTCTTTAATTTGTTTGCTCCAGATTTGCATGTTTAATTAATTTTTAAAAAATTGATTTGATGAATGCCTAATCCATTTTCCTTTATTATTATTTTTTTTTCGCAAGCTGAACTATTTCTCAACATCACACAATTTTAAACTTTTGAATAGGGAGGAAGTCCTATCAAATATAAAGTGTTTGAAAACTGCATTTCAATTTACAGACTTAGTATGATTTTTAAATCAAATGACTCAATTACCGATTAATAATATTTTAAAAATTTTAATAATGTTTTCAAATTTTAAAAGAAATTAGCAATTTTCACCCACCGTCTTAGGACGGGTGTTAAACCTAGTTATATCATATTTTTCATAGATTAAGAAATATTTGTATTTTTTATACTACTAGCCGTCCTTGGCGACCAGCTTGGTCTCCCCTGAATGCATACTAAGCATTAAATGATATTGCTTTTATTCATGATTGATCTTCATTGCTCAATTTTTGACAAATTAGAAGATTCTGCTAGAGAAATAAGCACAGATACCATATGGTTACCATATTGGCGCGATTGCGACAAAATGGCAATTATATACCTCACATGGTAACTCGGCTATTGTTATTTATAAATTAATAAACTGTTTATTTGCTTTTATTTTCTTTTTTCAAATGATATAAATTTTTTTATTCTATGATTATTTACTATTTTTTTTAAATTATTATTTCCTATTTTAAAATAATAGAAATTAGTTTAAAAAAATTTATGTAACAGATATTTGAAAACGGAATTTTCATTAAATTGGTGTCAAAAAAATAACGCCAATGTGGTGCATATATGTCATCCGTGCTGATAAATGAAGAACTCGGTATTTTTATGCAAGCCCGGCCCAGATAATAAATCGCCAAATATTGTACCCGTGGCATTTTTTCGTATTTCATTAATTATATACAATATATTAATATAACCCTTTCACTCATTTTATTTATAATACAGGACTTTAATTTGAAACTGAAAAGTTTAAAATTCATGATTTTATTTATTTTTTTAAGTATAAAGAAGTGAAAAAATATAAAAATAATGATATTTTGAAGCTTCATATTTGCAGCGAAGGAAGAAAACAAAAATAAATCCAATTTATTAAGCTTAAATCTTACCAAAGGACTTTTGAATAGTAACCCATAAGATGTGTTTCATTTGGATGTTGCCTTTAAACAACTAACAAATAATCGTGATCTTTGTGCCACATACTTTAGACTTATATATATATATATATATATATATATATATATATATATATATATAGATAGATAGATGTTTAGCGGTTACAATATGCGTTTTTTTGTGTGATTTACAACTGCATAAATGTAAAAACGACCTAACTGTTTTCACTGCAAAGTATAACTACTGTAAACTCATGTTTTGTATTTTTTTTGTATAGCTATAAAATATTGTCTATTTTAATTCTTAGTTATATTTTCGTAGTTATATTCGTAGTTATATTTTATTAAAACAAGTGCGTAAGTTCAATCGCAAATCGGAAAGAAAGTTTCGTTTAGCATTCATTTAAAAATCCTTTAATTGCTAATTCCAAATCGTTATTGTCTAATTATGAAATGCTTGACATTTTTGATAAGAACACAGATGGCAGCCACATTAAATTAAATTTGAAAATTAATACAACTGTATGGAATTCTTTTAATCACTTTAAAAAATATTTGAGAATGTTTTTTTTTTATAGCATCGTATGTTTACATATCCAACTAGTTGGATTTGCCAATCCCAAAACTTTCTTCTATCTCATACGTACATTTTAATATTTCAAAAATTAGTTACACATATTAATAATGTAACAGTATTAATTCAATATAATAAGAACTTTGATTTGCATCTTAAATTACTGCTTCAGTCAACTAATCGGAGTAAAAAAAAGTTAATGTGGATCATGATATTTATTAAAATCAATAGTTTCTCCTTAATCTGTTATCGCCAGCTCTTTACAAACAGCCGGATTAGAAAGATGCGAAATCCCGTCTCTGCACGAGTCGATTGACAATAGAACAGTAGGCAGATGTTTTTCAAATTCAGGAAGGATCTGTTTGTCGTACCCAAAAATAATCATACACAAAATATTAACTTCAGTTCTATGCACAACTGCATACACTTTTTTAATGGTACAATAATGCAAATGACACAGAGATTGCGATTATAGTACCCCCTTCCGGAGGATTTTTTTTTCAAATTCTAGGAGAGCCAGCTGACTACAGCCTAACTCAAGCCCAAAAAATTTGGTTCAATTCTAAATTCTATCCATACCTTCATGCAATTTTCGGTAATACAGTATTGAAAATGGCACTAAAATCACTATTGCAGTGTCACCTTAGGGTGGATTTTTTTTCAAATTCTGGAAGGATCAACTAGCCATATCCAAACATTTACACAAAAAATTTGGTTCAATTCTATCCATAATTTCATAATTTTTTCGATGGTAGAACATTAAAAATGGCACTAAAATCGCTATTACAGCGCTTCTTTACGTTGGAATATTTCAAAACTGAAGGTAGTACCTGCTTGCCACAGCCAAAAATATACACAAAAATTTGGTTCAATTCTATGCATACCTTCATGCACTTTCAGATGGTGCAATGGCGACATATATAAACACAGACACACACACGGACATTTTTGAAAATGCATGTTTTTGGCATCTCTGACCCCTAAATCGTGTAAATCCGTCGAAAACCGGAAGTAAAAAAATTTTCGATAGAAGAAAGTAAAAATAATACTTAATTGCATAAATTAACTTCAAATAAAAAAATAAATAAATGGTAAACAAAACTCAAAAAAAAAAAAAAATTGTGGGTAAGATCGCACAGAGGGTTTCGTTTAATATCTCCTTCAAAACACTTTATCATTAAATTAACAAACGAAAAACAGTGTTTTGGCGCTATTTTGGCTTTTCTTCGCCAATCGTGCCAACCAGAACAGAATATATAATTTTTTCTGTAAATGTTGCCTTGATCGCATTGATTTCTTGATTTCTCTGTTAGAATCTGCTGAGTCAGTGAAGCTACGCAAGTAAATAAAATTATGCATAAAAGTAAAATATTGCAAAGCTTAGCATAAACAAAAAAAGACAAACTGGTCATCAGAGGCGACTAGTAATTTAAATGAATAAGAATTTCATAAATAAATAAAATATCTCACTTCACATGTCAAAATAGATCATAAATAGGGTGAAAAAAAATAAGTACGTGATTTATTTAATCCATTAATTATCATGCATTCATAATAATTTTATTTAAATTTGCTTGCAACAATTAGAAGAAATGAAATTTCAATTTCGAAATTTACACTATTGCAAATTTTTAAACTTTTAAAAATCACACATTTTTAACTTTTACACCATTGTATAGGGAAAAAAGTGTACTTTTAAATGCAGTTTGTTTGAAAGCTGTACCTCAATTTATTTTTGAGATATTAGGTTTTTTTTTGTAGTTTTTAATACCAATTTTGTAATTGTGGCAAGAGAAGTACTTAATTTCTTTTAAAATTGAAAGAAATAAAGTAATTTGAAGAGAGAAAACAAGAAATCAACATGAACTGCTGATATTAAAATTAACATTTCAATTAAAATAATAGTTTTTTTTCAAAATTTTATGATTTGTTGTGTGACAACAGGTATTCAGCTATAAGTACACAGAATTTCAACTGTCTGGCTTTTGTAGTTTTTGTGTGTGGACTCTGTGACAGACAGACAGAGGACATAGACGAATGGGGTTTCGTCAGATGAACCAAACCCTAAAAACGAAGTTTGTTTTAAGTAAATGTATTGGAAAATGAAGGAAGCATAGGATCTTTAGGTTTATCGAAATTATAAAAAAAAATTACCTTTTTCAAAGTACGAAAACATAAATAATACATGATTAAGATCTTTATCCCTCTTTTGCACAAAAGTATGCATTCCTAGTTATATTATGCATAAAATATTTTTTTAGAAACAAAAAAATTTAAATTTTAAATTTTAAAATGCATCTAAGTTACGCATGGATAGATATCAATAAATACTGGGCGCATGATAAACATCTAGATTATGTATGTAGAAAGCTATTTTAGAGCAAAATAGAATCATAATAGACTCATTTCTAAATTAAAACTAAACTATATGCAAAAGATTTGTTTAGTTAAATTTTAGCACAAAACAGTAAAAATTTTTTAAGTGCAAAAATAAATAAATAAATAACCGAAATATGGGAATATAATTTTTTGGCTTTAGCGCATGAAGACTATAATGGCAAACAAAATTGTGAACACTTTTAAAAATTTTTGTGTTACAACGTTGATACAACGTGCATGCTTATAGAACATTTTACGTTTCACAAAATGCAAATTCTTGTAAGGTATGTGCAAATAATATGGCCACCTTAAGAGTAGAATTTTTTTAGCGACAATTGTAAATGATTTTAAAAAATAAAAATAAAAATTGTCTAAAAGTAAAAAATCGTTTTAGTATTGAAAAAAAATTAAATTAAATTAAAATAAAATAAAATAAAATAAAATAAAAAATGAATAAAATGGGCACAATTACAAATAAATAGCTTTCGTTTAAAAAAATAATTATCAAAATCGGTTGAGTAGAAAATTCAGGGCTGATGACACGACATTTTTTAGCTTGTCTGAAAGAAATAGCCTCGGAGGCTAATAAAAAATAAAAATTTAAATTAATCAAGATTTAAACTTGCAGTAAGTTTTTGAAAAAAAAGTCTAGTTGATGAAGATAAAGTTGATGAATGAAAATATCCACATTTAACGTATGATAAACAAAAACCGCAGAAAGGCAAAATTATTTTTTGAGTTTTTACAAAAAATAATGAAAAAAAAAGGCAAGAAGAAAATTTAGTAATTTATTTTCATATTATTACATTTGATTTTTTTAGGGTTAATTGGTAGTAATATACATTTTTAAAAGTTTATTTATTTGTTATTTAATGCTGATAGTGCATTAAATTATTTAACCACTTATTTGCATAAATAAATAAATATAAAAAGTGGGGAAATTTATTTATATGAATGAAGTATGCTATACTTGCAGGGCATATCACCAACAATGATGAGTTTTGAAAAAGTGTTTGTAACTCTGTCTGGACACTCAGATATTAAAATTCACTGTTGCAGTTAAAAAGGACTTTAAACCAGCTAAAATATTATGTGTAACAATAAAAATAAATTCTTTCTTTAAATAAGAAAAATAGCAAACTTACAAGAGGAAAATTTATAAAATGCGAACGCAATTAACAGCAAATCAACAATGACTCCTCCCCTATGCATGTGATCAAGGATTGCGGCCAACACGGTGCAACACTATGTTATTCGGATATCTAGGTAATAGATCCAAGCATCACCTTTTGGGTTTCACTCAAATTAATCGCAATATTGTGGGTTGGCCATATTACCTGCATTGGCCATATTTGCATCACATACCTTATATCATTTTAAAGATAATTTTATACTGATTTCAATCCAAAACACACAATGCAATTTTTTTTTGAGAAACACCGAAATCACTGACGATAAATTTATAGTATAAAAAACTTTGTAAAATCACCATAAAAAAGAAAATTAAACAGGACGCGTTTCGAGCTTCAAAAATACAGCTCGTCATCAGCTCATCCAAACACGTGTCACAAGGGACAGAGTGGAAATGATTTAAATTTTTAAAAATTTTAATTAAAAAAAAATTATTTTTTTTTTCACTCTGTCCCTTGTGACACGCATTTGGATGAGCTGATGACGAGCTGTATTTTTGAAGCTCGAAACGCGTCCTGTTTAATTTTCTTTTTTATCGTGATTTTACAAAGTTTTTTAGATTATTTACACAGTGCAAATATTTGTAATACAAAGAAAATTAAGTGGAAATAATTGTCGAAATATATTTCACACTGATGATAGCAGTAAGTTATCAGTACTTAATTTATCCTTTTGTTTTTATTACAGCTTCACATCAACATTTCATTTAGCTGACAGAAATTTTAAGCACTTCCTTCTTATTGTATAGTGCAGGAAACAATTTTAGTCACAATTTATTCCTTCTTATGTGCGTTCGTAATTATGTAAATAAGTAGCTCGTATATACGTACACATATCCCTTCCGCCCGTCCATCTATAACTGAGCAAAAAATACCCAACCAAATCATTTGAAATTTAAAATTTAAAATTATTATTGCTGGGAACATAAGCATCCAGCAATCTTCCGTGATTTATAGATATATATATATAAATGGTATATTATACATATTGTATCCTTTGATGTTTTTGTATAGGGATTGTAAATACTAGTGTATGTCTAACGCTATTCATGTCAGGAGCAAGGCAGACCCCTATCTCAGCTGGCATCTAGAAGGCAACAGTTTTGGGCTCTCGCATAACAATCGCTTGACATTTACGTCAAGAATGGTTTATTGGTAGATTTACAAGCCAATTAAGCGAGACCGCACACGTTTCTCTAGTTGAGGCTACCGGTCATTTTTCCGGTTAGGAGCGCGTTGCAGACAAGAGGGGCCAGCCCCCCACGCTCGAAGAAGAAGCCAACGAATCTGGTCAGGAATAGGCCGGGAGAGAGACTGAATGGTCATTTTTCGGGCAGATTGAATCGAAGGGGAGTATTAGCCACGCCCGCCATAAAAAAAAAAGAATATAGACTTTTTTCTTGAAGAGTTGAGATGAAAAGTTCGCTCAGAGATGCGAAGATGTATTTAGAAGAGAAGTGTTATTAATTCCAAGGAGGACCTACCAACATAGCCTATGATCCGAATGTGATGTCCGCCAGTGATGATGTGTGATAGCCTGTGATCCGAAAATGATGTCCGCCACTGATGATGTGTGATCGCCGATGATCCGAATGTGATGTCCTCCAGTGATGATGTGTGATAGCCTGTGATCCGAAAATGATGTCCGCCACTGATGATGTATGATCGCCGATGATCCGGATGTATGCCCGCCAGCGATGATGTGTGATAGCCTATGATCCGAATGTGATGTCCACCAGTGATGATGGGTGACCGCCTGTGATGTCTCCGAATGCGAGCCTTAACTGAGTGCTGGGCACGAAATAATATGAAGGTACGGTTTTTCTTATAATTTATATTGTTTCCCAAAATGTTTAGGGCAAAATGCCAAGTAGGGGGTTCTGCACGCTCCAATTGGTATTCAAGATCATAGTATTAAAAACAATAATTATACAAGTAGAATTAATAGTGTTTTTTTTGTTTTTTATGTTATCTATATTGAGAATAATGTGTCTTATGACGCACCGACAATTTGTAAAATAGTTGTAAATAAATTTATATGTTAGTTGTTAAAAAATTGTTGGTATCTTTTCGACCATGAGTCTTATTTTATTTAATTCCATTATGATCTTATTCAAAGTTATGTTTTATTTACGATCCAAAAGTTAATTCCATCTTCAAAAATAATCACAACGCAATTTGGTAATGAAGGCAGTTGCCTCACTTATATCGAAGGGATTAACCAGGATTGAAACGAACGATCACTGTTATTTCTTGTATTAGATATAAAAAAATTGCATGAGTTTGCACTATGAATACTTTGAATTAAAATGATTAGGAGTGACTAACATAGTTCATTCTAGGAATTGAGTTATGCTGACATGTCGAAATAAAGATTTCCGTTACAGGAGCCCAGTTCTGTCCAGCAATTATTATTATTATTATTATTATTATTACATAATTTTGTTGAATCGTTTCAAATTTTTTGAAAATCGGATGCATAGTTTAATCACAGGGATAATCAGAAATATTCCGTTACATCACGTCCAATGGGAAAAATAATTTCAAATATATTTTAATGGTGTTACGCTCTATCGAATATAATAAAATGAATATGCATGTATGAAATAAGTACTAAAATATACATTCTGTACAATCTGTGATTCAATGAATATTTGTTATTCATTTACAAGGCTACGCGAAAGTATTCCATCGCATAATGGTGTAGGAGGAAATATCGTTTTGGGCGCTTTTTAATTATATTAAACACTTTTATATTTTGTGAAATTGATATACGTTGCTGAGGTTTACTACAACTTACTTCCTGTATAATAAGGTACCCTGGGGTAGAGGTCTGCACGGGCCGGGCCTCGGCCCGAAGCCCGAGCCCGGCCCGGCCCGCGGGCCGGGCGCGGGCCGATTTTCAATAATGGCATTCGGACCGGGCCGGGCTCGGGCCTTACTTCTGAAGTCTCGGGCCGGGCCGGGCCGGGCCGGGCCTAGTCACTAATCTTTTCGGGCCGGGCTGGGCTCGGGCCTTAATTTTTTTGCTGAAGTATCGGGCCGGGCCTAACTTTTATTTCCGTACGAAGCCGAGGCTGACTCCATTCTTCCTAGTTTTCATGGACCAAAATAATCAGTTCCTTTTGAATCTTCCTATATGAAAATCCTTTTATCGACTTTTTATAAATCAGTAATATTTGGCTTTGTCCAAAAATTTCTGCAGAAAAAGCATATACTTTTAAGCCGTCATTATTCTACAATTAAACATTAGAATTTATTCCTTTTAAAGAATCGTAGATTATTAGGCGTTTTAAAATAGAATTAAACGCACACATACACACACACACACACACAAAATGATTATGAAGGAATTTTTTTTTAAACTGAAAACTGAAAGTTTCTTTTAAATGTTCATGCAAAATGAATACAACAATACGGGAGAAAAAAATATATTAAACATTTACACCTGTTAAGAAGGGAATGCATTTTTTTTCTTTCCAAAGTGATTTCGTCTTTGGAAATTTATACCATATACCGCTTTTTCGATTTTTTGTCTCCATTACAGGGAGTATGGATTAATAATACTCGTGATAACTAATACATTTACATACAACAAACAAAGATTTATTTAAAAGCATAAATATCGCAGCCTACAGCACTTCTGCATAAATGGAGATTATAAACATGGAAAAAAAAAAGACTAATATAATTTTTTTTAGTCAGAACACTTCCATAAGATTAAAGATCAATGTTCTGTAGAAATTCACTCGAGCCGGGCCGGGTTCGGGCCGAATTTTAAACTTTTTTCCGGACCGGGCCGAGCTCGGGCCGAAATTTTAACTTTCGGGCCGGGCCGAGTCGGGCCATTATTTTTTTCGTCCAGGACGGGCCGGGCTCGGGCCGAATTTTTAACTTTGGGCCGGGTCGGGCCAATATTTCTTTCGTTCGGGCCGGGCCGGGCCCGGGCCTGGAAATTTCGGCCCGTGCAGACCTCTACCCTGGGGAAATAACGCCACGTTAAGGTTATACCAATTTTCACGGCTCAGTTTTAGTTTGTATTTTTCAAACAAATATTTGATTTGATACAACAACTCATTGACTTTCTATATAAAAAAATAATTTAACAGATATGCATTCATAAAATGTAATGGCGTGATTTCTTGACCAATGCTATTTGGTGTTATTACCCACCTATGCGGGTAATAACGCAGTGCAAACAAAACTATGAAATAAGATGGAATAATTGCATGTAGATTGCCCAGTTCTAAAAATACAAACTCTACAGACTTAGAAATTGACAAATTGCATTCTAAGCTATTGAAATTGTTCAATTTTTTGTGAAAGTGTAAGAAAAATAAAGTTGTGGTGTGGGGGGGTGGAGAATGAGGCAAAATAATATCAGACTATGAGCTTCTTTTTGCTTAAAAAGGACGGCTGAAATAGAATTATTAGAAACATTGTACAGTTTTAACTGCGTCTATTTGAATCAGTATTTAGGATGTAGCTCGGCCACTGTAGGGAATCAACCGGGGTATTAATGCCAAGGATTGGCATTATTACCCCGTTATAGTTATTGCGCTGTACATTTTAAATTACAAATTATCTCGAGAAGATATCCAAAATCTTCAACAACATTTTGAAAGTCTATAAAATGTACCACAAATTTATGTAATTAACAAAGTATTTCCGGATAAAAAAAAACAGTCTTCACATCACAAAACGCATCTCTCAAATTATAGATCAAGCGTTAATGTCTGTTGCTTGTAAAAACAATAAGACCTAAAAATGAAACAAATTAACTTGAAGCTGTTTTTTGCGATTTATATGACTCAAAACCCTTCTGTGCAGAGCACATGGGTGTCATTTACCAGATTTTTTCATAATTATGCAAAATATTAGCACTTGGCGTTATTACCCC
This sequence comes from Maratus speculifer, assembly GCA_964019185.1. Lineage (NCBI taxonomy): Eukaryota > Metazoa > Arthropoda > Arachnida > Araneae > Salticidae > Maratus > Maratus speculifer. Next base: position 455,636,980 of record OZ025290.1, on the reverse strand, counting down.
GCCTGGCGTTATTACACCAGACCACCTTAGAAAGCAGATAGGTATTGACAGGGCAATACAAAAGATTTCGGATAATCTAGTTTATGCGAAGTACTGTATAGTAATAAAACAAGATCTGAATATTTAAAAAATTTCTTTATAATACGAATGGCCCTCATTTGCCACGTTTGACGTGAAATTTCAAACTTACTATTTGATGGGCGCTTCATTCGTACAAGAGTTTTTAAAAGGTGGTTACAAGTACACTGTAAAAAAAAATTCAAGGGGTTACTAAAAATTTCTTAGTAAATTTGTATTCCACAGAATTTTTTAGTAACCATTACAAACTTTTTTTTTGCAAGTGAAACAAGCATTTCTTCTGCAAACTGAACAAAAGAATTTTTTGTATAAATTAAAAATTTTTAGTATGAGCCACAAAGCAAATTTTAGTAATAGCTCCAAAATTACTTTTAATAACCATTACGTGCAACCGAAGCGGGGGAGCTTCCTTCGAGCTGCATCCAGACTTCTGAAGCGGAAGATTTTCGGCAAAATCGCAATAGATGGCAGCACTAAACATTCGTAACTCCTCCGACTGGAATTTCATAATCCACTACTAATCCACACTACAGACATTCGGGGTGTATTTGGCGGTGGCAAGTTGCGAACCCGGGACCTTTTAGCCTGGAGTCCGTTACTATAACCACTATGCTATCAAGGCCACACCAACTGAGTTTTAGTAAGAGCTATTAAAAATATAAAACTATTAACTCTATTCGTTGCTAACTTTTTTCTAGTAATTCTTACAGATTTTCTTGTAACCGACTAAGATTACTAAAAATTTTTTAGTAATTACAAGGATCACTAAAGTTTTTTTAGCTGATCGACCTTTTTTTTTTACAGTGTAGTTCCCAATGCTCTCTTAAAAATGTCAGCCAAAAATTAATTCAAGCTGAGGCCAAATTCACCCATCTCACTCCTGATATTGTTTAGAAAGAAATTGTGTAAGCTTTTTAAAATTCGTTTTCATTAAGATAGGCAAATTTGATTTTTTACCTATTAAAAGGCAAAATTTTGATCAAAATCGATATGGAATTTAGAAAAAAAATTTATAAAATATTAACTATTCAAGAGATTAAATAAATCTGATACAAATTTGTTTATAATAAAGTTTTAAGTGAGAAAAATGCAAAAGTAAGAAAATGTCTCAAAAATTGAGACACGAGGAGCATTTTAAATTTTCGTTTAAAAATTTAAATTTTTAAAAAAATAAAAAAAAATTTAATAAGATTGGATTTTTTAAGCTGTTTTATATGCTTTTTTTTAAGGTGTTCTATACGCTTTTGGTAAAATATATATATGCACAAAATTTGATATTGCTATGATTAAAAAAAAAAAAAAAAAAAAAAAAAATTGTAACGTCCAACTTCCCCTTAATTTATTCAAAGACAGTTTCACATAAAGAGTTGAAATAAGTCACGTGAAAGAGTTGTTTTTAAAAAATTTGAAATCAAGATGAATATTTTAAATAAGCTTATTAGGTGCGTTCGTAATTATGTAAATACGTAGCACCTATAGTGGTCGTTTAGTCCGTCCGTCTGTCCGTCCGTCTGCTGTCCGCATATAACAACGCAAAAACTACCCAACCGAATCGTTTGAAATTTAATATACATAAATATCACATTATTTTGTCGAGTCATTTCAAATTTTATGAAAATCGGATGCATAGATCAATTACAAGGGCAATTAAAAATATTCCATTACATTACGGTCAATGGGGGAAAAAGTTTCAAATGCATTTTAATCATTTGAAATTTAAAATACATAATTATTACATAATTTTGTCGAGTTATTTCAAATTTTTTGATAATCGGGTGCATAGATCAATTACAGGGGCAATCAAAAGTATTCAATTACATTATGGTCAATAGGGAAAAAATTTCAAATGTATTTTATACGTTTGAAAGTTTAAATGCTTAATTATTACACAATTTTGTCGAGTTATTTCACATTTTATGAAAATCGGATAAATAGATCACTTACAGGGACAATCAAAAGTATTCCGTTACATTACGGTCGATGGGGAAAAATGTTTCAAATGCGTTTTAATGGTGTTACACTCATTCGAACTTAATAAAATTTATTTGAAACTATAAAGTACATATTATAATATACATTTTACATAATTTGTGGTGCTAAGAACAATTGTTATTGATATTTACAAGGCCACACAAAAGTATTCCAATACATAATGGTATAGGGAGAACATTGTTTGATGAGCGTTTTAATTGTAATTCACTATTTACAATTTTATGAGATTGATATATGAGAGTAATATTTTTAAAACTTCGTTATCGTACGAACGCACCTCATTTGCTACGCTTCACGTGCAATTTCCAACTTGTTAATTATATTAAACACTTTTATATTTTGTGAAATTGATATACGTTGCTGAGGTTTACTACAACTTACTTCCTGTATAATAGAAAGCAGATAGGTATTTACAGGGAAACACAAAAGATTTCGGATAATCTAGTTTATGCGAAGTACTGTATAGTAATAAAACAAGATCTGAATATTTAAAAAATTTCTTTATAATACGAATGGCCCTCATTTGCCACGTTTGACGTGAAATTTCAAACTTGCTATTTGATGGGCGCTTCATTCGTACAAGAGTTTTTAAAAGGTGATATACAACCCTCATAGCATGCATGGTCACAGTGACGTCACAATGACGTCACTGTGAGTCACTTTGCTCACATCACATCTGTGACCAAAATGCCACCACCCAGTGACGTCACATTGTGACTGAGATGTGACTTTCTTAAAAATTTTAAGAAAATCGTCACAATGTTAATGTCAAAGTAGTCACAAATGACACACTTTTCACAAATTGGTCACATTGTGACGTCACAAAGTGGTCCAAATGTGACGTCACAAAAAAGCTCTGAAACGGCCATAACGACTTCACATTTTAGTCACTGTGACTTCACATCGACGTCACGTGACGTCACATCGACAATCGATGGTCACAAAGTAATAATGTGACTTCACAACGACGTTGCAGTGACGTCACCATGTCTTACGGGAAGTAGTTCCCAATGCTCTCTTAAAAATGTCAGCCAAAAATTAATTCAAGCTGAGCTCAAATTCACCCATCTCACTCCTGATATTGTTTAGAAAAAAATTGTGTAAGCTTCTTTTAAAATTCGTTTTCATTAAGATAGTCAAATTTGATTTTTTACCTATTAAAGGCAAAATTTTGATCAAAATCGATATGGAATTTAGAAAAAAAAAATTGTAAAATATTAACTATTCAAGAGATTAAATAAATCTGAGACAAATTTGTTTATAATAGAGTTTTAAGTGATAAAAATGCAAAAGCAAGAAAATATCTCAAAAATTGAGACACGAGGAGCATTTTAAATTTTCGTTTAAAAATTTAAATTTTTTAAAAAATTTAAAATATTATGAGTAATAACAATAAATACAAATTCTTTAAATAAGAAAAATAGCAAACTTATACGAGGTAAATTTATAAAATGCGAACGCAACTGACAGCAAGTCAACAATGACTCCTCCCCTATGCATGTGATCAAGGATTGTGGCCAACACGTGCATTGGATTTTTTTAAGGTGTTTTATATGCTTTTTTTGAAGGTGTTCTATACGCTTTTGGTAAAATGTATATGTGCACAAAATTTCATATTGCTATGATTAAAATTAAAAAAGAAAAATTAACGTCCAATTTCCCCTTAATTTATTCAAAGACAATTTCACATAAGGAGTTGAAATAAGTCACGTGAAAGAGTTGTTTTTAAGAAATTTGAAATCAAGATGAATATTCTAAATAAGCTTATTCATATTATGATGCGAAAAACGTTTAAAAAACAACTCATTCATGATCCAATAAATTAAAGCTCTTTCCTGAGAAGCCAAATCCACTCTTTCGTTTTAAGAACGTAAAGGACTGACTAGGGGACGTTCGCAGGTGTAAGTTGTGGATTTGGACGAGTGTGGTATCGAAAGAAAGGTCTCGCCAATCCAACGAATCCAAGGTGTACCCGTCCGAATCCAACCGTTTTCGAGATACAGTCGACTCTCGTTAATTCGAACTCGTCGGGACCACAAGAAATGTTCGAATTATCCGAAGTTCGAATTATGGAAAACATGCTTAATATAATATTATTATAAAGGAATTAATGTTATAGTGTTTTTTAAACTTATTTCGTCTATTATCATTAGAATATGACTTAATATTAAATTAGAATGTACAAATACATAAACTAATTAAAAGATTAGAAACTAGCACGGTGGAAGAAATATTTAAATCGTCACTGATGGACAGACGGGGCTCTAAGAGAGAGGATATCAAATGCATTGTATTATATGTATACTCGTTCGGAACAATTTTCACAAAAAAAAAAGTCATCCAGATGATCTGAAATTCGTGAGAAAGGAAAGAAAAATGAAAAATCGGAATTCTCGTGAGTTCGAATTAAACGAAGTCAAGAGAAAATGAGTTCGAATTAATGAAAATTTTTAACGTTGTTCTGCCATTGAAAATTTCGGGACTTCATGTTTAGTTCGAACTAAGCGAAGATTCGAATTATCCGATTTCGAATTAACGAGAATCGACTGTATCAGCACTTGAAGTATGATTGGATAAATAAATAGACAGGCAGCAAATTAATTATTTTTTCGAATAATTATTCTTCACATTACAGAATATTTCTTAAAAGAATTTTGTGTGAAAATAGCAGAGATAATACAAAATACTTTTTATATATCGCAGTCTTGTAAAAAAAAAAAAAAAAAAAAAAATGGCGATTCAGAGGTTTTTAGGAATGATGGAATACAGACAGATAAATTGAGAAAGATATCGGGTAATAAAGAAGCAGACAGAGAGGGAGGGGGGGTGGAATTAAAAGTTTACTTATACTTAGGTAAATCTAAGTCCAAACTGAGGAAAAAAAAAGTTTAAAACTCAATGAATATTTTTCCTTTACAGCATATAAAATATCTCATTTTTCTAGGCCGCTTAAAAGGTTATGAAAAATTTTAAATTTCAACAAATTAACTATTTTTTTGAATAATTATTTTTCGTATTACAGAATACTTTTACGAAGAATTTTGTGTCAGATGAGAACACATAGTGAAAAAATACTTTTTAAAATTCTCAATCTTGTTAAAAAAAAATGGCGATTCAGAGTTTTTCAGGAATGATGTAATTCAGACAGATAAATTGAGAGAGATATTAGATAAGAAAGAAGCAGACAGAGAGAGAGGAAAGGGGAAATTAAAAGTTTACTTACACTTAGGCAAATCTAACTCCAAACAGAGAAAAAAAAAAGTTAAAAACTCAATGAAATTTTTTTATTCACAGTACATTAAATATCTCATATTTCTATGCTGCTTAAAAGGTTATAAAAAGTTTTAAATTTCAGCAAATTAATATTTATCTCAAATAATTATTAAATTCATATTACTGAATACTTATTTAAAGAATTTTGTGTCAGAATAGCATTCACAATGAAAAAGGATTTTTAAAATTCACAGTCTTAAAACCTTCCCACCGCCGCGAACTGATATATCCGTTCACTAGTTTCACTGCACTTGAAACATTATTTAAATTAATATAATTTTACAAATATAATCGTGTTTAGAAATTAAGTTAATGATTGATACTTTCAAGGCTTATAAGCAAGTACGTTACAAAAAATTATATCACGTTAGAAAATCTCTCGTTTATTAATAAGGTGGTCTGATGTAATAACGCCAGGCGGGGTAATAACGCCAAGTGCTAATATTTGGCATAATTATGAAATAATCTGGTAAATGACACCCATGTGCTCTGCGCAGAAGGGTTTTGAGTCATATAAATCCCCAAAAAACAACTTCAAGTTAATTTGTTTCATTTTTAGGTCTTATTGTTTTTACAAGCAACTAAAATTAACGCTTGATCTAAAATTTGCGAGATACGTTTTGTGATGTGAAGACTATTTTTTTTAATCCGGAAATACTTTGTTAATTACATAAATTGTAGTACATTTCATGGACTTTCAAAATGTTGTTGAGGATTTTGGATATCTTCTCGAGATAATTTGTAATTTAAAATGTACAGCGCAATAACTATAACAGGGTAATAACGCCAATCCTTGGCATTAATACCTCGGTTGACTCCCTACAGTGGCCGATCTACATCCTAAGTACTGATTCAAATAAACACAGTTAAAACGGTGAAATGTTTCTAATAATTCTATTTAAGCGGCCCTTTTTAACCAAAAAGAAGCTCACGGTCTGATATTCTTTTGTCTCATCCTCCCCACACCACACCTTTATTTTTCTTACACTTTCACCAAAAATTGAACATTTTCAATAGCTTAGAATGCAATTTGTCAATATCTAAGTTTGTAGAGTTTGTATTTTTAGAATTGGGCAATCTACATGCCATTATTCCATCTTATTTCGTAGTTTTGTTTGCATGTCGTTATTACCCATATAGGTGGGTAATAACGCCAAATAGCATTGGTCAAGAAATCACGCCATTACATTTTACGAATACATATCTGTTAAATTATTTTTTATATAGATAGTCAATGAGTTGCGGTATCAAATCATATAGTTGTTTGAAAAATACAATCTAAAACTGAGCCGTGAAAATTGGTAGAACCTTAACGTGGCGTTATTACCCCAGGGTACCTTATTTAAATTAAATTACAGAGAAAACAACACTTCAATTTTGTCCTTTTGCTCGGCGGTCAGGGAGTTAAAAAATGGCGATTCAGATGTTTTTATGGATGATGCAATATAAATTGGAGAGACATATAGTAAAAAGAACAAAGAAAGAAAGAAACAGACAGAGAGAGAAAGAGGTGGAAATTATAAATTTACTTACACTTAAAGGTAAATCTAACTCCAAGCTGAGAAATAAAGTTAAAACTCAATGAATATTTTTTATTTACAGCATATGAAATACACCATATTTCCAGACAGCTTAAAAGTTTATAAAAAAAATTTAAATTCTAGCAAATTAATCTTTTTTTCGAATAATTAATTCTTCATATTACAGAATACTTTTTAAAAGAATTTTGTGTCAGAATAGCACAGATAATGCAAAATACTTTTAAAAATTCGCACTCTTGTTAAATAATGGCTATTGAGAGGTTTTTAGGAATGATGGAATGCATACAGATAAATTGAGAAAGATATCAGTAAAACTAGTCGTTGGGGGCCACCGTAATACTTACCCATCATGGATATGTATATGAAAATAAAACATGTGAAACCTATTCATACAATGCAGTGCAACAAAATCTAAATATTGTTAATATACATAGTAATGCTATATGAAAGAACTGCTGATTACCAATTTCGACAAATTATATAAAACGCCAAACTACTCAAGTAGTACCAAACTGCATAAAAGAAACATCCGTATAACTCCAAAAATAATAATTCTATTAACTAACGGTTAACTGCGTCGGATTAAGCTTCTCATTTCCGATTAAAATATACCTCTGAATTGAAATTTGAATGAAATACAGGGTCATGAAAAATCGAAGAATGTGGAAAACAGGACTACAGATATCTTGGCAACTAATAATCCGATCGACTGCGTTCTATATGCAAAATGTGTGTTATTTTATTGCCTTTTACGTCCATTCCTTAGAACAAAAAAATTCAAAAATTTTTATGTACTTTTCATCAGAACGAATTTTTCGAGAGTCCGAAAAAAATAACACCGAATAATCGAGGTTGTTGATATTAAATAGGCTTTGTCCCATTCTTACATACTAACTACATACAAAATTTCAAGTCTCTATCTCAATTTGTTCGGGAGATTGAGCGTTTACAGACAGACAGACAGATAGACAGACGGACGGCAATTTTTTCTAAAAATATATTTTTCGGAATCTCCACTATCTAAAACGTGTAAATCCGTCAAAAAAAGTTTTTCGATTTTCAAAACGATTGCAAGGTAGAGAAAAAGGTGGAAATTAAAAGTTTACTTACACTTAGGTTAATCTAACCCCAAACTGAGAAAAATAAAGTTATAAACTCAATAAATATTTTTTATTTACAGCATATGAAATATCCCGTACTTCTAGGCTGCTTAAAGAGGTAAAAAAAGTTTTAAATTTCAGCAAATCAACAGCTTTTTCCAATAATTATTCTTGATATCACAGAATATTTTTTAAAATTCACCGTCGTATTAAAAAAATGGCGATTTAGAAGTTTTTAGGAATGATGCGATACAGTCAGATAAATTGAGAAAGATATCGGAAAAGAAAGAAGCCGACAGAGAGAGAAGGAAGTGGAAATTAAAAGTTTACTTACACTTAGGTAAATCTAACTCCAAACTCATAAAAAAAACCTCAATGAATATTTTTTTATTTACAGCATATAAAATATCCCGTACTTCTAGGCTGCTTAAAGAGTTAAAAAAAAGTTCTAAATTTCAGCAAATTAATAGCTTTTTCTAATAATTATTCTTGATATCACAGAATATTTTTTTAAATTCACCGTCTTATTAAAAAATGGCGATTTAGAAGTTTTTAGGAATGATGCGATACAATCAGATGAATTGAGAAAGATATCGGAAAAGAAAGAAGCCGACAGAGAGAGAAGGAGGTGGAAATTAAAAGTTTACTTACACTTAGGTAAATCTAACTCCAAACTCATAAAAAAAAACCTCAATGAATATTTTTTTATTTTCAGCATATAAAATATCCCGTACTTCTAGGCTGCTTAAAGAGTTAAAAAAAAGTTCTAAATTTCAGCAAATCAATAGCTTTTTCCAATAATTATTCTTGATATCACAGAATATTTTTTAAAATTCACCGTCTTTTTAAAAAATGGCGATTTAGAAGTTTTTAGGAATGATGCGATACAGTCAGATAAATTGAGAAAGATATCGGAAAAGAAAGAAGCCGACAGAGAGAGAAGGAGGTGGAAATTAAAAGTTTACTTACACTTAGGTAAATCTAACTCCAAACTCATAAAAAAACCTCAATGAATATTTTGTTATATACAGCATATAAAATATCCCATATTTCTACGTCGCCATACAGCTAAGTAGAATACCTCTTCGCAAAACTTCATTTTTACTTCTGACAATTCAGATGTAATTAGCTACCATAGTAACGCCGTTATTTGGATTATTACGATTATTCCCATATCAAAAATTCAAGAGCAATTTCATCTAAGAAAAGAAAGTTATGTACACAGGGTCATAAGTATCAATACTACACTGAACTAAAATATTTGAAAGAAAAAAAAAGCTGTGATTTAATAGGAACACAAAGGAACTAGGTGACCTCTTTCCTCATACAAATTGACCATCACTGTAAGGTTGATGACAAACTTTCAATTCAAAATTTTGAAATAAGTATATAGAGAGAAAAAGAAACCGAAATTTTTTTTTTTTAAAGTGTTTTAGGCATTTTTTATTTTGATTAAAATGTACTATATTATGTAATTTGAATATAATATAAATAAAATCTTATACAGGATACTGCTGTCACTTATAACGGCCGATTACCAGCTCGAGAGATATAGGCCTTAAGATGGGTGTGCTCTTCGTGGGGGGTCTTTCTTAGGTGCTTAATACATATTTACGCAAGGTTCGGAGAAAACCACGAAATCTCAGAATGGTTAGGGCGACATGCGCGATTACGTTCAAACTCAGCACCTCCCGTCTACCTCATACACAGGGATGTACAAAACTAAGAATAAATTACGGTATGTGATTGTAAATTGACGAAAAAACCTTTTTAGTTGTTATTAATTATAAATAGAAGTTTTCTTATACGTCCATTAAAAACATTTCAAAAATATGCATTAAAATATTTAATTGCTATAAAGGACGTCAAATACTAATAAAAACATTAAAAGATCTTGATAATTTTTACATGTTTCGATTGAATTTACTCAATCATCATCAGAAAAACAAAATACAAATAAACACAAAAATGGAAAATGACAATAAACTCAATGGTCTGCAATGATTCTTTGTCATTTCAAATCCCAAATATTTGGATTGAATTGTTAAATAATTTAAAAATTAAGCAACGTGATACATAATTAAAATATAACGCGCGTGATTTTTATTAAAAAAAATTATTTCATTTGTCATAGTTTATTGTCATTTTCCATATTGGTGCTTATTTGTATTTTGTTTTTCTGTTGATGATTGAGTAAATTCAATCGAAACATGTAAAAATGATTAAGATCTTTTAATGTTTTTATTAGTATTTGACGTCCTTTATAGCAATTAAATATTTTAATGCATATTTTTGAAATCTTTTTAGTTGTTTTTGTGAATTTCTAGCAGATTAATTTTCTTTTTTTACATTATGTGACATGCATAAAAAAGGGAACAGATTAAATGTAGGTCTGCACGCAATGATTCTTATATATTGCCCACGAAGGGAAGTAATTGCTGAGTATGAATGTAATGTTCTACATGAATGTGCGTATATATGTAATATTCTGCAAACTGCTTGTACTGTGTAAATACAATTTACATCTAAATAAAATTTTAGTAAAATATGGTGCTGTACCTAAAAAGATATAGATCATATACAGAGTTTCACAAAATGATTCGAATCGTTGAATAGTGGCAATTGCTTAAAATGGATTTTCCTCTGTGAATAGGTTTTCTAAATTATTCATTCAGTTATTCATTCAATTATTCAATTATTTATTCATTCATTTCATTATTCATTCAATTATTCTCGTTGCAAGAAAAATTGAAACTTAGTAGCATTTTTTCTGATAGATTTGGAAACCGTTTCGTATTCAAAGCATGACGCATGATTTCTGTTTAGCGTTAATCATACTATTAGAGAAAAGCATGCATTATAAACATGTGTTTTGCAGGATTAGCAAAAGATTATCAAATTCACGGCAATAAGCTATTTATTTGAAAATTATAAAAAGAACTTTAAAAGATTTTTGCGCCTTTTTAGCTCACTGGCTATCATATAGCCTGAGAGCTTATCTGCCCGCCCGTTCTGTATGTGTACGTGCGTAACGCGATAACTCATGATAAAAATATCCGATCCACTTGAAATTTTGTATATGGGTATATACTGATAAGGCGCTTCCCTGATTAGTTTTTGGAGTTCATTCGATATGTATAACAGGGGGGAGGGGGTTCATGCCCCTCCCTTTAATTGACATAAATGGGCTTTTCATGCAGAATTATCAGTTTTCATGCAGAATTGTCAGTTTTAGATATAGGATCATTCTGATTGGGCGCCTCCGTGATTGGTATTAGATGTTTATTGGATAAGTATATTCAGGGGGAACGGGGGTTCTAATGCTCCTCCCGTTAATTTATATAAATGGGTTTTTCATGCAGAATTATCAGATTTCATTCAAATCTCTGAATAGTTTTGGAAGTTTAATGGTTAAGTATAGAAGAGGGGGATAACTCCTCTTAAATTATATAAATGGGTTTTTATTAAGAGTTTTCCAATTTGCTCTGATTTATATGATAAATTATGTCCCACATTAATTTAGGGGGTTCAATAATTAAATATAAAAGGGGAAAGGGGAGCTGTTTCCCCTCCTTTAATTTTTTTCGAACGGAATTAGCCCTTGAAAATATAAGGCTGTAATGTACAATTAGTATGCTTAGCCTGTGAGCTCAATGCCATCAGTTTAACTGGGCAGTATTCTTTTTATTCTTTTTATTTATTTACTTATTTTTCAATGTGCTGCTTTTCAAATGAGTAGATGGCATGCACGCATGGCTGAATCTTTGGGAAATAAAATCAGACGCATGGCTTAAGGATTAATATACCGAAAGTGGAAAGATTAACAAATCATATAAATGTGAAAATTTGAAATATTATCCAACATGGTGCAGTCATCACATAAAAAAAATTATCATTATCATAAGTTAATTTAAATAAGGCTATCACACATTGAAAATTATAAATAAAAGTGCGATGTATTTCCTCGAATTTATCACGAAGCCTCAATGATATATGAATAAAAAAGTGTTATACTAAAGCACTTTTGTTAAATATTGAAATTCAAAATTATATCAATTAATATAAAACAGTAATCCCTTAATATTCCCGAGGGTTAAGTTTCCGTAAATATCCGTGAGTGTTGAAGCCTGTACACATATAAAAAAGTTAGGTATTACTTTTTTTTGTAATAAAGAGGGGCTGAAATTAAAAAAGTAATTATATTTACTGAACATTATGCATTAAAAGTAGATGATTTTAATAAATTTGAATAATTATAAATATTATTATTGTACAAAACTTATTTGCTAGTGTACGGTGGAAAGAAATTACTGATGTACGAATTTTTGACAGAAAAGGTCTTGTGTTTATGAATTCCTGCGTAAGAGAAAATTATACGGCCTTGATTTCTGTTGTACATTAAAGATTCATGAGTGAAGAATCGCATTCTATTGCTTTTTCAAGAAATTGTTGTTGATGTTTTTAATATTTCCGAAAATGTTTGCAGAAAAGTTTTCAACTGGAATAAAAATTTGAAATTTCGTAAAATTTACAAAATTAAAAGAAAAATATGCATAGAAAAAGGAAATTACTGATCTATATTTTTTCTCAACACAAGCGTAACTTAGGTCATAAAGTAATAGAGTTGGCTATAAAATACATATGTGCCCAGAGAAATTTCACAGAATTGGTGAAACAAAATAAAAGTTTATTTTGTAAAAAAAAAAAAAAAAAAAAAAAAGTTCAGTCCTTGCGAATGTTGAAATGCTCCATATTTTTTTATTTCACGAGTAATGAAAACCTGCGAATGTTAAGGGATTGCTGTATATAAAAATGAAAACTGTCTGTCTGCACTTAAAAAAAAAACCCGTTAAATTTACGGCAAAAACTGCTGGCAGCGCTGTTGCCAACAGTTTTTGCCGCAAAAATTCCAGTAAAATTAAATGTAATAAAAAATTTACATCTAATTTTGTTGCCGCTGTTCATCTTGGATTAAATTCGATGTTACTGTAGTGTCCATTATACCATGGATTTTCTATCAAGTAAGTAGTGTAAATAAACAATTTAAATATGTCTAAGGCGATTACGATAAAATAACTTTTTGATGGTTCTTTTTTTTATTTTTGATTATTTGGGAAAACAGTTGTTCACGGTAGAGAATTGGGAAATCTGAATCGTTTTATTGACTGAATTCCGCAATAAAGTTGATTTATTTTATTCTTTTTCTGATTGGTCCATGCTTAATGACAAAAAAAAGATGACAAAAAAGTATTAAAAACTACAAAAAAAAAAAAATTAATAACTCAAAAACAAATTTAGATACAGGTTTCAAACAAGTTGCATTTAAAAGGAAAATTCTTTCCTTTATACGACGGTGTAAAAATTGAAAATGTGCAATGTTTAGAAGTTTTAAATTTTGCAGTCCCGAAAATTGTTAAACTGAAATTTCATGTAATATTTGTTTATTATTGGTCCAGGAATATGAACACGTCTCTAAAAGTCAAGGCATATTAATAGGACTCTGGTATTTCTTAAGCTACGTTTTCATCATCATAAGAATGATGTTATTATTGCTTTTTTAAAACATAGAATTTATTTATAAATCTGTAAAACTGTAGTCTTTGAAAATGTTATTTTCCAAATAGTCGTTGTAATTTGTTAAATTAAATTTTTTTTTGTTATTTTTATTTTTATTTTTTTTCTAGTGTAGCAGAAGGAAAATTTCAGCTTATTTTCTAACGGAAATTAACATTAGATTATCAAAATTTAAATATTAATAAGCATAAGAGTAAAACTTATCCACGGTGTCTCGTTTCGTCCCGTCTCAGCTTTATACACAAAAATCCTGAGTCGAATCAACATTTAGAACATTGTGTCTCGAAAAAAAAAAAAAAAAAAAAAAAAAAAAAAAAAAAAAACCTAGTCGGATGTGGCAACCCACAAACTCTCGTCCATCGTATACACGTTAAGGGTAAATAGTCTTACTTTCAAAATCGCAAAAAATCATCAAATTGTGGAATTTTCATTTTTAGCGTAATAACATTAATTGATTTCTCTGCTATTGAACGCAAAAAGAGTTTTTCAATTTCGACTATTTTCACTGGAGTTACAAGCATTTTTGTTCAATCAGCTGATTCTGGAACGCCCCTTTGTTTACTTTTTCGTCGATTCGCAGACATAAAATTTAGCCTAGTTTTTTCTTTTACCTTGCTGAATGTTATTATTTTGCACTGAACACTCATTAATTTTGTGATTTCGCAAAACAATACTTTAACTGTAACTTTTAACTGTTTCTTTAAGCGTTTGTTTACAATGTAATTAGGGGAGTTGCTTTTTGTCCCCAATCTTTTCATCATAAAAAAAAAAAAAAATTCTATTTGTAAACAACTGTTTCATATATTTAACAAAAATTTTTACTATAAGAGGTATTTATATCATGAATATTTCTAGAAAAATTTAAAAAAATCCTCAAAAAATAAAAAAGTTAGTTTTGAGAAGATTTTTTATAATTCAGATACTTCACATCCTTTGCATGAGTTACTGTTGAAGCCACACATTTTATGTGAATTTACCATAAAAACATAAAACACTTTCATACAAGCTAGAAATGATACTATATCCTTATATATAACTGAAACTGTGTTAGTAAGAAAATATTAAGCAATTATAGCCATTATAGTTACTAAAACCTGTTTTTCTCAGAATGAATATTTTCGTAGTTTTCATGATTTCAAAATGTTCCATGCGCAATACTTTATGCCCAATTTTTTCTGATTATTTTTAATGCTCACAATATATGTGTTAACAAATGTTACTAAAAAAACTTGTTTAGACGCATTTAAATTTTTTAAATTTCAGTTATATGGAATTTTTAATTACTTTTTAACAAAACAAAAGTTAAAATCGTTTTTTTAATGTTTTGCAAGTAATATGCTAAAAATGCTTAGTAACAAAGTTATGTATGTACGTATGTATGAAAGGATTATTAAGGATAAATTTTGAACAAGTATGTGAAAACTGGTTGCGCATGGAGCATTTTGTAATATTGCCATTTTTTCGTTAATTAAAAAAAATCTGTATTTCAAAAATTATTGAATATATTTTTAAAAAAATGTGAAATAAGAGGTATGTATATATACTATGACTATTTCCAGAAATTAAAAAAAAATCATAAAAATTACAAAAAATAGTTTTGAGATTTCACTGTATCCTTAATACTTCCAAAAAAATGAAACATAGCCGCATCACAGATTAGGCAATTTAACCCAAAATCTAATCTGCGACAACTTATTTCAAGTTCTAACTTAATCTGAAATTTGATGAAAATCCGTGTATTAGTATTTGAGATAGAATCATCGCAAAAATTGTTTAAAAAAGTAACTGGATAGAAACTATCTAAGGATCTAAAAACTTAATTATACTAATTCATGTCGGCGACTAACTAGATTTGAATCTTGATGAAAATTCGTGCATTATTTCTTGAGATACGGTTATTGCGATAATCATGAATAATGCTGCATAGCAGCGCGCAAATCGGGTATAAAATCGTCTTTTCCATCTGGAAAGTGGTGCTGCGAGCGATTTTTCTCGATTAATTTTTCTAGTTCTGATGTATATCGGGTTTACAAGCAGCCGCGAGTAATTTGCATTTAGCGAAACCGGCTATTCACAAGCAGTTAACGTTCAGCAGAATAATAAATACATGTGATTTTATTAAATGTTATGATTGGGATTATCTCGGTTTTTTTTTCTCTAATTACTACACTGCTAAAAATTTCTGTAAAAACACAGGAAAAAAAAATCCCCGTCGGCTTGTCCTATAGGCGGAGGTAGATTTCGAAGCGTGCTAATTTTAACAACAAAAAATAAAATATCATTAGAGACAAACCCAGTTTAACAACCTTATTTGGCCGCTCTTGAAAATTTTTTAATTTTATTTTTCTATAAGAACTAATTTTATCAGAATCATCTTAAGCGTGAAGAAAAAGAATTGCAGTTAGATTGGCGCTGCGCGCTATGCTATTTCTTAACTGCAACTTGCACTTTTAGAACACTCTGGATTTTTGTAAACAGAATGCAGCTGATATGTTGTTTTAATTAGAATGATTTGATTTCGGTAAAAGATGTGACTATTAAAGTCAGAAATAGATATGAAAATGGAACATTGTGTCTCCCAATGATTTCAGCTTTTGTAAATAGTGAATAAAGAACAGTAAACACTTAATAATATTTCATTAAACGTTTTAGTTAAAGAAAAGTTCTACGAAGAATACTTCCTCAATTTTTTAATCATGATCACTTCGGGAAATTCTTTTTCAAAATACCCTTCTGTTACCCTGCTGTTCATTGAATGCATTTGAGAGAAAAATTGAATTTAAAAATGAGTCATAAAATAACCAATTTGTTATTCGAATGCATCCTTAATTCTTTAATCATGATCGCTTCAGGAAATTTTGTGCGAAGTGCCCACATTAACAGCTTTGTTTTGAAATATATTCATCCTTTATCAAAAAACTGACCAATACGGCATATTATACAGTTATTAATTAAGAGAACTGTCAATTGGATGCGTTTGAGAGCAAAACGGAATTTAAAAATGAGTCAGAAAGAATGCAATTTGTTATTTGAATACCTCAATTTTTCAATCACGATCACTTCTAGAAATTTTGTGAGAAGTGCCCATTTTGGCAGCTTTTTTTGAAATACATTCTATGTTTATCAAAAAATTGGCTAATACACCACATTATATACTTCCTAAATAGGAGAACCTGTCAACTGGATGCGTTTGCGAACAAAAATGGAAAAAACGCAATTTGTTATTTGAATATTTAATCAATTTTTTAATCATGATCATTTCGGGAAATTCTTTTTCAAAATACCCTTTTTGGCAGACTTTTTTAAAAATATATTCTGCGTTTATAAAAAACTGGCCAATACGTCACATTATATAGTTCCTAAATAAGAGGATCTGCTATTTAGATGCATGTAAAATAAATTTAATCACATTTGACAGTTTAAGAATTGACGAAATTATGGATATTTGCCACCGTTATGAGGATTATACCTAAAAACCAAATAATTTCGAGTATTCACGTACCCGTCATCAGCGTTGTACATCAAAACGTTCAAGACGAGAATGTGTGTACTTGAAAGTACTTGTATTTTAAATGTATTTTATATAATTAGCTACATTTACTTTTAGTACAAGTAAGACCTAATTAATTTTGTATTTAATTCATGTATAATATTAATGTATTAGTTTATAATTAATTTCTAAAAATAATAAAATGTTGTGTCGTCATCGGAAACATAATTTTTAAACGCGTTCGTAATTATATAAATACTTAGCACCTATAGTCGTCGTTCAATCCATCCGTCTGTCCGTCTGTTTATCCGCAAATAATAACGCAAAAGCTAGCCAACTGAATCGTTTGAAATTTAAAATGGTACTACTTTGTTATCCCGTCGACCAACTTCGCCAAATTATACAAATCGCCATACTAATAGCCAAATTATACATGTTGACATAATTTTTATTTTGAATAACGAAAAAACAAATAATTTGTAGAACATTAATAAAAAATCACTGAATGGCGTGTTGTGTAATATAATATAATAATTTTGTGTAATATAGTATAATACAATCCTCATGAGGAGTACGTCTGTAGGGTCAGGAGGGGCAATTATGTCATCTTTGTACATTCTAAAAACGTGTATCATATTTAACACGTGTATCATATTTTCACGTGTATCAAATAACATTTAAAAGAAATAGGTAGTTCTTAAAAGTATTTTGTAATAGCCTTTTATTACACAATAACATTTAACAATAATAAAGTCTTGTTGCACTGGCCCCGAACCAAGGAGGGGTGGGGTATAAATAGAAATTTTTATCAAGAAGACAAGTGGACAACATTCCTTTTCTTTCAGTAAATAAATATTGTAAATTATAGTAAATATAATAAATACAATATTCCTTTCAAATATACTTGATACATGGTTTCCTAGACTGTGGTTATACATGTATACACACATAAAAAAGAATAAAATGTCAAACGTTGGGGTATTCGGTACTTTAGAATGAAGTATTTTTATAATAATTTAGTGATGCTGATAACTTTGTTTTTTCATATAAATAGATAACAGACTAAAAAAAGATAATATACTCTTTTGAATCAAAGATCATTTTACAAATAAAAAGAGAAATAAATAACAAAAGACAAATCCCCCTCCCCATAGTGATATCTTACGATATCATGGGCCAGACCCCCTCCTAAATTGATAACGATATACATGCACAGACCTATTCAATAAATAATAAAAAACGATGCAAAAAAATAGTGAAATATACAGGGTGGTTATAGGTAGAATTCCCTTTTTAAATGATCATAAGAAGAAATCTACTGAAGCAAATGTTATAAAAATTGATAACAGTTTAAAGGAGGTCGTGAGAAGTTATTTCGAACCAAAAAGAAAGAATTTCAAATAACACCACCAGAGGGGGGGGGCGAAATGACTCTGTATGTAAAATCATTAAACGAAATAAGGGTCGGACACAGTCCTTTTGTTGCACGGGTTTAAGATTTGCTGTATCCTTAAGAAGCATTGACCTAAGCAAAATTACAGTTAAAGGAGTTAAAGGCGACAAAAGTCAAATGCGCCATACATGTAATAAGCTCTTTTGTGTTCGTAAAACTTTAAACCACAAATTAGAGGTCACAAAATTTGAGACCACAAATCACCATTGTGGATGCCCCATTGAACATGCTTTGTAACACGCTTCATAAACGATTAACCACGTTTTAAATTGCCATTTATCGTCTCTTCATATCTTAGTTTTTTTAACAATATTATATATAGGGCCACCCCCCACCACCCTGAAAATGATAACATTTGGCCGTATAGTTTTATTTTTATATCAATTTCAAAGTGGAGTTTCAATCATAACCGATCTGTCTTTAAAACTAGGAAAGTTGCAGAAAGTTTTAGTAATGAAAAAAAAAATAGTAGCCATCAAGACATTTTTTAAAACTTAATTATATAATTACTTATGGTTTAAACTTCTATTTTAAACTTTTGATTGAAATTATACATATATTTGGTTGACGAAAATACTTATATAATTTATATTATTTTTAAATATTTCATATGGTACATTTACTTTTCGACTGTAACATGTCTTTTCTAAAACAAAATGACAGCGAACGCTTGATTAATAATTTTAGAATTTTCCCTGAAAATGACAAATCTCCCTCCTCTCTCGGTGGGGCGTTCTGTTCACCATGGAAACCACCGATCGACATTGTTAAAAATCTGCTACTTTTGTTACACAGTCACCCCACCACTTTTCATAACAAGTTGGAAATTGCACGTGAAGCGCAGCAAATGAGGTGCCTTCGTACGATAACGAAGTTTTAAAAATATTTATCTCATATATCAATCTCATAAAACTGTAAATAGTGAATTACAATTAAAACGCTCATCAAACAATGTTCTCCCTATACCATTATGTAATTGAATACATTTGTGTGGCCTTGTAAATCAACAACAAATGTTCTTTGCACCACAAATTATGTAAAATGTATATTATATGTACTTTATAGTTGCATATAAATTTTATTAAGTTCGAATGAGTGTAACACCATTAAAATGCATTTGAAACAAATTACAACAAACATTTTTACCCCATTGACCGTAATGTATCGGAATACTTTTGATCGTCCCTGTAATTGATCTATGCATCCGATTTTCATAAAATTTGAAATAACTGGACAAAATTATGTAATAATTATGTATTTTAAATTTCAAACGTATAAAATACATTTGAAACTTTTTCCCTGTGGACCATAATGTAATTGAATACTTTTCATTACCCCAGTAATTGATCTATGCACCCGATTATCAAAAAATTTGAAATAACTCGACAAAATTATGTAATAATTATATATTTTAAATTTCAAACGATTAAAATGCATTTGAAACTTTTTCCTCATTGACCGTAATGTAATGGAATATTTTTGATTGCCCCTGTAATTGATCTATGCATCCGATTTTCATAAAATTTGAAATGACTCAACAAAATTATGTAATAATTATGTATTTTAAATTTCAAACGATTAGGTTATGTAGTTTTCGCGTTGTTATGTGCGGACAGACGGATGGACTTAACGACCACTATAGGTGCTGCGTATTTACATAATTACGAACGCACCCAAAAAAGTGATTACTTGGCGATATTATGAAGCAATCTCATCAGTCAAAATAGAGATATCATAATAAAGCAGTGGAATGGCTATGCAGTAAAAGTTGCAGATTTTTTACAATATAGCACTTTTAAAGGGTCAAAAATATGCGATTAGTGAATTACGATCAGAAAAATATCCGCGAATACCTAATTTATGGGAAATAGTTGAACATTAATATTATATTTTAAAATTCTTTTCCAATATGACAACTTTTACACTTTTTTCTCTAGATTATTTCTAAGTATGAAAATTCACCGGGGTTCAATGCAATGTTTAAATGCCAGTTACAGAGTCAATTCCATGTTGTTGGTTACGCAAACGTATTTGTAATAGTTAAAAACGCTTTTAAAATCTGTAGCTTTCGGATTTTCCCATTAGTTCGAATGTGCTAAATAGTCATTTTCTAAGTCTATACAACTCAAACTGCCCTTAAAAAGATTTGATACTTTCTTACTAACTTAGAAACACAACATTCTTTTCCTAAATGGCTATACTTCTCTCAAAAGTTGAAATACACCATTCCAGATGTAAATTTTTCCAATTTTCAATATTGGGTGAAAAAAGTCCGGGCCAGGATTCGAACCAGGGATGTATTGGCTGAAGCCGCCAATGCTCTACCAACTGAGCTATCCCGGACTATTTCACCCAAATAACCACAATGATCACTTTATGCTGTCTGATACTCTGGATCAGTTCAACAGAATAAATGGAAGGTCAGTATATGGAACTGCAGAGAATCGCTGCATACGAAATTACATTAGATTAATTTTAGAAACACGATTATTCAATCGGTAAACTAATCATAGATGTAAAATTTTCCATTTTTCAACTGTGTGAAATAGTCCTCCAGTGTTCATGTCCGGGATAGCTCAGTTGGTAGAGCATTGGCGGCTTCAGCCAATACATCCCTGGTTCGAATCCTGGCCCGGACTTTTTTCACCCAATATTGAAACTAGTCGTTGGGGGCCACCGTAATACTTACACATCATGGATATGCATATGAAAATAAAACATGTGAAAACTATTTATACAATGCATTGCAATTCATAGTCAAAATTTAAATATTGTTAATATGCATAGTAATGCTCTATTAAAGAACTGCTGATGTACCAATTTCGTCAAATTATATAAAACGCCAAACTACTCAAGTAGTACCGAACTGCGTAAAAGAAACATCCTTATAACTCCAAAAATAATAACTCTAATAACTAACAATTAACTGCGTCGGATTAAGCGTCTCATTTCCAATTAAAATATACTTCTGAATTGAAATTTGAATGAAATACAGGGTCATGAAAAATCGAAGAATGTGGAAAACAGGATTACAAATATCTCGGCAACTAATAATCCGATCGACTTCGTTCTATATGCAGAATGTGTGTTTTTTTATTGCCTTTTACGTCCAATCCTTAGAACAAAAAAATTCGAAAATTTTTATGTACCTTTCATCAGAACGAATTTTTCTAGAGTCCGAAAAAAATAGTTCCGGATAATCGAGGTTGCTGATATTAAATAGGGTTCGTCCCATTCTTACATACTAACTACATACAAAATTTCAAGTCTCTATCTCAATTCGTTCGGGAGATAGAGCGTTTACAGACAGACAGACGGATGGCAAATTTTTTTTTCTAAAAATATGTTTTTCGGAATCTCCACTATCTAAAACGTGTAAATCCGTCAAAAATTTTTTTTCGATTTTCAAAACGATTGCAAGACTTACCCTATACTACGTATGATGGGTAAGTAAAATGGAAAAATTTACTTCTACAGTTAATTTACCGATTGAATAATCGTGTTTCTAAAATCAATCTAATACACCATTCTACTTTAAAACCCGTTTCCGCATACATTTAATCCAATTGTAAAGGTCAAGATCTGAATTTCCAAATGAAATTAAAATACACATAAGTCATGTCAATTAAGGTTAATCTTTTTCAACCTTGCCTGAAATGATCGATGACATTATTTCCATCATGAATAATCATTTTCATTTTGGAAGTGCACTTTTGTGCAGATTTAACAAAGTGGAAAAAATGTTCTTAAACGTCAAGCATCTTGTAGTAAAGTGCCATGCATAACTAACCTTATTTCATATGCAGTTGACGTGTTATTCTTATTTCGTGTACATTTCGATATTGAAAATAGACATAGATGGCTAAGCTCATTTCACATGCAGCGCATCTATGGATTATCAGGTGCGTTCGTAATTATGTAAATACGTAGCACCTATAATTATCGTTCAGTCCGCCGTCTGTGCGCGTATAAGAGAGCAAAACCTACTCAACCGAGTAGGTTGAAATTTAAAATATGTAATTGTTGCATAAATTTGTCAAATAATTTCTAATTTTATGAAAATCGGATGTATGGTTTAATTACAGGAACAAACAAAAATATACGTTACATAATACCCAGTTGGAAAAATTAAGTTTCAAGTGCATTTTTAATGATGTTATAGCCTTCCGAAATAATAAAATTGATATCAATACATAAAGTATAGACTAAAATATACATCAATCTGTGGGGCTAAGAGTATTTGTTATTCAATTACAGGACTTCGCAAAAGTGTTTTATTACATAATGATATAATTGAAAGCATGTTTGGTGCACGTTTTAATTATATCAAATTATTTCACATTTTATGAAATTGATACACGTTGCTGAGCTTTACTACAAGTTACTGCCTGTATAATAGAAAGGAGACGATATTTACAGGGAGACACAAAAGAATTCGGTCACTCTACTGCCTCCAAACTATTGTATGCTATTACACCAAGATCTAAATATTTTAAAAACTTCAATATAGTACGAACACACTTCATTTGCTACGTTTGATATGGAATTTCTGACTTGTTCTTATTTCGTGTACATTTCTATATCAATTTCGATTAGCGATATTTTACATAAAATTTCAAATACGTAAAACAAAAGAATATTATGTCATCAAGTATGATACTTGTGATTACGAAAGGGCTGGATAATCAAAAGGGCAAACTTCCACCAGTAAAAAAGATTAAAAAATTTTATGTTATTGCTAGCAGTAATTTTTCATGCATATGCCCTATATATATATATACAGGGTGTCCCAAAAGGTCATGTCCAAACGGAACACATGGTTGTGTCAGGTCATGAGGAAACAGAATTACATAGGAAAGGGGGGTCGGAAACGCGATCTAAACAGTGAAATTGCATCGTAACCGTCACGCAAAGAAAAGATAACAAACGGTGTAAAATATCTTTATTTTACAACAAAACAGTACCAAATAAAAAAGAAAAATGCTACAACTCATAGTAAGTGCTCATCCAAGTGCTCATCAACTGGTTCATCCTTTCTCTGCAACGTCCGCGCTTCGAATGATCCGACTGCCCGCGCTTTCGTCTGACATCGCTTATCGCCCTCTAGCGGATTATAATCGCGTTTCCGACCCCCCTTTCCTATGTAATTCTGTTTCCTAATGACCTGACACAACCATGTGTGCCGTTTGGACATGACCTTTTGGGACACCCTGTATATATATATATATATATATATATATATATATATATTAATTTACTGATGGAAGATATCTTCCCTGGTTATCTGGCTCACATGTAATCGTAAGTTTCATATATCATGTTCTGAAATATCAATCTATACTTAACCTAACAGTATCTAATAAAATACGAACAAAGATATACAATAATCTCTTCCGAATTATTGACGATTCCGAAAAGCTTTCTTTAGAAATATCAAAAATGAATACATTTTCAATATTTAAAGAAGTATTTATAAAAGCATAATTTCTTTTTGCTGTCACTGATTTTCGGAAACGTTTCTGATCGGTTTTCACAGCACATTAATCAGTTTTCTCAACTCGGAATATTTGTTTTTGAATCGTTATGAATTCTCAAAGAAGCTCAACTGTTTAACTGAATTTATAGATGCAACAGTGACAATATAATATTAATTTTAATGTAAATTTTATACTTAAGGGGGCTCAGGGGTTAATCGATACGGAAAAACATGTAAACAGAGCGCTCGCTTTGAACCCATATAAAAACAGAAGTATTCAATGTAATTAATTTAAACTCTCTGATATTTTAAAGGTATGTTTGTAGTCTTATAAAATTACAAAATGAAGTATTTCAATGTAATATAATAAAAAATATAGCGAAATGTATGTAACATGATTTTCGAAAAAAAAAATTATATGCTATATCACCAACACCAAAATATATTAACGTTGAATTGACTTAAGAACCTAATTTTTGCTTTAAAATGATCAGGAAACTTTACTCTAGAGAATGAATTAAAGATATAAAAATCCCTCAAAAAAAAAAAAAAAAAAAAAAAAAAAAAAATTAAAAAATCTCTTAAATTTGAAAATTTAATAAAGAACACTGCCCAGTTAAACTGATGGCATTGAGCTCACAGGCTACAAATACTAATTGTACATTAAAGCCTTATATCTTCAAGGGTTAATTCGGTTCGAATAAAAATTAAGAAGGGAAACAGCTCTCCCCTTTCCTCTTTTTTTTTATACTTAATCATTGAACCTCCTATACTATCAAAGACATGCTTTATCATATAAAAAATCTATATCCAAAATTCAGAGCAAATGAGATAATTCTTGATAAAAACCCATTTAGCATTTATGTAATTTAAAAGGCGTTATCCCCCTCTTTTATACTTAACCATTAAACTTCAAAAACAATTCAGAGATTTGAACGAAATCTGAAAATTCTGCTTGAAAACCCATTTATATAAATTAAGGGGGGGGGGGCATTAGAACCCCTGTTCCCCCTATTTATACTTATTCAATGAACACCTAATAACAGTCACGGAATCGCCTCACCAGAATGATCCTAATCTAAATTTTGAAAGAAAACTTAATTCTGCATGAAAATTCCATTTATATCAACTAAGGGAAGGAGCATGAGCCACCCGTTCCCTCTCTTATACATATCGAATAAACTCCAAAAACTAATCAGAAAAGAGCCTTGTCAGGGTATACCTACATACAAAATTTCAAGTGGATCGGATATTTTTATCATGAGTTATCGCGTTACGCACGAACGTACGAACGAACGTACATACAGAACGGACGGGCACATAAGCTCTCAGGCTATGATAGCCTGTGAGCTAAAACCCCCCCTAAAAAATACAACTTTTTACCATTAAATATACTCAAAATATTAAACTATCTAAAATATATTAATTCATAATCCAGATTATGATGTTATATGCATGCAAAAAAAAAATAAAAATAAATAAATAAAAATAAATAAAAAAATAAAAAAAATTAAGTTATTTCATTAAATAGTTTTTTTTTAAAATCTTGATGTTAGTCATCAAAAATCAAGTTTTGAGAAACTTAAAGTTGAAATTATATGGATGCGGCTATGAAAGTGTTGATACATAAATGCTTATAACTCCGTTAAAAATGCAAATATTTTTATGCGGTTTTTTGCATTGAGTTAAGAATTAAATGAATAATCAAATTAGACAAAAAAATCGATTTTTTGAAAAGTTTTCCACCCCTGAGCCTCCTTAACCCATGACCGCCGAGCAAATGGACAAAGTTGCAATGTTGTTTTCCCTGTAATTTATTAAATATATTTAAAAAATATTTTCTTTCAACCTGTTACAAAATATTTTATTACATATAGGTTTATAATCTTTGAGAGTACTAATCCGAAATAAATTTTTCAAAACTGGGTTTTATTTGTAGAATTATATTAATTTAAATATTGCTGATGTTGCAGTGGAACCTGCAGCGTAGTGAACGGAAAAATCAGCTCGCAGCAGTCGGGAGGTTTTTATCATGTTTGTTTGTACCCGTAAGACATGGTGACGTCACGTGACGTCGATGTGAAGTCACAGTGACTTAAATGTGAAGTCGTTATGGCCGTTTTAGAGCTTTTTTGTGACCTCACATTGTGACCACTTTGTGACGTCACAATGTGACCAATTTGTGAAAAGTGTGTCATTTGTGACTACTTTGACATTAACATTGTGACGAACTGTGAAATTTTTTTAGAAAGTCACATCTTAGTCACATTGTGACGCCACTGTGTGGTGGCATTTTCGTCACAGATGTGATGTGACCAAAGTGACTGACAGTGACGTCATTGTGACGTCACTGTGAACATGCATGCTATGAGGGTAAGGCAAATTTGTTGATCATGAAAGTGTTTATTTCAGAATCGATAACATCCGATAAAATTTTATTTCTGACTGAAAAAGCTAGTTAATCCTTTATCTATGTAATTATCTATCAAGAAATAACTTCACCTCAGTAATTATCTTCTTTAATATATGAAGATATACTTGAATGTTTTAAATGATAATAAAAATGCGAAATTAACCACCTCAGTCCTGATGTCGTCTGGGGGTGGCACTAAAAAATACGCTTTAAAGTTAATTTAAGGGTACAGTGGACTTTCAAAATCGCAAAAAATCATCAAATTGTCGAATTTTCATTTTTAGCATAATAATATTATATGAGCGCCCTGCTATTGAACACAAAAAGAATTTTTCAATTTCGACTATTTTTACTAGCGTTACAATCATTTTTGCCCAATTATCTGATTCTGCAACACCTCTTTGTTTACTTTTTTGCCGATTAGCATCCGTAAAACTTGCCCTAGTTTTTAGTTTTACCTTACAAAATGTTATTATTTTGCACTGAATGCTTATTAACTTTGTGATTTCGCAAAATAATTCTTTAACTGTAACTTTTAACTGTTTCTTTTAGCATTTTTTACAATGTATTTAGAGGATTTGCTTTTTGTCCCCAATCTTTTTAGCGTAAAATAAAAAAATATATATACTAATATATTTAATATATTAAAAATATTTAATATATTTAACAAAAAAAAAATTAATAAGAGGTATTTATACCATAAATATTTCTAGAAAAAAAAAATCATTAGAAAACACTAAAAGATTTTTTTTTAATTCAGCACGTCCTTTGCATGAATTACTACCCACATATTTTATGTGACCATAAAAACGTAAAACACTTACATATAAGCTAGAAATTATGTTATACCCCTTATATATAGCTGAAACTGTCTCAGTAGGAAAATGTTAAGCAATTATAACCATTGTAGTTACTAAAACGTGTTTTGCTTAGAATGAATATTTTCGTCGTTTTCATGATTTCAAAATGTTCCACGCGAAATTCCTTATGCCCAATTTTTCTGATTTTTCGTTTAAAATGTTCTCTATGTATGTGTTAACTAATGTTACTAAAAAAAAATTTTTTTAGACGCATTTAAATTTTTTAAATTTTAGTTATATGGAATTTTTTTATGATTTTTTAACGAAAAATACAAAAGAATTAAATTAAAATAATTTTTTTAATGTTTTACAGGTAACATGCTAAAAATGCTTAGTAACATTTGTTTACACATAAATAAAGAGCACTTTACACAAAAAATCAGAAAAATGGGGCATAAAGAATTTCGCATGGAGCATTTTAAAATATTATCATTTTTCGTTAATTTAAAAAAAAAATCTGTATCTCAAAAACTATATATTTTTTTTAAATTGTGAAATTAGAGATATATATACAATGAATATTTCCAGAAGTTTTTTTAAAAAATTCACTGAAAATAAAAACAAGTTGGAAATTGCACGTGCACGTAGCAAATGAGGTGCGTTCGTACGATAACGAAGTTTTAAAAATATTCAGATCTTGCTGATATAGTAGAGCGTACTTCGGATACAGTATAGTAGTCGAAATCTTTGTGTTTCTGTAAATATGCAGAGAGTAATTTTAATTATACCTCAGCAACGTATATCTTATTCATAAAATGTGAAATAGTTGAATATAATTAAAACACGCCCCAAACAATGTTTCCCCGTATAGCATTATGTAGTGGAATACTTTTGTGTGGCCCTGTAATTTAATAATAAAATTCTTTGCATCACAGATTGTACAGAATGCATATTTTAGTATATATTTCATAGATTCATGCCAATTCTATTATGTTCGAATGAGTATAACATCATAAAAAAGCATTAGAATATTTTTTCCCATTGACCGTAATGTAATGGAATACCTTTGATTGTCCCTGTAAATGATCTATGCATCCGACTTTCATAACATTTGAAATGACTCGATAAAATTACGTAATAATTATATGTTTTAAATTTCAAACGATTAAAATGCATTTGAAATTTTTTCCCCATTGACCCTAATGTAACGGAATTCTTTTGATTGTCCCTGTAATTGATCTATCCATCCGATTTTCATAAAATTTGAAATGACTCGACAAAATTATGTTATAATTATGTATTTTAAATTTCAAACGATTCGGTTGGGTAGTTTTTGCGTTGTTATATGCGGACAGACAGACAGACAGACGGACAGACAGACGGACGGACTGAGCGACAACAATAGGTGCTACGTATTTACATAATTACGAACGCACCTAAAATTAGTTTTGATAGTCCCCTGTACCCTTAAATGCTTCTAGAATTGCTAAAATTACCCCTAGACTTTTAAAATAAATCTATGTATATGTATCGATATATAGACTGATGCATTTTTGGCGATGTTTCATAATAATTTTAAATTAGTTTTGGCAGTACCACGCAAAATTCGCCTCTGAACTGAGGAGGTTAAGACATGGTAGACAACTGATTGATAAATATATCAGGAGTTATAGCTTTTTTTTTTTTTTTGTAAAATATTTACAAAAATTAATCAGATCAATTAACCAAAGTTACTTTTATGGAAATGTCACAAATCTTATAAAATCAACTAGCGAGCTACGCCCGCTAGCTGGGCCACTTTTTCCAAACGAACCTCGATATTAAGCAATATATGATAAACAAAAAAATTAATTTAATAAGCAAGTCTTGGTGTTCGAATCCTCAAGCACAAAAAAAGTAAATTAAAGAGCTATGGTTGTTATGCGCCCATTATCCCGTTAAAAATATGTGATTTCGCGCAGTGGGCTCTACGCTCCATGGTCGCCATCATCCCATTAAAAATATTTGGTTTTGTACGGTTGGCTCTGCGCGCCCATAAGACATTTTCTCGTATTTTTTGGTTCATCAGAAGCAGACTTTTACGCAGATTCTGAATATGTAATCAGTTTTTTTCTACTTTAAAAACTGTCTGCATGATGGTTTAAGAAAAAACGCACAAAAAAGGGAGAAAAAGAGGTTTTCGACTGCTTCTTCTTTTAGCCAAAGGGGAAAAGTTCAGGTTCTTCACCGCAAGGTGGCGCAGTGTTCTGCCTCAGAGCTCCGTTTGAGCGCCGTTTGGGATTTGAGACATTTTTCGTTCCGATTCCCAAGGGGTTTTTAATTCATAACTTTTTCATTTTGGTCCCACGGTCTCGAAAATGCCCGAAATGACTTACCCGGAATTTTTCCAATCGAAAGACACCTCTCGCGACTTCCAACTCGCCCGCGTTGCGAAGTTTAATCGGCTTCAAGCAGACAGAGGCGCACGGATTTTATTAGTATAGATGTGTTTAAATGTATTATGACTGTAAATTGAAAAGATTTTGCAGTTGAATATGTTCCAGGTAACTTTTTTCTAAAAAAGAAATCTTAACCTATAAAAATGATGAATTGATTTGACATTACTTTGAGGCCTATAGCAGCTATGGCTTTCGCCTCGAAGGATCTATAACACACAGAAACAAAGACAATGGGCTTTATTGGCGTGACGTCATATACCACCAACATGTGACCTCCCTGATGTGTTTACATTTGTTTGTTTTGCACGTGTTTCATTTTACGTATATCGTCTGATTCTTTCTATTTACACAAATGCTATTTACTTCCAGTTTAAACATATAAAAAGGTCTTTATTGCTGTACAAGTGAAATGTCATCTATTTTGGAAGAAACATTACCGTCAAGAGACATTAACCAAAGTGACATTGTTTCATATATATTGTTGATAAATGAATCGAACGAACACCATGGAGAGTGAAGAATCTTGTAATCGTCTGTCGTTGTTCGAATTATAAAATTTGTGTTCTACTCATCAAAATAATCCATTTCTTTGAACACATACAGTTTATTATTCACAAGCACATAAAATATACACTACACTGCACAAACATATAATAAATAATAACTTTCTCGGCTTTTGCCGGATCATAACAACATCTTCAGTCTAAGCTGGAATCCAAACATTCTAATCTATTTTTCCCCTTCGGACGGGATGACGTCACGACGAAATCCCCATAGGGATTATTTCTTTTCCCAAGGAATGAAGTTGTAACAGAGAGGAAGCTTCTCTTCTAAAATTCCGTATTGAAAACAGTAGAAATTTGATAATCTTGCAGTTTTATTTCACCCTCTTTTATTCATTGCGTCTACATACAGATGAAAAAAATGAATGAAATAAAAAAATTTGTAATCGGTTTTTAAGGATATTTCGAAAAATAACCGGGTTATAAAGTTAGTTTTTAGAATTTTGAAAAGCTCGTTCAGTTTCACGTTCTGTTGTGGAACTTGCATGTTTTTGCGTTTATTAGAACGAAAGATACCGCCTTTTAAAAATTAGCTTAGCACGTAAATTCCATTAAATTGACATCTGCTTTTGATCCAATTAAGCTGAAAACCATTAAGAAAGAATTTTTTTTAAATTGATTTCGTCGCTAATTACTTGCCGCATTTTTAAAAAACACACCGAGAAATGGTGCACCGAAAAATTCGCTTTTTTATATACACTGATAAAAATCTGCTGCATTTTGCTGCAACGCACTCCCCTTCTTGTATAGAAAACGGTTACTTGGCCGTGAAATGGACCTTTCTCATTGGTTGGAATAGAGATATTATATACAAGCGGTGGAGTGCGTTGCAGCAAAATGCAGCAGACTTTTATCAGTGTACAGAGCGATCCAAAAGTCAGGACGAACTTTAAAAATGAATAATTCGCAAATGAATCACGATACAAAGATACGATTTGCACCAAACGAATGGCGAAGAAATGGGTTTTGTGTGGCAACGAAAAAATATAATTCTGTTGTCGACCAACGGTATTACTAGCAGTACTGTAAGATGCTATCCACCAAATAGCGTTTTCCATAACGCAAGAAATGCTACTAAATGTTGTGAATGGTGTGTGAATGGTGAAGCGCAATTGCTTGGTCGCGAACAAAGTTTTTTTTTTTTTTCATTGATACATGAAAACGCTTCTTCTCCATCCGTTCGTGGCAAACCGTGTCTTTGTATTTTGATTCGTTTTCGAATTATTCATTTTTTTAAAGTTCGTCCTGACTTTTGTATAACCCGGTATATATTTCGCGTCTTTCTGCATCATATAGAAAAAAAAAAGTTTTTTCCTGCTTCATTAGTTTTGCTCACACACTGTAAAAAAAAAATCTGTAAAGTTAGTAAACCTTTTCTAGGAAACTGGGATTCCAAGAACTTTTCATGTAAAGGTTACAGAAAAATTTCATGTAAACGATTCTGAAACTTGAATTTTTGCTGTTACCGTTACAGGAAATGTTTTTGGAATCCCAGTTTCCTAGATAAAGTTTAGTAACTTTACAGAATTTTTTTACAGTGCAGACAGACAGACGTATACAACTATTAATAGAAGAGACGTTGTTTCAACTGTAATAAAATTGTAATAAGCTACTGAATTTCACTACAAAATTATTAGCACATGGAAAAGGGAATTCATACACTTTATCGTAATCCAGGGACACACAAAAAAATCGGCTACAGTACTTCCTTTGAGCAATAATTACTGGATGTGTGTTTCCGATTTCGGTATGCGCTTTTAACCGCAATTAATGTTTTACTTGTTTGTCTTGCAAATTTTATATTTCGTATACAAGGCTGCACAAAAGAATTCTGGGTTCGTTCTTCTTTTTAGGCAGATCTGCAAAGAGGGACTTTTCAGATGTGGTATGCATTTCTTAGTTGAATAAAATTTTTGCATTCATCCATTTTATAGACAGAAATTTATATATCATAGAAAAGGCTGCTAAAAGTTGATGAGAATTGCTGAAATTAAGTTTACAAAAGTATTATTATTTTTCAAATAGTTCAATTAGGCATCATATTTAAACTTTTTAAACGGTAAAGTTTTGCTGCATTTGTCTAATTGTTTTAGAAAATGTCTACTTATCTATGTTTTATGTATGATTTTTTTCTTCGTTTACTTAAAGTTCGTGCTTTTATAAAACCGTAAGTGTTAATTGAAGTCTGCAGATATTTGATTTTTACTACAATTTCTACTATTACATTATTTTTCCAATACTTTCTTTCACGCATAATTTTAAATCCTATTTTATTTTGATTAAAATTAATCTTTATTTTTATTTCACATGATTATTCTACATGTTATTTTACTTGCATTTTACATGTATTGTGTACATGTATGTCACATGTAAACACTGTAAAAATAATAATAATAATAATTCTAAAGTTACTAAAAGTTTTCTAGGAAACTGGAATTCCCAAAACTTCTTATGTAATGGCAACAGAAAAAATTGATGTAACAGACACAAATTTGCTCTGAAAAAAAAAAAAAAAAAAAAAAAAAAAAATTGTAATGTTGTTAAAAATTTATTAGAAAACTGGAATTCCGAGAATTTTTTATGTAATTTCAACCAACATTACAAACAAAGTTTTAATAAGATAATTATAATTTTAGTAGGTTCTTTTGTAGAATTATAGATTTCTGTAATTTTACAAAAATTAGTTTCGTAGATTTACATTTTTTCTTCTTCACATAAAATATAAGTAATCCTACAGATTTCGGAAATTTTACATCTATAAAATTGCAGTTTTTTTATAGTGTATAATAAACATGTAAAGTTAACTCTGTCTATAACAGTATCCATCGGGACTGAGAAAAATTTTGCGTAGTAGACAATATTCTGCCTCAGACAAGTTTTACTGTAACATCAATCGATTCTATACGATTTGAAAAAAATTCCGATTTAGGCCAATTTTCAATTTTGTCTTACACTTTAGTTCGCCTACTCTCTTAAAAAGTCAGCCACAAAATAGCTCAAGTTGAGCTGAAATCCACTCATCTGAGTGTTGAAAGGCAGCTTCTCAAAAAAGAGTTGAAATAACTCGAGTTTTAACCAATTTAAATGAAGTTGAGCTATTTAAATAACCAATTTAGATCAAGAAGATTTAATCGTTTGAAAAACAACTCTTTTATGATCGAAAAAAATTACAGCTCTTTCATGAGAAGTCAAATCAGCTCTTTCGTTTTAAGAGTGTACACTGTAAGGAAAAAAGAAATCGGCAAATTCACAGATGTAAACTGGCCAAGATCTGTACGATTACTAACATTTTATCTGTACAATGTATTAGGAAAGATGCAAATCTACAAAATTAACTTTTGTAAAGTTAAAGAAAACTGTAAGTTTATAAACGAGTCTACTAAAATTACAGTTATCTTACTAAAATTTTATCAGCAACTCGGATTGCAGTTACGTGAAAAATTCTTGGAATCCCAGTTTCCTAAATAATTCTTAGCAACCTTACAGATTTTTTTAATTTTCAGTGGAAATCTGTATCTGTTGCATGGATTTTTGCTGTAGCCTTTACATAGAAAGTTCTAGAGATCCCAGTTTCCTTGAAAACTTTTAGTAACTTTTCAGATTTTTTTTTTCAGTGTAACAGAGAGTTCAGTGTACATTGTATTGATTTGAGTGAAAGAAACACATTTTACATCAATCAAACTAAGTCTGATTATTTGATTATAGTTATACAGTCGACTCTCGTTAATTCGAAATCGGATAATTCGAATCTTCGCTTAATTCAAACTAAATATGATGTCCCGAAATTTTCAATGGCAGAATAACGTTAAAAATTTTCATTTATTCGAATTCACTTTCTCTTGACTTCGTTTAATTCGAACTAACGAGAATTCCGATTTTTCACTTTTCTTTCCTTTCTCTCGGATTTCAGATCATTTGAATAACTTTCTTTCTTTGATTTTTGTGAAAATTGTTCCGAACGAGTATACATGTAATGCAACGCAATTGATATCCACTTTCTGTCTGTCCATCAGTGACGCTTTAAATTTTTCTTCCATCGTGCTTGTTTCTAATCTTTTAATTAGTTTATGTATTTATGCATTCTAATTTAATAATAAGTCATATTCTAATGATAACAGACGAAATAAATGAAAAAAAAACCACTATAACATTAATTTCTTTGCAATGGTATTATATTGAGTATGTTTTCAGCTCATATTTTCCGTAATTTGAACTTCGGATAATTCGAATATTTCTTGTGGTCCCGACGAGTTCGAATTAACGAGAGCCGACTGTAACTTGTTTATAACAATTGTGAAATATTAATAAATGAATTAACTGAAATATTTCTATTGCCCTCTATTCTTGTTTAAATTATCTCAAATCCATTTTTAATCGTAATTCCTACATCTGCCCTTATTATAGTACAAATTTATTATCACAGGTATAATCTATCTCTTATTTACGTTTCACTTTTGTTTTATGAATTTCGATTGTTGCCAATACTGTAAAAAAAAAACAGTTGTAAAGTTGTCGAAATCTTTACGCTTACTATCATTTTATCTGTACACTGTACTAGGAAAAATGTAAATTAATTAAAGCCATTTTTTGTAAAGCTTCAGAAATTTGTAACTTTACAAATGAATTTACTAAAATTACACTTATCTTACTAAATTTTTATCTGTAGCCGGGGTTGCAGTTACATAAAAAATTCTAGGACTTAGTAACTTTACAGAATTTTTTATTTTCAGTGCAAATTTGCTTGTGTTACATGAATGTTTTCAGTTGCCGTAACATAAAAAATTCTTGGAATCCCAGTTTCCAAGAGAACTTTTAGTAACTTTGGAGATGTTTTTACAGTCTAGTCGGTGATTATATTGGATAAATGCAAAAGTTCGCACCCTATTCCATAAATACACTGTAAAAAACAATCTGTAATACTACAAATGAAAAGTTACAAAAATTTGTATACTCACTAAAATTTTATCTATACACTGCACAAAGCAACCTGCAATTCTGCAAATGTAAAGTTACAAAAATCTTTGTGCTTACTAGAATGTTATGTATACACTGTACAAAAAAGATGTGAATCTACAAACCCTAGTTTTTGCTAAGATACAGAAATCTGTAGCTTTGCAATAGAATTTACAAAAATTAGAATAATCTTACTACAACTTTATCTGTAATCTGGATCTCAGTTACATATACAATTTCTAGGCATCTCATTTTCCTGTAAAACTCTTAATAACCTTACAGATTTTTTAATTTACAATGAAAATGTGTATCTGTTACAGGAATTTTTATTGTTTTTGTTACATAAAATGTTCAAGGAATTCCACTCTTCTTCAAAAATATTTTAGTAACTTTACAGAATTCTTTTGGCAGTGTGGCAGAAATTTGCAATTTTAACTGAGCCGATATTATTTTTTCGCATGTGATATGTGAGTGAACATGTTCCCTTCCGTCACATGTGGGTAGAATTTTAAAGTTAAAGGTCCCCAGTAGCCAAACAATATTGGCTACATCTTGGAGCAATATTTGCACATTGGCGCAATATTGGCATGAAATATTTCTCCAACGTTGGGGTGTTTACATTTTGACCTTATTTAGCTAATATTTGCAAACAATATTACGCCAATATTGGGGTTTCATTGGAAATATTGCCAATAAAAAGCCAATATTGGTTAAATATTGGAATTTCACTGAAAATATTTCCTATGTAACGCCAACAATTGTACAATATTGCCGTTTTATTGGCAATATTTCCAATAAAACCGAAATATCGGCATAATATTGGCTGCAAATATTGGTTAAAAAAGGGCGAAATGTAAACATCCCAATATTGGAGCAATATTGACATTTTATCGGCAATATTTCCAATTAGTGAAATATTGGCACCATGTTGGACGAATATTGGTTTGCTACTAGGGTTTAATACAGTAGTTCTTACATCAGTATCACAGCTAACAAAAAATATTGGACGTGGTACTCTACGAATCGTAGCAGCTGTTTTAGACTTTTATGATCACATGTCTGTTTAGCAAATGGTGAAAACCAGCTCACCTTGATACCATGGCAGTCAAATCGAGTGTTAGAATGTTTCCCATGTGTGAGTATTTTATCGGCTGTTATTAATTAGAAGTGTTCAAAATTTCATGCATTTTTTAGACACTGAAAGGCAAATACAGAAAAAAAAAATTCAATTAATGTATATCATAAACATTATTTTTATTATTGCTGCATTTCTAAATAACATATATTCTAGTACAATAAACTTTATTTTATTTACATAAAAGGATTTTAAAAGTCATTTTAATCCTCTGATAGTCTTGCAAATGGGTAAAATATTGATGTTGTTTTCTCTGCATTTTGCTTTAAATGCTCAGAAAATATTCCTTCAGCATAAAAAAAAAAAAGTTATATTACAAGTATGAATGCAATTTTTGAAAGTATTAATCATTCTAAAATGCATTAAAAATACATTAAATCCATAAAATTATATTATCTTAATACCCTGACTGCCTCATTGTAATGTTGTTTTCTCTGTAATTTATTAAAAATATTAAAAAAAAGATGTTTTTTTCCAACCTGATACAAAATGTGTTATTGTATATAGGTGTATAATCTTTGAGAGTATTAATCCTAACTTAATTTCTTAAAAATGGATTTTATTTGTAGAATTATATTAATTTAAATATTGCTTATGTTGCAGTGAAACCTGCAGCTTTGTGTGCGAAAAAATCCGGTCGCGGCAGTCAGGAGGTTAAATATTGCTTATTGCAGTGAAACCTGGAGATTAGTGAAGGGCATATTACGTTCCAAACACTTATAGGGTTAAACATCTAACCCAGAAATTAATTTGCAATCTTGCACTATGATGTTCTTATTATTAGGGAAATACGTTTTGGTGATGATTACAGCCTTTTATTATAAAAAGTTATTTTTTTGCTTCAAACTGTTTATTGTGTTTTGATAAACAATGCTAAAATGAGTGTATTGTTACATTTTCCCATCCTTATCAACATTCACTTATTCACGAAGATGAAAGCCAATGAACTGATTTACTTTCAGCAAGTGACCTTTCTCCATCAGATGTTTAACTTTCACCAAACTCTTTGCTTTCAGCAAATGATCTTCCTCCACCAAATGATTTACTTTCCTCAAAGGTTTTGCTTTCTGAAAATGAGCTCCCTCCACCAACTGATTTACTTTCAGAAAACGCTTTACTGACAGCAAATGAGCTCTCTCCCCCAGATTCTTTACTTTGAGAAAGTGATAGACTTTCAGCGGCACTTTGCTGATCATGCTCATGTCCATAATAATAGTCAGCACACTGGATCGTTTCTTTGATCATATCTGCAGCCTTTTCACCGATCATCATTGCTGCGGTAGCGGTGTTACCCGTAACAACTTTTGGCATCACCGAAACATCAGCAACCCTCAGATTTTTGACATTTTTCACTCTGAAAATACATAAAATAAATTAAAAAAGAGAAAGCATTTATAAAACCGTATGAAAAAAAAAAAAATGAAGCAAGAAAAATAATGCGTCAAACCATAGATTACGAAACACTTTCCAATACTTCCTGAAATACAAAACTTCGCTATTAAGGGAAATAAAGTGTTATTGTAAAGCCAAATATGTTTTCCAATACTTTTGAGAAGCCCTGTATTCGATCTATCTGTTGATGTAGTTATTATAAATGGCAAAATTAGTTTAGATAGAAAACGCCTATCTGGTTGAAATTTCTCGTCTCGCAATTTATCATACAGCACGATAGTACTATATAGGAAAGCTCAGAAGTATCTCTAATGTTAAATTCCGAGGTTTGACCCTTAATAATTTCGGACCCAATCATCGGATCGTAACGAATCTGAAAAGGCTACACAAAAATTTATTCAAAATTTAGTTGGCACAGCATGGTAGCTTAAGGCGCAACACTAGGCACAGAAAAAGATCCGGATGCTAATGTGAGATGCTGTGAGAGCGTTCTTCTCAAATATCTTGCTTAAATTTTAATATTTTTACGTGATTTTTTTAGCATAGGATAGCTGAGGATGATCTACAACCGGCCTAGATTTTAGCTCACAGGCTATCATAGCCTGAGAGCTTATGTGCCCGTTCTGTATGTACGTTCGTACGTGCGTTCGTGCGTAACGCGATAACTCATGATAAAAATATCCGATCCACTTGAAATTTTGTGTGTAGGTATATCCTGACAAGGCGCTTCCCTGATTAGTTTTTGGAGTTCATTCGATATGTATAAGAGGAGGAACGGGGGGCTCATGCCCCTCCCCTTAGTTGATATAAATGGGATTTTCATGCAGAATTAAGTTTTCGTTCAAAATTTAGATTAGGATCATTCTGATGAGGCGATTCCGTGACTGTTATTAGGTGTTCATTGAATAAGTATAAATAGGGGGAACAGGGGTTCTAAGCCCCCCCCCCCTTAATTTATATAAATGGGTTTTTCAAGCAGAATTTTCAGATTTCGTTCAAATCTCTGAATAGTTTTGGAAAATTAACGATTAAGTATAAAAGAGGGTATAACTCCTTTTAAATTATATAAATGCTAAATGGGTTTTTATTAAGAATTATCTCATTTGCTCTCAATTTTGGATATAGATTTTTTATATGATAAAGCATGTCTTTGATAGTATAGGAGGTTCAATGATCAAGTATAAAAAAAAGAGGAAAGGGGAGAGCTGTTTCCCCTTCTTAATTTTTTTTTCGAACGGAATTAACCCTTGAAAATATAAGGCTTTAATGTACAATTAGTATTTGTAGCCTGTGAGCTCAATGCCACCAGTTTAACTGGGCAGTATTCTTTATTACTTTTTCAGTTTTGATTTCAGATTTAAAAAAAATACTTTAACTTTCTTCCGGTTTAAACAGGCTCTGATTTGAAACTATCGTAATACAAAAAAAAATATGTAAGCAAAATCGAAAAAGAAAAAACTAGGCAAGTTGTGGAACGTCCTCAGCTATGTTGTGCATAAAAATCATGTCAAAATATTAAAATTTGAGCGAGATATTCGAAAAGGACGCTCCCATGGACTTTACATTATCATCCAGGTCTTTTTCTGTGTCTAGTGTGGGGTTCTTAAGTCACAGACACCAGGCTGAAATCCTCGCCCGTACAGTTTTACTCTCAGTCAGAAAATTAAAATTCGTGTGAATTATTTATCAAGTAAAATAACTGTGCTAAATTATTGACGTGTAATTACGTATCCAACGAGCTCTTGGAATTTTATTATCTAAAATGTATTTTACTGAGCTGTTTCATATAACATAGATCGGGAAATGGCAGCACAGATAATCACCTTATCGAGTTCACGGATGAAAATCTACGATTAGTTAAATCTCGATTCGCATAAACGCAATCGGTCTGCCAAGCCTTATCTTTCTCGAAATCTCCTAAAAACCCGATTTTAGCGGTTGACTCGTAGGTTTACCACTGGCCTTTCCCGCAAAACCCCAAACATTAGGCTTTCCTACACCCATAAAGTATGAATAACCGGAGGATTGGGAGCAGGAAAACAAAATGGTAAATCAATGAGTCAACTGCTAAAAATTGGGCTTTAAGGTGTCGTCCACCAAGTTATTACTGGGCAGATCGACTGCGTTTAAATTCGCGAATTGTGTTTTAACTCATTCTGGACTTTCAGTTATGAACTCGTCTATGCCGGTGCTGCCGCTTCCCGGTATAACAGGTAAGATGTTATTATCAATGAAGTTGGTTGGATTGATTTCTACCCACCAGAATTTTCCAAGATTAATCTGTTTACAAAGCATTGACAACTTATGGCAACAAAATTGTCAATGCACCCCAGTATGAAGTATGGCAATAAACCGCAAATTAAAATCCTGACCTTTGCCCTTTTACAATTAATTGGAAAATTACAATTCATGTGATTTATTTACCAATTAGCAAAGTTGTGTTAAGGGGGTAGTAAGGTTAATTCGAGGGCAAAAAAGCATATTTTCTATGATTTTTTGTAAGGATACAATTAATATTTATTTATTTGCATAGTTATAGTATAATTATATGTCATTTAAAGAGTATTCTGTGAAATTTTCATTAAGAAATATTAAAAAATGAGCCAATGACAGCGAATCTTCGAAGACGTCCCAAAAAAAAGTTGATTCGCGGTGAACCGCATAACTCATGACTGGATCAACTGAAATTAAAAAACCAAATTGATTTAATTAGTTAATAAGTTTCCTCAGGGAACGCCGTCGAGTTTTTTTTTTATTATTGATTTTTCAATTTTTTACAAGGCTCGGAAATCAAAATACCGATTTTTCATTAAAAAAATCTGATATTTTGTTTTTTTAAAGTAAGTTAAAATAAAAAAAATAAATAAACTCGACAGCGTTACCTCGTAATTTATATAAAGAAAGAGTGTGTAAAATTTTAAAAAGATCTGTTCAGTAGATTTTGAGCTACAGAGTTCACCGGCTTTGAAAAAGCGAAGTCTTAGAAAAACACGTTTAAAGTTTCACAGACTTTTTTTTGGCATTTTGCGCTTAAAAAACTCAAAATCACAACACAAAATTACGGCACACGTGTACACACGTGTACGTTTACCTTCGGAATGGTCCATTATTTTGGCAGTATGCCAGGACAGGTCTTTGAAACCTGGTCAAGCAGTAGCAGCTACTTTGTAGCTGATTGTTGCGGCCACATTCCTCAGTGTGAAATCGGAGGGCGGAGACTTACAAGTGTATATCTCCGTCAGTTTTACTTCAATTGCTTTCAAATTTTCACAGAATAATCTTAAGATGTTGTACATTAATATAAAATAATAAAAAAAAAATGCAAAAAAAAAAAAAAAAAAAAAAAAAAAAAAACCTTACTACTCCCTTAAATGAAAGAAATTTAATTTCGTATCCAACTTTTTTTTGCAGTTCTGAGATTAATTTGTTGTTCTGAAATTTAGTTTCAGATTACAGAGCAGATAATAAGGATGACTGAATGCATTGTGCTCAACAGATTTATCCAAAGCAAAGCATGGCAGTTTCGCCACTTGAGGCTGAGTGACTTGTATACGTATCCCTTAAGATGATCAGAATCTTTTTCATTATGCTTTAAAGTTATTTTTAATTGTACAGTTTATTTTATTTAAGGACCACAATTTTACGATTTAATTGCAAAAAATTTTCCATTTTAAAAAGTTGGTGGTTAAAGATTGAAAAATAAGCAAAAGGCTTTCTTCTTAAAGAGCTTAAATCATAAAAGCCTTGTTCAAATCCATGCTTGTGCACTTTTTATCTCACTTCGGGTGTAATTTATTTATTAAAAAAACTGCGTTAAACTAATGATGTATAATTGGTTATAAGGTAATCCTGGAGGTAATAACGCCACGTTAAAGTTCTACCAATTATTATTGCTTAGTTTTTATTTTGTTTTTTCAAACAAATATAGAATCGGATACAGCAACTTATTGAATATGTTTACAAGAAGGAATGTTTTAGAAGATGTATATTCCTAAAATGTAATGGTGTGCTTTCTGAACCAATGTTATTTGGCGTTATTACCCGCATAGTTGGGTAATAACGCCATGCAAACTAAACTATAAAATAAGATTATTAATGATATGTAATTTGTCCAGTTTTAAAGATATAAATTCTAAAGCCCTATTAGTTAACAAATATTAAAAAATTATCAGCACTTACGGCATACGAATTTTTCTTTATCCTCTTTGGTTTTCAACAATTACAGTAATGCTCTCTCAGGCATATGATAGAAAATAAACCCTCTTAAAATGTAGTTCTAGAAATAAAAAGAATCAACCGAAATAATTACACCAGTATATTGCGTTATTACCGCGGTATACCTACTGCGCAATACATATTAAACTACAAATTCCTCGTGAAATTATCCAAAATTTTGCACAGCATCTTTAAAACACATGAAATATTCTACAAATTTATGTAATAAATAATGAAATTAATAATGAAAGTACATGAAATACTCTACAAATTTATATAAAAAATAAAATATGTCCTAATAAATACATAACCTTCAGATCACAGAACTTAACTCGCAAATTTTAGATCTGGCGTTGACTTTTACGCGCTTCTTACAGCGATAAGATCTACAAAGTGAACAAATTAACTTCAGCGGTTGTTTGTGATTCTGATGACTTATAGCCTCTCTCTGCAGAAACAGTATGCGCCATTTCCTTGATTCATACATAATTATGCGTAATATTAACACATGGCGTTAGTATCCACAATGACGTTACTACCCCAGGATACCTTACAAAGTTTTCTTGGAATATCATTGCCCGCTATTTATTTTATTGTGCTGTTTCACAAAACACACCATATACCATTATTAAAATGGTTAGCCGAATCAATCTTGCCAGCCAAATTGATCTAAGATAGCTCATTTGACAGAGATTAGGTAGCTTCAGCTAAAAGTTTCCTGGTTCTAATCGTGACCGACATTTTTACTTAACCATCATACGTAGTATAAGGGTAAATCTTGCAATCGTTTTGAAAATCGAAAATTTTTTTGACGGAATTACACGTTTCAGATACTGGAGATTCTGAAAAACATATTTTTAGAAAAAAAAAAATTGCCTTCCGTCCGTCTGCCGTGTGAGTCTGTCTGTAAACGCTCTATCTCCCAAACAAATTGAGAGAAAGACTTAAATTTTGTATGGTCTTAGTATGTAAGAATGGAACGAAGCTTATTTAATACCAGTAATCTCGATTATCCGGAACTATTTTCTCGGACTCTCGAAAAATTCATTCTGATGAAAGTTACAAAAAAAATTTCGAATTTTTTTATTTTAAGGAGTGGACGTAAAAGGCAATAATACACATTTTGCATAAAAAACAAAGTTGATCGGTTTATTAGTTGCCGAGGTAGGTTAATCCTATATTCCAAATATTTCGATTTTTCATAACCATATATTTCATTAAAATTTCAATTCAAATACATATTTTTATTGGAAATAAGACTCTCAATCAGACGCAGTAAATTGTTAATTTATCTGATTGTTATTTTCGGACTTATAAAGATATTTCTTTTGCTCAATCCTGTACTACTTGAGTATTTTGGCCTTTTATATAATTTGCCGAAATTGGCTCATCCGCAAGTCATTAATAGAGCATTACTATGTATATTAAAACTATTTAAGTATATGTTTAAATTTCATTTTGGAATTGCGATGCATTCTATAAATAGCTTACACGCGTTTTATTTTTATATTTTATATAATGCATATCCATGATGAGTAAGTATTGCGATACTCGCCCCCCCTCCCCCCGAACTACTGAAGTGTAATAATAATAAAATTCATTATTGTACCTCAACTGTGGATCAAGCACTGTCGTAGGATCATCCAAAGCCCCCATTTTCACAGCTCCGGTGTAGTGGCTCTGAGTTATGAAAACAGTCCTGGCCACACAATGCAGATAATCGTCTTCGTGATGTGCGAATTTCTCACAACCAGGATAAAGGGTTCGGAGTGGTCCCTCGATTACATGCTTCATGTGGGGGCTAGAAGCAATCTGTCTGCAAGCTTTCATACCTTTTTAGAGGAAGAAAATTAATCATATATGAGGAGCCCAGAAGCCAAGGGATACAAGTGACAAAATGTCGATTTGGAGTAAATTGAGTTTAAAGATAATTGGATGTTAAATTGGAACATCAATAACAATTGAGTGGATTGAAATAGGAAACATCTGCTTGTTGCATTCTAATCTTTGAACTCTCATTTCAATAACTGTTAAAAAAATAGGATACAATTTTCTTTAAATGTATAATTAATCAATATTGTTTGTTTTTCGAAAAACGTGCTTTATCTCTATAACTCCCCAAATAATTAGAAAATTGTGATATCTTCGAATAGTAGCACTCTCTGAATATAGATGGCGCGACGATACCGTGATCTGTTTTTGTGAGGCAATGCATGTTGGCCAAATAATATCGGA
Organism: Maratus speculifer; assembly: GCA_964019185.1. Lineage (NCBI taxonomy): Eukaryota > Metazoa > Arthropoda > Arachnida > Araneae > Salticidae > Maratus > Maratus speculifer. Next base: position 455,592,859 of record OZ025290.1, on the reverse strand, counting down.
GATGTAAGAATGTTTTTTTTTTTCGGATGCTGCGTGAGCGGCAATTGTATGGTAGTGTAAATAAATAGATGGAACTATAAAGGTTGTTTTCCTGATGAAATGACAGTACAAGTAATTCGAAACCACGCGATATTATAAAGTGGCGACTAAGATGGGATTATTTATCTATATTATTTTGAAAAGAAAAATAATTTGAAAAAAAAAGTAAACGCCGAAAAAAAAATGGCTGTTGAAAAAGAAATTATTTCACTGGGTCGGCTAGAAGAATATGACTCGAAGGTTCCTTGGACTATTTATGTAGAAAAGATGGACTTTTATTTCTGTGCAAATAATATAAAGAACGAAGAAATGAAAAAGAATATTTTGCTTAGTTCTGTTGGTACGACAACATTTACGATTTTAAGAGATATTATTGTCCCGAAGACGTTAAAGGAGATAAGATATGAAGATCTTTAAAAAAAAAGCTAAAGAACATTTTTCTCCTTGTCCAAGTGAAATTGTGGAAAGATTTAAATTTCAGAAACGTCTTAGAAAGCTAGGGGAAAGCATAGCTGAGTTTGTGAGAGAACTTAGAAGATTGTCTGAATTCTGTAATTTCGGAAACACCTTAAATGACCGCCTGCGTGACCAACTTGTGTTCGGAATACGAGATGAAAAAATACAACAAAAGCTGCTGGATTCTAAAGAATTAAATTTCCAGACTGTGGTGGAGATCGCAGAATCGTTTGAATCGGCTGAAGCCGGTGTGAAATCACTACATATAGGTGAAAGTACAGCTGTCAACCAAGTGCGCGCTAGAGGGGAGAAACCGAAACCAGAAAAGTTCTCTCACCCATTTAAGCCCAAAGAAGAAAAATTCGCGTCAGAGAAATCATGTTTCAGATGTGCGAAACACCACAATCCTAAAATGTGCCCTTTCAAGAATGCAGAGTGCCATCTGTGCCATAAATTTGGCCACCTAAGAATTTGTTGTAGGAATCGAAAATTTATGATGAAAAATGATAAACAGAACAAAAACAGTAAAATTAAAACTGTTCAAGAGGAATATTGTTTTAATTGTGTGGACAACAACTCCAATAGTGTAACATGGCAAAAAAATGTGTGGCAGAAAAATTGTTCTCAGGTCTACCTTTAATTAAATCTAAAGTTAAGTTACAAACTTATACTAAAGATTCTTTAACTGTATTAGGTGAGTTAAAAGTAGATGTGTTTGTTGATGAATATTGTATACCTGATTTAAAAATGTTAGTTATTAAAGAGGAAGGTCCGAGTCTAATTGGAAAAACTTGGTTAAAAGCATCAAAATTATTTTGGCCTAATGTAAATATGATTAAAAGTGTTTCGAAAGATGATTTAATTAGAAATTTTCCAAATGTTTTTGCTGACGGGATCGGTACAATAAAAGGTCCTCCCGTTTCAATAAATTTGAAAAAGGATGCAAAACCAGTTTTTCTTAAGTCTCGACCTGTTCCGTTTGCTTTGAGAAGAGCTACTGATTTGGAATTGGAACGATTAACAAAAGAGGGTATTTTGAAACCTGCTGATCATTCAGATTGGGCTAGTCCTATAGTAATTGTTCCAAAACCAAATGGTACTGTTAGAATTTGTGGTGATTATAGAGCTACAGTAAATTCAAATACAGAAAATGATAATTATCCTCTTCCAAGGATGGAAGAATTATTCTCTAAATTGTCAGGTGGAAAATTCTTTACTCTTTTTGATTTAAAAGATGCTTATTTACAACAACCTGTAGATAATGAAAGTAGTAAAATTTTAAATATTAATAGGCATAAAGGATTATTTAATGTTTTAAGATTAGCTTTTGGCGTAAAGGAATGTTCCAGAGAAAAATAGAGAATATATTAAAAAAATATGAGTATGTTGGTGTATTTTTAGATGATGTAATCATAAGTGCTAGGAATGAATCAGAACATTCTGAAAGAGTTGAAAGTGTTCTGAAATGCTTTTCTGAGCATGGTATAAAATTAAATAAGGAAAAATTAAAATTTATGGTTTCGGAAGTTTGCTATTTAGGACATAAAATTTCTCAGGAAGGAATTAGACCTATTCCAGAAAAAGTTAATGCTATTTTGAATGCACCTATTGCAAATAATGTGTCACAGTTGCGTTCATTTTTAGGCTTAATTTCTTATTATAGAAACTTCCTACCTAATATTTCAGATGTCTTAGAACCTTTACATAGATTATTAGATAATAATGTTAAGTGGACATGGTCAGAAAAGCATGATAAAGCATTTCAAAAAGTTAAAGAATTATTATGTACATCACCTGTTTTAGAATTATATGATGTTAACAAAGATATTGTTTTGAACTGTGATGCTTCAGAATATGGCATTGGTTCTGTATTAAGCCATATTATTGAGGGTAAAGAGAAACCCATAGCTTATGCTTCTAGAACTTTAAATAAAACTGAAAGAAATTATGCAATGATAGATAAAAAAGCTTTATCTGTAATATTTGGTGTTACAAAATTTCACCAATATTTAGCTGGTAAACAGTTTAAAATTATAACGGATCATAAACCTTTAATTAGATTATTTGATTCTGTTAAAAAGGTACCTGATACATTATCACCTAGAATGCTGAGATGGTCGCTTATGTTAGCAGGATATGATTATACAATTGAGTATCACGAAGATAAAAATAATAAAAATGCGGACACATTAAGTAGATTACCTCTCCCAGAAACTGTAAATATAGTAAGTAACCCTGCTGAAATAATGTTTGTGTCAAATAATAATGATTGGCCCGTTACTTCTAAAACGATTGCAAAGTGGACAACTGGAAATCCTGTAACTAAACAAATTTTAGAGTGGGTACTACATGGATGGCCACGAAAGGTTAAAGCAGAGGAATATCAACCTTATTTTCGTAGAAGGGATGGAATTTCCTGTTTAGAAAATTGTCTATTATGGGGGCATAGAGTAATTGTGCCAGAGGAAGGTAGAGAATATATATTGAAATTGTTGCATTCTGTTCATCAGGGTATTTCTAGCATGAAAGCTAAAGCTAGAGGGGTGGTTTGGTGGCCAAACATGGATAAGGAAATTGAACAAATGGTAAATTAATGTAGTAGATGCCAAATGTGTGCGAGGGATAACCCAAAAATGAAACCCTTAGAATGGAAGTCTGAATTACCCTGGGAAAGGATTCACATAGATTATGCAGTTCCGTTTGAAGGGAAATTTTTTTTAATAGTAGTTGATTCTTATACAAAATGGTTAGAAGTAGAAGTAGTGCCCAGGACCGATAGTAGAAATACTATTAGAGTATTAAGAAGAATTTTTGCGACATTTGGATTACCTTTAGAATTAGTCAGTGATAATGGATCCGCTTTCACAAGTGAGGAATTTGAGGAATTTCTTAAAAATAATGGAATTAAGCATACACCTATTCCACCATATCATCCGTCGTCGAACGGACAGGCGGAAAGATACGTGCAAACTGTGAAAATTGCCTTAGAAAACTGGATAAAAAGGACATAACACTATCAATTGCACGACTTTTGTTAGAAAATCATTCAACTCCTCATTCGGTGACTGGTAAAACTCCTGCTGAATTAATGTTTGGAAGGCCAATTCGAACAGCCCTTCATTTGGTATTACCATCAAAACCTAAAATACAGCAACCCCTGCACAAATTTAAGCTTCATGAATTAGTTTTTGTTAAAAATTTTGGAAAGGGGGAGAAATGGGTAAAAGGAAAAATTATAAAATTATTAGGAAGTAGATGGGTTTTAGTAAATAGATGTGACTGAATAATGTGTAAGCGTCATGTAAATCAGTTGAGACGTAACAGAGAGATAAGTTACGAAAAATCTGAAAGAATTGAAGAAAATGACCACAATAACAAACAAATGTCAGAAAGATTTGAAAAAATGGGTTATAGTGGTAAAAATTACAATGTTTATGATAATTATGAAAGGGTTAATAAAAACCGTTTTTCTGGTATTAATGGAAAAATAAAAGACCAACGTGATAATGAGAATATTATGGAACCAAACAAATCTCAGCCTTCACATGATATTGTAACAGGTATTGTTGTGAGTAATAAAAATGATGTTATGACAGATATATCTGTAAAGGACACTGGACTAAAAATAATGATGAGGACTCGAAGAAAAGTGTTCCAGTTCGAAGAAGCAATAGACCAAGATTTCCTGTAGTTCGTTTGAACTATGAGGAGAGGGGTGTGATATCTTCGAATAGTAGCACTCTCTGAATATAGATGGCTCGACGATACCGTGATCTGTTTTTGTGAGGCAATGCATGTTGGCCAAATAAAATCGGAGATGTAAGAATGTTTTTGTTTTTCGGATGCTGCGTGAGCGGCAATTGTATGATAGTGTAAATAAATAGATGGAACTATAAAGGTTGTTTTCCTGATGAAATGACAGTACAAGTAATTCGAAACCACGCGATATTATAAAAATGACCTATATTTCTTTACCTGAAATGAAAAAAGCATATTTCCACATACCCTGTGCACTTAACTCAATTTTTTCAATTTTGTCACTTATACCCCTTGGCTTCTGGGGTTCTCATATATAATTTGACTATATCTGAGGTAATATGTAATGATTACCAGAACGTAAATTTAACAGCAACATGTTGTAACATACAATAAAATATTTTGTAGGAAATTTGTCACTAAATACAGTGGTATCAAAAAAAATCTCGACACTTAAGCCATATTCTCAATGTTCTAATATTATATTTTATTTTTTTCCAGTTTTAATTAGAAGAGGGAAATAAGAGTTTTAATCCACAATTTGTTAACGTAAACTGGTGACCCTTGCAACTTAATATGATTGAGATATCTCCCTTTAATTTTTTAGTTCTGGTATATGTTTGAAAAAAAGAGTTCTGTTTTCTTCTTTTTTCTCCAAAAACAAACTCTTCTGGAGCACATTATTGACTTAAAAAGCTTTGACTTGTTGAAAAACCTCGTGTTTTGACTTTATTAGAACAAAAAAAATCCAAAGTGCTATTATACAAGGGTTCAAAGTTGCTTCAAATTCCAGGCGTCTCCATATTATCCTATGGGTCCAGGGGGGTCGCTTGGAAAGTTAGTAATTCGCTTGTGTAGGAGTTTTTTTGATGCCTAAAACGAAGCAAGTCGCCAGTAGCGGCCAATCAAATGCTTTGAAATCCAAATGATGGTAAAGCTTCTATTCAAACAGCCAGTCAAATGCTTAGAAAGCTAAAAAAACGCTGGCGATTTTTGTCGCTCTCAATTTTTACCTGTAATAGCACTTTAATAGCATTTAAGTGCTGTAAAACTTTCAAACGACAAAAAATCGATTGAGTTTTTTAGTTTAATAAGCATTTCATTGGCTATTCGTGTAAAGGCCTTACCATCATCTGGATTTCCAAGCATTTGATTGGCTGTTACTGGCAATTCTCTTTGTTTCAAGCATCAAAGGTGCCCCAAGATAAAATAGTTGCTTGTTTTCGAAGCGTCCCCTCTGAAGACATAGGATGACATGGGGACGTTTGGAATTTTTTAGTGAGTTTGACCCCTCGTGTAATAGCATTTTTAGATTTACAAGCATCAGGGCAAACTATCTATATCTATATTATAAAGGCCAAACATATCTGTGCGTAACGTATACGTCATTTTGCGAATGGCAATACTTTCAAATTTTAAATGAAATTTCGGTATTGCAATTTTTGCCACTACAAATTTTTAAACTTTTAAAAATCGCAAGATTTCAATTTTTACACCATTGTGTAGAACAAAAAATGTACTTTTAAATGAAATTAGTTTGAAAGCTGTATCTTGATTTTAATAACAATTTTAATTTTTCTTAAGAAAGGTGTTATAGTAAAAATAAAATACATTGACATGTTTCGGAACCGTCAAATAAGTTCCATAGTCATAATATAAATCTGTATATATATAAATCTGTATATATAATCTGTAAATATAGTCATAATAAGCATATATAGCTGTATCTTGATTTGTTTTCGAAATATTAATTTTTTTGTAGTTTTTAATACCTCTTTTCTAATTGTGTCAACAGGAGTACTCCATTTCTATTAAAAGCAAAGGAAAAAGGGAAGAAATTGATTACTGTATCTTTATGTTGTCATTTTCTCATTAAAAGGGAAAAGATTGAAACTTAAATATCTTCTGTTATAAAACCCGAGGAAATTTGATTTCAATTACAAAATTTGATTTACACGCAAAAGAATATCAGCAGTTTTATATCTGTTTCAACTAACAGCATTGAGACTTCAAATTTTTAATAAAAATGATCAAATTAAAATAGCAATTTGAAGACATTTTCTTTCGCCAAAATTTGACGGGTTCTACCTTGTCCTATTAAAAGGCAAAGCCGTTTTACCACATGACAGTACACCAAAACGAAAAATCTGTTAAAAAGACCGAGAAAGACAATGAATTAATATATTTTTTTTAAACGTGACATACTGTTTATACCAAGCTATAAAAACTGCAGAAATAAAGAAGAAACATTACCAATGAATATATCAGTAAGGACCATCTCACACAATTTTCACATACTTTCAATCAGTGTCAAGATTTTTTTTTTTGCTGGCACTGTAATGTGTGTGTAAGTACATTGAAGGACATGGAGCTTTTAAAATCACTTTCAAGCATTTTTTGATTTGTACACTTTTAAATTGTTAATAGTTGTAATTAAAATTTCTTGTTAATCCACAAGACAGGTGTTGCAACTTCATTCCTTGGGCAAAGAAATAATCCCTATGGGGATTTTGTCATGACGTCATCCCGTCCCGAGGGGAAAATAGATTAGAATGTTTTGGATTCCAGCTTAGACTGAAGATTTTGTTATGATCCGGCAGAAGCCAAGAGAAACTATTATTGATTATATGTTTGTGCAGTATAGTGTATATTTTATGTGTTTATGTGTAATAAAGCTGTATGTATTAGAAAGAACTGGATTATTTGATGAGTAGAACTCTGAATACATAATTTGAACGACAGACGAATACAAGATTTTTCAACAGGTATTATCATGTTAGAGACTAGCTCCTGACTGCCCAGCCAAAGGGCAATATTGTAATGTTGCTTTCTCTGTAATTTATTAAAAATATTAAAAAAAAGATGTTTTTTTCAACCTGATACAAAATTTGTTATTAGTATCGGTGTATAATCTTTGATAGCATCAATCCTAACTTAATTTTTCAGAACTGAGTTTTATTTGTGGAATTATACTAATTTAAATATTGCTTATGTTGCAGTGAAACCTGCAGCTTAGTGTGTGAAAAAATCAGCTGGCGGCAGTCGGGAGGCTAGAAGGCTTCGCCCGCTATCCAGTAATTTCAGCTATTTTAAAGAATTTTTATTTGATTCCGCGTCTTCCGCGAGTAATATATCTACGGAATGGCTGAATAGCGGCATCTCGTTCTTTATATAGGTTTGCTTTGAATAGAGTGTAGTGTGCTGTACTGATATATTTTGCAGAGTGTGTACAGTAAGCTTGATTTACGGAGTAGACAGCGACGGGGCACACTTTGAATGTTCTTATTCTACATACTGCGACCCCTGGTAGTAAAAAATGAAAATAAAATATTTTCAGCAAATTTTGTTAACATTTTATTTGATTCTACTCCTCTCCCCTACGAGTAGTATATCAACGGAAAGGACGAACAACGAAGCTCCATTCGGATATAGATTTGTTTATAACAGATATTGCAGAGCGTGCACAGAACGCGTTCCGCATCCTTGTCGGAAATTTGTATAGAACATGTTGTGCCCTATGGTGTGGAACTTGGAACTAAATAATTTTGCAGCGCGTTTGTAGCATTCCTGCTATACGGTGCCGGAGGCGATAGCTACACTTGCTGTGATTTCGTTAGATAGGCGGATAATTTTAAACATAGTAGTGGAAAGTGAAACTAATAAATTACGCAGCGCATGCGCAACAGTGATAAAACTGCACAAATTTAAAATTAATTTAAGAATATTATCATCTTCTGGGGCAAAACCGGGTGGGACAACTAGTATAAATATATATAATCTAACTGCATTAAAAGAGGTTAAAACTTTGTTAAATATGTCAAAAGTGTAAAAGTATGTATTGAATGTTGTAAAAGGTATACAAATAATTACAATAACAAAATACCTTCGATTATTTCATCTATATCTGAGGGATCAGCCAAGTAATTGGGATCAATCAAAGGCGGAATGTAAGGATTGAGCGACTGCAACGTCATAGCACCTCGGCTTTTTGGGTGAAGCTGTTGAACGTAGCAAAACATCAATGACTTTCCCTCATAATTACCATATACCTGTTTGTACAGCTAAAAGAAAACGTAACATGAATCAAATTGAGAAAAATACTTTTCATATAAAAAAATGAATATTGCACAACAGAAAAATGAAAAAAAGCTTCCAGTCTATCAAATTCTGAGAGCTACTGCACCCACAGGCTCTGTTTGTACGTAACGCGGTAACTCTTGACAGAAATACCCGATTTGCTTCAAATGTCTTTAACGAGGTTCATTCTAGCAACTCGCTCTCCCAATTAGTTTTGAGGGTTCATTAACCCAGTGTGGCTTCCGGGTTCTCCCACTTAATTTAGATAAATGTATTTTTCATTGATTGTAACTAATTCTATTTTTCAGGCAGGATTAATAAATTTGCTTCCATATATACCGGGTGTCCAGTAAATAACTGACCCATTTTAAAATTAAATAAAAAAAACCGGTTTGAGATAAAAATGCGCGGATTGCGGTATTGTTATTAGAATATCAATAAATTTTTACTACCCACTTCCTTCAAATAGTTCTAATTTCGGCCAAAAGATGGCGCTGGCGGCATCAGACTGTAGAAATACAGCCTGTTTTCTTGTTCTGAAGCTGATGATTTTTCCGGCTCATTTTTCCGAGTCGAATCCGAGTCGAATTGTTGAATCAACTCTCCACTCCCAGACTGCAGGAATAGGATTTGTTGATTGAAACGAGATTTAAAATAACATTTAAGATTGAACTAGGTCTATTGTAACAACCTATGTCTATTGTAACCTCCTCAGACAAATATCAGGGGGAACTACAAAAACTAGTTTAAAATTACTGTAAAACATCTCCAAAGGTGTGTCAATCTACGAATAAATATTTATGACAAGCAAACATTTGTTAAAGAAACTTAGTAATATTTTTAACAATTCTAGAAAAATTTAAATTAATTTAAAGGATGTTCTTTAGTGTTTCAAAATTCTCTTCGGAATATGTTATTTTAACCGCTTAACTGATACGCTTTTTTACGTACAATGAAATGAAAATATGGGATAAAAGCCGCTTTTTAAAACCTAAAATAATCGTAATATTTAATTTAAATATTTCTTCTATTAAATAGTATGAAATTGTATTTAAAATTTTTGGTAGTGTCAGAAAGTTTTAAGTGATGGAAGAAGCACACTATTATTGCCGGTACGTTGTACGGGCAAATATAAAAATATAAAAATATATTTGCGTAAATATGATTTATCTTTTTTAAATTATGTAGAAAAAATACCAATGTTCAATTTATTTTTCAATATTAATATTTATAAAATTGAAGTAAAATAAGTAGACATTTAGTTTTATCTAAAATATCTATGACCCCACCAGTGGGCGATAGGTTCTGACGTCTCAACTGGTAGACGGCAGTGCTGGGTTTGAACCCAATCGCGTCTGTCGGCATAACCGTTCGGAGTTTTCCGTGGTTTTCTTCGAATCTTAGATTTTCTTGTGTAAATACGGGTTAGGTGCCCTTAGAAAGACCCACACACAGGGCATCCCACCCCTTTCTGACCTATATCCCACGTGTACATAATAAATTAAACCAGGCTAAAATATCTATATGCAATTTTATGGCAAAACATTTTTACGGAAACTTTTTACTGAAATAAAGTTTCGTTTTTTTTGTTCTAGTTTTGTTCTTTTTTTTAAATATTGCATGAGACAAAAGCTGTTGAAAACATTTCAGAAGCCAACGCAGTATTCACTGTCCCGATGCTTTCTTTCATTTACTATCTCCCGATTTTTCTCCTGTTGGATTCGATGAGTTGAAATACGAATCGGTTTTACAAGCCTAGATTACAACTTTTGAAGCTATATTTGTGTAATGCAATACCGAATAACAGTAAAAAAAGCAATGAACATGAAATTGATGCTCTTAGCACAATGTCGTGTTTAAATTTTTAGGGATTTGCTTCATCTACACTGTAAATAGAAGAGGTTATTACAATGCTGATTTAAACGCCAGTTGAAACGTCAGAACCTATCGCCTACTGGTGAGGCCATAGATATTTTAGATAAAACTGAATGTCTACTTATTTTAGTTCAATTTTATAAACATAAATATTGAAAAATAAATTGAACATTGGTATTTTTTTATACATAATTTTAAAAAGATAAAAAATCATATTTTTAATAATATTTCTTATTTGAAATCAGATACAAGAGATATTTTCAGAATATTTTTTTTCTCGTTCTTTTCCTCATACCGGGGGAAAAGAACGAGATTACATATTTCCCTCCTATATCGGGGGGGGGGGATATATTTCAGGATCTGTGATGCTTTTTATAATGAAGTTTTGAAGAGCAGGCTATAAAAAAGATACGTCTTCTTTTTTTCTTTTTAAATATCCGTACTTTTTTTATTGCGTAGATTGACACACCTTTGGAGATGTTTTACAGTAATTTTAAACTAGTTTTTGTAGTTCCCCCTGATATTTGTCTGAGGAGGCTACAATAAACATAGGTTGTTACAATAGACCTAGTTCAATCTTAAATGTTATTTTAAATCTCGTTTCAATCCTATTTCTGCAGTCTGGGAGTGGAGAGTCGATTCAACATTTCGACTCAGATTCGACTCGGAAAAATGAGCCGGAAAGATCATCAGCTTCAGAACAAGAAAACAGGCTGTATTTCTACAGTCTGATGCCCCCAGCGCCATCTTTTGGCCGAAATTAGAACTATTTGAAGGAAGTGCGCATTAAAAATTTATTGATATTCTAATAACAATACCGCAATCCGCGCATTTTTATCTCAAACCGTTTTTTTGTTATTTAATTTTAAAATGGGTCAGTTATTTACTGGACACCGGTATATAGTATACCGGTTTATTATGATAAGGTTTTTCTCTGGATACATATGGAATTTATGTGAGATTAATCCCATCCCTAATTGTAAAAAAAATTGTGTTTTATGCAGAATTATTCGATTTCCTTCAAATTTGACATACCAGTTTATTTTAACCTGGTTTTTCTCTGATTTTTCACCGTTTTGCTAAAAAATGAGTTTTATTTTATCTGTAACGGACATAAATAAGAATATAATCTGCAATATTAATGTGCATAGTCTGTTAGCTTAAAACCCTCAGTTTAATTGGGCACTTTATTATTAAACTTATTTATTTAACCCTTTCACGCTCAAGGTAATATTTTTCCCTTCTACAAAAAATCGTTATCGATTGTTGCATTATTATTGAATCGATATTCTTTTTTACTGAATGTGAAAATAAAACGTATTCCAAGGCGGCAAATGTGTTTCTGAACGAATAATAAAAAAAAGAATTGTTAAACTTTATTGCGCCAAAACAAAAACATTGTAGGCTGAACTAATAATATCTTGAAAGTGTTTTGGACTTGAGAAAATAAAATAACTGTATTTTGTCACTGTATTTTACTTTTCTGATAATTTTTATTACGTTTTTTGTATTACAAAGCAATAAATAAAATACCGATATAATAAACCTAACTTTCCGTTTATTTACTTTTATGGTCTACAGGGAAGAATATTTCCCATGAAATTATAGGAAACCTACACTGTAAAAAAATTCAAGAGGTTACTAAAAATTTTTTAGTAAATTTGTATTCCACAGAATTTTTTAGTAACCATTACAAACTTTTTTTTGCAAGTGAAACAAACATTTCTTTTTTAAACGTAACAAAAGAATTTTTTTGTATAACTAACTTAAAACTTTTTAGTACGAGCCACTAAGCAAATTTTAGTAACAGCTCCAAAATTATTTTTAAAAATAGGCCGCAATAGATGGCAGCACCAAACATTACTACCTACTCCGACAGGACTTTCATAATCCCTTTATTTAAAGAGTACTTATACTGCATACATTCAAGGGCATATTTGATGAAGTCCAGCATCGAAACCGGGACCTTTCATCCTGGAGATCAATGATATGACCACTAGGCTATCATGGCCACATCAAGTGAGTTTTAGTAATAGCTATTAAAAATATAAAACTTTTAATTCTATTGGTTGCTAGCTTTTTTCTAGTAATTCTTACAGATTTTCTAGTAACCGAGTAAGATTACAAAAAAAAATTTAGTAATTACAAGGATCACTAAAATTTTTTTAGTAGATCGACCTTTTTTTTACAGTGTATACACCCTGCTATGTTTTTATTGTGATATTCTCTTACTTTACACCCACAATAGCTAAAATATTGTGTTGTATTGGCATATTTAATCTTGGACATCTTATGGTCCTGTAAGGTTCTTAACACAATTTGAATTTAGTATGCAAGTGTGAAATATCGTTTTTGGAATTTGCTTTTCATTCACATTATGTTATGCCTAAATTAAAAATAATGTTTATAGTTTTTTTTCTAGTAATTGTTAATGGATTAATAAGTTAATTTTTAGGCAAAAGGCTACGAGTGATCAATCACCAAATATTTTTTACTGATGCAATTTAGATATGAGTTGCAACATTGCTGAATTCAATGATGCGATGAATTTTCAAGCTCGCAAAATTGACGATTGGCTGCAGCAATAAAACATTTTAAACGCTAAAAAGTAGAAAATATAAGTAAAAAATGAAGAATATAATCTACATTTTAGAAATTCTACTTAACCCTTTATTTACCGACAGTACTTATAAGTACCATTAAAACTAGAATATTATAGAATTCTTTTAATACGTCAATCCGTTGGAATACTGTTTAGAATGAGTTACAGATACATTTTGTTTCAAAAGCATTATTGGTTACACACACACAAAAAAATATTTTTATGGTTTCTTTTGCCTTTGAATCTTTTCAGCTTTCTTGGCGCTGAGGGAGGGGGATGGAGATTTTTCAATTCGGAAATATTTCTGTATTGATTATTGTAAGAACATCCTATTTGTACATTTAATAAATCTACAAAATACTAAGAAAACAATCGAAAATAAAAGATTTGATTGGGGGTTTTAAATATAGCACAAAATCCCTGTAAATTGAAATTTAATTAATCCTTCTAAAATCTGTCAAAAATTTATTAAATGATATGTAAATCTTTTAATTTAGGTTAAACAATCTACGTAAAATGCTTTAGATTGTAAAGTTTTCTTGAATTCATAATTCTGTAGATAAAGTAGAAAATATAAATAAAGAATATAACCTATATTTAAAAAGTTATGCTTAAATCAATTAATAATTTAATGCTAATTATATTACAAATACATGTTGAGAAAAGCATTAAAAAATTATAGTAAGATAAAAAGATATTTGAAAAAATATTTCATTTTATTTTTCTTTCCTCGTATCTAGCGGGTACGGAGATACAAGACCTTTTCAACAACCTTTAACAACCTTTTCATCAATTTTGTTATTTCTAAAAATTTAGTTCAAATGATCATCATTCGTTCATTGGGTCTTCGCATTTTAGTATTCATCTAAAAATACATAAAAAATCACTTTTTTAATTAAAATATTAAACAGATTTATTTAAAATGAATTAAAAAAACTTTTTTAAATATTGATCTTTTTGCCTACTGTTTTGCTAAAATTTTCAAATGCAAATTACACAAAATTACATATAGGTTTTTAGATACATCTAACATTTCATTTAATATATTTTTTTTTAACAAAAAGATCTAACAAACGGGAAATCCAACAAATCTTCTTATAATTTTATTTATTATTATTGTTATTATTATTTTTAATAACAAAAATCCTGCATATCTAATTTTTGTGCGGAGATTTATCAGATATAAAGAACTAGACATAAAAACTTTTAAATCTTTATTTCAATTATAAAAAGCCTTTTTTTTAAACATGAAAGTGAAGAAAATATGAAAAAGTAACTTAAAGTTTTAATTTATGCGGGTAATTTTCATGAGTAATTTGTATTGGTAATTGCGCTAAATGTATTAATAAAATTCGGCCGGTCTCTAGCTGTAGTATACAATTTACTGAAAACAGTACATGATTAGTCAAATTTCTGAGAAAAAATACATATTTAAATGAGCTTCCTTACTTCAGGTTTCAAATTCCATTGCTCCTTTGCAGTAGTTGTAGTTCCTTCGCCAATGTAAAGCTGGAATCTCGGATAATCGTTTATTGGACAGTCATTATAAGGCAAAAATGCGATATTTGAAATCCCTTCAATCGACGTTAATACTCCTGAAAAAAAAGTATATATAAAACATAATAAAGAAATACTCTTGTACCTTTACAATGTGGATTCCGTGAAAATGTTTATTTAACAAGTGCATACATTTTTGTAATTTTATGTATAACGAATTTTATGTTTACACTGTTAAAAAAAATCGGTTGAATTTACAACACAGCAATGGGGACAGCAGTTTTTGTCGCAAAAATTGCAGTAAAATTAGATGTAATAACAAAATTACAAATAAATTTACTGCAAATATAAAGTTTTTTTAAAAAATTACAGTGTACATATTACTCCCGTTGGTAATAATCTACACGGTAAAAATAATCTATAATTCTTTAAGTGTAAAGTTAAAGAATTTGTATGCTTACTAAAATTGTATCTGGAGAGCGTACGAAAAGAAAAAGAAAAGTGTAAATCTAAAAAGAAATTTTTTTTTGAAAAGCTAGAGAAATCTGTAGATTTACAAGAGATTCTATTAAAAGGACAGTAATCTCACAAAAGTTTTATTTGTAACCTGGGTTGCAGTTAAAAAAGTTTTAATCAACATTGTAAAAAAGAATCTGTAATTCTACAGATGTAAAGTTTGCGGAAATGTGTATACTTACCGAAATTTTATCTGTATACAGTACAAAAAAGGGGGAAATCTATAAAATTAGTTTTAAGTTACAGTAATATATACCGGGTGTCCCAAAAATGACTGATGGATTTTAAAATTCAATAACTTGCAAACGGTGACAATATTTAAAAAATGTTTACAGGAGGGTTAGGTATAATGTCAGGAGTTTTTTTACCGTAATTTTTTATTTTAGTTCGAATTTCAAATAGGTGGCGCTGACGGCGATTGAAGGCCAGGTGATCAGTGCTGAGTGAGGCGTTGACCTGGCCTTCAATCGCCGTCAGCGCCACCTATTGTTTGAAATTCGAACTAAAATAAAAAATTACGGTAAAAAAAACTCCTGACATTATACCTAACCCTCCTGCAAAAATGTTTTAAATAGCTGTCACTGTTTGCAAGTTATTGAATTTTAAAATCCATTAGTCATTTTTGGGACACCCGGTAGCTTAACAAAAGAATCTACTAAAATAATACTAATCTTACAAACGTTTTATCTGTTATCCAGGTTGCAGTTGCATAATAAGTTCTAGGCATCTGAGTTTCCTAAAAATTTCTTGATAACCTGACAGATTTTTTGATTTGCTGTGCAAATCAAAACCATGTATGTACATGAATTTTTCTTGTTGTCACTACACTAAAAGTTTTAGGAATCCTTGTTTCCTAGAAATATTTCACAAACTTTACAGTTTAAAAAAATCTGTAAATTCTACAGATGTAATGTTGCCGGATCTGTATGCTTACTTGTAACACGCGCATTCGAAAGAAAAAAAAATAGAGTGCCACTCGTCACGTGACCTGAGCTCTGCTAAATTAAAAATGTAGTTATAGTATTTTTCGTCTTAAAAAATCTGGTAACACTATTTTTCTATTAAAAACATTCTATTAGTAGTGATGTTCAAAAATTCGAAAGTTGGTTGTGAACAGTGAGTTCATGTCTTGTGTTGGTGGCGTGCGCAAGTAGAATTAGGTAAAAAAAAGCTTTCTTTGTAAATATTTTATGTGTGGTTAATGTTCTAAATGTTAGTGCTGTCTTTCAAGAAATAAAAAGTATTTAAAGAAGACTGTAGCCCCGAGGTATTCATATTTAGATAAGTGATGCTTTTCTTTTTTCTTGTAAATAAGTAAGACGAGTTCTTACAAAATGGCTACCTAACATCGGGCTACAAATCAATTTCAAAGTATTTGACTATCTTAGTTCCAGAAAAGTTCGATTTTTTAAAATAATGAAATATGATTAATAAGAATGAAAAAAAAAATGACTCGAGCGGTCGTTGCTCGTTTGTTTGTGAAGTATATTTTTAAATGATTAACATATTAAGTTTGTTTCATTGATGTGAAATCATTCGTTTGTGAAATATGTTTCTTAGAATAATCTTGCGTCGATAACGCCATTTACATTTGTTTGTGAATTATGATGAATTCTACGTTTTTCTGTGCTTATAAAAACTTTCAAGTTTTGTGTCTGCAGATGTAGTTCAACAATATTTATTTAATCTTCAAATTGCTTTATAAAAGTGGGCGAAGTTTTGAAATGGATCCATATATTTTTTTATATAAACAGAATGCATTCATTTCGCTTCTCTATATTTTGCTTTCTATTTGTAAATTTTTTTATATTAGTTTAAATTTATTCATTGATTATTTTACAATTCATTTATTATTGTGTAATTCCCATTCCCTCCCTATGCTTTTTTTAAAATTCTTTAGTTTAATTTGATTCTATGTATGCAAGTTTAATTTTTATCTTGATTAAATAACAAATTTTCTCACTTCGAATAATTAAAAAAAAAGTTGAGGAATAGTGAAATAAACATGTATTTAAGATGATATTTGTTTCTCTTTTCTTTTTTAAAAACAGGTAAACGAGTCAGAAGTTGTTACAATGTATTTATACTTTTATTTCAATTCTCATATAATATGTGTTTATGAATTATTTATTTTTTGTTTTGTTGTTGTTGGTATCGCAAGATAACAGAATTTATTAGAAATTTTATTTGAGATTTCTGTGTTATTTATTTTTAAGCATTTAATTTAGAGTTTCTGGTATATTGTGAAATAGCCTTGAATCTGATTTTCAAAACAGGTTGAGTAAGTTTTTGCATTTATTTATTTATTTATTTATTTTTATGAAATAAAACTTTCTTTTCTTTTAAAGTTATATTGAAAAATCTACATTACGCAGTCTTGTCTTAATAATATTATAATAATATTGATTGACTTTTAATTATTCAGATATGTTTTGACATTATTTAGAACATTGTTTATAAGTGTTGCCAACAATCTAGTACTAGTTTTATATAAGTTCAAATAATGCTTTGATTAAATGACACGCAATGACAGACTATTTTATTTATATCAACAATAATTTAAAGTATATTTTCTTTAAAAAAATTGAATTTTAAAGATACTTAAAAGTTTAATGAAGTTTAATTATTTTAAAAGTATATTTTGCTAAAGTTAAAGCTCATTGTTTTGTTTTATTAATGTCTTGTATATATGAGTTGTAAACCAAAGCTCACGTCTGGGGAAAATTTATTTAAACGAATTTTTAGCATTTGTGGGGTAATTGCCTTGTTATTTTACTAAAGTTAAGAATGACCGAGCTTAATAAAGCTCGCAAAGAAGAACTGTTTCAGGACGCTGTAGAAATGAATTTAAATGTACAACCCTCTATGACCATTGTCACATTCCGTGATAAGATTAATTCTTCTCCCTCGTACGAAGTTGATTTCGTGAATTCGTTAGTCAGAAACCAAATTGCGACTCGCGAGGAAGGACATCGTAGACGAGACTTAGAGGAAAAATAAAAAGCAGCTAAGTTAGAGCAGCATAAATTAGAAAAGAAGCGTCGTTCGGAAGAACTGGAATTAAAAAGTTTGAGATGAATTTTGAGCTTGAGAAGCTTAACTTACAGGCTCAGAGACAAAGTGTTTCCAGTGGAGCAGTAGGTGGCAATGCGGCAGGGATAATGTCTCATCCAGACAGTAAAATAGATATCCAGAAGCTGTTGCCTACATTTAAGCCAGAGACAGATGATGTGACATTGTTTCTGGAGCTCCTGGAACGACTTAAAGCTTTCGAAGGTATTAGAACACCTCTTACTAAGTGTTGTACCCTCTTCTATATCTACGCTTATTGCTCGTGAAAAAGAAGAAAACGCTTCAGATTTTTCACATGCTAAAGGTCTACTTCAAAAAAGTTTTAAAATTAGTGCCGAAAAGTTTAGGCATCTGTTTTCCACACATCGCAAGGTCAAGGAAATTACTTGGAGAGATTCTTATTTTGAGTTGCGTGCTTACTTAGAAAATTGGCTTAAAGAGTTAAATGTAACGTCTTTTGAAGCTCTTCAAGATCTGATCATAGCGGATCAGATGAAAAGGTGCGTGCTTGTCGAATGCAAACAACATGTGTTAAATGACTGGGAAAATTTAAATTCGGCAGTCGAACTTGCCGGAAAATTAGATGCGTATGATTCTATCAGGTCTACGTTTTCTTAAAAAGATTCGGTTGTACCCCAGGAGAAAAACAGTATTCTCGCCGAGAAAATACATGGAATCAGAGTAAGTATCCAAAAGAAGACAAATCTTCTCCTAAGTTTCACGTATAAAAACATTTCATATTTATTTACTTAGAAGGTGTCACAAATAAAAATTAAATTAAAGAGTTGACATGTTTCGGTTCATTAATAAGAACCGTATTCATAACATATAAAATCAGTAGAAAATTAAATGACACTGGATATAAATATAATTTAAAAATCAAAACAAAACATTGCGCCCGCTATGATCGTGAATATAGCCATTGCCAACACGGCATATAAATATAATAAATTTTTACCATATATTAAATTTAAAAAGTATAAATATATATACTACATATATTTTATGTTTTGGGGGTTTTAAATTACCTTTATATCCAGAGTCATTTAGTTTTTCTACTTTTTTAATTTTAATTTTATACTTTTTAAATTTAATATATGGTAAAAATTTATTATATTTATATGCCGTGTTGGCAATGGCTATATTCACGATCATAGCGGGCGCAATGTTTTGTTTTGATTTTTAAATTATATTTATATCCAGTGTCATTTAATTTTCTACTGATTTTATATGTTATGAATACGGTTCTTATTAATGAACCGAAACATGTCAACTCTTTAATTTAATTTTTATTTGTGACACCTTCTAAGTAAATAAATATGAAAAGTTTTTATACGTGAATGAAAAAAGGTGAAGTGATTTTGTTTTAGTTTTTGAAAAAACGAAAGCTAACAACAGTTTTAACATTCTCCTAAGTTTGCTAATCGGCGCTTAGAATCCGATATATTTTGCTATGGTTGAGGCAAAGTGGGATTTTAAAAAAAGAAATGCCTAGAGTGTTCCCCTACGGTTAAAAAACAAACAGTGCAAGCTCATCGTCTTCAGCTATATAGTTTAAATACATCAACAGTTTCAACTCCAAATATGCCCATTACGATCTGCAATAAGAAGGTATTTGTCTGTGCAGATACAGAGCCAATCGTTCTATTGCAGGAGAACGAAAGTATAAATTATTTTTGAAAACTGTGTTGCATTGCATCTTCATACCAATGATGTAACCTTGACTATCGGAATTACGATGGCTAGAGAAACTTTGTCTGCCACTGTGCCCATAGAAATTGAAGGCCGAGATTTCAAAACATAGTTAGAAATGGATTTCCTGCACAATGCTAACATGGTGCTAGATACTGCTAAAAAGATATGGAATTTTAGTGATAAACCTCATAAAAAGTTTGATTTTGCGGATGAGTACAAAGAAAAAAATAGTACGTCTGCTGATGCGGTCGAAGTTAGTCCATATGCCTTACGTAAAGACGAAGGCAAAAATTTAAATTTCGATGAAAGGGAAAGACTTAATAATCTCCTAAAAAAGTATGAAAAGTGTTTCCAACCAGGGGGAGAAACAACCCCATTTGTTGAGCATCGTATCAATACAGGTGATAGTGCTCCTGTTGCTGTACCACCTTATCGAATGACTCCTGCTAAGAAATAAATTCTTAAGAAGGAATTAGATAATCTTCTAGCTCAAGGAATCATACAAGAATGTGAATCACCTTATGCTTCGTCTGTGGTCCTCGTACCAAAAACCGATGGCAGTATAAAATTATTCATAGATTATAGAAAATTAAATGCAATCACAGTAGCAGATAAATATTTTATTACCTCGAATGGACGACCTCTTACATGATGTCAAGTATACTCCTTACATGTCAACTATAGATCTTCGTTCTGGGTATCATCAAGTTCAAGTCTACACACCAGATAAAGATAAAACTGCATTTGTCTGTCCTTATGGAACTTACCGTTTCTTAAAAATGCCTTTTGGATTAAAAAATGCTCCTGCCACGTTTCAAAGATTGATAGATCAATTTAGAAATGGTCTTAAGGATGTCTTTGCTTTATCGTACCGAGACGACATCATCGTTTTGTCAGAAACATTCGAGAAACATCTCTTAGATCTTACAGTTGTGCTCGAGAGACTCCTGTAATTTAAATTAGATGCCAAACGAGATCTTGTGAGAAAGTCAAGTATCTAGGACACTGGATAACTCCATATGGTTTAGAAGTAGATCCAGACAAAGTATCTGCGATTAAGGCAATACCTCCGCCAAAAAATGTTAAAGAAATTCAGTCTTTCTTACAAACCTGTTCTTGGTACGGAAGATTTATATCAAATTTTGCTGATGTCTCAAGACCCCCTTAGCAATGTTACGAAAAAGAAAGCCACTTGGCAATGGGGAAAAGAGAAACGAATAGCCTTTGAAACTCTTAAACAATGTCTTATGACATCTCCAGTACTGAAGCAGGCTGATGGAACCAAATCATTTATTCTACGTACTGATGCTAGTAACTATGCTCTGGGTGCTGTACTTTTACACGGTACCAACAAGACCTCTGAACACCCCATAGAATATGGTAGCTGTCATCCACTTGGCAATGGGGAAAAGAGAAACGAATAGCCTTTGAAACTCTTAAACAATGTCTTATGACATCTCCAGTACTGAAGCAAGCTGATGGAACCAAATCATTTATTCTACGTACTGATGCTAGTAACTATGCTCTGGGGGCTGTACTTTTACAGGGTACCGACAAGACCTCTGAACACCCCATAGAATATGGTAGCCGTCTTCTTACAAGTGCATAAAAAAATTACTCCATTACTGAAAGCGAAGCTTTGGCTGTTGTCTGGGCCTTAGAAAAATTTCGTGGTTATATGGAAGGCCAAGAAGTGATTGCAGCAACAGATCACAAACCTTTAAAATGGCTTCTGAGTCTTAAGTCACCATCGGGAATGTTAGCCCGTTGGACACCAGAATTGCAATCGTTTTTATTGAAAATAGAATATGAGCCTGGAAAAACTAATGTTGTGGCTGACATGCTGTCACGTCCTGCGTGTAATCATCGACATGCTTTCTGCGAGACATGGAACTTTGTCAGCATAGATATGCCATCAAGAAGCTCAAAAGATATAAGGCCTTATTTGGATGTCTGCGGACTAAATTTACGAAACTTTGATTCAGGCTGGCACGACAAAGCTTCGGTGAATTATTTGAAATGAGCTGTTAACTTTACGCTAGTGCTAATACCTATATTTTAATATCGAAATTTTGCTGGCCATTTCAGAGATCTAGCAGATACAGTTTTTTTTTCTCTTTTGGGCCAAAGTTATCCTTCTAGATCACAAAATTACCCCATTTGAATCTACTTGTTTTGCTTTAAGGTTGTATTTTAATTCTCAAAAAATAATCCACATAATCAGAGACCATTTTAGCTATTTTAAAAAATTTATGCTAAAATGATTTTTTTTAGGAGGGGGATGCGATAAAGTTCTGTATTTTGAAATACATTGACCAGGTTTTTCTTTTAAATGCATTCGCTACATAGTTATAGGATGTGATCAATTATAAAAATAAATGTTTTTCAAGAAATTTATTTATTTTGAGTAGAAATATAAAATTAAAGCATTTCATGCAGAAATAGTTAGGGATGGTGTCTGAGAGCATTTTTTAAGAAACAGTTTTCACATGACAGAGTTCGTGAAGCGAGAACCAGAAAATTCAATTAATCTTTCTGTAATTCATACATTAGCATCACAAATTGGCGGAAAAGAGCACATGAATAATGAATGATGTCATGAAGACAAAGATACAATTTTGATTTTCGTGGCAGGGTAACCATAAATAGCAGTCCTGAACAATAAGCTAAAAAGAATTCAAGCGGCAATTCGTACGTTGAGATTAAAGTTTTGAGAACATTCTGTGAAAGACAAAACATACCGCATTTACATGAAAAGACTGTAATGCAACAAAGAAATTAAATACTCAAAAATTAAGCAGACCAAATAGTTATTTCTACTAACCAAAAACAAAGTCGATCTTTATTTATTTTTTTTTTTCTAGCGAGGACAAATATTCGTCAAAAGGAATTCTGTTTATCTGATAGCCATTTTAATGATAAAGACACATGTATAATATTTTTCCTTTCTTTTCTTTTGAAGCAGAACTACTGTGGGAACGAAATAAAAGTTAGGATGAAATTGGATAAGTAGGGTAACATCCCCAGTAATTGGCACATTAAGAATTTGTCTTTAAATTTGCTTCTGTTTTCATTACCAAGAAATAAAATATTTACTTGTAAATATTTTTAAGTCAAAGAGTGCATATCTGAGCATCTATTTTGCCTACTAAAAGCAAAAATATTTGAAAAAGTATTTTTATAAAAAATATTTATAAAAAGTTGCTGAAATCACCAGTAATTGGCATCTAGAGCATCAATGTATGACACCTTGTGATCCAGTAATTAGCAAATGTTTATATAAAAAAAACTTTATATTTTGCATTGGGTTTAATCGCTTTAAATGAATTTACTGTAGATGAAGATGCCATATTTCAGGTTTTTGAGAGCAAGAAATCAGCATATTAGTCTGAAATGTGAACACTTTAAAACAATACATTTATATTAATACCCAGTAATTATCATGCTGTCTCCAGTAGTTGTCATATGAATCTTTAATGGATTTCAGTTACTGATAATATTTCATATTTTCAAATAAAAACAACTGATAAACAAAATTAGTCTATAACTTAAAAAAGTACTGCCAAAATAAGTGGTTTAATCTCAAATCTTGCGATTCCCTTGTAATTGGCACAGGTGCCTATTGCTTGGAACTAGCAAAACTGAAACACGTTTTAATTGACATCTGTCATTAATTCAGAAATCCAAATATTTGTGTCAAAAATACTTTTACACAATTAAAGCAACCCTTTTTAACTAAACAAAACTTTTGTTAATTAAAATTAAAATATATTATAAATCAGATAATAATGAATTGAAATGCATGCCTTTCGTAAGCCAGAGAAGACGCATTTGCAACAAAAATGGCTATTTTGATACAAGCCATAATTGTTTTCCCTTCCTAGGCACTATTGTCATCTAGCAATATAAATTAAAGTTATAATCTTTAAAGCAAATGAGCATATAACTGGTATATGGTCTTGCATTTTTAAAAGACTGGATATAAATCTTATTTTAGGACATGGTTGTAGGATGCGCCAATCATTGGTGCATGCCAATTACTGGGGATGTTACCCTAATTAAAGATTAGATTTAACTGAGATTTAGAAAGAAATATAATTCAAGAAAACTGTAAATGATTCTATATCACAAGAAGAGTATCTCTTTTAAAAATAAGTTTACCTGTTCTTTTTTCAATGAACTCCTTAATGTTCTTAGGATCAGAGATTTTATGGCGAATTTCTTTAATATGGGATTTCAGCAGAAAATCCACAGTAAGACTTCCGTGGTCCTGTAAATTCTGGCCAACAGGAAGATCGGCAACTACGGGAATCTAAAACAAAAAGATACATTTCAAATAATTCTTGAATTACACATGAAACATAAAATGATTTTTTTTTTTTGAGTTTCTTATTATGGGTCATCAAAAATAATATTAAGAGACTGTGGTGCCAAATTATTACACTGGTGTAAATTTTTCAGTGAAACTGCAAAGAATCAAAGGGTAGTCTATTATCTTAAGGCTTATGTAAGATTACAGAGATTAGAAAATCGATATTCCAAACAGGGAAGTTTTAGAATGGACTGTAAATTATCATCGTTGAAAAAAACTCAAGGCTTTGTAAATTTAGTTTTAATGATAGTAAGGTAGAACCCGTCAAATTTCGACGAAATAAAATGTTTAAAAAGCAATTGTTTTTTTGATTAATAATAAAATTATAACATAAGTTACAATAAAATCTGCATAGTATATTGGTAAGTCTAGTTCTTAAACCAATGATATTTAACCTAAAGTTAACAAAATACTATTTCTATTGTAGAAATTGTTAAAATTAAACTTTTATCGTACGTATAAGTGTTAAAAATAATAAAAATTTATTATTATGATAAAGTTATCAATTAATGAACCACTTACGCAACAATTCCAAAACGAAAAAAAAGCAAAAATGTATTCCACTTTGACTGAATCATAGAATTTTTACCTCATGAAATATAAACCCGACATCATTTTCACCAAATCAAAATTTATAAAATAACAACCTTTCCTGTCTGTATTCACCTTTTTAAAAAAATTGGTATTTTAATTTGATCATTTTGAAATCATATATTAGTTGAAAACTTAACTTTCGTATCGATGATATTAGATGACACAGGTGCAAAACTATTTACGTGTATTCTTTGAAATGTAAATGAACTTAAATTCACCGGATTTTATAACAAACGACACAGCACACAGCATTTTAATTTCAAATTTTTTTCACTATTAATGAGAAAATGGCAACATAACGATATAGTAATCTGCTTTTTTTCGGATTTTATCTCCTTTTCTTTCTTTGATTTTAGCAGAAAAGGAGTACTTCTGTTGCCCCAATTGGAAAAATAGTAACAAAAGCTACAAAAAAATTATTATCTCAAAAATAAATTAAGATGCAGTTTTCAAACAACTTGTATTTAAAAGGGCATTTTTTCTCTATACAACGGTGTATAAATTAAAAATGCGCGATCTTTATAAGTTTAAAAAATTTTAGTCGCAAAAATTGCAAAACCGAAATTTCATTTCAAATTCCAAAATGTTGTCATTCGCAAAATGACATATGTGGTTACGCACAGATACGTTTGGCCTTTATAATATAGATAGTTCAATTTCGTTTTTAGATTAGTGAATCACTCACCCTTAAGTGATTTTCAAACAATTTAAATTTTCCAAGTTATTTTGAGCTAATGTATCATTAAACATTGACGCAATTTGTCTCTATTAGTCCTAGAGTTTAAAGAGTATGTTTTTTATGAACTGGCGGCGAAAATTCCCCACTAAATCTCATCAGATGATTTTTCCCTTTCTAAATTATTCTAAGGAAAATAAACCAATCTTTAAATATAATTTTCTTTTTTTTTAAACATTTCTAGTAAAATTACAAAGGAATTTTAAAAGTGTGTATTTTGAAATACAAAATTTAACAAAGGTAAATAAAAGCAAGAAAACTCTACAGGGTATTAAATATAAAGTAAGGGAAATTTGTGTAAAATGATTACCGAGAAACTCAATCGAATGTCTTTATCTTTAATGTCTTAATCTTTAACAGAGAAATGGTGTAAATTTACAGAGAGTTTCGATTTTTTTCTCCTGTGTTTTTGCCTAGGGAACTTGTAGATTATTGTAATGGAAGGTTTATAAATAACATATTTTAAGAGCTGTGGGTGTGTAAAATAATGCAATGCATTTTTTTAAGTGTTGGTGCAATTTTTAGATAATTTTATTTTAGGTAAACAGCTGAATCTTTCCAAGACTGCATAATTCAAAATTTTTAAATATTTCTTATTGTAGGTCTGAGTGAAAAAATTATTTTAAATGATGGGAAATATGTTTTTATTTTTTTTAGAAATTTCAAAGTTTTCAGTAAAATGTTTTTAATTTGTTTTCCTTTAATCCAAAATGAAAATTGCTTATAATATTTAAATAGTATGTTTTTGAGATGATATATTCAACAGTTGTTTTTAGAAAAATGAACCGAACTGATATATTGTTCAAAATGTATGTAAGAAATTAAATAATACTTGAAAATTAATTCATGCATGAAATTAATTTCTTTCGATGTAAAAAATTTCATTTCTATCTCTATTTTTTAAGTGAAATACATTATGTTCAATGTTACGTAAAAATTGCTTCATTTTACTTGTTAAGTTTTCCACGCATCCTAACTCAGTATCTACCGATGGTACTTTTAAGTACCATTAAAATTACTTATTATAAAGTTCTTTTAATACGTCATTTAGTTTTAATAATATTTATAATGAATTTCAGATACATTATTTAAAACATTATTGGTATATAAAACAAAAATATTTTTAAAAGGATGATTTTTTTTACACTTGCATCTTTTCAGCTTCCTTGGCGCAGAAGGACGGGGGATAGTTTTTTTTTTTTTTTTTTTTTTTTTTTTTTTTTTTTTTTTTAATGCGGAAATATTTCAATATTTATATTGTAAGGATATCATATTTGTACATTTTATAATTTTATAAAATACCAAGAAAATAATTAAAAATAAAAGATTTGAGTGGGGTTATAAAAATTGACAAAATCCATGACAATTCAAATTTAATTAACCCTTCTAAATGCTTCAATGCTTCAAAAATCTTTCAAATATTTATAAAATAAGTATATAAATATTTTAATTTAGTTTTAAAAAATGCGTAAAATGCTTTAGAATGTAAAATTTACATGAATTCATAATGCGCTAGATAAAGAGCTAACAGCTGTATTTTTTCTAATGAAATATATTTTGTTCCACGTGATTATATCAATAACGAAATAAAAAAATTTCTGTAAAATTTTGTTATTTATGCTAAATATACAGAACGATCAGCATTGATTTTCATGTTTATGTTCAATTACATTTCTTAGAATATTTTTTGCTTTATATGTACACTTTAAAATACTTATCTTAGACTATCTACTTGAACAAAAATGATATATATATATATATTTTTACCATTATACAGATGAGTTTATTTTGCTTTAAAAATAGTTTAATCGAAAATTGTAATGTTAAATTGCTCAATAAAATGCTATTTTTGTGTTAAAATTGCACTATTAAAAATGAGTAAAGAACTGTTCACTGTCTATTCATTCGGCAGTTCTTATGGAAAACGGTTACATAACCATAATTAACTCTGTTGTGACCGTAAAACAGGATAGATTATGATTAAACAAATATAGGATAGATTATGAGTTAAATTACGGTTTTAGAACAGTTTCCTTTAAATGATTGGCAAATTATTGGACAAGTTTGCTACGAATTCTTAACAGTGTACAAAACTAGCATAAATAGTTACATTTTTGTTAACAAAAAAAAATTCATGTTAAAATTAAATTTCTTAGACCATATTTTATGTTATAAATACACATTAAAACATTAGTTTATAATTACAAAAATGATACCATATCACTTTATTGAGTTTAAAATTTTTATATTAAGCTTTTTATGTAAATGTTATTATTTTAATTATTTGTGTTAAAGCTACAGGAAGATCACCATCGATTTATTTATATATATTAACAAAAGGAATTTATATAAAAATTAATTTTCTTCTTATAAATACAAATTAAAATGTTTATCTTAAATTATCCTCAACTAAAAAATAAAAGATATTTGTTTCATCTGTACACAAAACTAGAATTGTATCATTTCATTGTGTTTTTAAAATATTTTTTTATCTAAAATATTTATGTTACATTTTGCTTTAAAATACCTGTTTATGTTAAAATTACAAAATGATCAGCATACAATTAGTTAATAGAAATATTATATATTAAAGTTAAACCAAACAAGTTTGTTTTATAAATACATATTAAAATGTTTGCCAGAGGTTATTTCCTTTGCCTGAAATTTATTATATACATTTATTTTTAGGAATAAAAAAACATACATTAGACTATGAATAAAAAATTATTTTAATCTAAATTGTGTATGTTTAGTTTTACTCTAAAATTTTATTGTTTACATTAAACGTACAAAATGATCAGGATTGATTTTCGTGTTTATGTTAAAAATAAATTTAGAAAATATTTTGATTGATAAATACAGATTAAAATGGTTATCTAAAATTTTCTTTCCTTACTTGAAATATAACATTATATTTCTTACGATACGAGTATACAAAAGTCCTACCGGCAGTGCCGGGAGGAAGAGGTAGCTTTCATATATTTATTTATTTATTTTAAATGAAGTTATATAAATCAAACATACGAAGCTCAAAATTGTGTAACACGATTATATAAGATTGAATACTAGTTTTTGTGAATACTGAATATTAATAGGAATTTTTAGAAATTAGTCATCTTTTATTCAACCTGGTTTTATTTTAAGCGATTTAAAGGGTCGACAAATTCCACGATATCCATTTTAAAGCAGCATGATGGATAAAAAAAACGCAATGAGCTTGATCGAAATCTTAATTCATGTGAACATGCACACTCACATCGAAATCGATTAATATATACGAGTGCTGTAGCGGGCAAATTGACTTAAAAAAAAATCACCCACATTAGAAATTCAAACTGCTATATCCCAGGCGTTTTTCAAGGTAAAGACAAAACAAAAAATAGTCCGAAATTCATTTTTAAGATAAATAGTTTAGAAAGAACCTTTTTCAATTTCTATTTTTTTTTTTTTTTTTACATCATTATACATTTAAAAGATTTTTGACAAATTTAAAAGGCCGTCATTTTGAAACAATATTGCGGATAAAGTTGTCCCGTGAACTCGGTCAAGATATTGGTATGTACCATGAACACACGGAGTTATATCGAAATCAGTTTATAAATATGCGTATTAACGCGTGACAAATTTTATAGTTTCAAAATGTCAATCTCACTGGAAGTTGAAAATGCTAAAACTTAGCCATTTTTCAAGATATAGAGAAACAAAAAATGCTCTGGAATCTTTGTATCAAGGTAAAAACACAAAACAAAAATCTTTTTCAATTTCTTACTTTTTTGCACCTAATTTTAAAATTTAAATAAAAAAATAATAATAATCCGCCATTTTGAAACAAGACGGCAGTTGGAACTGGCCAACGAGCTCGGTCCAGGCATCAGTATGTCCTATCTACGCACAAAGTTCATCCAAATCGGTGTATAAATATGCGTGTTATCACGTGACGAAAACCAGATCATTTCAAAATGTGAACAACACTATAAATTAAAATTACTATAATTCAGACATTTTTTAAGATACAGACAAAACAAAAAATGCTTTGGAATCTTTGTATCAAGGTCAAATGCATAAAAGAAAAATCTTTTTCAATTTCTCATTTTTTGTACCTAATTTCAAATTTTAAATTAAAAAATATTAAATTCCATTTTGAAACAAGATGGCGGATGGAACTGGTTAACGAACTCGGTCCAGGCTTTATTAAGTACTATGTACACACCAAGTTACATCCAAATCGATTTATAAATACGAGTGTTATCACGTGACAAAAATCAGGTCGTTTCAAAATGTCAGCCATAAGAAAAATTCAAAGTGCTATAACTCAATCATTCTTTAAGATAAGATAAAGTAAAAAGTGTTCTAGAATCGGCGTTTTAGGATCTAACACATAAAATAAAAATATTTTTCAACTTTTAATTTTTTCGCATTTATTCTTAAATTTTAAATTTAAAAAAATTTAAATGACCGCCATTTTGAAACAAGATGGCGGATGATGTTGGCCAATAAACTCGGTCGCGATATTTATATGTACTATGTACATACCAAGTTTCATTCATATCGGTTCATAAATACGTTAGTTATAACATGACAAAAAGCAGATTGTTTCAAAATGTCAGCCATAAGAAAAATTCAAAGTGCTATAACTCAATCGTTTTTTAAGATATAGACAAAGTAAAAAGTGTTCTGGATATGTTGTTTTAAGATCTAATACATAAAATAATAAAAATATTTTTCGACTGTTAGTTTTTTCACATTTAATTTTAAATTTAAAATTTAAAATTTTTAAATTTCTTTAAATGGCCGCCATTTTGAAACAATATGGCAGATGATGCTGGCCAACGAATTTGGTCGAGATATTTGTATGTAATATGGACATACCAAGTTTCATTCAAATCGGTTCATAAATTCGTTAGTTATAGCATGACAAATATCAGATCGTTTCAAAATGTCAGCCATAAGAAAAATTCAAAGTACTATAACTCAATCATTTTTTAAGATATAGACAAAATAAAAAATGTTCTGGAATTAGTGAGTTAAGATCTAACACATTAAACTATTTATTAAATTAAATTAACTTAATAATTTATTAAATAAATTTATTAAATTAACACATTTTTCAACTTTTAATTTTTTCGCATTTAATTTTAAATTTTGAATTTAAAAAAATTTAAATGGCCGCTATTTTGAAACAATATGGCAGATGATGCTGGCCAACGAACTCGGTCGAGATATTTGTACTTAATGTGTACATACCAAGTTTCATTAAAATCGGTTCATAAATTCGTTAGTTATAGCATGACAAATATCAGATCGTTTCAAAATGTCAGCCATAAGAAAAATTCAAAGTGCTATAACTCAATCATTTTTTAAGATATAGACAAAATAAAAAACGTTCTGGAATTGGTGTGTTAAGATCTAACACATTAAATATAAATATTTTTCAACTTTTAATTTTTTCGTATTTAATTTTAAATTTTAAATTAAAAAAAATTAAATGGCCGCCATTTTGAAACAATATGGCAGATGATGCTGGACAACGAACTCGGTCGAGATAGTTGAATGTAATATGTACATACCAAGTTCCATTCAAATCGGTTCATAAATTCGTTAGTTATAGCATGACAAATATCAGATCGTTTCAAAATGTCAGCCATAAGAAAAATTGAAAGTGCTATAACTCAATCATTTTTTAAGATATAGACAACATAAAAAATGTTCTGGAATTGGTGTGTTAAGATCTAATTCATTAAATATAAATAATTTTCAACTTTTACTTTTTTCGCACATAATTTTAAATTAAAAATTTTTTTTTAAATTTAAATGGCCGCCATTTTGAAACAAGATGGCGGATGATGCTGGCCAACGAACTCGGTCGAGATATTTGTACTTAATATGTACATACTAAGTTTCATTAAAATCGGTTCATAAATTCGTTAGTTATAGCATGACAAATATCAGATCGTTTCAAAATGTCAGCCATAAGAAAAATTCAAAGTGCTATAACTCAATCATTTTTTAAGATATAGACAAAATAAAAAATGTTCTGGAATTGGTGTGTTAAGATCTAACACATTAAATATAAATATTTTTCAACTTTTAATTTTTTCGCATTTAATTTTAAATTTAAATAAAAAAAATTTAATGGCGGCCTTTTTGAAACAAGATTGCGGATGATGCTGGCCAACGAACTGGGTCAAGATATTTGTATGTACTATGTACATATCAAGTTTCATTCAAATCAGTTCTAAATACGTTAGTTATCGCATGACAAAAATGATATATATATATATATATATATATATATATATATATATATATATATATATATATATATATATATATATATATATATATATATATATATATCTGATTGATATATATCTGTTTAATATTGTTATTTTAATGTTTACTGTTTTTTAAAAATGTTTATACATTATGCACCTAGTGCTTAATAAATATTTTCATGAAATTTAAATTGTATATGTATGTTGCAATTGATAAGTGCTGCAACGGCGCCTACGGCAGCAATACTCTACATAGTGGTAGCAAACATATATATATATATACATATACATATATATATATATATATATATATATATATACAGGGTGTCCGAAAAGTCTGGAAACGGTCGAATAACTCGAGAAATACATATGAGTTTGAAAAACGTAAATATACGTGTTAAATATTTTTAAATAAGCTACTCAGTGATACCAAATTTGACCTTCGTAACCGACCCCCTGGGGGTCAGAGGGGGTCCAACTTTGAAATCTTAAATTATAACCCCAATTTTTTATTGCAGATTCGGATTCTACGGACAGAAATACGTAACTTTTGTATTTGATGTTTATTTCGAATCCTCGTTTATCACGGTGTAATTGAGCATATTAAATCGATACATATTTCGGCTTTTCCAATGGGATTTTCCCTAATCGAAACTGATTGGGGAGAATTTATGACATCAAATTCCTCGTCTTTTGCAATAATAGCGTTTCCTGAAAATCGCCCGTGCCGATTATTTCGGTAGTGCTACACAGTTAAAATTTTGATACATTTGCTGTAGCGTCACTCCACAGCTTTTATAGAATATCTCTTTCATGACCAATGAGAATGTTCCATAACACAGTAAAGTACACTGTGAAAAAATTGACCCTTTTGCTGCATCGTCACTCCACCGCTTTTATAGAAAACGATTACTTTACTGTGTTATGGAGCATTCTCATTGGTCACAAAAGAGATATTCTATATTAGCTGTGGAGTGACGCTGCAGCAAATAGGTCAAATTTTTAACAGTGTAGCACTATTGAAATAATCGCCACGGGTGATTTTCAGGAAACGCTATTCCTACAAAAGACGAGGAATTTGACGTCAAAAATTCTGCCCAATCAGTTTCGATTAGGGAAAATCCCGTTGGAAAAGCGGGAATATGTATCGATTTAATATGCTCGATTACACCGTGATAAACGAAGATTTGAAATAAACATCAAATACAAAAGTTACGTATTTTTGTCCGTAGAATCCGAATAAGCAATAAAAAATGGGGGTTATAATTTAAGATTTCAAAGTTGGACCCCCTCTGACCCCCAGGGGGTCGGTTTCGAAGGTCAAATTTGGTATCACAGAGTAGCTTATTTAAAAATATTTAACACGTATATTTACGTTTTTCAATCTTATATGTATTTCTCGAGTTATTCGGCCGTTTCCAGACTTTTCGGACACCCTGTATATATATATATATATATATATAAACATTTGAACGGAGGGTGGTTTTGTGGTCTGGGAGTCATGATCGATGAAAATATACCAAAATTGTCTGGAAGTGCTTTCCTCCGGACGGCTACAATAGGTAGCTTTTTACTTTTTGTAATGAAAGCTATTTAAAAGTAAAATTTTATCACTTTGTTGTTCTGTTACATATATATATATATATACTAGCAGGCTATGCCCGCTTCGCTGGTCCATATTTCCAAACAAACCTTGACTCAAAAAAAAAAAAAAAAAAAAAAAAAAATGGTGATTTAAAAATTTTATTTTAAAGCAGTATAGACCACCCTGGAATGATCTTCCGCATTGCTGAAAATCATGCCAACGCCATTGTGATATTGTACTATAGTAAGTCGGCGAAAATTTGGGCAATAAAGCACCATCTCTTTTATTTTATCATTTATAGTAGAGTTTCGTATGAACATGAGACCGTTATGACAACAGGAATCAAAATATTCTCGAGTCATCACACTATTACATTAGAGGGCATTGCAATGATTAGTGACATTGATTATCAAACTCTATAAACTTTCGGATTGTACATTATCATTTCTTAGTTCTTAAAATCCTGACATCTGAACTTGCACTATGTGTAGTTCTGGTAGCCTACATACAATGTCATTTCATGTTACATTTTTTAATAAACGTCCTCTGCTAGCAGGTCTACTGTAGTTTCCTATCTGCCTTAATCTGTTCCAGCAAGAATAATAGAGTAAAAAATGTAAAGAATTATTTACAGATAAAGAAGAGTTTTTGTTTGTTTGTATTTATGACGGCCATTTATCTACACGTGGGATATAGGTCCTAAGGAAAGGGTGCCCTCCGTGAAAGTGGCAGACGAAGAAGGGTGTTTCACTTATATATTTAGTAGAACAATGAAGCATAAAAAGTGTGTTTTAAAGCTTTATTATTTGAATAACATTAAAATTACATCAGTTTCACTACCTCTTCCTTTTATAAAACAGTTGCTAACATGTAAACCGTTAATTCAGAATAATCTTGATGACTAAATTTTGTAGAAAAATAAGTCTTTAGTTTGCATCTAATAAAATCTTTCTACCTTCTGTAATCGATTCCATTATGATTTTTAGTGTCAAACATTAGAAGTGCTAGAAACGATATTGTTACAAATGTACCAGACTTATTTCATGTTTGTCCTCAAATAAATGTGAAATTTACGATCATCCATTATTGGCATTTAATGTTATAATTTGACGATAGTTTTTTGTTCGACTACTTGATTATTCCGTCGATCAATTTCGCCAAATTATACAAATGTACATAATTTTTATTTTAAATAACCAAAGAATCAATAAATTACTAAAATGTTAATAGAAATACAAATAAACATCGAATTAACATTGGTTGATGAAGTAACAATTACATATAACAAATTTAATGTGAAATGAATGTGACATTTACAATCATCCATTGACATTTAACCTTATACTTTAGCGATAGTTTTTTCGTCGATGGGATTATCAAGTATTACCAAATTATATAAACAAATTGTATAAACAATAATATTGCCAATAACATGTAGGTGCAGGTGTCATCTACGGATCCCGTTGGCGCGATTGCAGCAAATTGCGATTTTATGCCTCACGTGGTAATCCGGTAATAGTTGATTATTTTTGAGTAAATTATTTCATTATTTTTCTTTTCTCTTTTAAAATTATGTAAATTGTTTTGTTCCATAATTATTTATTGACTTAGTTTATTATTATTATTTCCTTTTTAAAAAAATAGAAAATAAAAATAAGTAATATAAATGTAATTGGTATTTGAAAACGCAGTGTTCTCCAAATTGGCATCATAAAAAAAAAAAAATCACGCCAAGGTGATGCGTGTATAAAAGGGGAAAAATGTTTGCAATAATATAAACAAAAAAAACGTAAACAAATAATTAAAAAATCGCCATTTCGATAGTTTTTTAAAATAACATCAAGGTTAATTCTCCAGTCGGGCAGCAATAGTAAATTTTCTTTTCTTCGTCTATTTCATAATAAAAAAACATAAATTTAATAACTTCTAATTAAATAATTTGACTAATTTTCTGTAATCGGATGTATGATCTAAAAGTATCCTTAATACATAAACAAAACAGAGCAATAGTCATGTACGCGCCGAGGTCGGCAGGGTAATTTTTTACACTAATTTGGCGGAAAAATCGTTTTCGAATACCAGTTTCATATATATATTTAAATTATTTTCTGTTATTTAAAAAATAATAACAATTAGTATTTAAATAATAAGTATATGACAAAACAGTTTACATAATTTTAAAGAAGAGAAAGGAAATAAAAAAACATTTTATTAATAATTAAATAAACAATAGTGGGGTTGCCATGCCAGGCAAAATAACATCAATTTAGTGTCCATTAGGTTACCTCGGTGTGTATATGATATCTGTGCAAACAAAACTTCCGATAATATAACAAATGACGTCATATTTATTTTCCTTTGAAATTTTTTTTATTTTAATTTTTCACGTGGATACTGTTCAACTAAAAATTAATTGCCGAGGAGAAATTATTTTCCATATATTGATTTTTTTGGCAACTGAAAAGAAAATGGTTATTTTTTATCGGAAAAATTTTAATTGATTCTGTATGAAAAATAATGAAGTTTTGAATTATTAAGGAAAATATTTGAATAAATCAATTAAAAATTAGCCTATGTTCACCGGAAATTGTATAGCTTTCCAACGGTGAAAGAATTTTTCAAAACCGTCAAGTAGTTTCGGAGCCTATTCAATTCAAACAAACAAACAATCAAATCTTTCCTCTTTATAATATTAGTATAGATGTATTAAACTAAATATGTGACATAAAAAAATCAAGGCGCCGAATGAGAAATAAATAGTAAATTATAAAAATTAAAAAATATACTATATCTTATTAGATAAATAAATAAAAAAATTACATAAATACACATGCAATTAAAAATGCAAAAATTTCGGGCCCTCTCACCAGTGAAATACTATTTCAATAAACAGAAAACTGCACTATATATATATATAGATATATATATAACGTTAAATTTACGGCAAAAACTGCTGGCAGCAATGTTGACAGCAGTTTTTGTCGTAAAAATTGCAATAAAATTAGACTAAATTTTCTTATTACATCTCATTTTACTGCAATTTTTACGGCAACATTTTCTGACAACATTGCTGCCAGCAGATTTTGCCATAAATTTAACTTTTTTTTCTTACAGTGTGCATATTATGTTTAACAGTCTGATGAATTGTAGTCATTTTTAAATTTTTTAAAATTTCATGCATTAGAGTTTAAATACACTGTTAAAAATCGTGCCCTAGTTTAAACCAAATTTTGGTGCTCAACAATTATCATTGTAAGATGGTGAAATCTCGAATCAACATTTGGAGCTTCTGTTGAAGCATAGTTCCAATAGTTGGAAAGAGGTTGAAATAGGAATCTCCAAATATTGGTACGAGATTTCACCATCTTATAGTGGCAGCTACTGAACACCAAAATTTGGTTCAAACTAGATCAAAATGTTTAACAGTGTAATGATTAGTTATTTTAAATGGTAAAATATTTTATACATACATGGAATTTTTCTAGTTGTTCTTTTGGACCGATACCCGAAAGAAGGAGTATATGAGGACTCTTAACGCCGCCTGCAGATAAAATCACTTCACGATTCGCATTGACTTGGTACGTTTTCCCATTGTAATCGAATAATACTCCAGTAGCACAATTACCTTTAATGATTACCTGAAAATGAAACATAATGTATTTATCTCTACCGAAATTTTTTAGGTGCGTTCGTAATTATGTAAATACGTAGCACCTATTGTTGTCGCTCAGTCCGTCCGTCCGTCTGTCCGTCTGTCCGCATATAACAACGCAAAAACTACCAAACCGAATCGTTTGAAATTTAAAACATATAATTATTGCGTAATCTTGTCGAGTCATTTCAAATTTTATGAAAATCGGATGGATAGATCAATTACAGGGACATTCAAAAGGATTCCGTTACATTACGGTCAATAGGGAAAAAAGTTTTAAATGCATTTTATTCGTTTGAAATTTAAAACATATAATTATTGCGTAATCTTGTCGAGTCATTTCAAATTTTATGAAAATCGGATGCACAGATCAATTACAGGGACAATCAAAAGGATTTCGTTACATTACGGTCAATGGGGAAAAAGTTTCAAATGCATTTTAATGATAATATACTCATTCGAACATAATAGAATTGGCATGAATCTATGAAATATATATTAAAATATGCATTCTGTACAATCTGCGATGCAAAGAATTTTTATTATTAAATTACAGGGCCACACAAAAGTATTCCACTATATAATGCTATACAGGGAAACATGGTTTGGTACGTGTTTTAATTATATTCAACTATTTCACATTTTATGAATAAGATATACGTTGCTGAGGTGTAATAAAAATTACTTTCTGCATATTTACAGAAACGTAAAGATTTCGACTACTATACTGTATCCGGAGTACGCTCTACTATATCAGCAAGATCTGAATATTTTTAAAACTTCATTATCGTACGAACGCACCTCATTTGCTACGTTCACGTGCAATTTCCAACTTGTTTTATTTTATTCTCTTAAAAAGTCAGCCACAAAATAGCTCAAGTTGAGCTGAAATCCACTCATCTCAGTGTTGAAAGGCAGCTTCTCAAAAAAGAGTTGAAATAACTCGAGTTTTAACCAATTTAAATGAAGTTGAGCTATTTAAATAACCAATTTAGATCAAGAAGATTTAATCGTTTGAAAAACAATTCTTTTATGCTAGAAAAAATTACAGCTCTTTCATGAGAAGCCAAATCAGCTCTTTCGTTTTAAGAGTGTATGTTTTAAAAAGTTTTTTATCTGTGAAGTAGATCGAACTTCCCTTTAACCCTTTATCTACCGACGGTTCTTGTAAATACCATTAAAATTACTTATTATAAAATTCTTTCAATACGTCATTTAGTTGTAATACTGCTTAGAATGAGTTACAGATACATTACATTATCTTGTTCCAAACGCACCATTTGTTTCACAAAACAAAAATATCTTTAAAAAGATGATTTCTTTTGCCTTTGTATCTTTTCAGCTTTCTTGGCGCTGAGGGGGGACGATGATGATTTTTCAATTCGGAAATATTTCTGTATTTATATTGTAACAACATTATATTTGTACATTTATAACTCTATGAAATACTCAGAAAACAGTTTAAAATAAAAGATTTGAGTGGGGTTTTAAATATTGCACAGAATCCCTGTAAATTCAAATTTAATTAATCCTTCTAAAATCCTTCAAAAATTTATCAGATAATTAAGTAAATATTTTAATTTAATTAAAAAAAATTACATAAAATGCTTTAGAATATAAAAATTTCATGAATTCATAATTTGGTTGATAGAGGTTAACGAAGTTCCTATTTATAAAAAAAAATTTCTTAATGAAATTTTCTGCTGAACTTTGTTATTGAGCAAACTAGCATACAAATTAATCCTCTTATTATGAAATATATATTCTATATAACAAGGTTTATTCGTTTTTTGTTAGTTTA
Organism: Maratus speculifer; assembly: GCA_964019185.1. Lineage (NCBI taxonomy): Eukaryota > Metazoa > Arthropoda > Arachnida > Araneae > Salticidae > Maratus > Maratus speculifer. The sequence continues at coordinate 455,554,259 of OZ025290.1, read as the reverse complement.
CAACATTTAAACGCGGAAATTGATGTTGTGTTGGCTATATGAATTTTTATCAGTGGATGAAAACGAAATTATTTGTACATTTTATCTTTTCCATTTAAAAGAAGAAATGCTAGAAGCATTCGACACAATAAGAGAGGGATTGTAATTAGAAGAAAAGGTTACAAATGAATTGTTCGAATACTTACGTAAGTTCGAAAATTTATGAACAGCATATTTTTTTTTAACAAAAGAAACCGATACAAATTAATATTGCAGACATTTTTAAGTTGAGAGTTTGAAATACTAAGAATAAAAAAGAAATAATATGTCACGTCTTAGTTTTTGTTTATCTCTGCTTATGTATTTTTCTAGACATTATTTAAATTAAAATATCTTTCTCTATCTAAAATTCAGTAAACAAAAATTACTGCCCGAATTAAAATACGTTTTTTAAATATTTCAATTTTAGGTGTATTTTTTATTTTATGCAAGTGTATTTTATAATAAAAATTATCAGGAATTCGAGTTGAGTTCTTTTTTACGAATTTCCTTTATAACAAATTGTTGAAGTGAAAAGATGAGTCTTAGTTAAATGGAAGTTACGCTGTATTTTTAATTATTTTTAATTTAGTAAAATGCTTTCTGGCGATTCTGATATTATTTTATACATCTTACCAGCTGGCGAGAAGATGGAGACGCGTTAAGTTTAATTTCGATTTGTCAAGCGTATGAGAAAACGTATCTAACCTAAATACAATCTTCTTCTGTCTTGAATCACATGCGCTCAGCATGTTTTTCTATAATACATTCAAAATAAGAAAATTTCGATTATTTGCGTAATTTACATGCACTTTCAGAAACCGTTTTTCTTTTCTTTTTTTTTCTTCTGTTCTTTCCTTTTCTTTTCTTTTTTTTTTCCCCCCAATGGAACGTAAACAATGAGCTGCATTGTGAGACATTCATGTTTGAGTTCTTAATAAAAATTAAAATATATTATTTGTGAGTTTTTGAATGTAACATACATAATCGAAATAAATTTTGTGTCTTTCCATTTTTGTATAAGAATGTAACTGCTATCGTACCAAGTTCTGAGTATTTATAAATCTAATCCTAGTTCGAACGCAGTTCGTTCGTCACGTTTGCCGTGCAAGTTAAGGCATTTAAAACCTTTTCAAATCATTTTGCAATGAATTTTAGAGAAATGATAACATTGGAAATATTGACAGAGTATATGTGATTAATATTGTGACGATTTTATCAAGCATTAATGGTGTCAGTGTAATGTCTCCAAATATTTGGATATGATAAAGTGTATCCGCACTGAAAACAAAGTAGAAATTACGATTAACGAATCACATAAAAGGCATCTATAGAAAAACAATTTTTGTCAAAGATATAAATGCTTCAACTTGATAAAGGTTTGCTGAATATACATTCATAAACTTTATTAAAAGATTTAGTGACAATTTGTAAATAAAGCACATTAGACTATACCCTGTCCCGAAAATTTAGACAATCAATAAAATTTGCATTAACATAAAAAGTAATAAGGTGCAATTAAAATTCGGGAGATAAGAAATAAAAAAGCAGTTTTTTTCTGATATACACATGCAAATTAAGATCAAAGATTTGAAATTATAAAATATAAATTAAATTATATAATTATGCGCTATCCCTAAAGTGTAGAAAATGTTGATTTTTTTTTTTTTTTTTTTTTTTTTTGGGGGGGGGGGGGGTTACATTTATAAAAGTAACTAAAAACTTACATATAATATTAGATTGTACTGCCACGACACTTTTTAACATCAAATACACGTTGTTGCATAGAATTAACAAGTTCGTTGCCGCAGACGCGCCAGCGCGTGATAAGGCGCCAACGTTAAGGGGCCACTCAAGCGCCAGGGCGTGATGTGGTGTCATGTCCAATAGAGAGTTAGGCGCTGGCGCGGGAAAATCTTTCATTGATCTTTGTTATAAAAAGTAAATCGGCTTCTCGGAAAAACTCACTTCTACAGTGCGGCATTAACTATCCTCACATCTTCACGTAAGCGGCAGCGAACGTGTTAACTAAACATTACATTACCGAAGGAGATATTTCATACCAGGCTTTGTCTGTTGCAGTTTTTAAGTAATTCACACATGTACATTACTTTCCATTTTCACATATTTTACGAGGTAAGATCCCCCATATGTTCTCAAACAGATTCAAATCTGGATTAAGTGCTGGTCAGTCTAATTGTCAGTGATATTGTTTTGCCTAAACCATGTTTTCGCTGATGTGGAGGTATGGACGGATGCTCTGATTAAGTCAGGGTGCCAGTCTGGTTCTGCTAGCAAATACATAATTGGCAGTAAATTGGTAAGTAAAATATCCTGATAATCCTCTGATTTCTTTTTTCTCTCCGTAAATTCTAGAAATGTTTGGTCATATGATAAAATGGCCGGATGACCATATGACCATATCTTAAATGGCCGGGAATAAACCGGGTTTTTGGGGAAGGAAATTTAGAAAATTTCCGGGAGTTTTAGAACGTTTTAAACATTGAAATTTAAAAGTAGAAAAGAATTCTGACTCTGAGATGCTTTCGTCACAATGTTATTCTGGGTACGAAACTATAATAAATCTGCCTTTACAACTATTTGTGTATTATGATTATGAAATTTACTGATTGAGTGCATAAAAATATTTACAATAAGAAACGTCAACAAAACCAGTAGAGTTTAAGGGAAAACTAAATAGATTAAAATATTAATAAGTTAGAAAAGGAAATGACAGATTTATTTATAAATGTAAACATCACCCTTGTTCTCAGATTCAACGTAAACAGAAAAATTAAATAAAGAATATACGTCGGATATGCTAGGTAACAGAAAGTAAACAGTTTTATTTTTTAAGGGAATAATTGAAATCTTCCTTAATTCAGTCACCATTGTTGTAAAGCTGATGAATTTTAGGAATTTAAAAAGTTGCAAAGTATTAAAATAATAAGTCTTGTTAATTAATAAAAAATCCATTTAAATTTCTCAGAACAATGAGCAATGATCTCTTAAAATGAAATTTTCAAGTTGAAAAATGACTGGTTTTGTTTACTTTCAAAACTTCTTCAAAATTGCCAATATTCCCCAAAATTCCGGGTTTATTCCCCGAAATTCCCGGGTTTATTCCCGTCCCTCAAAAACTGTGGGTTTTTTGCAACTCTACGGCGGATCGTTCGTCTTGTTGCCTGCTGAAACAGTTTTTGGGCTCTTTTCTTAGGTCAAAACCAGTAAAACTGATAACCATCAGTTCCGTCTAAAATTTAGTTCATTTGCTCACTGAATATACAGGCGTCACATTTTTTCTAGCCAACTTTTGACCTGCATCTTTATGCCTCAGTTTTAAACAAGGTTTTGCTTTCATTCTCCTGTAAACAATACTTGTTGAAGCTTCAATCTTTCTGCGTAGAGTGCTTTTTGAAATTCTGGAAAATGATGAAATTTCACGCACAAATAAATTATCAACTTAATATATTTTTAATAATATTCTATCATCACATAACCTTTTTTTTTAGCTCGTCAGACTAGTTTTATGTTATTCCATGTTCCATCTAATTTCAAAACTATAAATATTGCTCAAGGATCTCTTTATTGTTATTAGTATTTGTACAGGATTTTGTCCATGCACTTTTTAATGTAAAATATTAATAGTTTCATCTTTAGAAACTTCTTTAGAAGTTGGCATTTTTATCAGAATGAGCAGGAAATGATTTTTCCAAACAAAACAATCCATTGAACTCATTTGATTCTACAAAATTTCAATTATAATTTTTAAAATACAGCAGATGATATTTCATTTAAAGGGAAAAAGTATTCTGCATTTACAGGAACACACAAAAATAAAAATATTTTATTTTGTGAAGAAAAATGCAAAAGAAAACATGAAATGTTGTATTATGTGTATATTTTTGGGACAGCATATTTTTCCATAGTTTAATGAATATTTTATTATTCGAGACCTTTGATCTTAATTTATATGTGTACATCACCAAAAATTCTTTCATTTATTAGCTATCTCACGAATTTTAATTGCACCTTATTACTTTTTATGTTAATGCACATTTTATTGATTGTCTAAACTTTTGGGACAGGGTGTAAAAGCTAGTTGAAAGCAATTTGTCTCTGCGCGAAAAGTAATACAAAATAGTTCACATTGATGCAGAATGCTTAAAAATGTATTTAGAACTTACTTTTCGTACGAAAGCATTCACTAAAATATCAATGTTTGGCCTGTTCTCAGCCGGTATCAAGTAAGCTTTAGCAGAGTTGCATCTTGTGCCGTTTCTTATGTTGATTTGAACGTCAGCAAAACCTAGGAAATTTAGAAACAAAAATTATGTGACAAGCTTAGCTTATGAAACATTTTCGAACATCTTCAAAATACTTTAATAAAACCTTTCCCTTTAATTTTGGTTCAAACTCATTTGCCGACAGTCTTTCCAAAACACATATAGGACGCAGTTCACTTAGAAACTCGATTCAGCATTTACCATCCAGCGAAAGAATTTTAAAGTCAGTTGACTAGTTTTAGTGTACGTTTCCTATCAATAAACATTTATTATTATTATTTTGAAGTTGGTTCGAACCAACATAAAAACTAAAGAACAGCTAAATAACATGTTGGACATCAATGGTAATTTGTAGTGCTCCCTTACACAGTTGCCAATCATTTCTTTATTTAACGACATTTCAATTAATTATAGTAATTACCGTAATTTCGGGTGTATAAGCCGCAGATCAAACAATTCTTTTTTGACCCAGAATTTAAAAAAAAAAAAAAAAAATATAACTAGTTAAATCGCCGTAAATATTTGTCTTCAATCAATAAATAAGATTTCTGGGTCCAAAAAGAATTGTTTGATCCGCGATTTATACACACGAAATTACGGTACTCAAAATTAAATTTTCATTTATTATTCAGAGCAGTTGCATATAACTTTTAGAGAAAAAAAAAATTAAAATTGTTACAGAAAAAAAAATGTATTTCTTAGAATTTTTTTTTTTTTTTTTTTTTTTTGTAAAAAAGTGGATTTTTAATTTTGACAGAAAAAAATCTATGTGTTTACAGAAAAAAGTTTTAGTAAAAAATACAAATATTTTCTGCAAATAAAACGGTTTTCCAATGCACCAAAATTGTCAATTTTTTTCCTGACAACTAAAGAGATTTTTAAGGTTTTATTCATCTGACGAAACCCATAAAAACAAGTTGGAAATTGCACTTGAACGTAGCAAATGAGATGCGTTCGTACGATAACGAAGTTTTAAAAATATTCAAATCTTGCTGATACAGTAGAGAGTACTCCGGATACAGTACAGTAGTCGAAATCTTTACATTTCTGTAAACATGCAGGAAATAATTTTTATTACACCTCAGCAACGTATATCTTATTCATAAAATGTGAAATAGTTGAATATAATTAAAACACGTACCAAACCATGTTTCCCCGTATAGCATTATATAGTGGAATACTTTTGTGTGGCCCTGTAATTTAATAATAAAAATTCTTTGCATCACAGATTGTACAGAATGCATATTTTAGTATATATTTCATAGATTCATGCCAATTCTATTATGTTCGAATGAGTGTAACATCATTAAAATGCATTTGAAACTTTTTCCCCATTGACCGTAATGTAACGGAATCCTTTTGATCGTCTCTGTAATTGATCTATGCATCCGATTTTCATAACATTAGAAATGACTCGACAAAATTATGCAATAATTATATGTTTTAAATTTCAAACGATTAAAATACATTTAAAACTTTTTTCCCTATTGACCGTAATGTAACGGAATCCTTTTGATTGTCCCTGTAATTGATCTATTCATCCGATTTTCATAAAATTTGAAATGACTCGACAAAATCATGTTATAATTATGTATTTTAAATTTCAAACGATTCGGTTGGGTAGTTTTTGCGTTGTTATATGCGGACAGACGGACGGACAGACAGACAGACGGACAGACAGACGGACGGACTGAACGACAACAATAGGTGCTACGATTTTACATAATTACGAAAGCACCTAAAAACTGTTCTTTGAGAATTACGTCTTAAACGTCAAATGTTTCAAGTTTTAAGTTTCTTCCATTATTTCAATAGAAATCGTAATTTAAAATCTTTTAGTACAATTTCCACTCATTTAACTATTTTACCACCCCCCCCCCCTCTTGATCGCCGAGAAAAAGCGCAAAATTGTAATGTTGTTTTCACTTTATTTATCATTATTTTTTTTAAATGCTGGAGAATGATTTATTTTTCTCCTGAAGCAACTTTTCTTATAACGTACAGTCATATAAAGCTTGAGAGTATTAATCATAACTTAATTTTTTAAAACAGGATTTTATCTGCAGAATTATGCTAATTTAAACGAGTCGAAACCCGTCGAATTTAACGAAATAAAATGCATATATATAAAAAAAGACTGACTGAATTTATAAATAATAACAATAATAATTAGAATAATGAATCAGTATTTAATAAATATAGCTCCAAACTTTGTGTTAAGTTTGTGAGTTACAATTTTGCATGTAAATATTCGCGCTCTTGAACTTGAAGTTCTCATCTGAGTGCCGGCTAAATTTAAAAACTTTACTTTTAGACATACTGAAAAATATTTAGTTTTATCAAAAGAAATAATCATTTCATATACCCTATGATAATATTTTGAACCACTGAAGCCGTCTCAGATGAGCATCTCAATTACAGTGTCAGCAGAATTTAAAACAAGTTGTAAATTGCACGTGAACGTAGCAAATGAGGTGTGTTCGTACGATAACGAAATTTTAAAAATATTCAGATCTTGCTGGTATAGTCGAGCGTACTTCGGATAAAGTATCGAAATCTTTGTGTTTCTGTAAATATGCAGGAAGTAATTTTTATTACACCTCAGCAACGTATATCTTATTCATAAAATGTGCAATAGTTGAATATAATTAAAACACGCCCCAAACAATGTTTCCCCGTATAGCATTATGTAGTAGCATTTTGTGTGGCCCTGTAATTTAATGATAAAAATTCTTTGCATCACAGATTGTACAGAATGCATATTTTAGTATATATTTCATAGATTCATGCCAATTATATTATGTTCGAATGAGAGTAACATCATTAAAATGCACTTGAAACTTTTTTTTCATTGACCGTAATGTAATGGAATACTTTTGATTGTCCCTGTAAATGATCTATGCCTCCGACTTTCATAACATTTGACACTCGACAAAATTACGTAATAATTATATGTTTTAAATTTCAAACGATTAAAATGCCTTTGGAACTTTTTTCCCCATTGACAGTAATGTAACGGAATCCTTTTGATTGCCCATGTAATTGATGTATGCATCCGATTTTTATAACATTTAAAATGACTCGACAAAATTACGCAATAATTATGTTTTAAATTTCAAACGATTAAAATGCATTTGAAACTTTTTCCCCATTGACCGTAATGTAACGGAATCCTTTTGATTGTCCCTGTAATTGATCTATCCATCCGATTTTCATAAACTTTTTTGAAATGACTCGACAAAATTATGTTATAATTATGTATTTCAAATTTCAAACGATTCGGTTGGGTACTTTTTGCGTTGTTATATGCGGACAGACAGACAAACAGACGGACAGGCGGACGATCTGAGCGACAACAATAGGTGCTACGTATTTACATAATTACGAACGCACCTAAAAATATATATATTGAAATTAAAAGAATTATCAGAAAAATGCATTATTTCATATAGTGACATCATTTTCTGTTCAAAAGTTTAAAAAAAGAAAGATATTTAATTGTAATACGGAAATGCCATCCGTAATCATACAATAATTCCCAATTTTCCTTTTTCCGATTAACTATGAAAGTAGCCGGTTGCCAACGATGGGAAGAAACTTTTAAAATTAAAATTTAAATATAAAATTGATTTTTTTTAAATAGCGAGTTTGGGCACAATCTTAAAACTACACTATGTTTAAGTTACTTAAAAGTGACAAAAATATTTTAAAAAGTGTAAAATTACTTTTAATCCTTAGCACTTTTAACTGTTCACATAGCCATCGACCGAGAATTTAAAATAAAATAAAAAAAACAAATATTAACACTTTAATTTTAAAATGTCGCGTAATTGGAGTGAAAGTGAAAGTCAAATTTTTAAATCCTGAAAATAAAATAAAATGCAGATACTGAGGCACGTGCACTATTACTTGTATTGTGTTTATTTAAGTAGATCGATCTAAATTCTTGGTATGTTGTAGAACAAAACGTCATTACCAACAACAATTCTTTTAGTAATAATTTATATTGATTCTCGTATGATTAATTCAACGGTAGTTTTTCAAGGGAAATATTATTTTTTGAACTTCGAAATAAACTTAACCCGGGAGAACGCGCGCTTACCCAGGGTATGAATGATTTAAACTTTGCTACCAATAAAATCTAATTATAATAGTCACTTTATCAAGACGGAGGCAATTCTTACAAATTTTGCGATAAAATAACTTGAGGATTACTTTAAAAATATTAGTGGTTACTATTGTAAAAACCATACGCACTCCGGGTCTTTTAGGCCCTGCGCGCGTCCTCCCGGGTTAAATATTTTATTTCTGGCTGTGTCTTTGATAGGTTATTAGGATTTCTTTGGTGAGTTTGGGCACATCTCTACAAATAAAGTGCTTTCATTAAAAAAAAAAAAAAAAAAAAAAAAAAAGTAATCAAAATCGATTCGGTAGAAATCTTAAGACAGATTACTTAAAAAATAGACTGGTCTTTTAAGTACATAGATAATGCTTCTTTTGCAGTGAAATCTGCAGCTTAGTGAATGGATGTATCAGTTCGCGGCGGCTAGAAGTTTAATTTCCAATGTTCCATTCGAATTGCCATCCTTATGTCTTAAAAGTAACAGCCATATCAGATTTTAAGTTTCTACCTTTATCAGTTCAATAGTAATTGAAATTTAGAATTTTTTATAACTTTACTGCTCATTTCCTCTTTATAAATTTAAATTTTTTCAAACGCCGTTCTATTAAATATTTACATAGCTTAACCGTTCATTTACGAAATAACTTATCCAGAAATAGCTTTACCTCAATAATTATTTTCTTTAATATTTGATGATATACTGAATTTTTTAGATAACAATAAAGTAAAATTCAGATTTTTTTCTAAGTGATTTAACAAATCCGTAGTTAAAATTAAAAAAAATATATTTTCGGAACTACTTGATTATTCCGTCGGCCAAAAATTTTCGCCACACTATAAGATTAAATGCCAATAATAGATGATCGTAAATATCACATTCACTTGATATTAAAAACACTACACATGTTTGTTTTTGGCAGGTAAAATGTTTCATATAACTGTTTTTTTTTTTAAAGAAAGAAAGGTTTTATATATGTAAATGGATAGGACAATTATCTTTTTTGAAAGTATTTAGCTTCGACTATTTCGTTAGGCTTTCTAAATTTGATCAAACTGAGAAATTTCTGTGTAAAAAAAAAAAAAAAAAAAAAAAAAAAACTTTTGTTTGTAAATATAGTAAATAAATTTTATATTCAATTTTCTCCAATAGTAGTGCATAAACAAGCTTTTCTTCTTTATAATATGAGTATAGAAATGCACTCTTATACAGATTTCTGTTTTTCGTTCGTAAGAGATTGTTTATACTCGTAATTTTTCAATATCAGCCACTTACTTGAAGTCACATATAATTCTTTATTGTTTTCTGACACACTATAACAAAACTGTACTACTTGGTTATCCCGTCGATCAAAAAAATATCGCCAAACTATAAGATTAAAAGCTAATAATGGATGATCGTGAATGTCACATTCAATGACATTAAATACGATACATGTGTTTAAAATGCCATTAAGTGGTTTTTATTTTGACTTTTTATTAATATTTTTATTAAAATTCTACTAATTATTTGCTTATACCTTATTTAAAATAAAAATTATGTCATTATGTATAATTTGGCTATTAGTTTGGCGATTGTATACTTTGGCGAAATTGGTCGACGGGATAACCAAGTAGTACCAACAAAACTTAAATCCATACCTGTTTGTTGACAACCATTAGCATCCACTACACTATAGCCCATGTCCATACCTGCTTTGTTTATTGGATCTAAAAGTTCGGACTTATAGGGTGGCTGCATAACTGTAACTGGACCACCAACACCATGGTAACCTAAAAAAATAGCGACAATAAAATTAAAAATTAATATTTCATAAAAATTGAATTCAAAATCAACATATATATGTCACAACCACATCTTGGATAGTGTAATTATTCCTTTAAAAAAAAAAAAAAAAAAAAAAAAAAAAAAAAAAAAAAAAACAGTTAATGCGGTAATTTATTTTACGCACAGCAATGCAAAGGGTTCACCCTGGGGTTATGTCTGGAAGGGAGGGTCTTGGTCTGGTGTCTGTCTGGCAGATTAGATTGTGGCAAAAGGTAATTTTAGCGGAAAAGTATTAATTATGGTCAGAGAATGCTTTTTAACACTTTCCAACAAAGTTGAAAAGTGTTTATGTATTCGGTATGTCTGGCGTCTTTTCGTCTGTCCGCCTGGCCGGATGGCCGTCTGTCCGCTCCCGTATATTTCCCTTAAACTCGAGATATAACTCCCGTAAATATACTCGAATTGCTCTGAAATTTTTATATGTTATTGATGTTTATCCTAGCACGAAACCTATTGAAAATGAAGTTTCTACTATGATTAGTTTATTTACAGGGATAGTCAAAAGTTTTCCGATAGATTACGGCCAATGGGAAAAAATCGTTTCAAATGAATTTTAAAAGTGTTACACCCTGTTAAACGTATTCAAATTTACATGGATTCGCAAAGTGCACTAAATTATGCATTCTGTCAAATTCAATATGCTGTCAAAATAATAGTTGTTATTCATTTACAGGGCCACTCAAAAAAATTCCATTACACAATAATAAAGGAGGGATTTGTTTGTGACATATTTTAATCATGTTAACCGGTTTTAAGTATCATAAAATTGATATACACCGCTGAGACTTAATATTTAACGCATAATATGAAGTGCATAGCTTTTACAGGAACAGACAAAATATTTCAAACCTTATATTTTTATCCGGAATACTGTGTATTATCGATAGTTGATGGATGGTTGAAATGCATTTTCAGTTATGATATGCGCTTTTAAGTTTTACAAAATGTCTGCAAATTATATGGTGTATATAAATGTTATAGTTGATAGTCAGGGTTACACAAAAGAGCACATAAAGGTTACTCAGTATGAGAATAATTAACCTAAAGGTAGTAGTTATTCATTTTTACGTTTAACTGCTTTCACTTTACTAAGAAATGTTTGTAGAATACAGATAAAATGATACACAGGGACGCGCAAAGAAATAGCTACATGGTCACCCATATGTGATAATTTCTTGAAATGTGATTTAAATAGTTTTAAGAATGTGTTTGATTGAACTAAATTTTAACAAAATACTGGCGTGTAGTAAAGATACTGGATAAATTATAGGCATTGAAGTATTTTCCATCTATTAGAATAAAGTGCTGCAAGAGAAATTTCAGCCAGTTAGGCATTTCCTTGCTAAATTAAATTTTCCCATTATATTGTATATATATATATATCAACCGACGGATAAAATATAGGGTTGTTCAAAAGTATTTCAATACATATTTGGCTATGGAGAGTATCATCTTATTTCCCTAAATAACAAAGTTTTGTTAAAGATCTCAGAAAGCGTTGTAACGCATTTAAAGTAGAAGGAAAAATTCCGATCAATATTTACTTTGTTTTTTAAAAAGTTACACGTTTGATCTAATGACAGGCAAACGGATAATAGGGAATAGTAGTATAAGAAATAATAAAATTGAAAGAAAAAATCAACCTTTGAAAGAATAATATGGGAATAGTGGTATAAGAAATAATAAAATTGAAAGAAAAATCAACCTTTGAAAGAATAATATGGGAATAGTGGTATAAGAAATAATAAAATTCAAAGAAAAATCAACATTTGAAAGAATAATATGGGAATAGTGGTATAAGAAATAATAAAATTGAAAGAAAAATCAACCTTTGAAAGAATAACGAAAATTATTGAATGCGTAAACTTCAGTGCTGTAAATCACCAGATACTTTGAACACTTGTTTTCATATTTAAGAGTTTTAAATTTTAACTCTCGAAAGAGTTATCTATCTAATTTTTCATATTGTCCGGTACACCATCTAAAAAAAATATTTTCTTCACCCATCAACAATTTAGCACAGAGGAAAACTGGCTGATACAGCAACAAATAGATTATTTATCATTGTGCCGAACTTGGTTATTAGCACTGACAAAGAGATTTTATAATTAATTCGAATAAAAAGTCCACATTTTAAAAATTGCAATAATTGAGAATAAGATTTTATTTCACCGCGTCGATGCAACAACAGGTATCCTAACAAAAACTGAGCAACTAACAAAGCTAATAGTCAATTATAAGATTTTCAACAGTTTTACCATGTTTTTGTTCAAATAACGAGATATAACTTTGAAAACATGCATGCGATTAAAATTCTTTTAGTAGGTAGACAACATAAAACTCTATAGATAAACCTCACAAAGTTTTATAATTAAATGGTATTTTTAATTTTAATTTTTTAAGTTTTTTGTTGAAAATATATCTAAATGTTAAATTAATATATTTTTACTAAAAACTTCTGTTCTCTTACATTGTAGCAACAAAAACAAAGCAGATTTGGTTTGTTTGTTTGTTTGTTTGTTTGTATTTGGCCGTTTATCTACGCTATGGGATATAGGCCATATGGGGCGGGATGCCCTCCGTGGGGGTCTTTCTAAGGGAACCTAACCCGTATTTACGCAAGGTTCGAAGAAAACCACGGAAAACTCCGAACGGTTAGGCCGACGGTCGCGATTGGGTTCGAACCCAGCACCTACCGTCTACCAGTTTGAGGTCAGAACCTCTCGGCCACTGGTGGGGCCAAAGCAGATTTGGAATCGTAAAAAATTACTAACGAAGAAGTAATAGAAACAAAACGTCAATTTTAGCAAAAGTACTCGTTTCGAACTCAAGGAGAAAAAAGCAGCTTACCATTTTTTACCATTTCGGGGTCTTGATTATCCTCCATTTTCTTGAAATAGGGCAAGACTTCTTCGTAACTCCACCCTCTAGCGCCCATGATAGCCCAGTCGTCGTAATCTTTCTTGTTTCCTCTCAGATGAATGACTCCATTGATGAGAGAACATCCTCCCAACCCTCTTCCACTTGGCATATACACTTGCTGAAAAAACATAGATGGTAATTCATTAAAAATACACCAAGTTTCATAGAAAACTGCAGCGAACTGCGCATGGGCGAAAAGGACTAAACCATGTCGGAAATGGGGAACTCCGTAACATCTCGGGATGTTTTTTAAGCATCCCAATTATGTCACACAAGGTTCTCGCTGGCTTTTGGTCAACATTAGCGATTTGGCGAATAAAAAATAAAGGAAAATCGCCAAATGAAAAGAAATGTTAGCAAAACTGATTCGGTCGGAAACAATGAAAAATGTATCTTTATTGTATCCTTTTTTTCTCCCCAAATATTCTATTTTTTTCCTTTGTAAAATAGAAATTCGACTAAGTACATTCTAACTGTCTCCTCAATGTTTAAATGTTTCATACATTCAATTAGCAGTCTAAGCAAAAATAAAAATAGTTAGAATTGATTTATCATTGTGAAAATATACACTAAAAATTTCTATGAGATTTCCAGTTGATCGATAGGAAAATTTGACAGACCAATGATTACTTTGCGTTCAAATTGTATATAGATTTAGTTATTGATTGGCATTAGATAAATATTTATCGCATAATCATATCTGTCTTTAGCCTTTGCTAAACTAGATTGATGTTAAGTCAGTATCTCTATAAATATAACTATGTAAAGGGCTTGTTGTGATTGAACATGTAAAGTAATAACCAATCGTTGAGCAACGCATTGTATTGGCACGCACATATACACACAAAATAGGTCAGAAATTGAGCACTCGCAATTTGGCGAGTCTGATTGTTCTTTTACTTGTCTAATGAAGCATTTTGTCGCAAATTGGCACAATGGTGAGCGATAGCGAGAACCCTGATGTCACATTTTTTTGATTTTCATCTTTTTGTTTATGTCATCGAATTCCATGTTTTTAAATATTATATTGTAATTATATCATATTAAAATAAGTTATAAAAAGACAAATATAGTAAAAAATATTTGAAGCTATGGTTATTAAGCTACGATTAACGCCTGAATGGCGTGATTAAAAAAAATATATATTTGTTTACATTATTTATGCACATTATTTGTTCCATTGTTTATTTATATTATTTATTTACATTGGATCTGAATATTTAGGTTGATTAAATTCATGAATTTATCGCATAACCACCAAGTCAGAAGGCAAGAAGGCGTTCAATCAGCGGCTTAGGTATAAATATAAATGTTAAAAAAAAGCAAATAATTATAACACGCTTTTATTAAAATTCAAAAAAAATGTAGAATATATATATATATATATCCAAGAATTATTAAATTTAAAATACAATTTTACTCAGAACAGAAAATAATAAACAATATTGCAGATTATTCCCTTGGATACGGAGAGAATATCTCGGACGCAGATGATATTCTGCCTACAGTGTGAATAATGGAGCCGGCTTGGATCTCTACCGATCTGGGTTCACATGACTGTGGTTTAACAGCACACATAGTTTCCTGAATTAGACTGACAAGTTTTTAAATTCTGTACATGCAAATTATGCTTCCAATGCTTGATTATACATTGCTAGCATATGTAAACAATTGTCAAAAGAGTTTAAACTTGACTGATTTTCTTAAATATAAATTGATGAAGTAATACTCTATAATACACCAATTGTAACATAAATTAACTGTAGCCTTTTTCACATATCAATAACTCAACAGATCACATATATGTGTGTTATAATACGGAATTGTAAAACTGCATAATAAACATTGTAAAAGTGATTTATAACAAGAGCAATTAGTGGACTGGTCTGCCATCGGGATTGCTCTATCCCTCTAAAGCATAAGCTAAATCCCTCATACCTTGTGACAGCTATTCAAAAAACATATTTCATAAATACTAGAAGATTTTTACATCGATTCTCGATATGAGATAAAAATAGCAGCGACAGATGCTGCTGCAAGTAATAAGCCGTAAATCGACACCCATTTTTCGAATTCTTATCTCTCAGTACTAATTCGAACGACAAAAGTAAATTTACATTTTGAGGGACCTTATCAACACTTAGCGACTGAGAACTATTCCATATATCTAATCTCATTTTTTTCGTATCAATACTCAGAGAAGTGAGAGGGAGAAAAAATTGGGTCACGATACAGCACTTATTATTTAGAATGCCATCTGTCGCTATTTTTTTAAATTAAATTAAGAATCGCAATAAAAAAAATTCTGACATCTTGCAAATTGTTTAATAGCTGTCACTATTTGCAAGTTGTTGAATTTTAAAACCAGTCATTTCCTTTTATGAAAACCCCGTATAAAATGCGAAGCAACAAAATATATGCAAAGAAATACAGTAGAGACAATGACTGATTTTCACGTGACTAACGTCATGTCGAAAAACCGAAATCGTCGAATAATTTGTATTATGCTATTAAGATGCCTTATCTAACTTTTCGATTAAATAACTGTAGCTAAACGTATTTTAAATTATATCCTATCTACATTATAAAAGACAAATAAGTCCATGCAGAATGCCATCGTCATTTCAATGTTGTCAAAACTTCATGATTAAATTTTGATTTTACAATTTTCAAACTTTTAAACTGTCAAACGAAACACAGTACATTTTGAATTTTTACTCGTAGGAAAAAAATGTACAAGTGTTTTAAAATTCTGTCGCAATTTCTTTATTCTCACACACTGTAAACAAAATCTGTTATATGCCATAAAATAGTGATTGAAAGATTGAGGAAGTATTCAAATAAGAAATTGCGCGTTTTGTGACTCATTTTCAAATCCAATTTTGCTCCGAATAGCAGCATCGATGCTATTATTTTACAGAGTAATTTAACAGATATGACTGGTGTTATGTTACACAAACATGCAATATTAATCCAGTATTATCAGTTTAAATTACACAATTGTGCATGTTAAATTATTCAGTAAAATTAGAAGTAGCTTGTTGATGGAGTATCACAATTTTTTACATTGCATGCAGAAAGAATTATAACATTTTCAACTTAAAATAATTTAACTAATGAACTTTATCTGTGTTAAAAGAAAAAAAATAATTATAATCACTTTCCTATTTTCTGTTGTCACGAATTTTCTAAATAATTAGTATTTGTACTCTAAAAATAAAGTAAATAATCTTATTAAGCTCTATTCATTTGCTGATATTACTTTTTGTTGCACTGTCGCTATTTGTAAACTTTTTACCAGGCAAACCTGTCTATTGATTTTCAATGAAAGTCTATGGTAATTTGGCGAAATATTACAGTTATCGCTAAGTTAGCGTCACTTTTGGCGACTAATTTTGGTCACCAAATTTGGCGATATGTCGCGAAGTTGGCGACAAACTTGCTGATTTTTGACGATGGTACCCCCGTTTTCTAGTTTATACCCCCTTATAAGTATACAGATACATTAAAAGCTGTTCCGATGTTTTCAGGATTTTTCTAGAAACATGTAGAAATTACTCGTGCCTGCCCCGCACCTATATATAGGAGAGTGCTGCAGAGCAGAATTATTATTATTAGTCAGTCAGTCATTGAGAGACAGTCATTGATTGCTAGTAGACGATTCTTGAATGCGATACGTTTTAACAAGGTTTGCTTGACTAGTGTTATTTATCTACGCTGTTTTGCATTTGATGTAGTGTTGAGACGTTGTGTAAAGAGTCTTTGTGACATATATCTGTACTTGTATGTTGGATTTGTTCAGTTATTTCGGAAAATCTGGTAATATCGTATTTACTCGTGTATAGGGCGCACATGTGTATAAGGCGCACTCCTACTTTACAAGTAAAAATGGCGATTTCTTAAAATCTCGTATATAACGCGCACCATAAATTTCATACGCTAATGAAGAATGACCAAATGAATTTTCAGTAAAAATAAAAAAAAATTCGAAACAAACATTATACCAGACCAGAAAACAAGACGAAAATGCATTTTTAGACTTCGGGTTGTAAGAGAATGACGGGAAATAGGAATGAGTGACGGTAAAGAGCATTGCTAATTAGTGTTTAGATTATGTCATTAGCTCTGTTGTATAAAAAGCTGCAAGGAATGAAATAAATATGCAGTAATACTTCAATTAAGTAACATTTTCCGAGCTTTAATATCTCCTATGAATAATTTCTTGTTTCATATGTATATCGTTCGACGGCATCCAACAGTAAAAAATTACTCCGTGTATAAGGCGCACCTAGGGGTTTTGCCCTAATTTTTTGAAAAAAAGTGCGCCTTATACACGAGTAAATACTGTATTTGTGAGTTCAAAGACTATGTAGCTGTGTAGATTTTTTAATAAATTACTTTCCATTTTTTTTAAAGAGACCGTAGATTTTGAACTTGACTCACCATA
The DNA here is from genome assembly GCA_964019185.1 of Maratus speculifer. Taxonomy (NCBI): domain Eukaryota; kingdom Metazoa; phylum Arthropoda; class Arachnida; order Araneae; family Salticidae; genus Maratus; species Maratus speculifer. Next base: position 455,536,638 of record OZ025290.1, on the reverse strand, counting down.
AGATGAACTCCTATATATGCTACAATATTTTTTACAGAACAACACGTATACTTACTCTATTTACCAGACCTCTTCCTGTAAATTTCTGGGGAGCAGTTCTGAATTGCCAGTCCAAATCTGACTCCCAAAAGTTATTCCCGATTGCTATAATATCATTTAGTTTTGGAGGAGCCGGTCCAGCCTCTAACACAAGTACAGTAGCACATGGGACTTCAGATAAACGAGCAGCTACTACCGAACCAGCCGTACCTGCGCCAACTATTGTATAAATAAGCAATAATTAAAAAGAAATAAAAAGGATTACAATAAAATACAGTGTATAGCATTAACCCTTCACTGCACGATTTTATGAAATAAAATCATTTGAAATTTATATCTTTATATACATAAATCTTCTGTGCGTCTGTTTGTCACTGAACTTTTCTTAAACGACTGGACCGATTTTAATAAAATTTTGTTTGTGTGTATGCCAGTGGATTCGAGAATGGTTTAGATTCACATTTCATCGAAATTGATTCAGTACTTTTCTAGTAATTAGGCAAAAACTAATAGTCAGTGATTTTTCGCTAATTAAAAGTGTTGAATAAGTTCGCTGAAGGGCGTGAGGACGGAATGGCCGAGCGGTCTAGGGCGCCAGATTTAAGCTCTGGTTCTTAATGAAAGAGATCGTGTGTTCCAACCCCGCTCCTGACATACGTGTATGATTTTCAATAATTTTTTCTGTATCATAATTTTAATTGATCGACTTCAGAATAGAGCTCCCGATTATACGTTTATACGAGTATACGTATAATACGTATAATACGAAATACGTATTTGCTATACGTATAATTCGGCATCGGCAGTTATACATATTACACAAAACAGCATATACGGTACATCGTATATACGGATTTTAACCAAGCGGTTAAACGTATAAACGTTTAAACGTTTTTCATTCAATGTATGAAATTTGATGTTTCAATATTCTTTTGCGGATTAGAGACATTGAGAAATATACGGTAGAGTATCCCCATCGCGATTCTTTGTTGAAAGAACTACGATGTGTTTACTTAACTACTACTTGTTATGCAGGTACTTAAAAAAATCTGAATGCTTCCTCAGTTTAGATTTTGGTATTTTTTTCCAAAAAACTAAGTCATTTATTATAAAATGTCTTACATTAGTTGTGGGTAGAATCAAACTAATCTTTGGAAAATCTGCGACGCAGTGCTTAGTTTTTTATATTTTCTTGTATCTTTAGAAGAAGAAAGTATTGGATTCGGGAATACTTTCGACGGGTTTACACGTTTTAAGGGTAAGAGACTTCGAAAAACATGTTTTTACAAAATATCTGCTTGTCAGTTTATGAGTTTGTGACTTTGTCTGTCTGTATGTGTCATGTATTTTGTGGGTTTTCTATCTCAAGACCTAATACACAGAATTAAGTAACATATGTATGGGGGAGACTGGGGCACATGTGAAAATGGGGCATATGAGAACATTGCCATTTTTCACTAGTTATTATATGTTTTTTTATTTCAAAAAATTATCAAAAATGGGAGCACCTATAGAATTATGGAAAAAAAATTTGAAACTCTTCGACATTTTGTTTGTCCCCAGGAGCCAAAATACTGCTTACTGTACAGGGTGATCAGAAAGTCAGTATACATTTGATAAATTAATAATTCACTGAATAATGTAGGTAGAGAGGTAAAAATTGACACACATGCTTGGAATGACATGGGGTTTTATTTAACAAAAAATAAATAAAAAGTTCAAAAAATGGCCGACAGATGGCGCTTCATGTGATAAGAAAATCATTAATTAGCATAACAAATTACGACAAAGCAAAGACGATGTTCTTCAGACCAAATGCTCAACATGTCCACCGTCATTCCTCAACAATAGCTGTAGTCGAGGGACAATGTTGTGCACAGCACTGTACAGCATATCTGAAGTTATGTTGCGAAATTGCCGTAGGATGTTGTCTTTTAGCATCCCTATTGATGTTGGTCGATCGCGGTAGACTTGCGACTTCATGTAACCCCAGAGCCAAAAATCACACGGAGTTAGATCTGGGGACCTGGGAGGCCACGCATGAGGAAAATGGCGGCTCAGCACGCGATCATCACCATACGACGTGTGCAAGAGATCTTTCACACGTCTATAAATATGGGGTGGAGCGCCATCCTGCATAAAAATCGTAGTTTCCAGCAGATGTTTATCAGCCAAGCTAGGGATGATGTGATTTTGTAACATATCGGCGTACCTCTCACCCGTCACGGAAACAGTTACAAAACCAGAATCACGACTTTCCCGGAAGAAAAAAGGCCCGATAACGGTAGATGTGGTAAATCCACACCACACAGTGACTTTCTCGTCGTGCAATGGAGTTTGCACGAAAGTTCTGGGATTTTCGGTAGCCCAAATTCTGCAGTTGTGGGTGTTGACAGAACCTCGGAGTGTGAAATGGGCTTCGTCGGTCCATAACACGTTAGACAACCAATCGTCTTCTTCCGCCATCTTTTGAAACGCCCACACCACAAATGCTCTTGGCTGCTCAAAATCGCCGGGTAACAGTTCATGATGCCGCTGGATTTTGAACGGATAGTATTGGAGGGTACGCCTTAGTGCTGCCCAAACAGTACTGTATGGAATGCCAGTGCGACGTGCAAAATCACGAACACTCACTTCTCCATGCGTAGACGAACCCGCTACAACCTCCATTTCGTCCTGAACAGTCTGAGCAACATTAGCACTTGTGGTCGGTCGGCCACTACGGGGTCCATCGTCTAAACAACCTGTGGCTTCGAACTTCGACGTCATTCGCTTCACAGTTGCAATTGTCATAGGACCTTTACCCGTTCGAGTACCCTTCGTATGACGATAGGATCGTAAAGCTGCAGTAGCAGATTCCCCTTTCTGATAGTAAGAGCTTCACTAACAATGCTTTCTCTGGTAACGTCAACATGCTGCGATTGCTGGTGCATCTGATTCTCTGTCTCATTTACAGCGCCTTTTATACACCATTCTCAGGCAGCGTCACTGACGTTTTGCTGTACAGCGCCATCTGTAGGCCATTTTTTGAACTTTTTATTTATTTTTTGTTAAATAAAACCCCATGTCATTCCAAGCATGTGTGTCAATTTTTACCTCTCTACCTACATTATTCAGTGAATTATTAATTTATCAAATGTATACTGACTTTCTGATCACCCTGTACTTAAAAGTAAAATCTCCAGCTTGATAAAAGAATAATTTTATTTTTTTTTCTTTATTTAACATATACTATGAATACTAATAAATATTTATGATATTTTTTATTTTTAAAATTGAGAAATGCTAATGATTTGTCATTTTAACTCTTGTGGGAATGTCGGACACTTATGAAGAGGCTAGTTGGGACAGATCTGAATATGTCATTAAATTGCCCAATAATCATTCAGTGATTCTATTCCTTTTAGTTAACTTCGTGAAAATAATGCCAGCTTCATTATCTATATTTTTATAGAAATACAAGACATTTCTATCATATAAAGTTGATTTTGTGTAATAGCAACTTCTACAAACACAACTGTCAGCAAATACACAATAAAAAAGAATACTGCCCAGTTAAACTGAAGGCATTGAGCTCACAGGCTACAAATACTAATTGCACATTAAAGCTTTATATTTTCAAGGGTTAATTCCGTTCGAAAAAAAAAAATTAAGAAGGGGAAACAGCTCTCCCCTTTTCTCTTTTTTTATACTTAATCATTGAACCTCCTATACTATCAAAGACATGCTTTATCATATAAAAAATCTATATCCAAAATTCAGAGCAAATTAGATAATTCTTAATAAAAACCCATTTAGCATTTATATAATTTAAAAAGAGTTATCCCCCTCTTTTATACTTAACCATTAAACTTCCAAAACTATTCAGAGATTTGAACGAAATCTGAAAATTCTGCTTGAAAAACCCATTTATATAAATTAAGGGGGGGGGGACATTAGAACTCCTGTTCCCCTTATTTATACTTATTCAATGAACACCTAATAAGAGTCATGGAATCGCCTCATCAGAATGATCCTAATCTAAATTTTGAACGAAAATTAATTCTGCATGAAAATCCCATTTATATCAACTAACGGGGGGGGGGGGGCATTAGAGCCCCTGTTCCCCCTATTTATACTTATTCAATGAACACCTAATAACAGTCACGGAATCGCCTCATCAGAATGATCCTAATCTAAATTTTGAACGAAAACTTAATTCTGCATGAAAATCCCATTTATATCAACTAACGGGGGGGGGGGGCATTGGAACCCCTGTTCCCCCTATTTATACTTATTCAATGAACACCTAATAACAGTCACGGAATCGCCTCATCAGAATGATCCTAATCTAAATTTTGAACGAAAACTTAATTCTGCATTAAAATCCCATTTATATCAACTAACGGGGGGGGGGGCATTAGAACCCCTGTTCCCCCTATTTATACTTATTCAATGAACAACTAATAACAGTCACTGAATCGCCTCATCAGAATGATCCTAATCTAAATTTTGAACGAAAACTTGATTCTGCATGAAAATCCCATTTATATCAACTAACGGGGGGGGGGCATTAGAACCCCTGTTCCCCCTATTTATACTTATTCAATGAACACCTAATAACAGTCACGGAATCGCCTCATCAGAATGATCCTAATCTAAATTTTGAAAACTTAATTCTGCATGAAAATCCCATTTATATCAACTAACGGGGGGGGGGCATTAGAACCCCTGTTCCCCCTATTTATACTTAATCAATGAACACCTAATAACAGTCACGGAATCGCCTCATCAGAATGATCCTATTCTAAATTTTGAAAACTTAATTCTGCATGAAAATCCCATCTATATCAACTAACGGGGGGCATGAGCCCCCCGTTCCCCCTCTTATACATATCGAATGAACTCCAAAAACTAATCAGGGAAGCGCCTTGTCAGGATATACCTACATACAAAATTTCAAGTGGATCGGATATTTTTATCATGAGTTATCGCGTTACGTACATACATACAGAACGGACGGGCACATAAGCTCACAGGCTATCTATGATAGCCTGTGAGCTAAAAAGCAACAAGCTCTTTACGTTCAATTGTAATTTAAATAAATTTCATGTTTTCTAAATTGCAATAAATGCTATACATTATTTTATTTAACATTTTTCAATACTATTTTTTATGCATCATTAATGCAAAAAAAAAAAAAAAAAAAAAAAAAAAAAAAAAAAAAAAAGTTTAACAATTTTGCAAAATTTTCTGTTTCATTTGTTGCAAACTTGTAGTATTAGTTTACTTTCATTTCTAAAACAGCTATTTTATTTGGTGTTTTGAAAATAGATATATATATTAAGAAAATAAAATTTTTAAACTTATAACTACTGTGAAATCTCCATTATTGACTCCCCCCTTTCTTTTAAAAACAAAAGAAATTAAATTTGGAGGAAGCTTATAAATGTAAAACAATTTTTTATCCTTAATTTACAGGCAAATAAGACAAATATAGGAATGCGAATGTTTCGCCTTTTGGTAGTTTTCCTATAAATGTTATCCAAATGCCCCCTCCCTAAAATCTCCCTCAAACAAAAAGCCCTTAGCAAAATTTAAATTCTCTAATTATTTTCTCAAGTTTACTTCTTTATTTTTTTTTTGTTTTATTGCAACAATATTTTATCAATTATCTAACCTCCCCCCCTCCCCAAATCTACTTATTTTTATTTTATAATATTTTGCTTAAACATATAACTCAGAAACTAAATAAATATACATATATTTTTCTTTATGGTGAATTTAATAAATAATACAACTAATGATTAAGGTACCATATGAAAAAGATAATAAAAACCTGTCAATTTTTTTTCCTTCTGTTCACATGTTTTCCTTGTGTGTTTTCAACTGCTCTTTTGTTGGGGCACATATGAACATTTTTTTTAATTCAATAAACTATTAAGAAAAGTAAGAAGAACTGTAAAATTAATTTTTAAAATATACCATGCGTAAAAAAAGTTCTGTTTACTATATAGAATAGTTTTGCTTATAGAAATTAACCCAGTTATGAAAAAAGCTATGTTTATGTGAACTGTTCACATGCATCTCAGTCTCCCATATATATTCAAGTAGTCCCTGGTAGAAATTGTTGCTGACTAGTTTTGTATGTAAATCGTTCAACAGGTGGCTCTACTTTGCTGTATTTTATTTACGATTTCTGCAATAGCTCTATCTCTAGAGTTAATGCACGGATTTTCATCAAACTACAGATTCAGTTAATGCTTGATATAAAGTGATTCTATGTATGTTTTGGTGAGAATGTCAAGGTTAAAAGAAAGGAAATTTCATTATACATTAACAGAGTTAGAAAATATTAGCTCCATGAAAAGAATAGCATTTATGCTCGGGTGCAATCTTGAGTATAAAACAATAAGTGAATAAAGAATTTTTAAATAATTAAAAAGATAAAACTAAATTTAACAAGAATTCACAATAAATCTGAAACATTTATACTCTCATTCTTTCCTCAAAAAGTGTTTAATTCTGCTGGTTATTAACAATGGATACAATTTGTATACATTACCTATACAAAATGTAAAATAACGGGATATCTGAGCTCATTACCTTGAGATGAATAAAAAATCTAAATAAATTCAAAGTACAATGTTGCAAAATACTTTTGCAATGCACTGTAAAAACTCGCTATTTTGAAAATAGATATTTCACTGTTAGTTAAACGAGATTGGCTATCAGGAGTCTGATATTTTGTGAAATTGTTGCAAACTGTTTTAAAAAATATACGCTTTTCATTGCTTGATCTTGTATATATAAGACATACTATACGGATTCCTGTCGTAACGCCACCGATTTCCAAATTATTCTTCATTCAGTGACATAAGACTGATGAAGTCCGATATTTAAATTAGATACGATACGTAGAATATACGTATACATTAAATATACGTATTCTAAAATATACGTTTAACTGATACGCCTTATACGTATCCGGATACGTTTAAACGTATATTTTAAAATATTCGTATAGCAGAAAAACGTATTATACGGATATACGTATATCGTTTAAACGTATAGCTGCTATAAGTATCCTATCGCGAGCACTACTTCAGAATATCGTTAAATTTTAACTAAATAAACCTTTCTATCAAAAGTTGAATCGACTTCAAAACTACTGCAAATTGAAAAATAATCTCCTTACATAATTGTAATAAGAAATTAAATTAAGAGTGTAGTATTTATCGTGCGTATTATTATATTTATGTACATTCATTTGATTTTTTGGAGTCAGTGTCAGGACAACGTCTGTCGGGTCCGCTAGTATGGGTATAATAATGAAAAAACAAAAATAAAAAATGAATTACATTTCAAAATTTCAGCTAAAATTTGATAATTTATGGTGTGTACTTTATGCACAAATTAAGTTTTTAAAAACTGTATTATTATAGTTTGGAAATAAATGAATTAATTAATTTTATCTGTTAAATACTCAGCTGTTTTATTACTATCTGGAAAATAGTTTTTTCCTCTGTAGAGAATTCAGAAATCTGAAGTACATCTGAATGTTGTCATTGGAACTTATTTCATTTTATTTGTTTTTTATTTATTGGTCTATGTTAAATGTTCAAAAAAGGAATACTTCTGTTTCTTATTTTATTTGTTTTCTGATTGGTCCATGCTTAATGTCTAGAAATGAAATACTTCTGTTGCCATAATGACAAAAAAAAAAAATGTATTAAAAACTACAAAAAATTAGTAACTCAATGACAAATTTAGATACAAAGTTTCATACAAGCTTCAATTAAAAGTAATTGTTTTTCTGTATATGAAAAAAAAAATGTATGTATAAAAATTAAAAATGGGCAATGTTTAGAAATTTAAAAATTTACATTACCGAAAATTGTTAAACTGAAATTTCATTTAAGGGTGTATTTCGATTCAAACTGCTTATTTTCCGATTTATTTTTGAATCCGCTTTTGCTCTCAAACTCATCAAACTCGCAGATTCTCTTATTTAGAAACTACGCAAGGTGCAGTGACTGTCAATTCTTTGATAAATGCAGAAAACATTGCAAAAAAAGCAATCAAAAACGGCATTTTGAACAGATTTTTCTGAAGCGGGAGATTTGGGGACGAAAAAAAGTGGCATGCTGAGTAGATAATTGTTCATAAATCAAATTCTCATGAATGGAGCGTAAAATGACATCACACGGCACCTTGTACGTCTCTTCAAAATTCCCCTCAGCAAGTTTCATGTTTCTAGTTTTAAAACTCTGTCTGAAATTAAATCGGAAAAATTCGAGCTGTTGAAGGTGAAAAAGCGTTTTTTCGAATACACCCTTAATACTTGGTTATAACTGGCCCAGAAATATTAAGATGACTCTAAATTTCCAGGCATATTAATATGACTATTACGTAAGCTATGTTGTGATCATCATAAAAATGATGTGATTATTGTTTTTTTAAATAGAAATCATTTATAAGTCTAAAATACAGTCTTTGAAAATATTATTAACCAATTAGTCGTTGTAGTTTGTTAAATTGCAAATTTTTGAAAGGGGGGGTTACTTCTATATTAAGATTTTTTTATATTCAGAAAAAAATCTATATAATAAAGGCTAAACGTATCTGTGCGTAACGCATACGTAATTTTGTGAATGGCAACACTTTCGCATGCAATTCAGTTTTGCAATTTTCGGTACTACAAATTTTATATGTCTAAATATCGCACATTTTTAATTTTTACACCGTTGTATTCAGAAAAAAAATTTACTTTTAAATGCAATTTGTTTGAAAACTGTATCTCAATTTATTTATGAGTTATTAATTTTTTTTATAGTTTTTAGTACGAATTTCTATTGTGGCAACAGAAATACGCCATTTTCTCTTAAAATTGATAAAAACTGAAATAGAAATATCATGTCAAAAGAAATCGTCTGATATAAAATCCGGTGAATTTTGGTTTTATTGCGTTTTTATTCATCAATTAAATGTTTTTTTTTAGTTTATTGAAACTTAATTTACAAAGGATACAACACTTCACAAAAATATATTTTAAATAATATTCGAGTGACTTCACCGCATTTACTCAGTTCGTATTAGAAAGCTAAACGAGTGCAATTTATCTATCCGTAGGTATGTAATGATATTTTCTAAATTTTGAAAAAAAAAATACAAATGAATGATTTCTGACAAAACATGGAGCTATTATAAATAAAGAAGTGCAGATTTGTGAATTAGCAGATATCCGATTTGTTTTTCCGAGAGTCTCGAATATTGTTTTTGCTGCATTTGTGTAATATTCCGTCCTAATGACGTCATATGCATACTTTTATATAGATGTTTAAGAATGGATCCGTAAAAATAGAATGCTTTTAGCGGATGCAAATAGCGTCTTTTTATATATAAAAAAGCAAGTGATTTTAAAATGATCAAGTTAAACTACTATGAGAAATGCGTATGTAAATTTTTAGAAGATGAAAATTATGATGGTTTTAGATTTCACATGGGAATTCTATGATCATGTCAATTTGGATTTTTTTTTTTTCATTCTCCTTATACCAAACGTAAGAGCCTCAATTGATAATTTCATCATAATAACTGATCTTTGTTATACTTTACCGATTACATATGCGATTAAAGTTTAATTTTAATAATTTGGACAACTAAGTTTTATAAAAATAGCGTTTTTTTTTTTTTTTTTTTTTTTTTTTTTTGCTTAAAATAATATTTGTTTGAGAGTTAGACGGCTCAATCTAAGATCATTTTTCATTGTAGCTAATTTTGTGGGTTTATTATAAATCAATGAAACAGTTTCTTCCTAAACATTTTCTCTCGTCGAAATTCGACGTGTTCTACCTCGTAATAATAAAAGTAAATTTTGCATGTTTAGTTTCATCAAAAGACCTTTTGTTTCCGAAGAACAAATTCTAATTTTTTATTGTCAAATGCAGCCATATGGCATGGCCAAAATAAATGTTACTCCATTCTTTGGACTGTTCTTGATCAATTACAGAGATCCTGTTGTCCAAATTGATAGTACATAATGAGAATTATGATGATTCATAGGTATGTGTCAGATGTGACACATGGTGCAGTGAATAAGGATAATTGTACCATGAAGTATAACAAGTAAGATGTATATATTAAAAACACATAAACTTTCTCAATAGTACACTTAAAACAAGAACTTTTCTATGAGCTTGTACAAACAAATTTGATTATAATACATACTATCGACGTTTCGAACTGCTTCTGCACTCGTCTTCCAGATAAATATAATGAGAAATGCCTAAAAGTCTAGAGACCAAAGCTCCTTGTCGAATCTTGATCAGTTACATATATGAAAAATCAACAGAAAGAAATTTTTGACAAGAAGAATGCGTCTCTAGAATTAACATTTCAACATCATATTCATCTTGAAGACGACAATATAAGCAGAGTTTTTTGACGTCAAAACTATGATTTATAAATATTTTTATGTGTACTTTTCAGCATATTTATGTGTTTTTAATACATGAATACACTATAATTTAAGAGAAAAAAATATTCCAATGAAATAAAATGTAAAATTTAAACATAACTAGCACATCTGTACCATGAAATGTAATAAATAAAATGTACATGTTAAAACAACATACAATTGTTCAATTGTACACATAAAAAAGAACTTTTAATATGAACTTTCACAAATAAAGTTTATTATAATGCAAAACATTGCCTTTTCGATCTGCTTCTGTACTCGTCTTCAGGATAAAATAAATGATAATTAAATGCTTAGAGACGAAAGCTTCTTTAAATATCTTGAAAAACTTAATAAATAGAAAACTAACAAGAAGAAACTTTTAACAAGAAGAATTCGTTTCTAGAATTTTAAACATTTCAACATCATATTTATAAGCGACTAGGGGCCCGCCCTCGCTTTGCTTCGTGTGGAGCAAGTCGTACAGTCACGTTCCACTACTGACACCGCAAATTGTTACTACAACTTCATCCCAATAAATTCAACTACTAAAAACATTACCCTCCTTTTAGGTAATCGGATAAAAAATAGCCTATATGTTAATCTAAGGTGTCGGATATCTCCTTACAAAATTTCATAAAAATCGATTTATCCGTTCTTGAGTTATGAATGGTATAACTACACGACTTTGTTTTATGTATATAGATTATAATCAATAGTATTCGCAGAGCGCGCAATGTAAGGATTTTTTAAGGTCATTTTTCTACACCTTGGGTTATATTATTGGCATTTTAGTAAGGATCCCTAATTTTTTTTTAAAGTATAATATAGTCTATGTTCAATGGAAATAGTATTTCAACGGTGAAATTTTTTTTAAAATCCGACAAGTAGTTTCGAAGCCTATTCAATTCAAACGAACAAACAAATCTTTCCTCTTTATAATAATAGTATAGATAATCAATAGTATTCGCAGCGCACGCAATCTAAGGATTTTTAAGGTCATTTTTCTACACCTTGGTTTACATTATTGGCATTTTAGTAAGGATCCCATTTTTTAATATAATATCATGTTAATTATACATAATAATATCAATACATTTAATATAATAAATGTTCACCGTAAATTGTGTAGCTTTTCAACGGTGAAAATTTTTTTGAAATCCGTCAAGTAGTTTCGGAGCCTATTCAATTCAAACAAACAAACAATCAAATCTTTCCTCTTTATAATATTAGTATGGACGACGACTACAGAAACAGTTTGAAATGTCAGTACTATGATTTATAAATAGTTTTATTTGTACCTCCCAGAAGTTATGCTTTTAATGCATAAGAACACAATAATAAAAAAAATATGTTTTAATAAAATACTATTCATTAGCATAACATAAACACTAGAGCCGTAAAAATATAATAAATATGATGGATATGTTAAAAACACATAAACTTTCTCAATGGTAAACATAACCAAGAACTTTTAATATGAATTTGCAATAAATAAAATGATAATGAATGGTATTAATATTTTGAACTACTTCGGTAATTGTTTTTAAAATATATACATGGTGTTGAAATGCTTAAAATTCTACAGTATAAAGTTTATTTTCGACTCTTGGTCATTTACATGGATGTAAAACCAGCAAGACGATAAAGTCTCTAGAATTTCAAGCGTCTCAACATCGTATTTATCCTAAAGACGACTACAGAAGCAATTCAAAACATGGAAACTGTGCTTTATTATTAATTTTATTTGTACAAATTAATACAATATTTCTTGTGTATGTGTATTAATAAGAATTTTTATGTGTTTTCAATATAAATTGTATATACTATTGTATAAGTCGAAGAATTCTAGACAAAATTTGGGAGTTGAAACTTTTTCAAGAATTAGTACCCGTAAGGCATGGTGACGTCACTGCGTCGTCGTTGTGACCATCCATTGTCGATGTGACGTCACAGTGACTAAAATATGAAGTCGTTATGGCCGTTTTAGAGCTCGTTTGTGACGTCACATTTCGACCACTTTGTGAAGTCACTGTGTGACAAATTTGTGAAAAATGTGTCATTTGTGACTACGTTGACATTAACATTGTGACGAAACGGTGACAAAAGCGGCGCTATTTAAATTGCCAGAAACGTGTTTTTAAAGTAAATAACATGTTTTGAAAATATTTGTGATTTTTTAAAAATTTTTAAGAAAGTCACATCTTAGTCACAATGTGACGTCACTGAGTGGTGGCATTTCGGTCGAAGATGTGATGTGACCAAAGTGACTCACAGTGACGTCATTGTGACGTCACTGTGATCATGCATGCTATGAGGGTAAAATGAAATATAACTTTTTTGCCGATAATCGACGAACGGGCAAGTTTTTTGAGTAATCACGAATGGGTCTATTTCGGAGAGAGAGATAAAATCGGTCAACGATCATTTCCTTGTGATTGAAATGAAAAATCTCGACAATCATAACCTTGTAATTATTCTGCACCCATTTTCTCTTGGGACAGGATATTAATTAATACAGAGGCATTGCTTTTAACATTTTAGTCCCCTTTTTAAAAGAAGTTCAACTTCGGAATGCTTCTAGATATCTCTCCTAAAAGTCCTATCATATAAAGAAGTACTTAATTTTAGCAATCTAAGAAGTTGTTTACTGTTTTAAATGAACAGATTTTTGAAAGATGATTTTCCTTTTTAAGCATTATTAAATTGATAAAAACTAGTCGTTGGGGGCCACCGTAATACTTACCTATCATATATATGCATATATAATATATGAAAGTAATACATTTGATAACTATTTATAAAATGGATTGCAAATCGAAAACAAAATTTTAACGTGTATTTTTATTTTTATTGTGCATAGTAATGCTGTATTAATGAGTTGCTGATGAATCTCTTTCGATAAATTATACAACACTGATACACGATAAATTATACTCAAGCAGTACTGAATTGCGAAAAAGAAACATCTTTATAACTCCAAAAATAATAATCTTATTAACTAACAGTTCATTACGTCGAATTAAGCGTCTCATTTCCAATTAAAATATACCTTTGAACTGAAATTTGTATGAAATACAGGGTCATGAAAAATCGAAGAATGTAGAAAACAGGATTACAGATATCTCAGCAACTAATAATTCGATCAACTTCGTTCTTTATGCAAAATTTGTGTTATTTTATTGCTTTTTACGATCACTCCTTAAAATAAAAAAATTCGAAAATTTTTGTATACCTTTCATCAGAACGAATTTTTCGAGAATCCGAAAAAAATAGTTCCGGATAATCGAGGTTACTGATATTAAATAGGCTTTGTTCCATTCTTACATACTAAGTACATACAAAATTTCAAGTCTCTATCTCCATTCGTTCGGGAGATAAAGCGTTTACAGACTTTAAAAAGACAAGTTGGAACCCGTCGAATTTCGACGAATGTAAATGTTTAAGAAGGAGCTGTTTATTGATTTATAATAAACCTACAAAATTAGCTATAGTAAAAAATGCATCTTACAATGGTCAGTCTAACTCTCAAACAAATATTATTTAAAGCTAAAATTGAAAAAAAAATTGCTATTTCTATAAAACTTCAGTTATCCAAATTATTAAAATTAAACATTAATCGCATATGTAAAAATATAATAAAGATCAGTTATTAAGATGAAGTTATCAATCGAGTCTCTTATATTTAATATAAATGCGTATGAAAAAAAATTCAAATTGACGCGATTTTAGAATTTCACGTGAAATCTAAATTCATCATAATTTCCATCTTAAAATTTACTTGCGCACATTTCAATTTTTATCATTTTAAAGAGAAAATGGCGTATTTCTGTTGCCACACTTACAAGAATCATAATAAAACACTATATAAAAAATTAATATGTCAAGAATAAATTGAGATACAGCTTTCAAATAAATTGCATTTAGAAGTACGTATTTTTCGGTATACGATGGTGCAAAAATTGAAAATATGCGATGTTAAGAAGTATAAAATTCGTAGTACCAAAAATTGCAAAACCGAATTGCGTGTGAAAGTGTTGCCATTCGCAAAATGGCATATGCGTTACTCACAGATACGTTTGGTCTTTATAATATAGATATTCTTAAATAGTCAAGGTTACTTTTTATGGATTAAAAATACCATTTTCCCAAATAGAAACAAGTAAAAAATAATAAAAATTTTAAAGATGTAAAAAAGTGGTCATAAATACTCCTCCCGACCCTAAGGAGTATACTTGCTGGAAACAAACGAATTGGAAAAATTGTGAGTGAAACTTACCAACTATATAATCGTAACTTTTTTTGAATTCACATGATGGGGTTGGACTAGTCTTGTCCCGAGCAAGAGATTGCAACAGTTGGGGAAGTAGTTTAGAATGCCTCAACGGCGTATCATAAGAACGCTCTCGCTCTATATCGAATTCATCACCTACAGAAATGGAAGAACAAAAGTTAATAGGGCTATCAAAGCTTTGAATATCCACGATTTTAAAATTTACGTGAACATTTGAAAAATGGAAAGGAAAAGTTATACTGTAAAAATTAATTCCCTTAAAAAAAGGAAAAGTGAAGTTGCCGTCCATTTTTCTTCTTTTCAAAATTTCCGTTTTGTATTTCCCCATTTTCAAAGCGGAAAAATTCCGTTATTAAGAACATAAATTTTGGTACTTTCCAGTTAACCGGATGCCAGTATGCTATCTACCAGTCGACTTCCAATTTTTCTACCGTTGGTTGTAAACATATTGTGCCAGTCACAAAAACATTTCATATAAGGTAAACATTTATCTTGTGACATTGTTTATTGTAAATATATATATATATGTAAACGAAATCTAACTTTTTGTATGGTTTCCCAGTTCCTATAATAATGTTTAGTAAAAGCTTACACATATCATAACAGATGTAACACAAAAAGTTTGACTTATATATTACTAAAATTGACAGAGTTGTTAAATTTTAAAATTTGAGGTTTTTGCACACGATTTTGTTTTTCATTGAGGAGTCAGTAAAAAAGTATACCTCGGTGTAAAAAAATAAATAAAAATAAATAAATAAATAAATAAAATTAAACGATATAAATATTATATTTATTTTTTTCCTAAATAATTTAAAAAACAATTCAATTTGATAGCATATTACTTAACCATTATCATATATTAAAATAAATAAATGAAATTACACTTTACTACCAGTAAAAAAGGCCTAGTATTTGGACACCATTGTAATGCATATTAATTATCGATATACATCATAGACTTTAAATGATGTGTTACTAAATTGCATTCAGAAAGAACCTCTGAAACTAAAAACATATTAATTATTATAATTATTTAATGTTTGCTGCATTGAATTAAACATCTGATTTCTAGTTAGAATATATCTTTGTGAAATTAGAATAAAATATAGCATTGTGGAAAAATTGAATATTGTGGAAATTATGACAACATATTGAGGCAACTGATTGTCCGATCTACTTCTTTCTTCTTGAATAATTAATGTTACATTCATTCGTTTTAACCCTTTAACGCGCAGTGTTGCCGGGTCGGCAACACCTAAAGTTCCCCTTGTTTAGAGACACAAAAACTCCATGAATATTTCAAAAACTACTCTAATGGCTACTTTAAATCTTTATTATGAGTTCTAGATGGCAGCACCACAGAGATCAAACTCTACTGTTTTTAAATAATAGATAAAATGTTTTACTGTAATACGTACTTCACAGCAATGCTCTTCTCACTGCGCTTATCAATGTTTTACTTATGGGAGGTTACCACTTCGGCAACAGCTGTATAATTAAAATGGTTAGTGCAATCTTTACAAATCAATACCTGTGTACTCCTCTAGGCCTAAATAGATTGCCTAATTTTTTTTCTTTAAATTCTAACTTTAAAGAGTAGTGCGCCGGAAAGGGTTAAAAGAAATAATTCCGAAAATTTATACATACTTTTTATTAGAATGAATATTTCGAGAATCCAAAAAAATAGTTACAGGCAATCGAGGTTACTGAAATTGAATAGGTTTCTTTTCATTATTACATACTAAGTACATACCAAATTTCAAGTTTCTATCTTAATTTGTTCGGAAAATGGAGCATTTACAGACACACAGCTTTAACTGCCGAAATTAATTCAGGGGCATTAGAGTTGCCCGGGCTGTATGCGGACGAGACAGAGACAAAAATATATTAAAAATATTAAAAATCGCAAAAGAATAGTTCGAAATGTCATTTCTTCCACTATAATATGTAAATTTTTACAGGGCAAATCTAAAAGAGTAATAAAGCTTACTTTTAACTGAAAGAAACATCTGAAGACTAAAGCAGAGGGCCAAACGAATACTTAAACGAAACATTTTTGGAGTGATTTCGATATTTCAAATGCAGACTTTATACTACATATGCTCAATTTACAATGAAGTGAAGCTATATAATTTTCAGGTGTACAAAATGAAAAGATAAAAAAAAAAAATCGTAATTGTCATGCATATCCTTCATAATTTAAACTTTATCCTGTCTTTTTATCTTCTAAATCGTAAATCTGCTATATGCTTGCTCTTAAACTATTCTTCATTGGTGTATATTAAGTCACAGGTGTTGGATAATTTGCCAGGGATAGTCGTTAAATTTCCAAGAGACACTAAAACTTTTCGAAAATGAGTAATAAAAGATATCGTTTACGGTAATGAAAGGCAATCTTCCATACTATCATTGATATTTTACCTCATTTTAATGGATAATTCTCTATCAAGGTTGAACACTTGTAGATTACCATGTTTTTAATAAATGTGTGACTCATTATGAATTATGACTGTATGACTTATATAATAAAGTCATGTGTAATGGACAGGGCCGTAGCTAGAAGTGTACGTTAGGGGGGGCTCAGGGGAATATAGGGGGGGGGGCTCAAGGGAATGTAGGGGGGGGCTCATATTTTTTTGTTCTCTCTCTAATGCAGAAAGATAAATTAGTGCATATTCACATTGTAGGTACTATGTTTCTCATTAAACTGTTGTAATAACTTCATTTTATGCTAAGAAAAGTATATGATGATGAAAATTTTGAATGTATAACTGGTGCAAAATTAAACATTCTGTTAGCTTCATAGGTACCAATAGGATGAGGGAGTGTTGAAACACGTATTTTAGATACAATTTAGTAACTCTGCAAAACTGTGAAAGGGTCTCAAAACTGAACTAGATTTTTGAACAGAATTTCATTTGAATTTTCGGAACATTTAGTGACCTTGGAACTTTTTCCAGGGGGGGGCTCAAAATATTTTAGGGGGGGCTGAGCCGCCATAGCACCCCCTTAGCTACGGCCCTGGTAATGGACAGTATTCTCGTGACGTCACAGTGGGAATCATGTGGGTAAAAAAGCGGCTGCTAGCGCATTGGTTTCGTTTTTGCAGCATTTGGTGCAAGCATAAATATAGATAAATGCATGTGTAAAATACTGCAAATTTATTCTGTACGAATTATTTTCTATAAAAATTCATATACGTACTAATTAAACTCCATATATACTTATTAATTAAAATATAAAATTTTTATTTTATAAATAAAATGGAAAATGTGCATGAAATTGCTTTAAAATAGGGAAAAGAATTCATATATAACTCATACCTGTCTCTGAAAAAGTCTAAAACTTCATATACAAATAAAATATAAGCATAAATTTTCTTATCACAATGCTTTTCAATGGCGCGATTAAGAACGTTATTCCCAAGCAGACGAATTTCCGTAGCCTCGAACCAAACGGAAGAATATGGTTCATTCCAGAAGTAAAGCGGAAGTGAAGCAGTATATATAGCAGTATGTAGGAAAAAAAGGCTCGCACTGTAAAAAAAAGGTGTAAATTTACACACAAAAATGTATAAATGTATAAATGATACAAAAACGATTTGTCTATATGTGTAAATTGGTGTGTAAACTGTCAAAAAACGCCTAATGTATAAACTTCAAAATACACATTTTAATGTGTAATTTGATGATAAGTCCAAATGTGTAAAAGTTAAGTGATAATTCTTGAAATACACACTGTAATGTGTAAGTTGCACTTAAATACACACATTTCTGTGCAATATTTTTACACATATTCTGTTTTTACACATATTTTGTGTAATAGGAATGATCATACACATCTTGTGTAATATGCAAAATACGCATATTTTTGTGTTATATGCAGAATACGCAGATTTATGTGTTAATATTCTGTTCTTACACACATGTATGTGTAACATGCAAATCACACACTTTTGTGTAATATTTAAAATAACCAGATTTTTGTATACATACCTTTACTTTATACTTTGATATGTAAATTGTGAAAAAAAATGTTTTTATGACCACGAAACAAAATTACATAAAGAACAAACTCATATATGGTTGGCGTTTATTTGTTTAGGTTGACTTCGTATGAAATACTACCTATTGTGGACGCTCCAATTTTGGAATTTCTGAAAACTTTTTGCATCAATGAATCAATGCATAAAATTGAAGCTGGTGTTATACACAATTGAAGTGAAAAAATTCCTTTAAACACCATAAAATAAGTTAACTGCGCAAGGCCTTTCGAAAGAACTTAGTCTTTCTTCGTCAGACGCAAAAAGACGTTAGTAGACATTAGTTAGTAGACGCACGTCTTTTTTGCGCCTGACGAAGAAAGACTAAGTTCTTTCAAAAGGCCTTGAGGCAGTTAACTTATTTTATGGTGTTTAAAGGAAGTTTTTTCACTTCAAGTATGGAGAATGTCTTTTAAATTAAGACGTTTAAATAAAAAGTTCTTTTACACCGTCTTACAATTGTTACAGCTTTTGATGTTTTCAATGTATTTAGAATTTTCTCTTTTTGGGTATTCATTAAGATTTTGTCTCCGTATTCTGAAATCGGCATAATTTAAACTGTAAGACAAAATGTTGATTTTTTTAAATGTTGATTTTTTTGTTGATAATTTAAACTGTAAAGGACAAAATATGGATTTTTTTTCGCTTGTTGCGATGTACAGGGTGAAAATAAAACCATACTTTTTGTTTTATTTTTTAATAAATTATTATAAATTTTGTGGGCTAATTGTATTTTTGCCATCTGTTTAAAAGCTTTTGCTCTCTTTAATCTCCAAATTTATCATTATACATGTATAGCTCCACAAATAGCTAGTATGTTTGATCAATAACGTCCAAGCAGAATTATCCTTTAATATAATTTTACCAAATGGGTGAAAAAGGTTCAGGGCACGATTCGAACCAGGGACTTTTAGCTTAAGCTGCTAGTCTGGCATTAGTTAGCTCTATTTAGTATATAATTCTAGTTCTTTGTCTGAATTGTGTTCTCCAGGTTCATCCACGATAACTCAATTGGTACACTCTCAAAAAAACTTCCGTCTTTTCACAGAAAATGTACTGGCAGCACTGCTGCCAGAAATTGTCTGTAGATTGATGATTTTCCGTTTATTTTTTCTCCGTTAAAAGAGGAAAAATATCCGTCACTTGAAAAAAAAAAAAAATGCGGAAGAGGTGAGGATCGAACACACGACGCCAGCATTACAAGGCGAGCGCTTTTTCTCAGAGCCACGGTTGCACATCAAGATTGTGATTTGAAAGAAAAGCGTTCATTTCATATATGTGTGGTTTGGTGTATTTCGTTAAAAAGCTTTTAATTTCGGAAAGATTTCATCTTTAATGAAACTATGGCTAGGTTTTTTTTTTACGTTTAGTATTAATATAGTATAAAAATGTGAATTTTACATATATTACGTAGATTGTTAGAGAAAAAAAACATGGATGTTCTATTTTTATTCGATAAGATTTTTTTTAATAATATAAATTTTTTTGGCATTATATTTTTTAATTAAAATATCTTTTAAATGTGTTCACTTAAAGTATATTTTATATGCGAATATTTATCATAGAAATAACTTAGTATATTCAACTTTATTCAACTTATCCAACTTTGAATAGCAAATTGTGAGAATTTTTGAATGAATAAAGAAAGTAATTGTTATTTATTTTTAAGTTCGAAAACATTTTTATCGTTTTAAACTAAATTAGCCATTTTAATCTATAGAATATTTTGTTTTTCATATAAAAATTAATTCGAATTTATTACTAACAGACCCAATACGCATGCGTGTTAGAAATAAACGGAATCTCTTCCTCATTTTTCGACGTTCGCAATGAATTCACAGATCAAATACGTTTTTTGGGAGTACAGAAATTATTTGTGTAAAAATGAGGATAACTTAGTGTATATTGACGAATTTTTCTGACAGTGTAGAGCATTGGCAGCTCTCATAAAGAATCCCGGTTCAAAGCTAAGTCAAAATACTTTTTAATTCTTTTAGAAAAATTACAAGTGATTTATTTACTAATTAAAATAATTGTATTAAAATTAATAAAGAATTATTATTTATCAAACTACGTGACATTTAACAGCAATATTTGTTAAAATTACTAAAGAGATATTTCTGCTTAAATGTTCAAAACATAATCAAAATGAAATTTATATAAAAATACATACTCTTGCATTATACATAGTACTTTTTGTTATCTTTAAATTATAAGGATTATTGATTGATAGAATTGAAAGATTATTGATTACTATTGATTGAATGAAATTAATTTAGCTTTTTAATATGCATTTTGAACGCTAAGTCACTAGTGGTTACTTAATTACACGACGACTACAAAAAATATTAAATACAAAAAGGAAAACCGATACTAAGAACTTATATTTTATGCATTTTAATTGTATAATATTAATTACTATAAATAATATATGCGATTATAATACAGTAGACGCAGCTAATACAGATAAGATGGACAGAGAAAATGGGATTTACACCAAAGTAGCAGTAACGATGTCAGCAAAATCATCCTGAAATATATATATGTAGAATATATGGAAGTATATAATATATGCGATTATAATACAGTAGACGCAGCTAATACAGATAAGATGGACAGAGAAAATGGGATTTACACCAAAGTAGCAGTAATGATGTCAGCAAAATCATCCTGAAATATATATATGTAGAATATATGGAAGTATATAATATATGCGATTATAATACAGTAGACGCAGCTAATACAGATAAGATGGACAGAGAAAATGGGATTTACACCAAAGTAGCAGTAACGATGTCAGCAAAATCATCCTGAAATATATATATGTAGAATATATGGAAGTATATAATATATGCGATTATAATACAGTAGACGCAGCTAATACAGATAAGATGGACAGAGAAAATGGGATTTACACCAAAGTAGCAGTAACGATGTCAGCAAAATCATCCTGAAATATATATATGTAGAATATATGGAAGTATATAATATATAGTCAACGGTGACCGATTGCTTGCGATTTTAGATATTCTGTTAAATGTCTAGAAAAACAAATGAGGAATTTCTCTGCAACTCCAGGTGTGTAAACAAAATAGTAAAGGCCATATATTATGATGAACATTTTTTATGAGAGACATAGAAATTTGACATGCTTTCATTAAAACACGGTCTGTGTTTCTATTTATAACTTTATTAATGTTTATCCATCAACAAATTAAAAAAGAACGTATTTTTTTGGGTACTCTGTCAAAACTAATGAGGCAAAAGCGTTCAAACTGTAGATTATGATTAAGTTGTTTATTGTAATTAACTGTGTTCATTTTTGTGTGGATAACATGTATATTCGCATAAAAAATAAATTTTTACAAAAAAAAATCCAAATTTTGCCATTTTTTTGTTTATAATTTGTAGCGATTTTAATATATATATATATAAATCATTCCAGAAAATATGAAAAAACAATATTGTACATAATACCTTGTGATCAGAATTAAAAAAATAATAAAAATTGCATGAAATAATGAACAGGTTTACTAAATAATTTTTCACTGCATATGCGTGAACGCTATCAAAATTTCATTTCCATTTTGTGTTAGATACATATATAGAGCAACTTTTTTGAAAATCTCAAAAGCATAGCTTGAAAATTCTGAAAGTGTTCGCCGATAGAATAAGCTCAAAATCTATTGTTCGCGAAATGAAGCAAACAAATGAGGGGTTCTATCCAAATATAGTAGTACATGCCATATTTTGTATTTTATATTGACAGTAATCAATGGATATGTTACAGGCCAAACCCGATTTTAGGCTAAACTAGATTAGCCTAGGCCAAACTAGTCTATCCTAACGCCCATCGGATAAACAAGTTTTTCCTAGGCCAAACTAATCTATCCTAACGCCCATCGGATAAACTAGTTTTTCCTAGGCCAAACCAGTCTATTCGAAAGCCCATCGGATAAACTAGTTTTTCCTAGGCCAAACTAGTCTATCCGAACGCCCATCGGATAAACTAGATTTTCCTAGGCCAAACTAGTTTGGCCGAACGGTCATTAAAATAAACTAGTTTAGCCTGCTATTCATTGGTTTGAACTAGTTTATCCTAGGCCGAACTAGATTGTCCTAGGCCAATTCAATTTGGCGTGATATTTTTTAATCTAAAGACTGCCACGGCGCCAACTTTTTAATTTTGATCTATTTTATCCTAGGCCGATGCAGTTTTACGAGTTTTTAGCTCATAGACTATCAAAGCCTGAGAGCTAATGTGCTCGCAGATTCTGTGTATGTGTATGTAACAATTTACATACGTATGGCCGTATGTACGTACGTATGTACGTAATGCAATAACTCCTGATAGAAATATCCAATTTGCTTCAAATTTTGGACATAGATATATCCTGATAATGAACTTTCCTGATTAGTTTCAGGGGTTTATTGAATAAGAATAAGGGGAGGGGAACAAAAGGCTAATCCGCACCCCCCCCCCCCCACACACACACACACACATCTCCTTAATTTAGTTAAGTCAGTTTTCCATGCAAAATGATCAGATTTTATTAAAATTTTAGGTATAGTATCATTTTGATAAGGTACATCCATGATCAGTTGTGGGTGTTCATTGTTACGTATAAATAAGAAAGGAGCAATGGGAGGTAACACTCTTAATTTATGTAAATAGGTTTTTCTCAGAGAATGTACCGATTTGTTTCAAATTTTGGATGTATGTTCCTTCTGATAAGGCGTTAACCTGATTAATTTGGGGGGTTCTGAGATATAAACGTAGAACGGATTTTTTTTTTTCAATCGGATAGAGACTTTCGGTTTTATGAAAAGATTTTTAATTCGTAACAGATATTGGTTTTTGCACACATCACTTCAGTCGAAATTGTTCATATTAAGAAACTAAATATCCGAATCCTTTTAAAAATAAGAAAAAGCTTAAATAAAGCATGACACTTGAAATTTAGGATGGGGGGGGGGGTAGAGTAAAAAGACGCTAGATTTATAATAATTAAATTTATAGAGTTGTTGGCGAAAGAAACTTTCTTTCGCCAACAACTCTATAAATTTACCTACTGTTAACAAAAATGCTGTTCTCAATCTTTCTAGTGTCGCTTTAAGTAATAATCAGCTAAATGCTCTAAAATTAAACAACAATTTCTCTGTTTCTGCCCCTCCTTCGTTACCCCGTCTAATTGCTCCTATTGAAAGAGCCTTTAAGCATAGCGCTATTTCTCCTTCTCAAAAAGAGTCTATTAGGCATCTCATTGCCAATACTGTTGATTTCAATTCGAATGTTTATAGGCCAAATCTTAATAGTTCAGTTAAACATTGTCTAAAAAGTTTGTCTTCTGATCCGAATTTGATCGTAACTAAGGCTGACAAAGGTGGTCAGATTGTCGTTCTTGACAAGTCTTCATATTTAGAAAAATCCCATAAATTAATTAATGATGGTCCCTATGTGGATATCCACAAAGACCCTTCCTCTAATGAAATTGCTACTATCAAATCTGCCATTAAGTCTTCACACATTATTCCTGCCAAATTAAAGATGTCTCTTATTCCTTCAATTGCTCATTGTGCCAGGTTTTATGCTTTACCTAAGGTCCATAAACCTGACATTCCTTTTAGACCCATTGTTTCCAGTATCGGTACGGCTTCTTATAAACTTGCCAAATATCTTGTTTCCATATTTTCTCCTCTCTCAAGCAGTAATTCTTTCACGGTTAAGAATTCTTTTGAATTTACTAAGAAACTTCACAGTTTTAAGCCACAAGGCCACATGATGGTTTCTTTTGATGTTAAATCATTATTTACCAATGTTCCTGTCGAAGGTGCTTTAGATTGCCTCAAGAAAAGGCTTTGTGAATTTCATTTTTCCTTTTTCGAAATCGAGGAGCTTATTCATCTAACTCGTGCTTGCTTATCTGAAAATATTTTTGTTTTTAACGGGAATTTCTTTCGTATGATTGACGGTTTGGCTATGGGTAATCCTCTTAGTCCGACTTTATGCGATTTGTACATGCATTACTTTGAAATAAAATTATTTGAAGTCTTAAAATTTCCGTTCTATGTTCGTTATGTAGATGATATCTATGCTTTAGTTGAAGTGAATTCTGATATAAATTATATTCTCTCTGTCATGAATTCTATTGATTCTTGCATTCAATTTACTTTTGAAACTGAATCGGACAATTGCCTTCCTTTTCTGGATGTTCTTGTTATTCGCAATGAAGATAATTTTCAGACTGTCTTTCGCAAACCTTTTGCGGTCAGTCTTCCACCTCACAGATATTCTTCTCATCCCCCTAACCAGAAAGTTGCGGCTTTTAAAACTTTTGTTTTCCGGGCTTCCAATATTTGTTCAACTCCTCAGTTACTCAGTGATGAACTTAATTACCTAAAAGCTATTGCTGTTGATCGTGGTTATTCTCCTAATATTATAGATTGTATTCATAGAAAATTGACAAAATCCACACAATCTGAATGTAAGAACTTTAATTCGAACTCCAATGCTTTGGTTGTTTTGCCTTTTCCCCCCAAAATCAGTCAGCAAGTTGCTAAAATTTTAAAAAGGTTCGATTTCAATGTTATTTTTTCTCCTGTTAATAAAATTGCTTTTTCAAATCTTAAGCACCCCATTGATCACTTAGATAACTGGGGTATTTACCAAATTTCTTGCCAATGTGGTCTTTCTTATATTGGTCAGACTAAACGTGCTCTCAGATTTCGTTTAATGGAACATAAAAGGTATGTCAAAAATCAGGAGCTTAAACGTTCCTCTATTGCTCAACATTGTTGGTCTTCTCAACATAAGTTTAACTTTTCTTCAGCCACCATCATCCATAAATGTCCTTCTATTCTTGATCTTGTTTTTTGGGAAGCTTACCACATCATAAAAAATTCTCACTCCTTAGTCAATGACTTATCTAGTACTCCTTATTTTCCAAGTATTTGGAAATCTTTAATTTAATACTTTTTTTTTTTCACTCGCTTTTTAGTTTTTGTTTTGCTTGTTCTCCGATAGATGTCGCTACTTGTCCACTCAGTTGGTTTTGGCTGCTTTCTTCTCATTGGTTGCTTTTCTTTAGGCGGGATTGTTCCCATAGCGGGTATATAAGCCTGCGTCTCTCTGTCTCTTTGCTCAGTTTTGCTACTTTTAGCTCGCTGAGTTTTTCACTGATGAAGAATCTCGTTAGTAGATTCGAAATAGCTATTTGCTACCTTCTCATACTTTATTTGTGCATTTATATTCGTTGGTTTTCTATCTTTAAACATTTGAAATGGATTGACCCAGATGTATTCTAATGTATTAACCACTGAATCATATAATGTATATAAGTACATAGTGTTATGCAACGGTGGTCAAAAGTGTAGACTTTTTTGAAATTTCATGGTTTTCAAATTGTGTGCTTGTGAAATATATTAATTTTCATTTAAATACAAACGTTTATATATCAAATTGAAGGTAATTTAATGTAGAATTTAATAATAAATATAGTATTACAATATCTGTATTATAAAATAAGTTATGCAACTTATAGTAAGATTTATCTTAGATTTGCATTTTTTTAAATTGATTTACACAATCAATACTTAGTAGGATAACCCTTACTTTTTAAGACAGCTTTACAGCGTCTTTTCATTGAGTGAACGAGTGTTTGGAGTTCATCTTTCATAATCACATGGTGCCAAGAATCAATTATAGCTTCAATAAGTTGTCTTTTTTCGGAAGGACATTCTTTTCCTACAAGTTAGTTTTCAAACGTCGCTCAAATTTTCAATTAGATTGAGATCAGGGCTGTTTCCTGGCCATGGTAATATACCTATGCCTTTTTTTTGAAACCATGCTGTGCATAATTTTGCTGTGGGGCATGGAGCTGAATCCTACTGAAAAATAAATGGTGCGTTGTTGGGGAAGAGATCCCTGATGGAAGGTATCAATCTTGGGTCCACGACAGTTTCGATATATTTTTTGTCTTTCAGGATGCCATCAATCACTTGAATTCGGCCCACACCATCTTCAGACATGCACGCCCAAATCATGACATTTCTTGGGTTTTTTGTAATTGCTTCAATGCAATCAGGATCAAGTGCTTCTCGTACTTTACGTCTCACGTATTTTCTACCATCAGTACCAAAGAGCGATATTTTACTCTCATCGCTGCAGATTGCTTGCTTCCATTGATTTTCTGACCATTTAATGTGTTCTTTTGCCCACTTAACTCGTTTTTTGCGTTGCTTATGATTTAAATATGTTTTTTTCCCTTGGAATTCTAGCTTGTAGTCCAAATCCTGATAACCTTCTTCTTATTGTTCTTGAACTTACTGCCACCACTGTATATCTATACAGTCGAGTCTCTATATAACGAAATCCATTGTTCCAGTAAAAAATTCGTTTTATAGAGAAATTCGTTGAATAGAGAAAGCCATTAAAAGTTCTGTTTAATGAGCAAATTTTGAACAAACATTACTTTTTATACGTTTAATTAAAAATGTGAAGTGTTTAACTATAAATATTAATGTAATATCCTATTTCTGAATTGTTTGAATACTTTCAAAAAAGAGAATGGACATTTATTTAAAAGTTTCATAAAAATCACACAAGAAAAACGTACGTTAATTTTTTTGCCATTGAAAATACAATTTTCTCAAATTTTCGGGTGCGATCTCATTGCTCCGGGAGTGAATGTCCCCCCAAGCCACCCTCTGAAATCAACACTGACTTCAATTACCACGTTGATCCAGGTTTTATATGTGCAACAATTAAATTGACACTGTTTCTTGAAGGATGGTAAAAGATGTGTGGGAGGGGGGCGGGTGGAATGAATTTGTTGGACTTAAAGATCAAGAAGATTCAAGGTAGAGAAGCAATATGAAAAACTCAGCCTTGAACGATAAATCAAAAATAAGTGATGAAAATTTTATTCCATGTGATTTTGAAGCTTTTTTAAAACTGAATAAATAAAGAACATTTTATGAAAAAAAAACGTTATATGGAGACTTTAATGGAGTTTTTAATGTATTCATGAAAAAGGGGACCGTTCTTGCTAAAAATTCTCTATATAGAGAAATTCTATGTATGGAGTTTCGTTATAGAGAAACTCGACTGTATTTATGTGCGTATGGATGTGTGTTTGCATATTGTCCATACCATACTAGTCCATAGAAGAAATATTTCCGAGAATGTAATGTAAAGTTTGAATTTCCCTGAATAACGCCAAGATTTGAATATTTTTTAATTTTGTTGAAGCACGAACGCACCTCATTTGCTACGTTTCACGTGCAATTTCCATCTTGTTTAATATGTTATAATTTAGAACGAAACGTTCATTTCAGTAATATTTTATAACATGAAATGGGACTAATTAACTTTTTATCGTAAAACCTAAAACCCGTCTAAAACTTAAAACCCGTCGTAATATTATCGCGGACACGTGGATTTTATTCTTCAGGCTTTGAAATCAAAGAATGGGTGAATTCGTGATAAAAAGACTTCGCAGGTGGAATTGGACAACCTTCAACAATATATAACCCCAAATCATAAATAGCGCTAGTCAACAACAACAAAAAAAAAATAACTTTTTTTTTATATCGCAAATAATTTTACGTGATTCGTGTTCTGTGTGATAGAAGTAGTGTAGAAAGTCAAATAAAACATTTCTATCACGTCACAATTTAATGATATATCAATATTTATTTTATTTTATTTTTTTACAAATTTTAATCTTAAACTATTTTTTTCGGATTAAAAAAAACTTCCTTTTTCATTTTTTTTGTTTGTTTGTTGATGGTACTTTGCGGTTGAGGTTTCCCTAATTACCAACCAGCAGTAGTCTGCTAACATCGCAGGGTTCCATTTTCCTTGATACTTTTTTTCAATAATAGATATATCTTGGTCAAACCGCTCTCCGTGTTCATCACACATAGCTCCCACATTTTTGTTGAAAAAATCAAAATGCGAATAAAAAAAATGCATTTTCAAAGACATGTTGCAATTCATTTTATGAAAAACTTGTAGCATTTTCTCAACAAGGTTAACATGTTGGAGTGAATGTTGGATCTTTTATTATAATAAAAGAACCAACATTCACTTCTTGCTTAAATGATGTAGAAAGGGAAGCCTGGACTTCGTTCGTTGCAGTCACTGAAAACTTTTTAGGGAATCATAAATCCCCGCACAAATGTTTGTTAAACAACAGTATATTAGTGTAGCCAAAACAGTGCATTGAGATAGTTTAAACTGATACAAATCGAAAGAAATTACTTAACGAGTTATTACTCACATTCTAAAATATTCTATAGAAAGTTATTATAATTAACAGAAAGTCAAATTTACTAAAGAATACAGTTATTGTGATTTAGTATGATTCCGTCGGTCAAAAACTATAAAATTACTGTTTCAACTCTGCTCTAAATGTCGCCAAAACTAGAGCATCCATTCTATCTATTTTTTAAAAATCAGAAAAAAAGATAGGCTCTCTAAGCTTTAGCAATAAAAGTTAGAAACTATAAATTAGAATTGTAATTTAAAACTATATTGTTATAATATAATATGGTCAAAATTCTTTAAATAGATACATTTCTGTTAAATTATCTTTTTAATTTTGATGAGAAACGTTTTTACATGAAAATTAGAACGTTTGTGCGTACGCGAACACAAAAACGAGATTGTTTATATGTGTATGAACGCGTCTATATATTCACAACTACCGGAAAAATTCCATAGTCATTTGGCTTATATTAGTGAGATTATTATTTTGTTTGATTCTCATACAGGGTGTCCACTCTCAACGGTGGCCAATGGCTAATTTCTAAACCGTTAGTCATAGACATATAGTTCCAATTGCAAAAATATTTTTTTAAAGGTAAAGAATTGTTTTTCAAGCAATTTAGGTCAAAAAAAAATTTTATTAAAAAATTACGAAAATTAGCTTTTTATATGTCCCCCGGTCCTATAAGTGATATTTAGTAAATTTTTACAACTACTCTAACAAGTAACACAAAAAAAGTCCCATTCCTTTACGATTAAAATTGACCGAGTAATAGCTGTTTAAAGTTGAAGCATCTTTTTTGCTGCAAGTTAGGGGTCAGTCACAAATTTACTGGAAATAAAAGTAAACGCAGGATATAAAATTTCGCATTAAACATTGAGAGTAAAATAATTTTTACAATATTATTTTTAAACTTGTGTAGATGATTACATATTAAA
Source organism: Maratus speculifer (assembly GCA_964019185.1). Classification (NCBI taxonomy): domain Eukaryota; kingdom Metazoa; phylum Arthropoda; class Arachnida; order Araneae; family Salticidae; genus Maratus; species Maratus speculifer. The sequence continues at coordinate 455,506,613 of OZ025290.1, read as the reverse complement.
GCAAAATCTGTTCTAAAATTATAAGTAAAAAAATAACAGAAAGTTTGTTCACTTAAATTATGAAAAGCAACAGTCACAAATCATTACAAAATGACATATATTTAAAATTCTATTAGATTATTTAACTTAACAGAATTTGATGTAGTTCTATAAAATAAATAAATGCTACGCATCTAAAATTGTATTAATATTACATTGTCATTTGGATATAAAATAGAATGCGACTTGAACCTCGATCGGATATTTGGAATCAGTTAAAATTTAAATAGAAATTTTGAACTAGGGAAACAAACGTACGAACGTTTTAAGCAAAATAAATGCTTATCAAAATAACACAACAACACTCATTTTAAAGTAAAATCGCAATTACACAAATTTTGATTTTCTCGATAAAGATAATTTAAAAACTCACGTCTTCAACTATTTTAACCAATCCAGAAGTTAATTAATAAAAATTAACATTACCATAAAAATTATACGGTGGTAGTACTTTCAGTTAAATTGCTTTAAAATACACTATATTGCCATTGATTATGGGACACTTGCGATTTTAGACATTTTACTAAATATCTAGAAAAATACATGAGGAATCATCTCGAAACTCTTAGCGTATAAATATAATAGTATACGTCATACATCTTCATGAAGATTTTTTACCGAAACGCCATAGGGGACCGTCAACAAATTAAAAAAGAATGAATATCTTTTGAATAACCCTGTCAAAACTAATGTAGCAAAAGCGCTCAAACTCTAGATTATGATTGAATGCCTTATTGTAATACACTGTGTTCATTTTTATGCAAATAGCATCCACACTCGCAGAGGAATTAAGGTTTTTATAAAAATGGTCCCAAATTTTTCCAAGTTTTTCCATTATAATTTTCAGAGTTCTTAATATAAAATAATATTTTTTTCAGAAAATATGACAAACAACATGGCACACAGTACCCTGTAATCAGAATAAAAAAATAATAAAAATTGTATGAAAAATGAGTAGGTTTACTAAATAATTTTTTACTGCGCATGCGTCAAAGATATCAAAATTTCATTTGCATATTATGTTAGCTAAATGTATAGAGCAACTTTTGTAAAAGTCTCAAAATCATAGCTTGAAAATTCTGAAAATAATCGTCAATTGAATAAGTTGAAAATCCGTTATTCTCAAAATGAAGCAAAAACAAGAGGGGTTGTATCCATATATTCATTGATTATTGTCAATATAGAATACACAATACGGGATGTACTACTACATTTGGATAAAATCCCTCATTTTTTTGCTTCATTTTGGAAACAACGGATTTTGTCTTTTTTCTATAAACGATTTCTTTCAGAATTTTCAAGCTATGATTTTGAAACTTTTACAAAAGTTGCAGACATAAGTTCATTACAAAAATGAACAAGGCTTATTACAATAAGGCATTCAATTACAATCTAGAGTTTGAGCTCTTTTGCTACATTAGTTTTGACAGGGTTATTCAAAAGATATTCATTCTTTTTTAATTTGTTGACGGCCCCCTTTGGAGTTTCGGGAAAAAATCTTCACGGAGATGTATGACTTATACTATTATATTTATACACTAAGAGTTTCGAGATGATTCCTCATGTATTTTTCTAGATATTTAGTAAAATGTCTAAAATCGCAAGTGTCCCATAATCAATGGCAATATAGTGTATTTCTTTATCTGATTTAACACATTTTTGTAATTGGAACTATATGTCTGTAGCAAATGGTTTAGGAATTAGCTATTGGACAACGTTAGAAATAGACGCCCTTCATAATACTTTAAGCACTTAGTGTACGTTCCTTTAAAGCTCAGTCCAATTCACCCGTATTCATCTACAGAAAAGTGGTTTAAGTCATGAAATTTAAAGTTTCATAACTTGGTCAATTTTAATGTTAGATGAATGGGACCTTTTTTCCCTTACTTGTTACAGTATTGGGGATAATTTACTAAATATCACTTATAGGACCGGGGGACCGTATAAAAAGTTAATTTTCGTAATTTTTAAATATTTTTTTAAATATTTTTATTTTGATCTAAATCGTTTGAAAAGCAATACTTTACCTTTTTAAAAGCATTTTTGTCTATGGAATTACATGTCTATGACTAACGGTTTAGAAATTAGCCATTGGCCACCGTCGAGAGTGGACATAACTTGTCCATCAAAACTTATACTTATTAATATAAATTCCCCCAAATTGTTGAATTCGAACAATGAATTACTTATAACAATCACTTATTATTTATTACTAGTAGTAAAAGTTTTTCACAATTGTTTGTTTGTTGTTTTTAATGATATATCATTGTTGTTTTTGGTACATTGTTGCAATTAAAAATATAGAAAAAAGTACTTCTTTAATCGTTTATTCGAAACTCAACTGCTAAAGTTCGTTGCGTTTCTGCGATCGTATTTAAAAAAAAAAAACATTTAAAGGCTTTGTATTTATGAATTCTCTTTTTTATAACATCCTTTATTTGATTACATCATCGATATTTAATCTTAATGATGGCTAATTGGAATTATAGTTACATTTACGACTTGCCTCCAAATCAACAGTGAGTAAATTTGATTAACTTCAAAAATACATATAGTCTAACTTTTTTCATATTTGTTGTGACAATTACTTTCAATTTCACTAAATAAGTATTTTTTCTGAAATTCTGTTATGTTTTTTAAATATATTTAATAAGGCATATTTTTATATACTTTATGTATTTGTGTGCGTGGTGTAAAACCATTATAAAGCAATTCGATTTATCAACATTAAATGTCTATATACGTATTAAAGATGAATTTTTGAATTTTAAAATTATGTATAAAAATTTTTGATGCAAAACCTTATAACAACTGCAAATAAAAAATTTAAAATAGAGAAAATCATTGGAAAAATTGAATCATGGTACAAAAACAAAATCTGCAGAACCTACAAAAAGAACGATTTTCACAAATATAAATAAATTTCATATTTGCATTTGCCTTAAAAAAAGCAAAAGAAAGGCTATTTTACACATTAAATCAAAAATAAATAAATAAATAAATAAAAAATAAAACCAGAAGTAGCATAAAATGAAAAATATGGATTAAATTGGATTTAAAAACGAAGCAAATTACCAATTGATGATCCAGAACAAGCATAAATAATGTACCAAATAAATGAATAAGAAATTGTTTGCTCACGCTCCTTAATATATTTATGTAACTATCTAGGAATAGGATAGAGGAGCAATAATGTATAGCATAATTGGCAGAAATGATAAAAATACATTTTTCTCAAAGAATTTTCTCGTCTAGAAGAAATGGTGCTATTCTCTGTAACGAAATGGTACATTTATGCATTCCATTGTATTAATCAAGGAATCATATAAAGCATGTACACACATATACATTATATAGAGAAAGACATATGCATAAAAAAAGTTATGCAAAAAAGACAATATTTACAGAACGAATTCAAAATTAATATAAAAATAGACAAAATGAAAACATCATGGCTCACAGGACATAACTACCGCCGGGGCACTGCCCTGGGGCCCCGAGGCGTGTGGGGCAACAAACTGGTGGTTAAAAAACTATTGATTTTAGTTTCTAGTCTAAGTTTCTATAAAATGCCCAGCACCTAGCTAAAAGTTAGTAATAAAAATAATCAAAGTGCTAGAGTAAATGTTTTTGTGTGTCCGTCGATATATTCCACATGCTTCGCATGTAAAAGCAGCTTTAGAGCAGACAGCAGAGTGTCGAGCCGAATGTGTCATGTCATGACAGTATATTTACTGATCCCACCGAAGCTAGTATAAGGAAGAAAATAGGGGCTTCTGAGATCGGTTGAATAATATAAAAAGCATCTAAAAAATTCTAGAAAATCTTTCTTCTTATCTGTTAATAAATACATAAAATCAGAAAAAAATCAAAATCCATCTTTTATCATTTTAGGCAAAGTTCTAATTTGTCAGGTTTTGATTTGCCAAAGTTTTAATCTGTCAAAACTTTGCCTGGACCAAAGTTCTAATTTGCCCCAGGCGCGAGAGGATTCACTAGTTTTTGTCCCGGGACTTCCAAGTTTCTAGTTACGGCTCTGATAGCTTAAAAGCTGAGTGCATATATAGGGGGGGGGGGGAGGCGATCATAAATATCGAAACAACAGACTATATCCTTAAATATTGCCACTGGGTACATACTTCTAGTTGCAAAGTTTCATAAAAAGAGGTACATAATATGATGACATGAATTATAATTCCATGAGGGGGTCTTTTTGTAAAAATACGAAAATAAAATTTTTATACTGTCCCCGTATGAAACTACATAATAGGCATTTCGTCGTTAAATAAAGTAAAATTTATTACTCAGTTTTTTTTTATATGAATCCGATTGTCTTACTTATGGAATTTATAGAACTGTATACTACTATGGGATTTGCAGGATTAAATGAAATAAAAAGTTTCAAATAAATGAGTTTAAATTTTTAAATATATTTTATGTATTTATGTCTTTAATTATGAAGGTTTGTAACTACGTTAATTTGCAATTAAAATTCATTCTAATTTCGAAAAATTTCGTGTGCTTTAAAAGTTTATTTGTTTTAATATAACCAAACTTCCAAGATACAAGAAGATTCTCTTCAAGCTACATCTTCGAACTACATTTTTATCGAGTTAGCAGAAGAACACTTAAAAGCCGTCGTCAATATAATTGCGGTAGCGTAAATTTTATTCTACAGGCTTCGAAATCGAAAAATGGGTGAATTCGGTTATGGGTGTATTCGAAAAAACGCTTTTCCACCTTCAGCAGCTCGAAATTTTCCGATACAATTTCAGACACATTTTTAAAAGTAGAATCATGAAACTTGCTGAGGGGATTCTTGAAGGGACGTATGAGGTGCCGTGTAAAGTATTTTTACGCTCAATTCATTAGAATTTGATATATATGCAATTAACTTCTCTGGAAGACCCTTTTTTTCGTTCCCTTATCTCCCATTTCGGAAAAAACGGTTCAAATTGCCGTTTTTGATTGCTTTTTTTGCAATATTTTGTACACTTATCAAAGAATTGACCTTTACGGCACCTTGTGCACTTTCTAAATAAGTGAATCTGCGAGTTTCATGTGTTTGAGAGAAAAAGTTAATTCAAAAATAAATCGGAAAACAAGCAGTTTGAATCGAAATACACACTTATGGAAGGACTTTGCATAAAAAATTGGACATGCAAACATCATTGATAATCATGAATAAAGTGTCATGTGCTCAAATTTCAGTACGGAGTTTTTTAAACTTCGTCATTTTGATTCGGAGCCATTTTGACTATGCGACATACTTAGACGTTATTTATTTATTTATTTTTTACCCAGTTTTGAAAATGTCGTTTTTAGAGTGTAATATCATATATACTAGTTACCGTTGTTTTCAATGCTGTGTATACCATAAATCAGATATTCCACAGTCCAGCCAGAAATTTAAAGTAGTAAAACTTCTATTATGAAATACACATTCCTTTGTTAAATAAAGCAAATTTCGTTATTAAAATTTTTGGTATGAATTCGGATTCTGTTAGCTATAGGATTTCTAGAACGTACTAAACCATAGGATTTTGAGAACTAAATGAAATAAAAAGTTTCAAATAAATGAGTTAAAAATTTAAAATATATTTTGTATGTTTATGTCTCTAATTATGAAGGTGTGTAACTACATTAATGTGCAAACAAACTTAAGTTTAATTTCAGAAAATTGCTTGCAATGTTTAAATTTATTGATTTTAATGTATAAACACGTTTCAATGATTTGTTTCTATTGAAAATAATCTACAATGGAATTCGCATTATGATAAATAGGAAGAAGACGCAGTATTTTATTTTACATTGTCATCAAATAACCAATTTTAAGATATCCTGCCTGCTCAAATGTTTTAATATTCCGGTAAATTATTAAAATGCTTAAAATGATTATTCATAAAAGCATTTTTGCATTATGATTTAGCGTTTTAGTTTAAAATGTGGATTCATTCGAAAGAAAAACGAAAACAATTTTTTTAAATTAAAAAAGCGCCTCACACGGAAGAAATTCAAAATCATTTAAAAGAATTTTTCGTTGCTTGTTTGTTACTTGTCTGGTTCACGTTTATACTGTTGTATTAAATAAGTAGGTAAGTGTTAAAAACGAAAGTGTCATCGCAAATCACACAGAAGGGTTTCGTTTCACCCGGGTCTGGTGTACTATTAGTAGTACATGTCTTTTAATTGAGTATTGTTTTATTTTAACAAATACTTCTGATACTGTTTACAGACAGTAATGTTAATATAAGTCTATGAATTTAGTATATGACTTCATTTATATTTAGACACATAGTAATAATAATAATAATAAATGTTTAGTTAAGTCTCTTTGCGTCGTTTACGATTGATTTATTTTAAACACATATTTCACTCATTGAATTTAAAATAACAGTTACTTTCCTTTTTCTAACTTTTTTAGAAATAGTATATTATTAATTTTTTTGCTTAAAATAATATTTCTTTTAGAGTTAAACTGGCCTATATAAGATTCCTTTTTTACTGTAGCTAATTTTGCATATTGTTATAAATCAATGAAACAGTTCCTTCTAAAACATTTCCTTTCAGTTCGACGGGTTCTACCTCGTAATAATAATAATAATAATAATAAATGTTTAGTTAATTGTCTTTGCGTCGTTTGCGATTCATTTATTTTAAACACATATTTCACTCATTGAATTTAAAATAAAAGTTACTTTCTTGAAAGAATCCTAAGTAATAAAGCGAAAAAAGCATTAAAAAGTTAAATTATTACTTAAAATCTTGTTCTAATATAATATTCTCTAAACATCTCAAAAAACTCTTCCTTAGCCTCTTAACATAAAAATATGAATTGAACAGCACGCAGAACAACAACATTAGTTATCTCTCACACAATGAAATATTCATTAGATCGTTAAAGTGATCGTTGCGGTTAATTGAGTGAAATAGTCCTCCAGTGTTCGTGTCCGGGATAGCTCAGTTGGTAGAGCATTCACGGCTTCAACCAATACATCCCAGGTTCGTATCCTGGCCCAAATTTTTTTCACCCAATATTGAAAAATGGAATAAATTACTTCTGTTATAATGAGATATTCGTTAAACACTAATTAATCTATTTGGATAGGTAGTGTTAATGTTAATAATGTAAAAATATTTTTTTCTAAAAATTGAAAAATAATTCGGACACGAAAGGGTTAATATTTCTTACAAGACAACTTATCCTTTAATAAATAAATCCATGATGTAAATTTATATTTATTAAATTCTTACATAAACGGTAACACCAATACATTTAATTTTAAAATATAGTTATTTATTTTAATAAAATTAAAAATGTTCAAATGAAATTGTTTGAATAAAATGCAAAATTCCAAATTTTTTGATAATCAGAATTAAAAGAAAAAATAGCGAAGATATGAATAAAGTTTAAATTTTTTAAAAGCGAAAAAAAGTTTAAAATTAAATTTAAATTCTGAATCGTTAATAAATCACAGTAGTTCTTAAAGTCAAATTAAAATTGAATTCCAAAAAATGTCATGTTTGTCAGTCATAAAAAAAGTATAAACAACAAAACTATTTAAAAATATGAAATTTCTTTTCATTAAATCTATCCTCGTATAAAAATTTGGTTTTCCAGCAACGGGGCTCGAAGTAAGAACCTTCTGCTTACTAGCGAGATGCTTTACCTCCGCGATATGTGTATGCGTAAAACGTTGCAATTAAAGTTCTGTTTTAAAATTTAAATCACTAATAAAAAAGCATTAAAAAGTTAATGATTATAATAGACATTTTCAAAATTTTATGATTTATCGTATGAGATGAGGTATTCAGCTCTAAGTACACAAAATTTGAAGTCTTTGACTTATACTGTTTTTGTGTACCGACTATGTGACAGATACACAGACTGAGGCGTGAGACTGACATTGTTTTGTGAAATAAACCAAATCCTAAAGAGCATTCAAAACTTTTTTTGAGATAAAACAATTAGACTTGTACATTTCGGTATACGTAAGATGCTTTTCTTAATGTAAAAATAAGATTGATATTTGCGATGTTATTGTAGACCTTTCTTACATAATTGAATTTTTAAAAAATGGAGTAAATCGTGTACATTAACTGCTTCCTTGCTTTACCCCTAAATCGTACGGAAAACGTTTCTCTGACAATTATGATATGTACTATAACTGCAATCATAATTTATTATTCTTACCAGTAAAATCTCATTGTAAATTTCCACTATTTTATCCAAGCACATCACTATTTCAATTACGCAAAAAATCTTTTTTGAAAAACTGGTGCTAATAGATTAAAAATTCTGAAAAACACATGGAAAAAAAAAAGACATTATTTGAAAGTTTTTCAAAATATTGATCAGTAAGGTGGTGAATTCCTGTAAGAGTTGGTGTTTTGTCGAGAAGTGTCACATTCGAGTTGACTTTCAGGTTGACAAAACTTATGGCATGTGCTAGCATCTCTCATGCACTCGTATACAACATCCACCTCAACCTAATAGAAAACTTGTATTGAATGCTTAACTAGTAATCAGCATTATTCCTTAACTGCTGTGTCAAAAATTGTCGCATAACTACTGTGAGCGATCTGTCAGACTGCTTGGTCTAAAGAGGAATAAAATGTTAAATTAACTCTCAGAATATTATTTATGTATTAAACTTTATATACAAAACTATTATAAATGTAATTAAGCTATTCAAAAGTCTCTAGAGATTATAATAGGATTCCAAACGAAAAAAGTTGGATCAGTGTCTATAGTTAAACAAAAAACTACAAGTTAAACTGGAAAACTTGAAAATCTCAGCTTGTCTGTAAGACCGCTAACAGCAGTTATGGGTTAATATTATTGAGTTTTGGGAGCGAGTAGCTCCAATCAGGTTGATCGAGAATTCTATTTGATCTTTGGAAATTGGAAACAAAAGTTTTCTACATTGAGGTAGACGGTGAACGTGAAAATCTTTTTCACTTTTCATTCGGGCTAAGGTGTACGAAGATTTCGTTTATTCAATTAATTTTCAAACATTATAGAAATATTTAATGCTTTTTTACTTTTTTCAATTTTTACAAGAAGAAAGTATTGGGTTCATGGAAATAACCGAATTCTGGTTATCGACGGATTTACTCGTTTAAGAGTCAGAGATTCTAAAATTATGTTTCTACCAGATGCCTGTCTGTGACTCTGTTTGTATGTGACATAAATTTTGTAGGAGCTCTACCTAATGCACGGAATTAAATAAAAAATTATCTTCAGGCTGTCCCTAATATAAATTGATGCTGATCAGTTTTGGGTGTAAATCGCTCAACAGGTGAAGCTGCTATGCTGTGCCACCTGTTTTTGCTGTTTACGTTTAAAGAATTAGCGTTATCCCAATAACTAAAGCACGGATTTTAATGAAAGCTCATATTCAGTTAACACATTCGCTGCCGGTCACGCGATAGTGCGTGAAATTCTCAATCATTTAACACAGATGGGGGAGTTACAGGCAGTGAACGTATTAATCCTTTACATGAATTGATGTTGTTTACATTTTGGTACAAATCGCTTAACAGGTGGCACTGCTATACTACATTTTTTACATTTGCAATAGCTCTATCACAGATATAATGCGCAGAATTTAATAAAAAATTATATTCCGGTAGCCCCTGATATAAATTAGTTCTGATTAGTTTTTGGTGTAAATCGCCAAACAGATGATGCTGCTATGATGCATTATTTACAATTTCTGCAACAGCTCAATCTCAATAACTAATGTACGGATTTTTATCAAACTTCTGAAACAGTTAGTCCTCGGCATAAATTGATGCCGTTTTAACGTTGACGCAAATCTCTCAGCAGGTGGCGCTGCTTTGTTGCATTTTTTACGATTATCGTGATAGTTCTATCAATGCACAGTTTTTCTTCAACCTTTATATTCAATAAATCCGTCATATGAGCTAGTTTTGTTTACGTTTTAGTGTCAGTCACCCAGCAGGTGGCACTACTATGCTGATTTTTTTTCCGATTCATGTAATTGCTCTATTTTAAGAATTAATGTATGAATTTTCATCAAGCTTCAGATACAAAATTAACTGTTTTTACTGTCCATGTTTTGGTATAAATTGCCCTACAGTTGCTTTTTTATTGCATTTTTCACGATATCCACAATAGTCTATTTCAAGCACAGAAATTTATACTGTTAGAACCGTCATGATGACCATAAATTTTCATTTAATTTTGGTACTGTGATAGCGAATTTTGAAGTATAAAATTGCATCAGATTGAATAAAATTTTAAAATTGCCACATCCGACTTTTTTTTTCATGAAAGTCAGGAAATATTACTCTCCCTAAACTTGTGAAATAAACACCGGTATTTATATATTAGAATTACAATAATAAATTATACTATTGCATTACATTATACGTAGAATTTTCCTAATAGGTCATTTTCGTTTACATTAACACACAAGGACGTGTGGACGTATATACAGGGTGATTCTAAATAGTTTTTACATTAAAAGAGGGGTTACACATCAAGACAAACAATATTAAATGGAAAACCAAACGTTTTCCAAAAGAGATGGCCGCCATTAAAGTTTAGGATCCAAAATTTCAAATAAACATAAAAAACGGAAAAATTGGTCGATTGATTTGCGGTTTTAACTAAAACTATTCTTTATGTCAGCATTTTCGTAAAAATAAATTATAAAGATAAATTTAAAAAAAATGCCGATAGACGGCGCTTTAGACATTGGAGTAAGGTACAACTAATTTTTGCCGTTATTTTTTGCATCTCGTTAAGTGTTTTCGTAAGCTTAGACTTGATTTTTGAGCTCAAAATCTGAATAGTTGGGAGAGGTTAAGTAGCACAAACTGAACTGTGTTCAGAGAGTTCAAATTTCAAATGATAATAAAACACGGAAAAATTGTTTGATTCGTTTGCGGTTTTCGCTAAAAGTACTCTTTAAATCAGTATTTTCTTGAAAAAAAATTAAAGATAAATTTTACAACATGCCGATAGAGGGCGCTTTAGACCTTGGAGAAGTGTACAACTATTTTTAACCGTTATTTTTTTTTTTTTATCTCATTAAATGCTTCCAAATGTTTTGATTTATATTTTGAGCTCAAATTCTGAATCGTTGGGAGTGTTTAAATAGCGCAAAATTGAACTGTGTTCGAGGAGGGGGAGGGTTAAATTTCAACTCCTGGACACACTTCATTTTGTGCTTCTTAACCCCTCTCAACGATTCAGAATTTGTGCTCAAAATTTAAGTTTAAATCTAAGCTTCCGAAAACATTTAATAAGTTACTGCAGGCACTTAATTAGATATATATATATATGCATAAAGTAATGGTTAAAATTAGTTGTTGGTTACTCTGAAGTTTAAAGCGCCCTCTAACGGATTTTTTTGAAATTTACGTTTAACAATTATTTTTAAGAAGATACTTACATAAAGAATAGTTTTATTTTAAACCGCAAACGAACCGAACAACTTTTCCCATTTTCTATAATTATTTGATATTTGAACCTCCCCGCCCCCCTTTGAACACATTTCAGTTTGCGCTACTTAACCACTCCCGACTATTCAGATTTTGAGCTCAAAATTTAAATTTAAGTCTAAGCTTCCGAAAACATTTAATGAGATGCAAAAAATAGTTGTTCATTACTCCAAAGTCTAAAACGCCCGCTATTGGCATTTTTTGAAATTTTTCGTTATAATTTAATTTCAAGAAAATGCCGACATAAAGAATAGTTTTAGTTAAAATCGCAAATCAATCGACCAATTTTTCCGTTTTTTACGATTACTTGAAATTTTGGACCCTAAACTTTAATAGCGGATATCTCCTTCGGAAAACGTTTGGGACCCTTCCTTTCCTATTTAATAGTGTTTGTCTTGATGTGCATTATCACTCTTCTTTTTTTGTAAAAACAATTTAGAATCACCCTGTATTTAAGTATGAGTATATATATATATATATAATCCGGAAAAATTCCAATACAGACTCTATAGTCAGTTGGCTTATTTTAGTTAGCTTATTGTTGCGTTTAATTTACATACAATGATATTCACATGTCAGCATAAATTATGACGTCAGAATTAACAACTTACATATTTTTGTTTAATGATATAAACTCTAGAAAATTTTTTAGATTTAAACAATTCAAATTTGCAACAATTACAATTTGTACCTTCTGGTAAAGGTTGTTTCACATTTGCTTGTTTATTCTATTAAGTTACGAATCATTGTTGTTTTTGAGAAATTGTTGTAACTAATAACATCCACATTTGTATGTTTATTGTTTTAAATAATGTGTCATTGTTGCATTTGAGACATTGTTGTAATTGATAATATAGAAAAAACACTTTCTTTTGCCCTTTATTCGAAACTCAATTGCTGAAGTTCGTTGTGTTTCTGCGATCGTATAAAAAAAAATCTGTTAAAACCTTATACCTTTGTATTTACTTAATTATAAGATCCTTTTTTCGAATAAGTCATTGAAATTTAACCTTTGTGATGGCTAATTGGAATTTTTATTACAATTATGAGATACCTCCAAATCAACAGTGAGTAAATTGTCAGAAATACATTTAAATAATATTTTGTCACGTATGTTTTGGTAATTAACATAGATTGAACTAAACAAATGATTTTTCTAAATTTTTGTGTTTTCTTATGCATATATCTCTTACGAATGATACTTGTGTGAAGTTTATATATATATATATATATATAACCATTATAAACCAGTATAAATTATCAACGACTAATGCGAGTCACTTATAAATGAGTTGATTTAAATTAATTAAAAATGTTTAAAAAAATTATTGTGTATTTAGATTGAATACTTAAAAAAATAACAATCATTACACTTATTAGAGGTAACACTATACACATAAGCTATAAACATTTAATTAGCTGGAAATATGATGCAAATTTTCGATTTTTAACCTCCTGACTGCCGCTGGCTGATTTTTTCGCATACTAACCTGCAGGTTTCACTGCATCATAAGTAATATTTAAATTAATATAATTCTACAAATAAAACCCAGTTTTTAAAAATTAAGTTAGGATTAATACTCTCAAAGATTATACACCTATACATAATAACATATATTGCATCAGGTTGGAAAAAAAATATTTTTTTTAAATATGTTTAATAAATTGCAGAGAAAACAACATTACAATTTCACCCTTTTGCCGGGCAATCAGGGGGTGGAAAACGCCATTTTAACGTAAAAGAGGGCAATTTCTGTGAAATTCAAGAAGAATATATCTGTGAATTTAAGATTTTTTTTAGCAGCGTTCTTTTGTTCATTTAAAAATAATTTTAGTTATTGAATGACTATTTTGAGTTTATGTATTGGACGATGTCTTTTGCCCCCCTTCTCAGAATACTAGGTCTGAGCTCCAACACAACATGCACCCAGAAAAAGAATGTTTGTTGAATTCATAAAATTTGCTTAATCATACAAACTTTTCATTTAAATATGGGTCAGTAAAAATTGTGTTTGAATAAACAAAATATCATTGTTGATTGTTATTATTACATTTTTTTATTGCTATTTTCCTTCCACAATTTTCATCCGAAATGCATAACGTAATAATAATGTCATTTATCCTTCTCAATTTGAAAAGTTTTCGTTATCCAAAAATTATGTTTGTTATTTATTATGCACACACTACACAAATTATTCCATAGGCACTGATTATATTAAAAAACACTTTATTAAAAGAATAACACTCACTCGCAGCTCACTGCTGCATTATCGTCTGCACATTTCTCAAACACAACTTTGGAATAAAAACAGAAAAAACACTTCACTTCTCTTCACTTTCTGGACACTGAGATTTTAATTATAGGTAGCACGGTATCGTCTGCCTACATGGAACAATGTTAATTCTTTATAGCTATTATAAGTCAATTAAACAAAATTACGCGAGAGAGTTATGGCTACTGCACACCAATTTAAATGTTTTAGAAAACAACAAAATTCTATTGGAATTACAAATTGAAAATACAAGACTTTAGTAAGACCTAAATAAAGCTATTAAAAGTTTTTTAAAATTTTATAAAAATGTCAACATTTTTTTTTTTTTTTTTTTTTTTTGGCGCAACAGAATCGATTTTTTACTTGAACTAAAAGATTCGCAACAAAGTACGTTTTGTAGTTTTAATCAATTCCTTTTTTTGGGTGTGGTGGCTGCCAAAGGCAGACATTTTTCAGTATGTATATGGTCCTTAAAGTTTTGGTATAAATATTCATTTTAAAGTTTTTTTTCTTAATTTTACTGAGATTAATTAATTTAAAGAAATCATTTATAAAATACTGGTGCTTAAATTTCAGAAATCTTACTTAAGTAAAAATATTCCGGCAATCGCCATTTCTATGCCAGTGCTCAGGCATAATATTCTGGAGACGGTGTATAGTGAAAGACAGTGCATTTGCTTTTCCCCAAAACATCGTCATTCAATTCATTAATGTAAAAAAAAATTGTTAAAAAATCTTAAAATGAATAAAAATAGGCGAAAGTGTATATTTAAAAAAAAGTTCCCAATTTTTGACCAGTACTGTAATTTTGAACCACACATATAGTCTATAATTTTCACACATTTAAGAAAGTCAATTTTAACTTATTTTTGAATTTTTGTCTTTTTCACTGTTTTTAAAACAAACGATTCACATTTGACTTATAAATATTTGAATTTTTTATTAGACTCTTTCTGTTTAAATCGCGTCAAAATGTGTAATTCTGAAATCCACTTTTATATTTTTTATATAGATATCAAGGATTTGGAGATGAACTTTATGAACTACACCCAGAGGCTTTTGTGTATATTCCAATCATATATAACGTACAATATACAGGAGTAACTTCATTTGAATATAATGGTACCACGTATTACAATTATGAAGTTTATGAGACACCAGTTTTAAGGTAAGTCTATTTATTCAACCACCTGAACAAAACTTCCAAAGAAACATTTTTTGACGTGCACACGTCTTGTAAATTGGTTTGCCGGGAGACACTTCAAGAAACTGCGTTACGTTACGTTACGCTCCGCTCACGATACGCGCTCACTTTTCTCTTAACTTTTTCCGGTCACTTGTGGGACCATTTTCTGAACGTGAATGTGAATTCGCTGCAAGGAAGGGGCGGTGCTTAATAGGAATTTTAGATAGTATCAAACTAAGACGAAATACGTTATGTATTAGTTATTAGTATAAAGTACAAAGAAAATAAGTGTAGTTTATTTCGTAATTCGGTGGTATATTATGGAAAACTAATGATATGTGATTAGTGAAAGCCATTTTACTTTAGTTATATTCTGCTCATTGAAAAATTCTTTAATATGCTGTTTACAAAATTCAACATTTGACATCAATAAACATGAAGTAAAATGTGTTTAACAAACACAGTGTATTGCAAGTTATTGTATGTATATTTGTATATAAATACGTATGTATGTGTAAAGGTAAAAATAAAATTTTGTTAATATGAAATTCAGTGCGAGATTCTTTGTATAAATTAATGTTTTAAATATAATTCTTTGTATAAATAAATGTTTTAAATTGTTACTATTATTTCATCCTTCTTCCTACTATACGAATGAATATTCACATTAAAATTATTTTACAACTCAAAGCCGTTGTCACGTAAAACTTTCGCCCGTATACCGACTTTACAGGCAACCAATTTTTTTTTAATCAAAGAAACAATTTTATATTTTAGTATAAACTGGCGCAAAAAAGTAATTATTTATTCTTATAATACGTGATAGATAGATGAGCCAATTTATAATATCTAACTTCTCTTCATTGCTCTTGAGAGTTTTTCTTCCATAAAATTTTTTCAACACTTGCTTTAACAGCTTATCGATGTTACTTGCCTCACAGACCGCTGCGCTGCTTCTTTGAATTTTTAAAGTTTAACTTGTAATTTTCAATTGAACTACAAATACTACCGAATTATTGTTTCATTTGGAACTTGTGTACTATCACAAGAAACTTTTGAATAAGTAAGTATAATTACGACAGTACTGTAAAAAAAAGTGATACAAAACATCACCCTGTGAATTATTCGTGTCTTTTATTCATCTTCCAATAGAGCGGTTTCACAGGATAAAGCGGTTCATCTGCTTTAAAGCATTTGTTTGATAATTTCTGTCACATCAGTTAATGGTTAAAATTCTCGCACAAAGAGTGACACATTTATTTTAAAATTGGTCGTTATTAACGCCTTTGTCAAGAAAGATTTTTACTGAACTTTTAATTTTTTACCACGGGTTTTTCTAAACAGAAGCTTTTGCCTAATTGAATTGGGAAAATGGCCTGATTTACTGGGGTATATACCTAAAAATAACAGACTATAAACGTTATAAGCTGAGGGTATACGCTCAAGGCATAGGATATATCGTAGAGAGTGTATAAGTTTTTTGAGGGGAAACAGAGGGTATACGGGGCTCCTTAAAATTCCACAAGGTATACAACGCATAACCTTGAATATCCTCCACTACATCCTTGCCGATTAAATGAGATTAAATTTGTAATAAATAGACAGTGATGTGCGAGTATTATTCGCGCTTTGAGTGTTTCAGACAATAAATACACTGTAAAAAACTGCAGAAGAGATTTACTGCATCAGAGATTCCAGACAATTTCTGTAAAAAACGGACTTTGTTCCTATATCACTGGACTTTACCATTACATTAACAAGTTTTTGCCGTAAAACACAAAAAATTACGGGAGTTGACCGTTTATGTGAAAAAAGTGACATATTTCGTAAATTAATTCATGGTAAAGTACCGTAAATTTAGAATTTTTTTACAGTGTACTTAAATTATTACCTGTAAAAAACCGTACAACATACGGTTGAGTACAGCTGTAAATATTAGAAAAATAAAAATTTCAAAGAGATATGAAGCCTGAATAATATCAAAATATCAAATATTGCTATGCGGTAAAACTCTTTTTGTAATTTTACTCTAATCTGTTTATTGTACTTTTTTAATTAACTTAATTCGATAATGACAGTAAAATTATTTGCATATTTAAACTTCTTTTGCCATTTCATAAAAGTAAATTTAATGTACTTCTTACAACAGAATAGCTAAAACAAAACCCTTGTTCGATGTTTTAATTAAGCATTCTAATAAAGACGCTTCAATATGAAGTTTTAAATTTGCAGCGCCACGTTTAAATAGAAAATTTTTAAATTAACTTTTAAAGACACTATAGGTGTATTGAAAGATTCACTCAGTGAAAACCGGTCGCGAATCCATAATATTTATGGGATTAATTCCAATTAAATTAGTTTATTTTGAACAATTTGACGTTTATTAATTTTATACTGCTACTAATCATTGCATTACAAATATATGTCAAATTGTTATATAAGGTTTAAAAGAAAATAGTATATAGAGACACCACACCTGTTATTATGTATATCCAAACATTCCGTGTCTTTAAGCGTAATCTTGGTAAGTGTAATCTTGGCTAATTACCACGAATTTTTTGTTCAAAAATCATTATCAACAATGATTTTATACTTCTGCTACAATGGGTACCTATAGCAATCCTTAAAATGTTTGCTGAACCCGAAAATAAAAATTTCTGTGTGACAGAAATATACGCTTTTATCATAAATTATGTGACGAATAATTTTTCTATAAGGTTCAAATTAATGTTGACCATCTCTAATTTTTCATAATTGTATTTTCAATAGATTCGGATATAGTTGAGAGAAAACTCCGTACATTTTCGACGAATTGAAAACATAATGTCAATCATTAAAAGAAACGCATTTTTTGAGTCAGCGTTACGGAGGCTTTCATATGACATCCACACGGTGTAGAAAGAAAACATATATTTTATTCAAGTAACTTTATTAAACCCTGTAAATTTTCCTACATAAACTTGTGAATGTTTAAGAATCTATAGATATGACGATCAATAGTGTTTATCATTTATCCCAATTTGAATTTTATACCGTTTCATAGTTTACGAGTAAAATGATTGTGATAGACAGACAGATTGACATACGAATGATCTTATAATGGATCTGTTTTTACTTTTTAAGTACGGAACCCTACAACTAGCTGGTAAGAATAATGCAGAATTTTGAGAATCATATGATTCATGTATACGTGAAGCTCATCCTGAAGGGGTTAATGTATTTTTATAGTGAATATAACTCGCCTTTACATCATAAAGTCGATAATAATCCGTAATCAAATGCTTTTGTATAAATCAACCCGTCCTTCAATAAATAAATAAATAAAATTAAAATTAAAATAAACTATCCTACTTATATAAATTTATTTATTTATTTTATATATATATATATATATATATATATATATATATATATATATATATATATATATATATATATATATATATATATACATATATATACATAACTTGGATATAAATCAATCCTTTTTGTTCTTTATTCTTTCTGTAAAAAATATATAATATATATTTGCTTAATAAAATCTCTTGAAAGGCGTTGGGATATAACAAATTAATGTTTACCGACAAACTCCACATTGACATCAGAATTATGTAATTAAATTTTGCTTTAAGGCTTACCCACAAATCACCGTTTTTGTGAAAATTTTCATTTTTTTAAATTTTTATTTAAAATTTAAACATTTAGGATTTTAAAAATGCGTTACTTTTGGTTCAATAATAAATATTAGCAAAGTTACAGCCTAAAATATAAACCGGAAATGAGATTTCTGAAACAGGAATTGACTATGTTTAAAGAGCCTCAGAAAGGTAAACAATGCATTTTAATACACTTACATATAATATATGCACAAATATGTACGCACTTAGAAATATGGTGGTTTTTAAACATGTAAACTTTATGTGTAAGTTTTGCACTGTGTTAATACCTTGATTCGCGTTTTTCATTGTGTACATTTACGAGACTCATCATATCTTAAAAAGGTTTAAGATAATGAAATCGAATTTTGTGACAACGTTCTGCTCATCTATCAGGATGTTACGAATCAAAATAATATTTTAAGTATATATATTATTTTAATTGCTACCTTTAAAAAAAAATTTTTTTTTAATCATGTTTCGTATAGAAATGTTTTGCGTACGTTAATAAATTTAAGAGGTATTGCAAATATTTTGCTTCACAACACATGTAAAGTGATTTCCTAACGTATTTCTAAAAAAAGTGAGATATATTGAATAGATTTAGTTATAGGAGGTTCGGCATAAACGCAATTGTTTATTAAAATTTGAGTAAATATTGCCTAAATTTGAAAAGTTGGTTAAAATTCCATTATTAATTTACATAAATTCACAGATTTATATTTTCTTTTTTAACTAAAAAATGAGTGTTTAATAAAAAATTTATATTTAATAAAAATACAAAAAGAATCTTGCCCCGTAGACAGGAACATATTCTTTAGGCAATTACCTTTAACTTAACCTTTGGGCAAGGACTGGCGTGTAATCGCAATGTATTTCTGAACCGCTGCTATTAATGCATACAGTTAAGTAATTATAATCGCTTAAACTTTAGGATACAGCATTATTATTATTATTATTATTATTATTATTATTATTATTATTATTATTATTATTATTATTATTATTATTATTATTACTGAATATTTTCTCTAATGTTAATTCAGGATGGCTCTGCTAGCATTTACTTGTAAAAAAAAAATTGTGTATATGTGTATATGTTTATGGGATGTAATTTTTCAAATACTACTTCTACTACTAATAATAATGATAATCATCAAATAGCCCAAGATTTTGCCGAACCCATAACTATTAATGAATTTTAGAAAATGCAGTAATGAAATTTAAAAAAACTAAAAAATATACTGTACAGAGGTTATTAAATATTTCAAAAATAAAACATGATTTTACATTACAATACTTAATAAAAACTGTGGATGGATTTTTTTTAAACGTGTCTATTTTTCTTTGTCGTTATTACAGCTATTCGATCGAAGCTAATGTTGTCAACAACACCAATGTTGTCAATGAAGATGAATATGGTTTCTCAGCTGAAATTGCCGCTGAAAACTTCAACACCAGCGTCGTCACTGAAGTTGAATATGATTTCACAGCCGACGTTACTGTGGAAAACTACAGCACCTGCATCGTCTCAGAAAACGACTACGATTACTCCGTTGAAAATAACAATGACTATTACAACTCAAACATGATGATGGAAACCGTTGAAGATGGAATCAATAATTATTATTATCAACAAAGGTCTGTACACTTTTTTAAAAATGTAACTAGTTTATTATATTAACAGAAAATAAGCAAAAACATCCATTATGAACCTTCATGTTCATAACATTATACAAAAATTTTATTTTTTCACATATTGTAATGAAAAGTTGTATATAATTGGATTAACCTGATAGTTCTAGCTTTTACAAAGCACTATGCCTTCCTCAGTAAAGATTTTCGCTTCATACAAAACATAATAAAGCAATGTATGTTTGAATATTTCATGCAGCATTACATAAAAGTGAACTTAAAAGTTTCGACAGTAATCATTTTATTTAGTTTTAACCCCAAGATTAAACTCGAATATCACCATAGTGATGGAAATATAATCTATATATGTATTAAAATCCCTAATCCCGTCCTTAGTCCGAATTTTGTAGCTCCAAACACTATGTTATCAGCATGGTTGATGAGAAAATTCAAAATTTGACTGCATAATGCTATTTCCTTAAAGAAATAGTTGACTTCTTTTTTACTGAAATATTGCGAGGAAATCAGGCAGATATTACTATATAAAATTATTGTCATTATTATTTTCCCAACAATCTTGTCTATGAGTTCTTATATATCTTATTTCAGCAATTTCTAAATATAATAAATAAATAATATAAGAAATGTAATAAAAACCTGTCTATAAATAAACAGCTTTCAGTTCAATCTAAATTTTAAAAATAGAAATCATAAAACTAATCGTTAACTTTAAAAACGAGTTTCTGGATATTTTCCATTATATCTGCATAATGATTGATTTAAAGGGACAGTTTATCTCAAAATTAGTTAATCAATTTTTTAAAAAATAAATAATAAAAGCAAACCTGTTTAATTTTGAAAATCCTGATTTTTTTTTTTTTTAAATTGAAAAATTATACAGGTATTCCATTTCCAAGAGCGTCCCGTGGTTAATTCCTAAACTGTTAGTAATAGACAACAAATATTTTAGATGAGGTTTAAAAAAAGTTAAAATGGGTTCGATTAATAGAAAAATTTCTAAAAAAACAATTGCGAAATTTAAATTTATGTGCGTTTCCTCGATCCTCTATGTTCTAATTTGTAAAATGTTCCTATTACACAGAGACGTAAAATAAAGGAAAATCCATTAATTCTGCGATTAAAATTGACCCCTGTTAAATGTTAAAATATATTTTTTTGCTTCAAATTAGGGGTCATTCACAAATTTATTACAAAAAATAATTTCGTCAAATATATTTTTAAAAAATGGTTGTGAGTAAAATATGTATTGCAGAATAAATTTGAAATCTTTAATAATTCTGACATATTAATACAAAATGTACAAGTAATAAATACATAAGAAGAAAAAAAAGCAAAATTTTTGTTGAACAAAATGATAAAAATTAACAGAACTCTGAAATTTAACTTTATGATTTACTATAAGCTAAAGATTTTTGCAAATCGTAAATGTTTAGTTAAAACAAGAAAAATAGATAAAATTTGATACTATAATATAGATGTGAATGTCATGTTTTTAATTTTAATAATTGAATTTTCTGTATTTTTTTCCGCTATATCTGAAAACACCCTTCAAGTTTAACCACTATAGGAGGATTATTTCAAAAGTTAAAAATTAAAATTATATTTTCCTTGCATTTCATCTGATATTTTGGCTGTTTAGCTTACATTGGAATCCAGATATAAGTCAAAAAATTTTAATAAATCATAAAATAAAATAAAATAAAATGAAATGAAGTTTTATAGTATTAGATTTTCGTTATATTTTAACTTTGACGTTTACAAAAACGTTACTTTGACGTTTGAAAAAAAAATTACTTTGTTTTTTAAAAAGTAACTTCATATTCAGATTCAGCACTAAATAGTGCTGAATCTGAATATGCACTAAATATTATCTATTCAGCACTAAATAGTACCGAAACATCAATTATCGACAGATTAAAATTAAAGCCATCTGTTATAGTTCATAACCCGATTTCTTTCCCTGACTGCCCGGCAAAAGGGTAAAATTGTAATGTTGTTTTCTCTGTAATTTATTAAAAATATTAAAAAAAGATGTTTTTTTCAACCTGATACAAATTTATGTTATTATGTAGAGGTGTATAATTTTGAGAGTATTAATCCTAACTTAATTTTTCAAAACTGGGTTTTATTTGTAGAATTATATTAATTTAAATATTTCTTATACTGCAGTGAAACCTGCAGGTTAGTGTGCGAAAAAATCAGCCAGCGGCAGTCAGGAGGTTAAACTTTGACAATTTATAATTTGCAGAAATTTGCTTTTTTTACAGCTTACTTAAGAATTCATTTAAATATAATTTTACGTCTATTGTACAGAACTGCTGCAATACGAAATTTCCTATAAGTTTTTTTTTTTTAAATTTTATATTACAGTTCATTCAACTACTATTCAGACTACAGCCATGTTTCAGCTGTTACGTACTCAGATTCATCCTGTATTGCTACTGAACTCAATCGAAGTCTAATCAACGCCAGTTCAACGGATACAGTCGAAACTATTCCCACTTCTACTGAAAATCTAAGTTCTTGTTTTTCCAGTTCAGACGAAACTCCTGAAATAAGTAATCAAAATGACGAAACTCCTGTAATAAATAATCAGAATGACGAAACTCCTGAAATAAGTAACCAGAATGAAGAAACGCCTGAAATAAGTAATCAGAATGATACTGTGTGTCCATGTAGTCAGATTGATTATAATATTGCTGTTATGAAAACTGAAGGTGCCGAGATAGAAAATACAGATAAAGACGATAACAACACACTTGTCATGAACACAAAAGTTGATGATAATAAAAGACATGAATCAAATGTGATAGAAAATCTTGTTGACAAAAGTGACTCACCCGAGGATTCTGAGGAAGAAACATTCGTTTATGAAGAAAATGTTTTTGATTGGACAATTGACGTGGAAGAAAATGACTTAAAAGAAGAACAAAATGATGATTCCTTTGAGGTAATTAAAAATTAAACATATTTCAGATTTTATAAATTATAATAGTCTAGCAATAAAAAATTGAATTTTAATGGTGCGCTTTTAATTTAAGGAATTAAAAATAGATCAAACAAAAATTCTTTTTAACAGATTTTTTTTTTAATTATAGATTTTTGAAATTATTATTTATTAAATGTAGTATTTTAAATGACCTTTTTATGATTAAATATAAACTTTTTATCTTCAGAAAATCAATGTATATACATCTGTATATTTTGATAATATATTATTATAAAAACTTGCTTCATTAGGTTTCATTATCTTGAGATAAGATATAAGTGGTAATAACGCCGCGTTAAAGTTCAACCAGTTTTCATGGCTTTGTTTTAGGTTGTAGTTTTCAAAAAAAATAAAGGATTTGATACAGCAACTCATTGACTATCTATATAAAAAAAAGTAACAGATTAGTATTCTTAAAATGCAATGGCATAATATCTTGAACAATGCTATTTTGCATCATTACCCACTTGTGCGGTTAATAACGCCATAATTAAAAAATAAGATGGAATAACCCCTTGTAGACTACTCAACTCTACAAATACAATTTCTACAACACTAAAATTTGACAAATTGCATTCTATCCCACAGAAAATGTTCAATTTTTTGTGAAAGTTGCAATAAAGAAGGATTAGTTTGGAGGCTAAAGAAAATCAGAACCTGAGTTTATCTTTGCTTAAAAAGGACCGTTTTAATTGAATTATTAGAAAAATTGCACAGTTTTAACCGTGTATTGAAATCGTATTTGTATATATTCCGTGAGTAATAAATTTGCTGTAGAATGAAATTTTTAGTCCACCTATATTATGAAGGCCAATCGATTCTGTGCGTAACTCATACATCATTTCACAAATGGCAACATTCTGAAATTTGAAATGAAATTTCAGTTTTGCAATTTTAGCCACTGCAAATTTTTAAACCTCTAAACATTGCACGTTTCCTACATTTACACCATCGTATAGAGAAAAAATGTACTTTTAAATACAATTTGTTTGAAAGCTGTATTTTTATTTGTTTTTGAGTTATTATTATTATTATTATTATTATTATTAATATTTTGTAGTTTTTTATACCTTTTTGGAACTGTGGCAAAAGATTTACTCCATTTCTATTAAAAGAAAAGAGGCAAAAACTAAATTACTGCAATTTTTTTTGTTGTCATTTTTTCATGAAAAACAAAAAAAAAAAAAAAAATGAATTTGAAATGTACTATGTGAAGAATTTTTATTCTTGACATAATTATAAAATTTTGTGAATTTTGGTTTTAGTTTGTTTTATATTTATCAATTAAAGGATTTTTAATTTATTAAAAACTTTCTTTAAACTCGATACCACACTTCATTTTTATACTTTGACGACACAGGAATATTGCATATATGCATATCATATTTTTTGTACGTAGATTATTTTAGAAATTTTCATTTACACTTAAAAGAATATAAATAAATTTGTATCTGTTTACACATAATAGCAATCGAGATTTCAAGTTTTGAATTAAAATGATTTTGAAGTGATCAAATTGAAATGCTATTTTTGTAAAAGCGTAAACACGAATAAAAGAGATGAATAAATTTTGAGATGATAAAGATAATGTCAGGTTTCGATTTCACCGCAACTTTTTTTTATGATTCAGTCAAAAGGGACTTTGCTGTTTTTTCTTTTGAAATACTATGCATAACAGCCTTAATTGATAACTTGATAATAATAAAAGATCTTTATTATATTTTATTGTTTACATATTGATAAAAGTTTAATTTTAATAATTTCTACACTAAGTTTTGTAGAAAGAATATTTTGTTAATTTTACTTTAAATATGACTTGTTAAAAAGTTAAACTTACCAATGTAACGTACATTTTTGCAATATGAATATTAACGGAAACAATGCTCACAATATCACATCACCAATAAAGCATAAAAGTACTCTGTTTTCTGCGGACTTTTATAACAAAGTCTTTAATTGTATTAAAGATTTTGTTAATACAATTATCAAAGTCACTAGTTTGTTTTCAGGTTTGTATGCTTAAACCATTTTTAAAAAATAGTTTCATGAATCATTATTCTATTCTCCGTTTTTTGAGACTTAATTACTTTTCAGCACTAGATTATTTTAAATTTTACACCCTTAATTGAAAGGTATACGTTCAAATATAAAATTTTTGATAACTGCATTTCAATTTATGTATCTCAAACGTTATGCAATATGATTTACATTAAAGGAAACAATGCTTGTCAATTTATCTCATCGCCAAAAAAAAAAAAAAAAAAAAAAACATAAAAATGCTCTATTTTCTGATTATTAAAACAATTAACGAAGTCTTTTCTTTGTTTTCAGGTTTGTATGTTTAATTTATTTAAAAGATAAATTGGTGAATCATTACTCCTATTTCCCGTTTTGTAAAACGTAATTTCTTTTCAACATCAGAGTATTTTTAATTTCACACCTTTGAATACTGGTTGTACATTGAATTTAAAATGTTTGACAATTGTATTAAAATTTGCTTAATTTTTATGATTTTTAAATTAAACTGTTCGATTATGGAATAGTAATATTATATAAATATTTCTAAAAATTATTTCAAATTTTCTGGATTCCTCCCTTACGTTATTAGACAAGCGTCTGCACTATTATGTTTATAAAGTCCAACACTTTAATACTTTCATTGAAATAAAATCTGACATTTCGTCTCTTAAGTCAATATAAGATGCTGCCAGATTTTATGTTGATAGAAAATATTTGTTCTGTGTTTCTGAATTATAACATCAAAAATAGATTCGAAATTTTATGAACTTTAAGACAATTTTCTTTCCTATTGCCAGCGGCTTTTCAATTGAGAGTGAGATAAACAAAAAAAAAATTACCCTGGTCCAGCCAAAAATGTTACACGGATAGTTGTTTATGACGGCTCAATATCGACTAAATATAAAAGGCTACATTGTATTTGTTCATGACTTGAAATATACTCTACGTAAATACAATAGCATTTCATTATACGCAAGTTAACGTCTTTTCTTATTTCTTTAGGTAAATTTTTCCCCGTTTAATGACATGCAGCAAAAATACTCCGCAGAAGATGTGAAATATTTCAAAGAAAGTTTGTATCTCAAAGCCTTATCAGGTTACCTGTCGGAGAAAGAACGTTTGCCGGTCGTCCACATTTTGCCCACTATCGATGAAGAATCGGAATCTATAGACGAAGATGATGGTTCAGAACTAGATAAAGGTGATTCTGAGTTTCCGTTAAAGGACAGAAAATCGATTACTTTCAACGATGAATCCTTAGCTTCTGGGGAAGAATTCGAAATATCTGAAGATGACGTTCTAAATTTTGTCGAGGCGGAAAATGTTTTTCAAGCTGAGTCTCACACGCCTAATTATGAAAAAGAGAATCAGTTAAAATATCAGAATAATTGCATTAAAAGTGGCACAACTGAGGTACAATTAATATGTCAAAATACTGATGCACAGTTAACACCTAGTAAAGAGACAGACATAAGAAAAGATGAAACTGAGGCAACGCACGTAATATCATCGTGTCTAAAAAATGATGCAATGTTAAGACCTAGTGAAGAGGTACAAATAAGAAAAAACGAAATTGCTGCAACACAGATAAAATCAATGAGCGGCAAAAATGATTCTTTGATAATAACTAATGAAGACTTAAGAAAAGAACTGATTTTGCATGAGTTTGAAAGTAACAGCGCCATGACATGCCATGTTCGCCAAGAAATGGAGCCTCATGTTCAATGTTGCTCTGAAAGAAAAGTTGAAAATCAAGCAGAAGGAGAAACAAAAGTCTCAAGTAAAACAAAAAAGAAAAAATTTGGTAGACTGAGAAAATTTCTAGGCAACTTGTGTTGCTGTGCTAGAAAAAAGACTTAGAATTTTATGTCACACGACGGCTGCTTCAATTGTAATAGTAACATTAGCCCTCTAAAGTAGCCACCATAGCCAATGCTTTTATTAAAATATGTGTTCAAAACCTCCAATTATGTAAAAAAAAAAAGAGAAAATAATACTGGATATGTAAAAAGAATGTAATGAGAATCATTTTTATAATAGAAAATATGTGCCTCAATCAATAAATATTACCAAAACAATTTGCTTTCTTTTTTTTTAGATTTTAATTTAATAAAATTATATTTTGGTTCATTTTTATTACTTACCCATCATACATAGTATAGGGTAAGTCTTGCAATCGTTTTGAAAATCGAAAAAAAAATTTGTCGAATTTACACGTTTCATACACTGGAGATTCTGAAAAACATATTTCGAGAAAAAAATTGCCGTCTGTCCGTCTGTGTGTCTGTCTGTCTGTAAACGATCTCCCGAACAAATTGAGATTGAAATTTTGTACATACTTAGTAAGTAAGAATGGAACGAAGCCTATTTAATATCAATAACCTCAATTATCCGGAACTATTTTTTTCGGACTCTCAAAAATATCGTTTTGATGAAAGGTATATGAGTTCTCGATTTCACGACCCTGTATTTCATTCAAATTTCAATACAAAGATATATTTTAATCAGAAATGAGACGCTTCATCCGACGCAGTAAACTGATAAATAATAGTTTTATTAATTTTGGAGTTATTAGGATGTTTCTTTTGCACAATCCGGTACTACTTGAGTATTTTGGCGTTTTATATTATTTGCCGTAATGGGTTCATTAACCATTCATTGATAGAGTGTTACTATGTATATTAAAACTATTTAAATATGCGTTTAAATTTTATTTTGGAATTGCTATGCATTCCATAAATAGTTTACACGCGTTTTATTTTTATATTTTATATTCTGCATACCCATGATGGATAAGTATTACGGTGCCCCCCCCCCCCCCAACGACTAGTTTTTATTTCGTTAGAAATATTCCTTGGTATACATTGGATAGCGCCAATGCATCTTTGCATTCATATCATTGGTGAAGGCTCGATAAATTGGCTCTCGCATTTCAGGCATTTCACTGAGATATTTTTCTGAAGACGACTGCAGAAGGCGGCTCGAAACGTCGATTTTACATTTTATTTTCAATTATACAAGTTCATTTTAAAGTTTTTGTATTTGTGTACGAATGAGCAAGGTTATGTTGTTTTAACAAGTTTTCCATTCTTAGTAATTAAAATTTATACTGCAATTGCCCAGCATGGGTTTACAAAATATGGATTGAGTATGGTTTGAATTTAGTATGGATACTTCTAAAAAAATTCAGTCATTTCATAACGAGTTTTACCCGTGAATAACAAAATAAAATTGTTCTAAGTAAATTTAAATAAAGCAAAAAAGTTTTTCTTAAATGTAATACAATTACAATGAGTTTAGTTTAAAATTATAACAATTACCCACTATTAATTTAAAGACTGTTAGAAAAATAGAAGACATTGTAAACTCACGTTTATATTTTCAATTACTGCCAAAGACGACTCTCTTTAGCACTTTCCAACGAAGTTGGCATGAAATTTTGAGATGTTATTGACGTTTACCCTAGCACGAACTCTATTGAAAAATGAAGTTTCTACCATGATTATTTTATCTACAGGGATAATCAAAAGTTTCCCATTACATTACGTACTATGGTGAAAAATCGTTTAAAGGCATTTTAAAGATGTTATACCCTGTCAAACATAATAAAATTTATATGCTTTTACGAGGTGCATTAAAATATGCATTCTGTAAAACATAAGGTGAAAATGTAGCTATTATTCCTTTACAGGACCACACAAAAGAATTCAATCAGATAATGGAGAAAGGGGGGGAATTGGGCGTGGCATATTTTAATATATTAAACTGTTTCATGTATAATAAAATTGATGTATGTCAATAAGGCTTAGTATAAATAACACGATACTGCCTATCCTAATATAAAGTACAAAGTATTTACAGGGACACACAAAAGATTTCAAATAGCACATTCTTTCGAAGTACTGTATATGTATCCGATGATGGCTGATGGATAGATGAAATGCATTTTAATTAATATATGCCTGTATAAGTTTCATTAAATTTATTCATATTTTATGGTGTGTATAAATGATATAGTTAATATATAGGGCTACCCAAAAGAGCTAGCCAACGTTATTGAATATGAGCATAAATTACTAAAAGGTGATTCTTAAATAAATTGTGCATTTCTACGCTTAAATGCATTAAACTTACTAAGAAATGTTTGCAGAATATAGATAAAATGATAAACAGGGTCACGCAACGAATTGGGTACATGGAGCCTATGAATGATAATTTAGGAGAAAGTGATTTCAGTTGTTTCAAGAGTGTTTTAGTTTAAAACAAATTTTATCTTAACACTGATGTGTAATAATGGTACCATGCAAATTACAAGGCTGAACAAAGTATTCAAATATGTTTCCATCTATTAGTATAAATAGAAGGAGATGCTGAAAGAGCTATTTCAAGCTACTAGGCTTTTTTTGCTAAACAAAAATTTTCCCATTATATAGAATGTATATTAGCTGACAGATCAAATACAAGGATATTCAATAGTATTGGAATACATATTTGGCTATATTGGGATTTATATGCTTATTATCCTAAATAACGAAGTTCTGTTAAAGATTTCATGAAGCGTTGGAAAATGTTTCATAATCTATGCTTAATGCATGGTTTTTCTTACTTGTTTTAGTTAAATGTCGCATACATTTTTCAAAACAAAAATCATTTTTATACACTTTGGCAACATTTGCAATAGAAATGCACTACAAAAATTTATTTTTTAAAATAGTAACACGAACAGAATGTATACAATTTAGTGCACGAAGAGACAGACGAACTGCAATTCTAAACACATTTCAACTAAGTGGAAAATCTTGAGAATGACAATATTTTCGGTAAATTTTAATGGAAAAGTGAATGTTTAAATCATGTGAAAACATCGATTTTAAAATCAATAAAAGGGCCTCCGTGGCTGAGTGGTTAAGACACCACGCCGCTAATCGTGAGGTTGTGGGTTCGAATCCCACTGGCTCCATTGCACACACTCTTTGTGTGGAGCTCCTGGTTGTACTTCTCTTGTGTTGTAATATTTCCTTGTGTGCTATCTCGTCCCTGTATATTGACGATGGCTTATAAGCAGGCTTCATGTCGAGCACACAAGTCAGATGTATGTTATTCATCAATAAAATGTTTACAAATTGTATATGAATCACGAATATGCATATTAACAAATTAATGTGTAATTATTCTGTACTAATCTATTTAAAAGGAAATTTTTCATATAATATGTGAAGGAAGAGCTTTCATTATAAAATAATGAAACAATATAGATAATTAAATCGACAAGAACTTGCCATTTATCAATATTATCGAGAACTTTATCATTTCTGTTTTCTCATATTTCAAGACTTGGTGAATGACGATTTGAGATCATTTTTGTCATTTGTTTTTCTCTTGAAAAAATAGATGTAGAAATCAATATCGATTTTTTACTTTGAAAGTTACAATCGGAAGATTTCATCATAATAATTGAGTATTCAACCAAAATTCGTTTCATGATGAAATTATATACATATATTGGTATTATTCAACAGTCTTTCAATAAAAAAAATCTACTGTAAGACACTAAGAGGTCATTCTTTGTTGTCTTGTAGTGTTTTTTTATACAGTACAAAATATTAGCAAAGGAGGCTTGAAAATTGTGATGTTGCGATAAAACGTGTGGTAAAATATGCATTTTGTATCTTACGACTTTTTCAAAATATATAAAACACTGAGTGCGTCCAAGCTACATACACGTGCATACTTACATGGCTTAAAATGTAAATTTTGTGATTAGTTTATACTTATTTCAAACGAATTATTATTATGGGTATTTTACAATAGACTGTCTTCGAGTGTTTTTCATACACAAGGAAGTATTAGTAAGTGAAGTATAAAAAAATATTGAATGCGATGTTTAATTTTATCCCTTATACCCGACAACACTTTTATTGTTGTTGGAATTTAAATTTTTTCAAAACTTAATGCACTTAAAAATGAGTACGAATACATGATATGTATATTTATGAGTTAAATTAGAAAATATTTTTGACTTTATTAAAAATATTCTGTTATAAACAAACCATAATAAATTTTTACAATTGTATCAAATAAGACAATTTTGACGGAATTTCATATAAAATTTAGATTTTAGCTATTCAACTGTCATTTTAAAGAAAATATCTATATTTTATTTAAATAAAATATTTTAAAAAGTTTGGAAACTGAAGATGATTTTCTGTAGCGTTTATTAACTGTACTGTGTGTCAGGTTATCAGGACATTTCTTAAATCGCTCGAAAGCTATTTATCTATTGCGATTAAAACACTATTTTACATTTTCCTCACTCACTGGTTTTCAGCAGCTTCCTATGATATTTATACGAAAGGATCCTTCGGTTTAGGAAGTTATGTATATATTTTACAGATTATATAATTGGTTCTTATTCGATATCTTTTAACATGCTAGGTGGAAATATTTGTAGTACCTTGCAAAAAGTATACAACTACAAAAATTATTTAACACGAGGCAGGAATGAGGAATGCCGTAGAATAGGCATCAAACAAAAAAGCTTGCTGAAGTTCTTCACAATATCTTTGATGTTGCTTCCTTTTGTAAAGCTCTTCCTGTTTGAATGCTAGATAAAAGAACCCAAACAATATGTTGACATTTGGATATGACATTCATGACAAAATTATTTTTCGTATTTGGTCGTTTTATGGAAGCCTTGTTTTCTATTCTTGCACTACGCATTTCGTATTAATTACGTTTTCGCTGATTATCATAGTTTACAGATGCTGTGAGATGTTACGAAAATACAATAAATTGCTTCATGTCTATGTCGAAGATGGAAATATTAATGAAAAAATCGTTTTTTTTTTTTTTAATTTTTTTAAGATCGTTAAAGTTTTGAAAAGTCTCGTTCAAGTTTTATCATATTCATCATTTAGAATAATATTTTTTGGTTTAGAAATGATATTTGTATTAATTTTTTACATTTTGGAGTACAAAGACATGTTGGCAGAAATAGTTATTGCCACAGAGACAATACTTCGATTATTCGGATTTTTTATCACAGTTATCTATTCAATATACAGCTCAATGATTTCAGAGAAAATGATAGATATACAAGAAACAGCAAGATATTACTTAACTATACATGGTGAAAAGAAAAATATTTCTCGAAGTGTTATTTTTACCTAAAACTAATACAAAATGATTAAAATAGCAAATAAAGCCTTTGTGCAAAAATGTTTAAAGATAAAAAACCAACGATTATAAATGCACAAATAAAGTAAGAAAAGGTAGCAAACAGCCGTTTCGAATCTACTATGGAGATTCTTCATCAGTGCAAAACTCAGCGAGCTAGAAAAACCAAAACTGAGCCACCAAAACCAAAACTGAGCCAAAAACCAAAACTGAGCCAAAACTTGGCTCAGTTTTGGTTTTTCTAGCTCGCTGAGTTTTGCACTGATGAAGAATCTCCATAGTAGATTCGAAACGGCTGTTTGCTACCTTTTCTTACTTTATTTGTGCATTTATAATCGTTGGTTTTTTATCTTTAAATAATACAAAATGAGCATATTGTATACATGTCAACGTGTGGAATGTTTGAAATTACGCGTAAGTTTATACTTTCTGCTATAGAGTTGACTCTCACATATGATTTGCTTTTAATGAACATCAAATAACAATTATTAAAGTTTATTGCCTTTATGCATAAATTCCTATTTTGTTGGGAAATGCGTTTAATTTACCATTAGAAATAAAACAAAGTGGTGCGTTCTTACTATAAGCAAGTTTTTAAAATATTCAGATCGTGATCTAATAGAATACAGTATAATAGCCATTTTTTGTGCTTCCTTGTAAATATTATCTGATTTCTATTGTACAGGAAGTAACTTATAGCATACTTCAACAATGTATATCAATTTAATGAAATGTGAAGTGCATTAACATAACAAAAACGTGCCCCAAATATTGTTTTTCCCCCCATAACATTATGCTATGAAATACATTTGCGTGGCCCTGTAAATTAATAACAAATATTCTTTCTCCACATATTTTGCAAAATGTATATTTTAGAATATACTTCATAGATACATATCAATTTTATTCCGTTCGAAAGAATGTAACAGCATCAATATGCACTTGAAACATTTATTCCCTTTGACCATAATGTACAGAAATCTTTTGATTCGCTCTGTAATACTATGCATCCGATTTTAATAAAATTTGAAAGGACTCGACAAAATTATACAACTATTATATGTATTTAAAATTTCAAACTATTCGATTGAGTTGTTTTTGCTCTGTTATATGCGAATAGACGAAAGTTTTGAACGACGACTATAGGTGCTACGATTTACATAATTAGGAACGCACCTAAAAACTAAAATATTGAATAATTGAGGTAGGGGAGATATGATACACTTTTTTAAAAACATTTATTTATTATCCACCGAAAACTTTTTTTAAAACGATTTTTCGTGTTTTCTTATTGTTATGTTTTTTTAAGATTAAATATTTAATTAAAGTTCAAAAGGATATTTATGGCATATTTGCTTTGTTGTAATTCAATATCTGATATTTTGGACTAAATTCTATTTTTAACCGGCTTCTAAAAAGGGGAGGGAGGTTATCAATTAAAGGAGTATGTATTTTTTTATGTATGTTCACGATTACTCCGAAACTACCTAACCGATTAATTTGGTTTTTGTGTTAAACGAAAGTGGTTGCTCTCGAATCGATACCACTTCCGTTTCAAAGAAATTGGTTCAGTTATTTCTAATAAATTAAAATCGAAATGAATTTAAATAAAATGAAATATTATCTCTCCATCAAGAAGCAAACTTAGTCCTTCCATTATCATATTTTCCTGAAGACGGCCGCAGAAGACGGCACGAAACGTTGATATTTTTATTATATTTTAATTGTACAAGTTGATATTATAATTATTGTTTTGTGCGCCATTGAGCAATGTGTTGTATTTTTAATAAATACATTCTTAGTATATATTTATCTGTGTCAACGCCAAGTTGTCGCCAAGATTGGCATGTTGTAGTGAAATATTGCCAAATTAGGCGACGAAAATAAGTCACCATAAACGAAGCCAACTTGGCGTAGCTGACTTATTTGGCTACGTTCCCACTCAAATTCAATAATGAATTCGTTCAATCGGTTTCTTTGGATTTGTTAATCGCCATTAATATTTACAATTGTAAAAGGTCAAACGCATTTAGAATGTTAATTAAATGTACATTTATTAAATATGAAACGTTATTTAAAATGTTAAGTAATACAGAAGCAAAACTAAATTAATACAAAACAATAATTTAACATACGTTTTATTGAGCACATAACATCAGGCTGGCAACACACGCTATTTATATATATGTACGTTATATGCATCCTATAACTTTATTATATTAAACAGTTATATATATGTAACTAAATAAATAAACAACGTTAAAGAGCACAAATATTATAAAATAAAAGATGTTAAAAGCATACAGTCGATTCGGGACTTCTAAAGTCCCATCATCAGTGCTAAAAAGTATAAAACGTAAAAGAAAGTCACATCGTTAATTAAAATAAAATAGACCGTGCATCAACGTCGCAAAGCAACAGTAAAAGTAAACTGGCACGCGCACCCAGAGGAGACCAATCATATGTTACTTCTCACTGGACGAGTCCAATTCAAGGAGAAAATGTGGGGGGAGGGGTAGTGACATCACAGGAATGGAAACCAGACATCAGAAAATCTTGGAGTACTGGATATGCCATTAACCAAATTACTAGAGTTTTTCCATATATGAAAAGCTTCTCAAAAGTCTAAATCGTTAACAGATGAACAATGTTCTATTAT
The DNA here is from genome assembly GCA_964019185.1 of Maratus speculifer. Lineage (NCBI taxonomy): Eukaryota > Metazoa > Arthropoda > Arachnida > Araneae > Salticidae > Maratus > Maratus speculifer. The sequence goes on along the minus strand of OZ025290.1, from coordinate 455,471,485 downwards.
TGAGGCTTCGGAGAATTTAAAATTGTGACTATTTGACCAGCAATGATTGGCGATAGCAGAACGTTTTATTTCACAATTTTTAACGTTAGCACTGTGTTCTCCCACACGTTTTTTCTAGGTACGCTTCGTCTGACCGATGTACATTTTATCGCGTTCGCAAGAAATCTTATAAATATCCCAATGTGATAAATCGTGTATTGGATCTTTGAGATTTGAGAATTGTATTTTATTGAAAGGAGTAAAGGTTATTTTAAAGTCAAATTTTGACAAAATTTTAGAAATTTGATGACTGATTTTTGGAAAATAAGGAAGAAAAATTAAATTAACATTGCGGTCTGAGTTGAAGTTCGAAGGAGTACGTTTTCTTAATTTGTTATGAATGGAATCAACGATGTCGATCGAGAAACCCCGACCAATGGCAATGGATTTGATATGGTTTAATTCTGCTTTAAGTGAACTATCGGAGGAGCAAATATTTAAAGCCCGGTGTACATAAGTGTTAAAGGCAGCTAATTTCTGATTAGGGGGTGAAATGAAAGGCGATGGGGGAGTAAAGATACAGCGAATGGTTTACAATAGACAGTTGTGTGAAAAAAGTTATTTTCGAACTAAACTAAAACATCCAGGAAAGGTAATTGATTGCTATTTTCAAATTCGTAGGTAAATTGAATATGGTCATCTATTGAGTTCATAACTGTAAGAATATTAGTAAGATCAAGTATATCAGAGTCCAGCAACGCAAAACAGTCATCTACGTAGCGGATATAAAATGGAAATGTAAGTTTTTTGAATAGTTTTAATTCGAAATAATGCATATAAAAGTCGCTAAGGATTGGACTGAGGGGGGAGACCATGGATAAACAATCATTCATTCGATAAAAGTTACCATTGAAAATACTGTCTTACTTTTAGTTACTTTTACCTTTACTTTTACTGTTGCTTTGCGGCGTTTCATGGTCAGTTCGCCTTAGCGGCGAGCTCAGTGCACGGCCTATTTTATTTTAATTAACGATGTGACTTTCGTTTACGTTTTATACTTTTTAGCACTGATGATAAGACTTTAGAAGTCCCGAAACGGCTGTATGCTTTTAACATCTTTTATTTTATAATATTTGTGCGCTTTAACGTTGTTTATTTATTTAGTTATATATAAGCACAAAGTACAATCCTCCCTCCCCCCTTCTTAGTTATATATATGACTGCTTCGAGATTGCTTTTAATTATTCCAAGAGATAATAATAACAGTAATTTTCTCGTATAAAAATCTTGGCCGGAAACACAAATTTTTACGTATATTTTATGACAATATATTTACTGTCTTATACACTGCTCAAAACAATTAAAGGATATTTGAAGTTTTATATAAAATAAAGATATAAACGAAATTCTTTTTGCCGAAAATAGAAGAAGAGAATCACAAATGCAAATTTTTCTGGTTTTCAAACTGTGGAGTATGCAAAATTTGAGTTCGACGTCAAAAACGTCGCTTCAGCGGCAGCGAATGAAATTTGACTTTCAACTGGATAAAAGAGAATGAAGACAAGGATGATCGGCATTCAATGATTGCTTTGTTTCGATGAGTACGATGTCTCAGCGAAGTCATTTGACAGATTCAGAAGCTTGGAGAATTGTTGGTAGGTTAGAAGGGGGCCAAACTCAAGCCGAAGTAGCGCAAGCCACTGGAGTGTCACAAAGTGTCATTTCCAGGATCTGGAACCGTTTTTTGGAGAGTGGATGTGCAGGCCGAAGACCAGGGCAAGGTCGTAGACGGGCAACAACTCCCAATGAAGATCGGTATTTAGCGTTAACAGCTCGGAGACACCGAAACATGAACGCTACTCTTCTCCAACACCTCCTTCGCTCGGCTACAGGCACCACGATTTCAACTCAGACTGTCCGAAACCGGCTCCATGCTGTAGGTCTGTATGCTCGCTGACCGATGGTATGTGTTAGATTAACATCAAGGCATCGTCGCGACCGCAGGGAGTGGGCAACCGAGCATGTCAACTGGAGGAGAAATGAATGGAGCAATATTCTGTTTTCTGACGAGTCCCGTTTTTCTGTGCATCCGGATAATATGCGTATTTTTATCTGGAGGGGCCGTGGCAGTAGGAATAATCCTGCGTTCGTGCACGAAAGTGTCAGATTTGGCGGTGGAGGAATGTTGGTGTATGGTGGCATCTCCATTGACAGGCGCACTGACCTCTACATCATTCGAGATGGAGCTCTGACTGGTCGCCGATATAGGGATGAGATCCTTAGACCTATTGTAGTCCGATACGCTGCAGCAATCGGAGATAACTTCATTTTAATGGACGATAACTGCAGGCCACATCGTGCAAACCTGGTGGAGGATTTCCTTTTCGAGGAAGGAATCGTTCGAATGGAATGGCCAGCGTGTTCTCCAGACATGAATCCAATCGAGCACGTTTGGGACGCTCTAGGAAGACGAGTTTCTGGCCGCCAACAACCTTCACAAACTCTCCAAGAACTGGAAAGAGCTCTTCTGGAAGAGTGGGGCAGAATACCCAAACTCGTCATTAATAGCCTCATTGAATACATGCCTCAAAGGTGTTCAACGTTGCTGGCCGCCCCTGGAAACCATACCCCCTACTGAAAATGATTTTCTTTGAAGAAAACACCTTTTCTTATTCTTTTTTTCTCATATGCACAAATTTTGTTTTTTCCTTTTGTACACAAATGCGTAATAAAATGCATTTTTTTCTGCCAAACATGTGTAATTTATTCTCATATAACCTACTATGTCTGTCGACCATGTATCAATCAGCTGAAAAGTTTCCCAGATACAAAATCCACCTAAAACTGCAATATCTTTTAATTGTTTTGAGCAGTGTATTTACAACGTAGAAAGAAAAGCGTTACTGCAATTAGTATTACCGACATTGTTCTTAATTAAGAAAAATTGTGAATAAATTGTGCCTAGTACCATAACGTAAATAGTGATGATCATTATCAATTGTGACTGTTTGGCATCAACTTCAAAAAAAAATTAATTACATTTTGTATGTAAATATTTATAATCTAAATTTTAAATATATAAATTCATCTCTTGTAAAAAATATTCTCTCTAAAATCAATGTCTGGTGAATATTAAATTATATATTAAATTTAACCGTTTTTATGCCGGTACCTGATATCCGATTTGTGCTTATTGGACAAAGTTATGACATTAGAGAATTTTAAAGAATTATTTAATTTTTTTAGCGCCTTTTTTTAAGCCGGTTGATATATATTTTTTAAAAGCTTATTTTATTGAAAAAGTTGCCGTCAAAGCACACGGAACATGTAAAATTAAAAGGTATTTTTTGCCATTTTATTTTATTTTAATTGATCACTTATAGCATATAAGAATAATTTGAGTCAATTGCAGTCAAACTAAGTCAATCTTAGGTATCCATTTTGCATCGAGTCTAGTTTCATCAATGCAGCTACACAATACTTTTGGAATTACACGACTTTATTACATTAGTCATGCAGTCATAATTGAAGTCATACATTTAGTAAAAACGTGGTAATCTATGGGTGTTCAACTTTGATAGAGAATTACCATCAAAATGGGAAGAATTACAATGATAATATGAGAACTTGAGTTTCATTACAACAAAAGATGTTTTTTATTACTCGTTTTCGTGAGTTATATAGCTTCTCTTAGAAATTTAACGACGATACCTAGCAAATTACCTGACACCTGTTACTTAATATACACCAAGGAAGAATAGTTTAAAAGCAGATACATTGCAGATTTCTGATTTAAAAGATGAAAAGACCTGATAAAGTTTATGTGATATGTAAGATATTTGAAAAAGTTTCTTTCTTTACCATTCCGTTTTGTACACCTGGAAATTATACAACTTTCCTTCATTATAAATTGTGTGTATATATAAGTCAATTGAAATATCGAAATCACTCCCAAAATGTTCCGTTTAAGCATTCTTTTGACCCTCTGCTTTAGTCTACAGTTCTATCTTTCAGTTAAAAGTAAGCTTTATTAATCTTTTAGCTTTGTTGTGTAAAAATCTATATTTTACTGTTGAAGAAATGGCATTTTGAATTAATATTTTACAATTTTTGAGATAAAAATCTTTTTGTCTCGATCTTGCACGGCAAATCAAACGCACCCGATTTGATTTCGATAGTTAAAAAGTCAGTGGAGTTCTACTGATATAATTGTAATTCCATGCGTTATTTTTTTTTTGTTTTATTTTTTTTAAGTGTAATGTAAATATATTTGTTTATTTTACAATTCATGATTATATATAGTAATATTTTACAAAATTGCTATATTTTTTTCCGTTTATAAAGGTGAATAATTCAATATATTAGTTGTTTCTTTTAAAATATCTTTCTTTTTTCAAAATGATATATTTCTAACTTTGATTTTTACATAAAGGCTTTTTTCAGATTAGCGGAAAATTTTCTTCTTGAAAAGGCGGAAAATTAAAACGGAATTAAAAGAAGAAATAAAAACAGATTGAACTGCTTGCTTTCAATACATTTTTCGTTTTTTCATGGAATTTATGTTTACAGTTTTTTTATATTATTGTATAAATCACATTTTAAAAACAAAAATTTTCTTCGATAATATAATCCGGAAAATCGAAGGATATGCATTTATACATGAATGTCTGGGATAGCTCAGTTGGTAGAACATTGGTGGTTTCAACCAAAGTTCCTTATTTAAAATCCTGATCAGTATTTATTTTGCGCTCAATTTCGATAATCTCCGATTTTATTTATTCAAATATTTCTGTCTTGGACAGCACAAAATTTCCATTTTTAAAACGGGATAATATAAAACGGAAGTTTTGTATAAAAAAAAAAAAAAAAAAAAAAAAAAAAATATAGCAATTTTAATTTTTTTGTTTTTCACGGAATTATTTTTTACAGTGTACTTTCTTTTCATTTTTTATACACTGAAAAAAAATGAAGTACTCAAAAATGAGTAACTCGATGTACTCATATCGAAATGAGTATGACTGGATCAAAAAATGAACTCATTGCTTTCTCAAATTTGAAACAGTATATGTTATCAAATCCAAACAAACGATAATTTTGTACCCAGTATTGGTTTATCTCATTCATTGCGGCATAACAGATGCTTATTAATGTTAATATTAACCTCTTCAGACCTGAGGTATACAAATGTGTACCTCCATTCTTTTCCTTATAAAAATTAAACTGTTCGAATTTTTTGCATTTGTGGATTACTTCTATACATCTGAATGTTTTTTGCTTTAAAACAAGACCAATAAATGTCAGCACTGATGAATATTATCCCATAAAATAAACACTATTTTCATCCGAGCTTCAAAAATACCTTCAAGACATTGTGGAAAGAAATTAAGAAATATTCATGATTATTTAACTTAAACGCTTTACAGTAAAAAGTTTTGAAGATTTGCTGATCATTTACTTGTTTAAAGACCTTAATTCTGTTATTGCGTAAATTTATACTACTGATAGTTAAACTGATGTTTTAAGGGGATAAGTACTTTTATATCATATTTGTAAACCTAAATTACCAGTCCCCTGAAGTACTGATTTCATAAAAATGACCATTTCTGTTATCTATGGTGTCATTTCGATTACATAAAAGCAATAAATATACACTGATGTCCAAAATTTAAGCATAATTGGTAATTAAGTAATTATTTTTAAGTAATGAAAGAAATATGAATCGGAATGTGCTGAAACTCCAGGTGTGTAAACAAAATAGTACGCGTCACATATTTTCGCGAAGAGTTTTCCCCGAAATCGAACAGGGGACCGTCAACAAATTGAAAAAGAACGAAGATCTTTTGGATAACCCTGTCAAAACTAATGTAGCAAAAGCGTTCAAACTGCACATTATGATTAATTGGCTTATTGTAATGTACTGTGTTAATTTTTACAAGGATAGCATGTATACTCGTAGAGAAATTAAGGTTTTTATAAAAACAGTCCTAAATTTTTCTTCTAAAGTTTTTTGCTTATAATTTGCAGAGTTCTTATTATAAAATAATGTTATTTTCTGAAAATATGACAAACATCATTGTACACAATACCCTGTCATCAGAATTTAAAAATAATAAAAATTGTATGAAAAATGTGTATGTTTAGTAAATAATTTTTCATTGCGCCTGCGTCAACGATATCAAAATGTCATTTGCATATTGTGTTAGCTAAATGTATAGAACAACTTCTGTAAAAGTTTCAAAAACATAGCTTGAAAATTCTCAAAATGGTCGCCTATAAAATCAACTCAAAACCCGTTATTCCTAAAGGAAGCAAAAAAATCAGGTGTTTTACCTAAATATAGTTGTACGTGCAATATTGTGTAGGCACTAAACAATGGAATATGGATACAGCCCCTCATCTTTTTGCTTCATTTAAGGAATAAAGAATTTTGATCTCATTCTATCAACTATAATTTTCAGAATTTTTAAGCTATGTTTTTGAGACTTTCACAAAAGTTGCTCTATACATTTAACTAACATAATATGCAAATGAAATTTTAATAGCATTCACGCATGCGCAGTAAAAAATTATTTAGTAAACCTGCTCATTTGTCATACAATTTTTATTATTTTTTAATTCTGATGACAGGGTATTGTGTACAATGATGTTTGTCATTTTTTCAAAAAAGAACACTATTTTATATTAAGAACTCTGCAAAATATAAGCAAAAAACTTAGGACTGTTTTTATAAAAACCTTAATTTCTCTACGAGTATACATGCTATCCTTGTAAAAATTAACACAGTACATTACAATAAGCCAATTAATCATAATGTGCAGTTTGAACGCTTTTGCTACATTAGTTTTGACAGGGTTATCCAAAAAATCTTCGTTCTTTTTCAATTTTTTGACGGTCCCCTGTTCGATTTTGGGGAAAACTCTTGGCGAAAATATGTGACGCGTACTATTTTGTTTACACACCTGGAGTTTCAGCACATTCCGATTCATATTTCTTTCATTACTTAAAAATAATTACTTAATTACCAATTATGCTTAAATTTTGGACACCAGTGTATATTTGAAGAGTAATTTTATGCTCAGATCTGAAGAGGATGCATTATGCACACTGTTTCAAAATAATTTTAAAGTATACTTGCAAATAATGTATAATTTTGCTATTTCTTTCAATAAATAATCAATTACATGTTTATTCTTCATAATTTTGAGCAATAAATAAATAAATACTAGCATATTTTCTCTTTAAATTGTAAATTCAGGGGACAGATAATAGTGATTTATATTCGAACACAACCATGGAATCAAAAATGAGTACATGTGTTTCTGAGTTTTGAGAATTTTTGGATCGGAGTTATTTTGAGTATGTGAAGTACTTAAAATTGAGTACTTTTTATTCAATTTTTAGAACCATTTTTTTTCAGTGTACTCTCATGGAAAAATTATATATCACATTGAAACATCTTATTACATCTTGTTTTATCGTTTATGTAGGTGATGAATTCGATATAGAGCGAGAGCGTTCTTATGATACACCGTTGAGACATTCTAAACTACTTCCTCACCTGTTACGATCTCTTGCACAAGATAAGACTAGTCCATCTACATCATGTGAATTTAAAGGGAGTTACGATTACATAGTCGGTAAGTTTTTTTTTCACAAATTCCCATTCATATGCTGTCTACGATAAGTAATATACTACTTATACTATCGGGTGATCCAAACGTCAGGACGAACTTAAAAAATGAATAATTCGAAAACGAATCAGCACCAAACGGATGGAAAAGAAACCGGGTTTTGTTTGGCAACAAAAAAAATAGTTCTCTTGACTACCAACGGCATTACTAGCAGCTCTGAAAGATGCCATCCGCCAAAGTGTGTCTCTCATAACGCAAGAAATGTTACTAAATACTGTGTTTGATGTAGTACCTTGTCTCACAGCTGCGCTTATAAATAATGGACAGCACATTGAACATTTACTGTAGTACTAATTAACTGTAATTAAGCTGACTTATAAGTTGTCAACCTTTTTTACATTGTAAATCATCTTTTGGTGCAATAAAACACTATAGCGCCATTTGTTGGTCGCCAACAAAAACTTTTTTTGTTGACGCACAAAACCCGGTTCTTCTCCATCCGTTCGGTGTAAACCGTATCTTTGAATCTTGGTTCGTTTTCGAAGTATTCATTTTTAAAGTTCATCCTGATTTTTGGATCACCCGGTGTATAATAAGCCTTAGTTGCAATCAATGAAAAAAAAATGTAATGACACTTTGAAAAACGAGTAATTTGTATTTAAATAATCATCAACTGAAAATAAAATCAAACATAATTTACTACTCATAATTAGGAAACATTAGGGACCTATTATAACAAAATTAAATTACAATAATATTTATAAATCAGATAATTATAGAAAGATATAGTGTGTAACAAGGAAAAAAAATTATAAGAAAGTAATGAAAAATTTTTGATTATAAATTAGTATTCTACAAATTCAACTTTTCTTTCAATGGCCCTTATTAATCGTGCAATCATTGACTCTGGAAGTCCAATTAAAGTTTGTTTAGAAAAACGTTTCCACGTTAAATCGATAGATATTTGTTAACTCACCGATATTTGCATACTGTGTACCATGATTGCATACTTCTCTGGTTAAAATTCCCCACAGATTCTCTGGGGGATTTAAATCGTAGTGTTTTGGCGGTCAATTCAAAGGTTGAACAGAATTGTCTCTAATCGTGAACGTGATGCACAAGACATGGTAACTTATATTGTCTTGTTAAAACAAATTATCACCTATGATAAGGGGCATTTCAAATAATACTATTTCAGCTAGTATATCATATCCAAACATGATTTTGAACTCCCACAACCGCGAATATCCATGATTCATATTATTTGGGCAATTTTCACCATTCAGTATATTTCATAGTAACGGACTTGACATTTCAAATAAAAGTATTAAAATGAACTAGCTTATATATTTTCTAACTTAGATAATAATTTACATACATACCTTCTAAAACTATTTAGTAAACTTACTTAGCAGCTTACATTTCATCGCTTACATTTTATGGTAACGGACTTGACATTTCAAATAAAACTGTTAGAAATGAACTAGTTATATAATTTCTAACTTAGATAATAATACATATAACATCTGAAACTATTTAGTAAACAATATTTAATAAAAAAAAAAGTGAAAAAAAATCATTATTTTAATATTAAAATTTACGGTAACAGACTTGACAATGAAAAAAAAATACCAACTTTGATAAAAGATTATTCTTGCCACTGTTAAATTGCTTCATAACTAAAGAGTAAAAAATGGCAAGTAGTAGTTGCGTGAATAGATTAACTATATCGCCGAATGTTTTCTTATAACTTTAGGCAGAATTAGAAAACCTATTTTGACTAAAATAATCACAAGGTAACGGACTTGACGCAAAGTGAGGGATAAACAATTTCTGTGAATTTCTTAAAGAAAATATTTCTTGTAAACAATTTTTTTCATTATTATAGAACACTAACACTTCATATTTAAAATAATTAAATCTCTTTATTCTAAAAAGTTAAATTAGGCTTAAAAAATAACAGTTAATTACATAAAACTTGGAATGGGACAGGCATTTTTGCTTAGAGTCGCAATTTTAAAGATTTATATGTCCAAAATTTTTATTGATTTTTTAAATTTTTCATGTTAGAAATGTTCAATATAGTCTTCTTTAGCTAATGCATAGCTCAAATCAAACTTTAAATATTAATTTATGTTTGAGTTTTCTTCTTTTTACTCTTGGACAGAATATATAAGCGAAAATTGAAAATGGCCCATTTCATTAGCTGTCAAATCTTAACGCACCTTCACAAAACCTCCTTTGAATCGGCGTATGGAAAAAGGAGGTTTGTCATTTTGCAAGTCATACCATAAATGGCGAAACTATGAGGTGCATTATTTTTTTCGCCCGAAAATACCAAATCTCTCCATCGAGATAAAAAAGAAACGTATTTCCTAGCAAATTCCAATTTAAACTTTTTATGTAGTTTTGTAAGTGGTGAACGTGATCTTAGTTTAGCATATATGAGAAAGGAAGTCCTTATAACGTGTGTACTTATATACTTTTCAGAACAAATTTTTAAAAACTTATTTTGCAACCTTTTTGAAACACTTATCTTGTCACTTTTTTTAGAACACTTTGAAGCGCATCTTTGGGAACAAATTTTAGAATACTTTTGTGAACACTCATTGTTATCTTCATCCTTTCTAGAGCACTTTTTGAACACTTTTGAGAACGCGTGATTTCACAAGTGTGCCCAAATGAATTCTTAATCTATTCTCAAATATGTACCTAAGATTAGATTGAACAAATAGCCTGAGCAGAACACATTCGATAGAATTTCTGAACATTTTCTTTATAGTGGAGCATATTCGGTACACATTTCTGTACACATAAAGCTAACTGAAACACTAATTTTGAATCAAAGAATTCAAAGTGTGTTCTCAATGTGTGCTAGGAATTTACAGTATAGTTGTACCCCTTCCCCCACACACACTCACACACGCGCGCACTCACAGGTTTTTCCATTTAGAATAACCTTTCTTTATTCTGATTATTTCAATGTTTATGCGCGAAGTTTGTCTTTTTTTTATTTATCGATTAAACCAATGTTTTTGCAACTATTTTGACAAAGATTTAATGTCATCGTAGAATATTGGATGGAAACAAATACCGTTCCATTTTAAGTGCAAACTTAAGTGCAAATCGAACATTTTGTAATCACGCTGCACACGGTAGACATTTCTTCAACACATTCCAATAAAATTGAACAGCGTTTATGTAGTCAAAAGCGTCTGTGTAAAGCGTTTTGTTGGTCTAGCCGTAGATCTGTCTGGCCTCCAATTCGTCTGGTTGTATGTCCATTTGTCCACGTTTTAACTCACGTAAATATATTTGGATTTGCATCCAATTGAAAATTTTAGCCATGCTTCTTATGGCATGTTCGGATAACGTATGACGTGCTATCTGTAAGATTTTCTATACAGGAGCATTAAACAATTCCATTTCATTACGGTATATGGGATAAAACGGTCGCCAAAGTATTTTAATGATATTATGTTACACCAAATATATTAAAGCTGACATATATTCACGATAAAACAAGATTATTCCGACAGAATAGGGCATTCAAAGCATCTGTCGTCTATTTACAGGGACACACAAAAGGAATCGCTTACAGTACAGTCTTTGAGCAATAGTTGCTGGAAATGCGTTTTAAAATTCGATATGCGATTTTAAATTTATGTTCGTTTTTCTTTCCATGTAAATCGTTATCTATAAATTCTAGACCTCGCATATTGGACTGCACAAGAGAATCCACATATTTGTTATTAGCAAAAATTGTCGAAGGGTATTTTTCAACTGCGGTTAATGTATTTCTTAATTGAACGGAATTTTGACAAGAATGTATTTAATAGATAGAAATCTATCAGTCATATAGAAGACTGCTCAATGAATTTGGATGATATTCAGGACAAAAAACATATCACGATTGGAAATATCGTTTAAAAAAGTTTCATTAAAATTATTAGTAATCTTCTGTGCAACCCTGTATATGATTTATAAATTCATAGATTTGTGTATATACTAAATAGCATACCAATATTTAGTAGATTTATGAAACACATAATTTGAAAATTCCTTTTGAATAATTTATGGCAAAACCTATAATATACTTGAATTTTTTTGTGCAGCCCTGTACATGGAATACACAATTTGAACTATACAATTCGTATTACGAGTTACATGTAAAGTTATTAGAAGTCTTATATGCAACGCTGCATATGATTTATAGATTTGTGTATGTACTAGGGTAACACCCCCAGTAATTGGCATGCACCAGTGATTGGCACATCCTACAAACATCTCCTAAAATAGGATTTATATCCCGTCTTTTAAAAATGCAAGCCCATATACCAGTTATATGCTCATTTACATTAAAGATTATAACTTTGATTTATGCTACTAGATGACAATAGTGCATAGGCAAGAGAAACAATTATGCCTTGTATGAAATTAGCCATTTTTGTTGCAAATGCTTCTTCTTTAGCTTAAGGAAGGCATGCTTTTCAATCCATTATTATTTGATTTATAATATATTTTAAATTTTAATTGACAACAGTTTTATTTAGTTAAAAAGGGTTACTTTAATTGTGTAAAGGTATTTTCGACACAAATATTTGGATTTCTGAATTAATGATATATGCCAATTAATGGTGCTCCAGTTTTGCTAGTTCCAATAATTGGCACCTATTCCAATTACAAGGAATACGCAAGGAATTTGAGATTAAACCACTTATTTTAGAAGGCTTTTAAAGTTATAGACTAATTTTGTTTATCATTTGTTTTATTTGAAAATATGAAATATTATCAGTAATTGAAATCCATTAAAGCTTCATATGACAATTACTGGAGACAGCATGACAATTACTGGGTATTAATGTAAGTATATTGTATTGTTTTAAAGTGTTCACATTTTAGACTAATATGCTGATTTCTTACTCTCAAAAACCTGAAATATGGCATCTTCATCTACAGTAAATTCATTTAAAGCGATTAAACCCAATGCAAAATGTAAAGTTTTTTTTAAATATAAACTTGTGCCAATTACTGGATCACAAGGTGTCATACATTGGTGCTCTAGGTGCCAATTACTGGTGATTTCAGCAACTTTTTATAAATATATTTTTATAAAAATACTTTTTCAAATTTTTTTGCTTTTAGTGGGCAAAATAGATGCACAGATATGCGTTCTTTGATTTAAAAATATTTTCAAGTAAATATCTTATTTCTTTGTAATGAAAATTGAAGTAAGTTTAAAGACAAATTCTTAAAGTGCCAATTACTGGGGATGTTACCCTACATAGTATGCAAATATTTAGTAGATATATGAAACACATAATCAACTTGAAAATTTCTTTTCAATAATTTACCGCGATAACCAGTGTGCACCTGAACATTACAATTCATATTACAAGTTACATGCAAAATATTCCATTCATATTCCATTCGCAAAATATTCCATACCATTTATTCCATAATATTACATTCTTGTCGAAGGTTTCTTTTTGTTGATTTTCTTTTCATCTAATTCATCGAGACTCGATGACAAGCTTTCGGCTCTAGATTTTCAAGCATTTTAACATTATATTTATCCTGAAGACGAGTGTCGGAAGCAGTCTGGAACGTCCAATATATATATTACCATTACTTTTACTTGTGCAAGTTCATAAATATGTTTTTGTTTTTCGAAAAAGTTTATGTGTTCTTAACATATATAGGGTGTTTCAAAAATGATCGGTATATTTGAAAAATCCATAAAAACTAAACGGGTAGCGATATAAATGTACCGTTTGTTGCAATGTGCTTGGGACAACAGTAAATTTTTAGGCAGACAAACTCTCGAAATTAGTTACAATTTTCAATAAGAGATGGCAATGCAGTCTGAAAAAAGGTAAAATACTATATTTTACACATATCCACCATGCGCAGCAATAGTATGGCATTGTCTCTGAACGAAATTACCAGAAACCTTTGTAAACGTGTCAAGCAGGATGGCTTTACATGCAGAAGAGACGTACGGCGCCAGTTGTTTAATTGTTTCTGGATTGTGGCGATACACCTGGTCTTTCAAGTCAAAAATCCTCTGTTCTAAGAATTAAATCATTTATTCACAGCAAACTTGCAATCTGTGAACAGCACATGGTTACAGCAGAAAGACGACTTACAGAATGGCGAACACACAGACTGCGTTTTCTTCTATATCTTTCAAATCATCTGCAGTGCCATCTGTTGTTAAAAATTATAACTAATTTCTAAAGTTTGTTTGCTTGAAAATTTACTGTTGCCCTAAGCATATTGCAACAAACAGTGTATTTCTATCTCCTCCCGTTTAATTTTTAACGATTTTTTAAATATACTGGTCATTTTTGAAACTCCCTGTACATCCTATTTATGCTGTGCAAGAGTCACAGCTATGTTATTGTTTTACACTGTATTATACTGTAATCTTATTATATAGTTCTAACTATTGCTTGTTTATGTAATAGTTGGCGCAGGAACCACTGGCTCGGTAGTAGCTGCTCGTTTATCCGAAGTCCCATGTGTTACTGTACTGGTATTAGAAGCTGGACCGGCTCCTCCAAAACTAAATGATATTTTGGCAATCGGAAATAACTTTTGGTTGTCAGATTTGGACTGGCAATTCAGAACGGCTCCCCAGAAATTTACAGGAAGAGGTCTGGTAAACAGAGGAAATACGTGTTGTTCTCTATAAATTAAATTAGCAACCTTAATGTAAATTTTGTTTCTTTTTACCACAAATATATTTGTTTATTTATATTGCTTTACATGGAAGTGGTTGTAATTCTTGGTACTACTTGGTTATGCCGTCGACAAATTTAGCCAAATTATACATATCGCCAAACTAATAGCCAAATTTTGCATACTGACATAATTTTTTTTAAATAATAAAAGAACAAATAAATTAGTAAAACATTGATAAAAATACAAATAGAAAATCGAAATAAAAATCTTTTAATAATGTTTTAAACACACATTTCGTGTCTAATATCATTGAATGTGACATTCACGGTCAACCATTATTGGCATTTAATATTGTAATTTGGCAATAGTTTTTTGGTCGACGGGATAACCAAGTACTACCTAATACTTTCATAGTGGTATTTGCATGCACTGTTAAAAGAATATATGTGGCGATATTCCATAAAATTTGTGGCAACACGCTATCTCGAATCTTACGAAGTAATTTAACTTACATAAAATGGCAATTTAAACTTATATAACAAATGCAATATCATATATTCTTATACCAGTTATATTGGTTAAACTACTCAATTAAATTGACAGTAAAACAGAGTAAGTAAGAAATACGTGTTGTTCGGTATAAATTAAATTAGCAAACTTATTGTAAATTTTGTTTATTTTAACACAAATAAGGTGATCTGGTGTAATAACGTCAGGCAGGGCAATAACGCCAAGTGCTAATATTTTGCATAATTATGAAATAATCTGGTAAATGACGCCCATGGGCTCTGCGCAGAAGGGTTTTGAGTCATATAAATCGCAAAAGATAGCTTCAAGTTACTTTGTTTCATTTTTAGGTCTTATTGTTTTTACAAGCAACTGAAATTAACGCTTGATCTAAAATTTGCGAGATACGTTTTGTGATGTGAAGACTGTTTTTTTTATCCGGTAATACTTTGTTAATTACGTAAATTTGTAGTACATTTCAAGGACTTTCAAAATGTCGTTGAAGATTTTGGATATCTTCTCGAGATAATTTGTAATTTAAAATGTACAGAGCAATAACTATACCGGGGTAATAACGCCAAACCTTGGCATTAATACCCCGGTTGATTCCCTACAGTGGCCGAGCTACATCCTAAATACTGATTCAAATAAACACAGTTAAAACTGTGCAATGTTTCTAATAATTCTATTTAAGCTGTGCTTTTTAAGCAAAAAGAAGCTGACGGTCTGATATTATTTTGCTTCATTCCCCCCCCCCCCACACACACACACACCACACCTTTTTTTTTCTTACACTTTCAAAAAAATTTCAATAGCTTAGAACGCAATTTGTCAATTTGTAAGTTTGTAGAGCTTGTATTTTTAGAATTGGGCAATCTACATGCAATTATTCCATCGTATTTCATAGTTTTGTTTGCATGGCGTTATTACCGATATAGGTGGGTAATAACGCCAAATATCAATGGTCAAGAAATCACGCCATTATATTTTATGAATACATATCTGTTAAATTATTTTTTTTAATAGCTAGTCAATGAATTGCTGCATCAAATCACATATTTGTTTGAAAAATACAAACTAAAACTGTGCCGTGAAAATTGGTAGAACCTTAACGTGGCGTTATTACCCCAGGGTACCTTACATTTGTTTATTTATATTGCTTTACATGGAAGTGGTTGTAAGTATTTTATAGTGGTAATTGTATGCACTGTTAAAAAAATATCTGTGGCGATATTCCTTAAAAAACACGCTACTTCCAATTTTTTAAAACTAACTTATATAATACAGCAATTTAAACTTATATAACAAATGTAATATCGTATATTCGTAGAACTTAACACCAGTTATATCGCTTAAATTACTCAATTAAATTGAGGCAGCAATGTTTGATCAATTTTATGGTATAGGGTTACTTTTTTTCTTTTTACAGTATGCGATGGATTTTAAAAAACTCGTGCTTAAATAATATATAAAAGAAAAGAGAATAATTGAGAAAATTGCAACAAAATTTAAAAATAATTGCATTTGAAAGTACATTTTTTTTCTTATACGTAAAAATTGAAAAAAGTGCTATGTTTATCCATTTGAAAAATTACATTAACGAAAGTTGTAAAATCGTAATTTAATCATCAGGTTTTGCCAACCTTAAAATTCAGTTCATGTTATGTACAGACACGTTCGTCTTTTATAATAAAGATATGATACCTTTGTTTTCTTTAAAATATGATTAACTACAGTTTTTTAACTGAAAAGTCTGATAAAAACATCTAATATAGTACTACAGATTATTTGACGATTTCGATTTTTCGACGCAACCTTGGTCACGTTAATGTCAGTTCGTCATTGACTCTATTGTATTTTTTCACATACATTTTGCTACTTTGCATTATGTACTGGGTTATTCAAAAATTAACTGGCTGATTTTTAAATTTCATAAGTTGTAAATTGATTGTAAAAAATTCTTGCAGGAGGATTATGTGAAATGTTAGGAATTTTTTTAATGCAATTTTCGATTTTTGTTTAAAATAGCAGCGATATATGACTCTTTAAATAATAAGCGCAAAAAATTTTTCGCCTTTTTTTTTTATTACTGTTAATGGAAAAAAAAAAAAAAAAAAAAAAAAAAAAAAAAAAAAAAAGGTTGAATATTTAAAGTGATTTTTGGTGGCCAAGAGTTCGCAGGGTCCCATTTCATATATTTACCTTAATCTTTCGCATCAATACGAATAGATAAAAGAGGTAAAATAATCGATCTAACATTTATTTCTTACAGCACCATTTGTCACTGCTATTTTAAATAAAATAGAGAATGGTTGAAAAATATTTCCTGTCACCTCCACGGACCGCTTAACATTTAGAAGTAGGGAAAGCCTGGCTTCACACAGGGGGCTCCTTGTTACTCAACTAATGCTTTTATTTACTAAATCCATTTTTCGTATACTGAAATAATTTGAAATTATACCTCAAAGTTTCGAGTAAATAACACTTTTAATTTTAAAATAAAACTAACTACCTATATTCACATGAAAAAGTATTTAATATGCATATTATACATAACCAATAAATTTTGTAAATGATAAATATGAAACTATATTTGAAATTATTTGAACATCGAAATAACTTTTGTAATTTACAAATTGCTACATATAAAAAAAAATAGTTTCAAAAGAAAAAAAAATGCATTTTTTACCCTCAAAATCAGCTTTGTAAAGTAAAATTTAATTTTGTATTTTAATGTGTAAGGCTTCATGGGTCTATTCCTTAAACAGGCCCTGGTCACCTCACATTTATCTTCTGGTACACTTTTTAGCTCACAGGCTATCAAAGCCTGAGAGCTTATGTGCCCACCCGTTCTGTATGTATGTACGTTCGTGTGTACGTGCGTAACGCGATAACTCATGATAAAAATATCCATTCCACTTGAAATTTTGTATATAGGTATATACTGATAAGGTACTTCTCTGATTAGTTTTTGGAGTTCATTCGATATTTATAAGAGGAGGAACGAGGAGCTCATGCCCCTCCCCTTAATTGATATAATGATTTTTTTCATGCAGAATTATCAGTTTTTGTTCAAAATTTAGCTATAGGAACATTCTGATGAGGCGCCTCCGTAATTAGTATTAGATGCTCTTTGGATAAATATAAAGAAAGGGAACGGGGGGGCTGTTGCCCCTCTCCTTGATTTATATAGATGTGTTTTTTATGCAGAATTTATCAGATTTCATTGAAATTTTAGACATAGAATCATTCAGATGAGGGCATCGCCATGATTTGTTTTGGAAGTTCATTGTATAAGTCTAAGAGGGGAGAAATGGGAAGTGCCCTCCCCTCTTAATTAAAGCTAATGGGGTTTTCCCGCAGAAATGGGAAACGGACTGTGCTGTTTCTCCACTTTAATTTGTTTTTCGAACGGAATTAACCCTTGAAAATATAAGGCTGTAATGTGCAATTAGTATGCGTAGTCTGTGAGCTCAATGCCATCAGTTTAACTGGGCAATATTCTTTTTACTTTAATAGCTGTCCAAATTCGTCAGCTATGGCATTTTAAAAGTTAAACGATTTGAGGACACCCAAAGTATATTTTTAATGTATACTTTCTTTATATCTATACTTTCAGCAAGTATATATGCCAAGTGGAAGAGGATTGGGAGGATGTTCTCTCATCAATGGTGTTATCCATCTTAGAGGAAACAAGAAAGATTACGACGACTGGGCAATCATGGGCTCTAGAGGATGGAGTTATGAAGAGGTCTTGCCCTATTTCAAGAAAATGGAGGATAATCAAGACCCCAAAATGGTAAAAAATGGTAAGTTACTTTTCAGGTGCGTTCGTAATTATGTAAATACGTAGCACCTATAGTTGTCGTTTAGTCCGTCCGTCTGCATATAATAACACAAAAACTACCGAACTAAATCGTTTGAAATTTAAAATATATAATTATTACATGATTTTGTTGAGTCATTTCAAATTTTATGAAGGTCGAATGCATAGATCAATTACAGGGATAATCAAAGTGATTTCATTACATTACGGTCAATGGGGAAAAAAATTTAAAATGCATTTTAATCGTTTGAAAATTAAAATATATAGTTATTACATAATTTTGTCGAGTTTTTTCAAATTTTATGAAAATTGAATGTATAGATCAATTACAGGGATAATCAAAAGTATTCCGTTACATTATGATCTATGGAGGAAAAAGTTTCAAATGCATTTTAATGGTGTTGCACTCATTCGAATATAAAAAAATACATGAAGCTATAAAGTATATATATATTAAAATATACATTCTGTAAATCTGTGATGCAAAGAATATTTATTATCAAATTACAGAGCCACACAAAAGTATTCCACTATTTAATGCTATACGGGAAAACATTGTTTGGGACGTGTGTTAATTATATTATACTATTTCACATTTTATGAATATGATATACGTTGCTGAGGTGTAATAAAAGTTTCTTCCTTATACTTACAGGAACACAAACAAGATTTGGACCACTATACTATATCCGAAGTACTGTCTGCTATAACAGCGAGATCTGAATATTTAAAAAAACTTCGTTATCGTACAAACGCACCTCGCTTGATACGCGTCACGTGCAATTTCCAACTTGTTTCTTTTTTTTCTTTGAAACAAGCCTACGTTTAAAATGAGTACTTTCGCTAAAATTTTAGATTTTGTTTATAATATTTCAAATGATTATACAGTATTTTATGATTCTAAAACTTCTTTGTTTTTGTTGTTAACATGCTTGCAACAGAAGCTATAATGAATTTAAAGTGAAAATATACTAATTTGACGTTGGAATACATTGTACATAAAACTTATTTTTGCGCAAAAAACTCAGTGCAAAAATTCTACTAAAAATATTAAGTATTGTTTGATTAGCAGGACGCCAGTCTTGCATTAAAAATAAACACATATATACAAGTGTTTCGAACACAGACAGAAGAGTTTCTTAACCAAACTAAAATTTAACATAATATGAACTGTATATCAGTACACTGTAAAAAAAATCTGTGAAGATACTAAAAATTTTCTAGGAAACTGTGCAATGTTTCTAATATTTCTATTTAAGTGGTCTTTTTTAAGCAAAAAGAAGCTCACGGTCTGATATTCTTTTGCCTCATCTTCCCCTTCCCCCCCACACACCACACCTTTATTTTTCTTACACTTTCACAAAAAATTGAACATTTTCAATAGCTTAGAATGCAATTTGTCAATTTCTAAGTTTGTAGAGTTTGTATTTTTAGAATTGGGCATGCAATTATTCCATCTTATTTCATAGTTTTGTTTGCATGGCGTTATTACCCATATAGGTGGGTAATAACGCCAAATAGCATGGGTCAAGAAATCACGCCATTACATTTTATGAATACATATCTGTTAAATTATTTTTTTTTATATATATAGATAGTCAATGAGTCGCTGTGTCAAATCATATATTTGTTTGAAAAATACAATCTAAAACTGAGCCGTGAAAATTGGTAAACCTTAACGTGGCGTTGTTATCCCAGGGTACCTTATGATCTGTATATCAGTACACTGTAAAAAAATCTGTAAAGTTACTAAACATTTTCTATGAAACTGGGATTCCTCGAACTTTTTACGTAACGGCATCAGCAACAATTCATGTAACAGACACAGATTTGCACTGAAAATCAAAAAGTTTGTAAGGTTACTAAGAATATTTTTTAGGAAACTGGGATTCCAAGAATTTTTCAGGTAACTGCAACTCAAGTTACAGATAAAATTTTAGTAAGATAACTGTAATTTTAGTAGACTTGTTTGTGAAGTTACAGATATCTGTAACTTTACAAAAATTAGTTTTCTACATTTACATTTTTTTCTTGTACGGTGTAAAGTGTTAGTAACCATACAGATTTCGGTTTATATCTGTAAGATTATAGTTTTTTTTAACGGTGCATTGATAGATCATATGTAATGATTTGAAAATTAATTTTCATTCTTTTCCAACCATAGATTGTAATTGTGAAATTGAATTTTTAAATATTTAATAAAATTGTTTGCTTAGACTTTTTTTTTTTTCAAATCATAAAAATGTGGAGTTGTGGAGTTGGTTACAGTATTCTCTGAATACGTTCGGATGTGTTTCATAGTCTAATGATTGATTATTTTTCTTTCTTATATCTCAACTTTATTCACTGCTTAACATCGCATAATTTTGATTTTTACACCGTCGAAAGCACTTCGAACTGCAATGTGTTTGAAAACTGTATTTCAATATACTAATTTTTTATTCTTTTAAGAAATGTTTCAAGCATAATTTTTAAATCCTACTTTATTGCAAATATAGCTCGATTATTGTAAAAACAAGTTGGAAATTGCACGTGAAGCGTAGCAAATGAGGTGCTTTCGTATGATAACGAAGTTTTAAAAATATCACTCTCATATATCAATCTCATAAAATTGTAAATAATTAATTACAATTAAAATGCGCACCAAACAATGTTCTCCCTATACCATTATGTAATGGAATACTTTTGTGTGGCCTTGTAAATCAATAACAAACGTTCTTTGCACCACAGATTATACAAAATGTATATTATAATATATACTTTAGAGATGCATATCAATTTTATTATGTTCGAATGAGTGTAACATCATTAAAATGTACTTAAAACAACTTTTTCCCCATTGACCGTAATGTAAGAGAGTAAATTATGTAATAATTATGTTTTTTAAATTTTAAACGATTAAAAATGCATTTAAAACTTTTTTCCCCAGTGACCGTAATATAATGGGATACTTTTGAATGTTCCTGTAATTGATCCGTGCATCCTATTTTCATAAAATTTGAAGTGACGGGACAAAATTAAATATTAATTATATATTTTAAATTTTAAATGATTCGATTTGGTAGTTTTTGCGTTGTTAAATGCGGACGAACGGACAGACGGACGGACTGAACGACAATTATATGTGCAACGTATTTACTTAATTACGAACGCACCTAAAAAGGGGAGTTACATTTAAAACAATGTCAATAGTCTCGAGTTTATTTTCGACTAATGCCGTATAAAGAAATTAAGACTTCTTTAGTATACATAAATGAATATATATATATGAAATAATTGCCGAAACGTCAGTGAAGGCTTACTTTGGAGACACGAATTTTTTTTTTTGTGTCTGTCAGTCAGTCTGTCAGTTTGTCAGTCTGTCTGTTCCCCGATAACTACCGCAAAAAACATCCGATTGGTTTGAAATTAAGTGGGTATGTTAGTGAGGCACTGGGATTAAGCTGTATAGTTTTTTGTAGGATTTGATTCATTCGTTCGGAAAATATAGAATATTTTATTTTGCGCAATAATGCTTTTCTATGGCAATTCCAATGATTTTTAATTTTTTTTATTGAGAGAAAATGTCACATTTCATTAATGGAATTCAATGATAAATGGATACTGAAATTTACCAGTTAAATTTGTCTACACATTTGTCAGATTTTTTAAATTATTACTGTAAATTTTGGAGATTTTTTATGTATGTGTTCCAATAATATAAACTAATTTGTTTTAGAGATTTACTTATTTCAAATGTATTTATTTCATTTTCTTTATTTTCTCTTAATGGTTGCTAAGGAACCATTCATCATAATCCTTATTTTTATAATGTTATAAATTTGAATGCGTGTACGAAAATTTAAATGAAGTCAACGTCAAAACTGATGAATTAATGTGTTTGTATCTTTATGTATAACTATAACATAGACCAGAAAAGAACATAAGCTATGTTTTACTAATTTTATTCACATATTTTCCTTAATAATTCAAAATTTCCTTCTTTTTCATGCAGAATCAATAGCGATTTTTTAGATAAAATTTAACCAATTTCCTTTATCGTTGCCAAAAAAAAAAAATCAAAATATGGAATAATTTTTCAATGGCAATAAGTTTCAATTGAGCAATTTCCATTCCAAAAATTAAACTAAGAAAAAATAAATATGACGTCAGAATAAAAATAAAAATATAGTACTTTGTTAAATATTAAACACGGAAATTTGTTTCGTTAATAAGAGTTTTTCTGACAAAAATGGGGGCATAATTAGAAGTAAAAGAAATAAAAAATAATTATATTTTTAACAATTATTTCACCTGATAAAATTTGACGTCATAATTGAAATAAAACAGGTATTTTATTGTAATCGTAAAAAATATTAGAAACATGGATAACAATAACTCATGAATAATGACGTCATTGCCGAAACTTCAGTGAAGGCTTATTTTGGCGACACAAAATTTTATTGTTTTTTGCCTGTCAGTCTGTCTGTCTGTCCGCGATAACTGCCACAAAATGCAATCAAAACATCTTTTTTTCGGAAACAAAATTGTAAAACCCTAGATTATTGAGTTTACACTTTCAAAAGTTCCTGATACATCAGATTAAGTGTTTGTGGTGGGCAGGTATGTAGAAGTATGAGTATAATGAAAAATGCTTATTAAAACTGTTACTTATCCTTATAAATCAAAATGTATAAAGAAATACAAGATATACGATAACCATTAGCAATTGATAGAAAGTTACAAATTTAAGTTTAATGAGATTACGGGGGGTTCAGGGGGACGGAGCCCCCCTGAAGAAATCTACAATGTTATAATAAAAAAACAAAAGTAATAGATCATGAAGATTTCAGACTATCCTAACATAACTAAATCTTTAATTTAACGCTTTAGATGGCTGAAAACGTCTTATTCTTATTGTATTCTTATAAATAATTACGTAATTTGAAAATTTTAAATTACAGTTTCCAGGAAGTTGAATATTACCCAAAGTGTTTAAAAAAATGATGTGCAAAGCTGACGTTGAGGCTCCTGATCTACAGATTTACTAGTATAAATAAAATAATGAAAGGGAGGTGCAATAAAAAAGCGTAGACATCGATATAATCAAACGAAAAAGCTGGTGAAATTAAAAACTGTAGCGCGTTCTTTGTATATTAATGCACAACATTCAGTTTCAAGTAAATGCTATTACTGCTATTGTATTACAGAATTCAGGTATAAAAGAAGCTTGGGTATTATGGAATAGTAATGCAATATGAGATACTTCTATATCAGGCGGATATGGTGTTGCATAAATCTGTCACGCGGCCTGTTAGTAGGGGAGAGGGGGGTTAGTGTGGACAGAAAAATTTAATTTAATTTTATAAAATTCTATGAGCATTTTAAAAATTTCGCAACCCTTTCAAATTGAAGAATGATATTTTCTGTTTATTAATATACAGGAGAAATAATGATAAATGCAGTTAAACAATAAGAAAATTGGCAGTTTTTAACATTGATCTAGGTGTCCACACTAACCCCTACAAGGGGTTAGTGTGGACAAAACCAAAATATGTTGGGGGATAGTGTGGACAGGTAATTTTTTCACAAATATTCTTTATTATCTAAACTTTTAAGTTTAAATTACAGTCTAAAGGGTTTATGGAGAAAGAAGTAACACTAACAATCACAAGTTGTGTGATTTTTATTCTATTATTCCCCATTTTTATTTAGGGAATTATTTTTCATACCAAGAAAAGCAAAATGAGGCGCTGGATCCTTTTTTCTCCAGAAACACAACATCATAGACACTAAAATGATTTACACTTTCCACTCTGCCAACAAAATATACAATCTTGCAACATCTAAGAGTTGGTGAACGATGGGATTCGTTTATAACAATGTAACTGTTGATATTTCGACTGCTTCTAACAAAGAAAAAAACGTATGATCTATTTTATTGAATTAATTTAAAATTAAGGTTAAATTAACCCTCTAAAAATGCACACTTAGTGAATTAAAAAAAAAAAAATTTCAAATTTCTGCTTGAAATGTTTTGACGAAAATTTTAATACATATCCTTATTTATATGGAAAATAGTCTTATTTGATGTTTAATATAGTAATTACATTTGTAAGTTAAAGTACTTTCTGTAAATCTTTACATTATAATAAATTTAGTACTTAAAATACAAATTATGGAGTACAATAAGCTGTCTACATTAACCCCTAGTAGTGTGTCTACACTAACCCCATGCTAACATTGCGAAGTTATTCTCCAGTTATACTCATTTAACCAATTTAATATCTTAATGAAGGTTATAGAAATAAAGAAGACAAGTCACACTTGTCTTATAGCAACTTGTTAATTGGATTCTAAATTTAAATTCTTTGTGCTGCAAAAATGAAAAAGAAATCTTATTTTTATTTTTCATGCATGAAATTAAACTTCTTGCAACTATTCAAAAACTTTTTAATCCTTTGCAACTAAATTTTTGCTTAGTATGGAGTTCATTGTTGTAAGTTTGTGTAACTTTTTTAGTAATTTTTTCTACATTATTTAAATTGTTATTTTGAATGTCAAAACTAACCCCTTCTCCACACTAACCCCCCTCTCCCCTACTTCCGTTAGACATCGTGTTTAGTTTTGTTTTAGGATATCTGTTGTTGGAGCGATGCGATGAAATAAAGTCTTATTTTCAATTGTTGCAGTTTTTTTTCATAAACATTTTATAGTCAAATTATTTATAAAAATATCTTTGTCAGCGCTGTTAACCAAAATCAGTAGAATTTTAAATAATTATATGTATTGCTATGTTAGTCAGTTTTCCTCTATGCTAAATTATTGATGTGAAGAAAGTATATTTTCCAGATGGTGTGGCGGATAATAAGGAAATCAGATAGACAACTCTTTCAAGAATTAAAAATTAAAACAAATTCTCAAAGTATCTGATGATTTTCAGATGATACACGGAAATTTACTCATTCAATAATTTTCTTTATTCTTTCAAATCGTGGTTTTTCTTTCAATTTTAATATTCCTTATACCAGTATTCCCTATATCCGATTTACTGCCATTCACTCAAAAGTGTAATTTTTAAAAAAAAGAAGCTAAATATTTATGATATTTCCCCCCCCCCACCCCACTTTAAACACATGAAAAATGTTTTAAGAAAAGATGATGAAAGTTTGTTTTTAACTAACATTTTATATATTTAATTTTTAAGGTTGATTTACAATTACACTTACCAGTAAGTACTTGGACACTTGTTATCGAAAAGAAAAACAACATTTATTCGAAGAACCCCCATGTTAAGCAATTACAGTCGCAAAGATCCTAGATGTGTTTTCTGCACCCCCTCTATAACAGCTAGAGGTATATTTTTGCATTCGGTTTGAAGAAGACAGATAAATTCTTTCACTAATTTTGCGTGTTTGTCGCATTATTTAATTCGGTGATCCAACTCAGCTCAGAGGTTTTCGATTGGGTTCAAATCTGGAGTTTGAGCAAGCCAGCCCTGTCGATTAACCCTACTAGCACCTTACCAATCCATGCTGAGCCTTGCAACATGGCTGCTGGTAGAGTATAAACCTTGATTTATCACTCCAGAGAACCCCCTTTCACTGATGGACGAAAAAATAAATTACTGCATCTTTTTTTTAACCCTTTTAGTGCGGGAGTCGACAGAAGTCGACATAAGGGTCCGAAAGCGGGAGTCGACTAATGTCGACATGTAGGAGTTGTTTATCCATTTGTTCGAAATCATTATTTTTCACTCAAACTCAAAAATTTACACGTCTCTATTTATAAAACGGTTTAATTTTCACGAAAAAATACATCTCAGTTCCTTTCGCACACAGATAAATTATCCAAAAAAAAAAAAACCTCCATTATAAACCGTAACATTTTTGGCACATATTCTCAAAAACAATTCGAATCACAACAAAAAAACATGTATGACATTTTTTGACACAGCTTAGAAAAAGCTGCAGAAGTTAAAAGATAATGTATTTCACTCACAGTTTATCATTTGCAATTAGAAAACTTCTGACATTTTGGTATCTCTGTTGCTAGGCGACACAGCCAGTATAAATTTAAATAGCATTTTATCAAACAAGATTTGGATGCTGTAGACTACAGTAACCGACGACAAAATTTGTTTGGGCGTTCACGGAATGTATTGTGCTCACTGTAGTGCATCTAGGGCTTAGTTTTTTTGGTCAAAATATTCTGCACAAAGCACTAACCCTCCAAAATAAACTCCGAAATAATTACACTATTTGTTACTTTAATACGTAGCTTTGACATATATATGTTGATTTTGAATTCAATTTTTATGGAACATTAATTTACTCTTAATTTTACTGCAACTACTTTTTAGGTTACCATGGTATTGGTGGTCCAATTACAGTTATGCAGCCATACTATAAGTCCCCACTTTTAGATTCAATAAATAAAGCTGGTATGGACATGGGCTATAATATTGTCGATGCTAATGGTTGTCAACAAACAGGTAAGAGGATATGTTTCGTTATATCATATGAAAAAACAATAAAAAATTATGTGTCACTTTAAGTACGTAATAACGGTACAACTTGGTTAATCCGTCGACCAAAATACTATCGCCAAATTATAAGTTTCAATGCCAATAATGGATAATTGTGAATGTCGTTTTCAATTATATTAAACGCGATACACATGTTTAAAACGTTATCAAGTGGTTTTTATTTACACTTTTTGTTTGTATTTTTATTCATATTTTACTAATTTATTTGTTCTTTCGTTATTTAAAATATAAATTACGTCAACATGTATAACTTGGCTATTAGTTGGCCATTTTTATAATTGGGCGAAAATGGTCTACGGGTAACCAAGTAGTACCGTAATAACATTTGCAGCAGAATCCGTGGGCATATAGCGTAAGAGAGTCTGCACGACACTCTATTGTATTCATAAAACAATAGGTTTATTTAAAATCACAAAATGGAGGAGGTTAGCAGTAAAAAAGACGAAATTTGCATCCGATGTTTTAATTTAGGTCCAACTAATGCTCAAAATAACTAAATGCAAATTTATTAATTTAAACTCAACTTACGTCAGGGAAATAGTTCCTCTAGAATCATTTACAAGATGACTTTTACGTACCAACAATAACACTGCTGAGAATACGTTAATTTTTTGGGGACTGACATCTCTTGCAAAACTTTATTCAGTTAGACCAACAATTTAAAAAAAGTCCCTTTCAATAACCCTATTTACTCGTGTATAGGGCGCACGCGTGTATAAGGCGCACCCCTACTTTATACGTAAAAATGGCGATTTTTTAAAATCTCGTGTATAACGCGCACCATCAATTTGATACGCGAATGAAGAATGATCAAATGAATTTCAGCTTAAAAAAAGTCTAAACAAATATTACATCAGACCAGAAAAGAAGACGAAAAAGCATTTTTAGACATCGGGTTGTAAGAGAATGACGGGAAATAGGAATGAGTGATGGTAAAGAAAATTGCTAATTAGCGTTTAGATAATATCACTAGCTCTGGTTTATAAAAAAACCTACAAAGAGTGAAATAAATATGCAGTAATACTTCAATTAAGTAACATTTTCCGAGTTTCAATATCTTCTTTGAATACATTTTTGTTTCATATGTATATCGGTCTACTGCATCCGACAGTAAAAAATTATTCCGTGTATAAGGCGCTCCTAGGAGTTTTGCTTTAATTTTTTGATTAAGAGTAAATACGATATACGAGTAAATACGGTATCTAATTTAAAATCTTCTCTAATTAAATAAGTCTAATTAAACAATCAAATATTTTTACTTACCCATCATACGTAGTATAGGGTAAGTCTTGCAATCGTTTTGAAAATCGAAAAAAATTTTTGACGGATTTACACGTTTCAGATAGTGGAGATTCCGAAAAACATATTTTTAGAAAATAAAATTTGCCGTCCGTCTATCTGTCTGTAAACGCTCTATCTCCCGAACAAATTGAAATAGAGATTTGAAATTTTGTATGTACTTAGAATGTAAGAATCGGACGAAGCTTATTTAATATCAGTAACCTCGATTATCCGGAACTATTTTTTTTCGGACTCTCGAAAAAATCGTTCTGATAAAAGGCATATAAAACTTTTCGAAACTTTTTATTTTAAGGAATGTACGTAAAAAGCAATAAAATAACACAAATTTTTCGTAAAAATGAAGTCGATTGGATTATGAGTTGCTGAGATATTTATAATCCTATTTTCCACATTCTTTGATTTTTCATGACCCTTTATTTCATTCAAATTTCAATTCAGGGGTATATTTCAATTGAAATTGAGACGCTTAATCCAACGCAGTAAGCTGTTAGTTAATATTATTATTATTTTTGGAGTTATAAGGATGTTTCTTTTACGCAGTTCGGTACTACTTGAGTAGTTTGGCGTTTTATACAATTTGTCGAAATTGGTACATCAGCAATTCATTAATAGAGCATTACTATGTATATTAACAGTATTTAAATTTTGTTTTGGAATTGCAATGCATTGTATGAATAGGTTTCACATGTTTTATTTTCCTATGCCTATCCATGATGGGTAAGTATTACGGTGGCGCCCCATCGACTAGTTTTAATTTGTTTTGATTCTTTGTTTTAATCGTGATTTTTCTTTTAATTTTAATATTCCCCATACCAGTATTCCCTATATCCGATTTACTGCCATTAACTCAAAAGTATAACTTATTTTAAGGTTATATATTTATGGTATTTTCCCCCAAATTTAAACGCATGAAAAATGTTTTAAGAAAAGGTGAAAGTTTGTTCTTAACTAACATTTTATATATTTCATTTTTTTATGTTGACTTACATTTACACTTATAACACTACACTTTACACCAATACTTCACTTACACTTTACACCAATAACTACTTGGACATTTGTTATCGAAAAGAAAAACAACATTTATTCACAGAACCTCCACGTTAAGCAATTACAACTACAACCATCTTAGGCGTGATTTCTGCAAGTCTCTCTATAACAGCTAGAGGTATATCTTTGCATTCGGTTTGAAGAAGACAGATAAATTCTTTCACTAATTTTGTGTGTTTGTCACACGTTTTAATTCGGTGATCCAAGTCAACTCAGAGATTTTTGGTTGAGTTCAAATCTGGAGTTTGAGCAGGCCAGTCCTGTCGATTAACCTCATTGGCACCTTGCCAATCCTTGCTGAGCCTTGCAACATGGCAGCTGACGTTTTCATTTTGGAAGTAACCTGGGTCTGTACATAGATGGCCCTGAATGGATTAAGGGTGTTCTTAAATCATAAAGGACAACTTTGTGACGCATGCATTAATTTATTTTTGTTCGGAAATGCATGAAAATAGCAGCTGTTCTTATTCAGAAACTGTGTAATTGCACTCATTCTTTTGTTTTTTAAAAAAACACAATAGATTTTTCATAACAAGCCTTCAAAGTTGACACTTTTGAGCGTATATCCCGATGAAAGCAGAAAAACCGGTCGAAAAGGAGGAGAAAAACAGGTGATTGCGTCATCGAAATAGTTTATAACTCGATAAGTAATTTAATGATCATAAAATGGAAAAATAAGTTCAATTCGAAATCGCTTTCATAGTCAGGCATTAAAATTTTATAACTTTCAGTTGAAAAATGAATTTGAAAATGTGTCTAAAAGTTTTTGGCTTGTTGAGCGGATCAGTTAAGAGCACCCTTTAAATATAAGTTAAATGACTGTTAATTGGAGTTTAATAGACGCTGCCATAGGTGAAGGCTTTGAATCTAAACTTAGATTACTCCAAACTTCAATCACTGACCACACTCCAAACTCTAACCACTAAATCATTGAAGCACTAAAGCAATAGTCCAATACCTTTTGAAGAGAGACACGCCTAAAACCACTCGTTTAAACGCTCACTCCCGTATTTATACTTGGAGTGAGGTTTTACGTCTGTTGTACAGTCTACAACGCGTGCGGATGATGAAAATGAGCGCGTCCGGCGAAAGGTTAAAAACAGTTATTTTCTGTAAAAAATGCAATTTTTTTCTGTACAACTTATCTTTTTTTCTACAATATGTAAGCCAAAGTTATAAGCAGTTTTTTGAATAATAAGTGAAAATTGAAATTCCAGTAATTACTATAATAAATTAAAATGCCATTAAATAAAGAAATTATTGAGAACTAACTATATGAGGGAGCACAACAAAATTTAATTTTACTGCTCACAAAAATTATATTTAAATATCAACTAAACCATTGATGTCCAACATGTTATCTAACTGTACTTTAACTTGTATGTTTGTACAAATTATACTAACATGGAAATAATAATAATAATAATAAATGTTTATTGATAGGAAATACACACTAAAACTAGTTAACTGACTTTAAAATTCTTTCGCTAGACGGAAAATGATAAACAGAGTTTCCAAGTAGACTGCATCGTATACGTGTTTTGGAAATATTGTCAGCACATGAGTTTGAATCAAAATTAAACGAAAAAGTTTTATTAAAGTATTGTAGCCTATATAAGGGTTCTCATCTAATGGTGTGTCAAGTTCAAAATATACAGTCCCTTAAAAAAACGGAAATTAATTTATTAACAAATCTTCAAAGCTACAGAGTCATTGAACTCACAAGTATTACCAGATTTTCCAAAATAACTGTGCAAATCAAACGTACAAGTACAGATATATGTCACAGGGACTCTTTACACAACGTCTCAAGACTATATTAAATTCAAAACAGCGTAGGTAAACTAAATTAGTAAGCAAACCTGCTTAAAACGTATCGCATTGAAGAATCGTCCACTAGATTACTCAATAACTGACTGACTAATAATACCATCATCCAGCTCTCCAGCGCTCTTCTATATACAGACACAGGGCATGCGCTAGAAATTTCTACATGTTTCTGGAAAAATCCTGAAAACACCGGAACAGCATTTAATGTGTCTGTATACCTATTAAGGGGGGAGGGGTATTATAGAGAAAGAGGGTATCATCGCCAACAATCGCCAAGTTTGTTGCCAACTTGGCGATATATGGCCAAATTTGGCGAACAAAATTAGTCGTCAAAAGTGACGCCAACTTGACGATAACTGTAATATTTCGCCAAATTACCATAGACATTCATTGAAAATCAATAGACAGGTTTGCCTGATAAAAAGTTAACAAATAGAGACAATGTAACAATAAAAATAATACTGCCCAGTTAAACTGATGGCATTGAGCTCACTGGCTACGCATACTAATTGTACATTACAGCCTTATATTTTCAAGGGTTAATTCCGTTCGAAAAAAAAATTAAAGGAGGGGAAACAGCTCCCCTTTCCCCTTTTATACTTAATTATTGAACCCCCTAAACTAATCAGGAACATACTTTATCATATAAAAATCTATATTCAGAGCAAATTGGAAAATTCTTAATAAAAACCCATTTATATAATTTAAGAGGAGTTATCCCCCTCTTTTACACTTAACCATTAAACTACCAAAACTATTCAGAGATTTGAACGAAATCCGATAATTCTGCATGAAAAACCCATTTATATAAATTAAAGGGAGGAGCATTAGAACCCCCGTTTCCCCTGAATATACTTATTTAATAAACACCTAATACCAATAACGGAGGCGCCCAATCAGAATTATCCTATATCTAAAACTGACAATTCTGCATGAAATCTGATAATTCTGTATGAAAAATCCATTTATATCAATTAAAGGGAGGGGCACGACCCCTTCCCCCCTGTTATACACATCGAATGAACTCCAAAAACTAATCAGGGAAGCTCTTTATCAGGCTATACCCGTATACAAAATTTCATGTGGATCGGATATTTTTATCATGAGTTATCGCGTTACGCACATACATACATACAGAACGGGCGGGCACATAAGTTCTCAGGCTACGATAGCCTGTGAGCTAAAAACTAATATTAGCAAAAGGAATAGAACTTAATAAAATTATTTACATTATTTTAGAGTACAAATACAAATTATTTACATTATTTTAGAGT
Source organism: Maratus speculifer (assembly GCA_964019185.1). Taxonomy (NCBI): domain Eukaryota; kingdom Metazoa; phylum Arthropoda; class Arachnida; order Araneae; family Salticidae; genus Maratus; species Maratus speculifer. The sequence continues at coordinate 455,438,872 of OZ025290.1, read as the reverse complement.
ACAAATACAAATTATTTACATTATTTTAGAGTACAAATACAAATTATTTACATTATTTTAGAGTACAAATACAAATTATTTACAAAATTCGTCACAGTATTTTTCAAAAGTTCGAAAGTGTTTCATAATCTGAGCTTAACACAGTACTTTTATTTTTTATTTTCCCAGGTTTTGCTGACTTTCAAATCAACATAAGAAACGGTACAAGATGTAACACTGCTAAAGCTTACTTGATACCAGCTGAAAACAGGCCAAACATTGATATTTTAGCAAATGCTTTCGTACGAAAAGTAAGTTCCTAGTACATTTTTAAATGTTTTGTATGAGTATGAGCTATGCTGCATGATTTATGGCGCAGAGACAAAATGCCTTCAAGTAAGATTTTTGTATAATGTCCTTAATATATTTACAAATTGTTACCAAATCCTTAAATAAAGTCTATATATATAAATTCTGCATACACTTTATGAAATTGAAATATTTAAAACTTTGACAACTTTGTAATTCCATTTGTGTAATTCGTTAATCTAAATTTCTACTTTATTTTCACTGTGGATACAAATTGTCATATTCAAATATGTTCACGGATTCAAATGTTGGAACTCCCCTTTTTAAATTGGAGACGTTACATCGATACCATTAATGCTTGATAAAATCGTCACAATATTTATCACTTATACTCTGTTAATACTTTCAGTGTCATTATCTCTCTAAAATTCATTGAAAAATGATTTGAAAAGGATTAACAAGTCGTAAATTTTACGAGAAACACGACAAATTGAAGTGCTTTCGAACAAGTTTTATAAATATTGAGAACTTGGTGCGACACCAGTTGCATAATTATACAAAAATGGAAGGATACAAAATTTATTTCGATTATGTGTGTTACATTCAGTAACTCGCAAAAAGTATTTTTTAATTTTTTTAAGGGTTATTCTCAACTGCTCCGCTGAACATGCGCAAAATTTTATAACGCATTTATAAATTCATTTGTAAACAGAAAGATATAAAATTAGAATGCCTGACTATGGAAGCGATTTCGAATAGAGCTTAGTTTTCCATTTTATGATAATTAAATTTCCTATCCAGTTCTAAGCTATTTTGATCACATGATCACCCGTTTTTCTCCTCCTTTTTGACCGGTTTTTCTGCTTTCGTCCGGAAATGTGTTCAAAAACGCCAACTTTGACGGCTTGTTATGAAAAATCTATTTCGTTTCTAAAAAAAAAAAAAAAAAAAAAAAAAAAAAAAAACAGAAAATTGAGTGCAATTAGACAGTTTCTGAATAACAACACCTGCTATTTTCATACATTTCCGAACAAAAATAAATTAAACCGTGTGTCACAAAGTTGCTCTTTTTGATAAAAGATTGTCCACAACACAGCTCATTGTTTGCTTTACATTTTTTAAAAAAAGAAGATTTCTGATATGGCATGTAGATTGTGTAAATCATCGAAATTTTGTTAATTTTGAATATTTTACAGACAAATATGTTGAACTTTTAACGTGATTTAAGGTTTAAAAAAAGTTTGCATTTGGGTAGATAAGTTTTCTTATATACATGGCAAATCGAAACTAAACTTAACATACTAAATTAATATAAGACACAATTTTTCAATCGGTAAAATAATTGTAATTCAGCCAATACATCCCTGGTTCGAATCCTTATGTAAGTATTCAAACAAGTCACGCTGTTAAAAATAAAGGTGACAAACCAGTTGCATTTGGCGCCCAAGAGTGAAAAGGTGTTACCATTTGACACCCGCGGGCTCGAAAATGTGTTTGGGGAGCCATTTGATCCCTCACTGGGTGATTCACGCTAATTTGAGTGCCGCGTAATGAATACTGTTGGAAAAATTTCATCTCTTAGTCATTTGCGCATACTCTGCGACGTGTGTGCTTCCCCATCAACTCGCCGTCACTGGTGGATCAAAACAGCAATTTCTCCCTATCACCGCGCATACACTATCCCAATTTCGTTTAGAACTTCGGATGGCTAACTTTTGCCGAGCTTTTAATATAAAGCAAGCTATGAATTTCAGGACATTTGAACATTTCAGGAAGACTTCGAAGGTGAGCTCTTTGGTCGAACAGTTAGAGCGTTACGCTTGTTATCAGACGTTGTGGGTTCGAACTTTTCGTGGGCCAAAAGTCGTTTTATAGGTTTTTTAATAATTATTTGGCACTCTGAATTAGGGGTGCTATCTTTTCACCCTTATTAAGGGTGCCATTCTGACTCTGGGGTGTCACCAGTGAGACAAGCCTTTCATCCCTAAAAGGTGCAATGTGTCACCTATAGTTTTAACAGTGAATTTTTAACATTTTCTTCTAATTACAATCCCTCTCTTATCGTATCGAAGGCTTCTGGCATTTCTTCTTTGAAATGGAAAAGATAAAATGTACAAACAATTTCATTTTCGCACAATCCACTAAAAAGAAATTCATATAGCCATCACAACATCAATTTCACATTCAAATGTTATATAAACTAACGAAACAGGAATAAACATTGGTTACATATAACATATATTTCGCAATATGGGGATTAATTTGAATTCCAAATGGCTTAACCCATTAATGCCCAAATTATTTTCTTTATTAAAAATAAAATTTTGGGTTTCCCACCACTTTTAAAAGATGGATAACTTTTATATTAATTTATTGAGAAATTTGACTCGAGAAAAATAGCGCTTATTTTTCTTCTTATTTACTGGTGTGAAAAGTGATTTAATGCCTTTTTATAATCGTCCCTAAAAAGGGACACTAGACACTAATGGGTTAATGTCAAGGTTCAGCAAAAAATTTTATGAAATTGAAAAATTTCATGAAGTAAATTTTTTTTTTGAAAATTTAACCTTTAACTGCTGTGACAGGAATTGTCACATAACTACTGTGAGCGGTCTGTCAGACCGCTTAATTTAATGATGAATAAAATGTTACATTAATACTCAGAATTCTATATAAGTATTAAACTCTATATATCAAACTATTATAAATGAAATTCAGCTAATCAAAAGTCTCTAGAAGTAACAAGAATTCTCCAAGCGAAACAAAATTTGACCAGTATCTATAGTTAAACTAAAAATTACAAGTTAAACTGTGAAACTCAGCGGTCTCTGAGACCGCTAACAGTAGGTATTGGTAAATAGGAACTTCGTTAAAGGGAAGTTCGATCTAATTCACAGATAAAAATTCACAGATAAATTTTAAAACATAAAATAAAATGAAAAATTTCTGTAGAGATAAATACATTATGTTTCATTTTCAGGTAATCATTAAAGATAATTGTGCTACTGGAGTATTATTCGATTACAATGGGAAACCGTACCAAGTCAATGCGAATCGTGAAGTGATTTTATCTGCAGGCGGCGTGAAGAGTCCTCATATACTCCTTCTTTCGGGTATCGGTCCAAAAAAAACAACTAGAAAAATTCCATGTATGTATAAAATATTTTACCATTTAAAATAACTAATCATTATTTAATGTCTGATATATAGAATCAAAAAATTAAAAAATATACAGTGGACTCTCGTTAATTCAAACTCGTCTGGACCATGAGAAATGTTCGAATTATCCAGATTTCGAATTATGGAAAGTATAAGTGGAAAACATGCTTAAATAGCTACTATTTCAAAGGAATTAATGTTACAGTATTTTTTAAGTATAGTATTTCGGCTGTTATCAGTAGAATGTGACTTAACCTCTTCAGACCTGAGCATAAAATAATTCTACAAATATGTACTTATTGCTTTTGCATAATCGAAATGTTACCATAGCTGACAGAAAGAGCATTTTTATGAAATCAGTACTTTTGGGGACTGATAATTTAGGTTTACAGATATGGATATGAAAGTACTAATCCCCTTATACCATCTATTTAACTATCAGTAATATAAATTTACGCAATAGTAAAACTAAGGTCTTTAAACAAGTAAATGATCAGCAAATCCTGAAAATGTTTTATTGTAAAGCATTTAAGTTAAATATTCATGAATATTTCTTACTTTCTTGGCCACAATGTTTTGAAAGTATTTCTGAAACTCGGATGAAAATAATATTTATTTTATGAGTTAATATTCATCAATGCTGACATTTATTGCTTTTGTTTTAAGGCAAAAAACATTCAGCTGTATAGAAGTAAAGTAAAAATGCAAAAAATTTGAACAGTTTAGTTTTTATGAGGAAAATAATGCAAGTACACATTTGTGCACCTCAGGTCTGTAAAGGATAATATTACATTAAAAGTTATAAATACATAAACTAATAGAGGGATTAGGTATAAGCACAAATGAAGATGAGGTGACGATGTCATTGAATTAAAATTAAATTACTGAAATTAAAATAAAATTACTAAAAAATTTTTAGTAATCTTACTCGGTTACAAGGAATCTGTAAGAATTACTAGAAAAAAGCTAGCAACGAATAAGAGTTAATAGTTTTACATTTTTAATAGCTTTTACTAAAAATCACTTAGTGTGGTCCTGATAGCCTAGTGGTCACAGCACCGAACTCCAGGCTGAAAGTACCCGGGTTCGATGCTGGCCGCCACCAAATATGCACCGAATGTATGCAATGTAAATACTTGTTAAATAAAGGGATTATGAAAATCCTGTCGTAGCAGTTACCATGGGTAATGATTTCTGAACTTTCCCTCCCCTTCAGAAACATGTCAAAATAGAGCAGGTAGCAATGTTTGGTGCTGCCATCTATTGCGGCTTCGCCGAAAATCTTCCGTTTCAGTAGTCTGTCTTTTTATCCACTGGATGACACTCGAAGGAGGCTCCTGCCCTTTGGGCACACGTAATGGTTACTAAAAATAATTTTGGAGCTATTACTAAAATTTGCTTGGTGGCTCATACTAAAAAGTTTTAAGTTAGTTATACAAAAAATTCTTTTGTTCAGTTTACAAAACCTCTTGAATTTTTTTTTACAATGTAAGCGAAGATTCAATTTATCCGATTTCGAATTAACGAGAGCCGACTGTACTACAATTCATCAGACATGTAAATATGATATGTAGTTTTCTGGTCATTGAAATATTATTGCACTGATGGAATGTTAAAACTTAGCCTGAAACTTTTGCATTTATAATTCCATGTGTATTTATGTAATTTTTTATTTATATATCTAATGAGTTGTAGTATGTTTTTAATTGTAATATTTTACCATTTATTTCTCATTTTCTACTTGGAATTTTTTATGTCACATACTTAGTTTAATGTATGTATAACTAAAGAGCAAAGTGATAAAATTTTACTTTTGTATACTCGTAACGTAAAAAATAATATTTTTATATTTCAAGTAAAGAAGAAATTTTTAGATGACCATTTTAATCTGTATTTATCAATCAAAAATGTTTGATAAATTTATTTTTAATATAAACACGAAAATCAATACTGATCATTTTGTAAGTTTAATATAATCAATAAAATTTTAAGGTGAAATTACAATTTAGATTAAAATAATTCTTTTATTTATAGTCTAATGTATGATTTGTTATTCCTATAAATAAATATATATAATAAAATTTCAGGTGAAGGAGGTAACGTCTGACAAACATTTCAATATGTATTTATAAAACAAACACGTTTAGTTTAATTTTAATATTTACTATTTCTATTAACGTAACTATGAAATTGTATGCTGATCATTTGGTAATTTTAACATAAACAATAAAAATGTAACATAAACAATTCAGATAAAAAATAGTTTTAAAGCGCAATAAAATGATAGAATTCTAGTTTTGTATACAGATAAAACAAATACTTTTTATTTTTTAGTAGAAGATAATTTCCGATAAACATTTTAATTTGTATTTTTAAAAAAGACAGACACATTTTAAATAAATTAATTTTACATAAATTATTTTTCTTAACATAAATGTAAAACTCAACGGTGATCATTCTGTAGCTGTAACACAAATAATTTTTTTAAAGTAAAATTTACATAATCAGCTTAAATTAAAATTTTTAAAGCACAATAAAGTGAAATTATTTTTGTAATTATAAAAAGTAGTATTTTTAAATTTTCAGTAAAAAAAAAAAAAAAAAAAAAAACTTAAATTAGACATTTTTTACATTTCTAAAATAGAGCATATTATAAGAAATTTATTTTAAACTTAAATTATTTCTATTAACATAAACATGAATATTTATCTTAATTATTTTGTAACTTTGAAATATACAAACAGTTTAGATTGAAATATTTTAAAGCACAGTAAAGGGGTAAGATTTATTTTTGTACAGGATGCATCATAAATTTTTGCAAACTTTAAAAATCCATAATGAAAGAAATAATGCTCGGAAAATTTTTTGGTTTAAGCGACTATGATCAGACGGATTTTGGATTTTTTCCATGTATTATAAAAATGATTCCAATAAAAATAACAGATAGAAGGCGCTTAGACGCCATATTGGGACGTTTTATGCATACCAGGTAAACACAAATAGACAATGAAATAAGTCACAAAAACATGGCATTGCGAGTTATTATTATAAAGATGCTCAACATGCAAAACTTTCGCGATGCAATATTTGTGGATTTACCATTCTTATAGAAAAGTTTAACCATCAGCGCTCAGTCTGGTAACGATAGCACGCTGCTGATATCGAATGATGAATCCATCTCCAGCTATGTGTTTTGTTGCCAGCCTGATTTTCCTAAAACGCCTCAATATGACATGTGACTGCCCTCTATCGGTTACTTTTGTAATAGTTTTTTATTATTACATGGAAAAAAAAATCCAAAATCCATCTGATCATACTCGCGCAAACCGAAATTTTTTTTCGAGCATTACTCTTTTTGTTATGGATTTTGAAGGTTTGCACGAATTTATGAGGCACTCGGTATATTCATAAACACAATAATTTTTAAATGTTCCCAGGAGGATAATTTAAGATAAATATTTTATTTTGTATTTGTAAAACTTAGCTAAGAAATTTAATTATAAAAAAAAAACTATCTGTATTAATATAAAGATCTGTGTGATCATTTTATAATTTTAACATAAACAATAACATTTTAAAAAACTAGCTTAAAAAGTTTCGATTAAAATTTTAAAGAACAGTGAAGGAATAGGATTTCATTCTTACATATTAGTAAAAATAAATATTTTCTGAATTTTATGTGAAGAAAGCAATTTAAAATAAACAATTTAATGTGGATTTATAAAACAATATATATTCCAAGAAATTTAATTTCAATAAAGCATGAAAATCTACGATGATCATTTTGTAATTTTAACATAAACAATGAAATTTTAAACTTTACTTTAATATAAATACTTTCGGTTAAACACTTTTTAAGGCACAAAGAAGAGTAATATTACATTTTCGTATTTGGTACTACTTAGTTATCTCGTCGACCAAAAATTTATTGCCAAACAATAAGATTAAATGGCAATAATGGATGATCGTGAATGTCACATTAAATACGATACACGTGTTAAAACGTCATTAACTTATTTTTATTTCGACTCTTTATGTGAATTTTTATTTATATTCTACTAATTATTTATTTTATCGCTATTTAAAAAAACAAATTATGTCAATGTGTACAATTTGGCTATTAGTTTGGTGATTTGTATAATTTGGCGAAATTGATCGACGGGATAAACAAGTAGCACATCGTATTTAAGTAAAGATAAATATTTTTTAGAAGTGAAGAAGATAATTTAAAATAAAATTTTAAGATGCATTATAACATAAAATGCGTTCTAAGAAATTTAATTTTAACATAAACTTTTTTGTTAGCAAAAATGTAACTAATTGTGCTTGTTTTGTACATTTTTAAAAACTGGCAGCAAATTCGTGTAATCATTTATAGGAACCGGTTCAATAACCGTAATTTAACTTCTGTTTTATCATATCATTGCCAATGGTCACAATGGAGTAAAATTCCCCGCCAAAAGCAAACGATTTTAATGAAAACGAAAAAAGCTTATTAATAATTAATATTTGGGATGTGTGTAAATAATGTTTCATGAATTTAAATTTAAACAATGAGATAATTTTATTCATATATTTTTTGTATTACACATATATATTGTTTGTTGATGCATTTATTTAACTTTATCACTGTAAAAATAATTTCATACGTAAAAAATATTTCCATATATTTAAGCGTATTCTAAAATAAAGGCCAGATGAAGAATGCTGCAATAATATATTTCAATATGAGACGTTTTTGTTTCCATAGCAACGTAATTGAATCGATAGTGCCCAACTGAATTGAATTTTGAGATTGAAGCAATTTTAATTCATTTAAATTTTGTTTTAATTCATAGTTAACTTTCATTGAAAATATATATATATTATATATGACAAAACAAAAGTGAAAACAAACTAAAACTGACAAAATTAAAAGTTATTTCAAGTTCAACATAAAACATTTTCCCCTTAAAAAGTGTTTGACATAAGAAAGTATTTTTGAAATTTTATTTCATCGCCAACCGATGATAAACGCCAAATAAACGAAATGTCCAATTTTTTTTAATTTATTAATTTTTTTTTTTTTTTTTTTTTAACGAAGGTTCTATGCGTGTTCTGCCGGAATTTCTTTTTGTGAACATATATATCGACATGAGAAAAACATTCTGTAATTTTTTTCGAATTTTCTGAGTATGCCCATATGGAGGAAATTGAATATGGAGGTTTTTTGGTCGGTAATTTAAAACTCGAAAATTTTAATCATTTTATGTTTCACGTGCATTTAAAGAATTTCTTGAAATGTATTCTTTTCTTTTAGATCCCCGTAGTTGCAGATCTTTTTGTTGGCAAGAATTTACAGGACCACGGAAGTGTTATTGTGGATTTTCTGCTAAAACCCCATATTAAAGAAATACGCCATAAAATCTCTGATCCTAAGAACATTGAGGAGTTCATTGAAAAAAGAACAGGTAAATTTATTTTTAGTGATATTGAAATTCAACCTGCTAATGCAGAGTTTTATCATACAGCACGATAGTGCTGTATAGTAGAGCTCAGATGCATGTCTAATGTTAAAGTCCATTGTTTGCCTCGTAATAACTGTGGAACTAATCATCGGATCGCGATGAAAATGAAAAGAGGAAGTGTTCTACTGATATACCAGCTTTGTAAGGTCCTCAGTTGGTAGAATGCCAAGCCGATTCCATTCAGACTTTGGGGGTAATAGCCTTTGAGGCCGAGATTTTGCTTCTACGTATTCATGGAAATGATATTAAATATTGTTTTCTATTTTTTGTTCCGAGTAAGATTTTATTTTCAAATGAATACATTGTGGACCTATTATTAGTTCTCTCAATAACCTTTCCAAAATATATATTTTCTCCTACATTTTTGTGAATTTTAATAAAAGCTTTTTTTTTTTTTTTTTTTTTTTTTTTTTTTTTTTTTTTTTTACATTTATATTTATATTTATGGCTAAAATGCAGTTTTAACGATTGCTTGGCATTTGACTTGGCGGCTATGCAAGAAATTCGCCAATTCTAACAACCTAAATATTCAGGGCACTTGTGTGTCATATACTCACTAGCATTTACTTGGCGCCAAAATGGCGTTATTTTGCCTAATATGGCAACCCTGATATTGTTTATTTTTTGATAAATTGTTTATTTACCTTAATTTTTTTTAATTACATAAAATGTTTTTTGCTCTATTGTTATTAGTTTTTAAAATTTAATATATTTAAAAATTGTTTTATTTATTGTTATTTTTTTAATAATAGAAAATAATTTAAAAATGTATATTTAACCAGCATTCGAAAATGAGGTTTTCGCCAAATTGACGTTAGAAAATTTTTTTACCAAACCTTGCGCGTATATGATATCTGTGTCATTTCATTTTCATATCCAATGTATGCAAATAATATAAATAAATAATGTACACAATAGTGTAGCGAAATAATTTAAAAAAATTGCTAATCTGACAAGTTTTAAAATCACGCCATTCAGGCGTTAATTCTAAAAAGATTAAGTTACGCTATATTGCGAGGGGAAAAGTTATAGCCATACCTTTAAATCATCTTTTTTATTATATTTGTCTTTTTTATAACTTATTTTAGTGTAACAGAATTACAATGTAATGTTTAAAAACAGATAATTTAATTAGAGAAACGAAAAGGTATTCGCCAAAAAATTTTTACATATCTAGGATGTTTAATAAATAAACTCATCCTCGAGATGGTACGAACTCTCCCATTTTCGCATTAGACTCGCCCTTTTCGCCCATGCGCAGTTCTGTCCAGGTTCCTATCAAACGTGGTTCATCAGTACCTTAGATATCAAACTTTACAAAAATTCATCCAGATCCACCGATTAATTTCAGAGATCCAGAACCCCTGTTTTGTCACTTTTTGCTCATGAAACAAGAAAAAAATACAACCAACTCAATTATAACCCGAACCAAGAAACATTCAGCAACCTGTAATAGCTTGTTCGAAAGCTTTTGATTTAGGGATGTGCCTTTCGAAGGTCCGATAAAAAAATATCAAAAATTAAGGAAATGGCACCCATTTAAAATTTATACAACCCTATACCTTTCATAATTTAACATTATAGAAATCTCTTCTTTTTAATTGTTAATTCAATTGTTTCTTCCGAGTTGCTACCAATTAAAAAACAATCAATAATTTAAAAAAGAAACGATATCACGTGTTCTTTTTTTTACAGATCAATAAGAATTCTGATTCTCCTGGTAGTTTTGAACCTTTGATATTGATGTCACTGGAAACAGAAAATGCATATTTTTCATAAACATACATATAAACTGTAACTAAATATGTGTTAAAACAACATGACACCTTTATTTAAGTGTTTTCGACGTAAAACGGATACTACAATAAATACATTTCAATTTATTAAGGAATAATTAGAATAAAAAATTCTTCTATATTTATAAAAAATAACTTTTTGAAAATGAAGCTACGAAAATCTGTGTAGATACCTATCGTCATAAGAAAATCTGCGTAGATACCGAGAAACTGCAGTGGGACTACCATCTGGGAAAGAACTATTCTGTCGCCAAATGTCGCCAAGTTTTTCGCCAACTTGGCGATCTATCGCCAAATCTGGTGTCCAAAATTGAAGCCAACTTGGCGTCATTTCTGGTCTTTCGCCAAACTAATATGTCTACTAATAACTTTAAACTAATACTAACAATAGTTTAGATTTGTTAGTTGAAGGTGATTGATAAAGTTCCTGAAAGGACCTGAAAAAGTTATGAAATCATACAAAAAAGTGGTGGAACCAGAGAGAAAAGTAGAGCTCGATCTAAAAAAACTATTACAGTGAAAATTGGGAAATATTTTCAATCTAAAAATGTGCGTATAAAAGAAAGGGAATCAGATGATCTGAAAAGCTCATGAAATATCCCAAATTTTTGTTAGCCGAAAATGTGGACTGAGCTGTACTGGTGCCTTATATTCAGAATTATCCACTTAAAATTATTACTGAGGAAAGTAGTCAATAGAATATATTGTTATGTTGTCTTAAATCGGTTAAGCTCCACAACGCTAAACAAATATAAACCATGATGTGATAATTAAAGTATAACATTAATATAATCAAGTTGTTGAGGAATTGATGTAAATAAGTATGTCTGAACACAAATATTTAATACTAGTGTCAGTCACACTTTTTTTGCAAAAAATATTTAAATATTTTAAATTCTTATATTATTGCATAATTTTAAATTATTTGAATCTCAAAAATTTAGACTAAATACTACAATTATGTTTCGTAATTGTGTAAATGAGTAGTTTTTAATACAGTAGAATGCTAGGTATTTTTAAAGTGCTTTGTTTAAAGAGGAACGCCATGTTAGCAATACTTGATTTAACGACCATTCGGTTTAACATTTTATTTAACGAGCTCCCGGAAAGGTCGATAAATCGAGAGTCTACTGTAATTAAAAATTAAAAGGATATAAAACTATATACAATTATATTTTAACAGAGAATTTTTATTGGTTCTCTAATGTTTATGTATAGGCTATAAAATGCATTATGTCTCGATACCGGTTGCTATCAACACGAAAAATGGTTACCATATCACCATATCGGAAATAGATATTTTTTTTCATTTTTGGAAATGTTTTTAGAGTATTTGCTGGCTTTTCGGCAGATCAAACATGGCCGCGACATATGTCTTTGATAGACCTTTTCTGGAATACCGAATTATGTGCTAATTAAAATGTTCATAATTAAAAAGTCGGCTTCGAAGTTTAAAAAAATTGTTTCAACAGACTTGTTTTTTTTTTTTTTTTTTTTTTTTTTTTTTCAGAACGTTGATGACAAATTTCAGAAGATGATTTAAAGTATTTTATGAATTAATTGTTTAATAAGACTCTTTTTAAGAAGTTGCCAAACATTAAATGATTAAATAATATAAACTAAGATACACTTAAATACATTTTTAGAAATAAATAAAATTCATATACAAAATATATAACACTAAAAACATAAGAGTAGACGTTTCGCCAAGCTACACGTAAGGCCTCATCAGTACAAATAGTTATTCATTGCCTAACAAACATTGGAACAAATCAAGACAGTTACAGTTAGTTATTATTTTTAGAAAAAGATAACATTAATTTGGGACAGCGCGTGCATCATTCAGAGTTGATGATCGTAAACAAATGAACCAACCTTCGAGGAGAAATCTGCCGTGGTAACTGCTGGAATTGTTGTACTGATGAGGCCTTGCGTGTAGCTTGGCGAAACGTTTATTCTTGTATTTTTAATTTTTTTTTTTTTTTTTTTGGTGTTTTATGTATACGAGTTGGAACCCGTCGAACTTCGACGAAAGTAAATATTTTAGAAGGAACTGTTTCACTAATTTATAACAACGCACAAAATCAGCTACAGTAAAAAATGCATCTTATATTGGTCAGTTTAATTCTAAAAGAAATATTATTTAAAGCTAAAATTAATAAAGTACCATTTCTATGAGAATAAGTTGTTCAAATTATTAAAATTAAACTTTAATAGCATTTGTAATACGCAAAACATGATAAAGATAAGTTATTATGATGAAGTTATCAATTGAAGCTCTTATGCTTGGTAAAAAGGAAGACAAAATCGAATTGGCACGATCATAAAATTTCACGTGAAGTCTAAACATCATTTTCATCTTCTCAAAATTTACATAAGAAATTTTAATTTCATTTTTTTTTCAATTGTAAGAGAAAGTGACGCATTTCTGTTGCCACGATTACCGAATTCGCACAAAAACTCTGAAAAAATAAATATCTCAAAAACAAATTGAGATACCGCTTTCAAACAAATTGCATTTAAAAGTACATTTTTTTCTCTATACGCCGATGTAAAAATTGAGAATGTGCGCCATTTAGATGTATAAAGATTGCAGTAGCAAAAATTGCAAAACAAAATTGCAAGGGAAAGTGTTGCCATTTATAAAATGACGTATGCGTTACGCACAGATACGTTTGGCCTTTATAATATAATAGCTGTTCTGCCCGGCGTTGCCCGGGTTCATAAAAAAAACAAGAATTGCGAAAAAACTTTAAAAATCATAATAAAAACCTTGAAAAATTTAAAAAATGCTGCACGAATTTCGTCTAAACTTTATTGAAAAGAGATGGGCTAGAAAATTGAAGTTGGATTATTTTTACTAATGTGGAAAAATCTTACAAATTGCAAAAAACATTAAAAATCTCATAAAAATATAAAACAAAATTCAAAAATTGTGTTTCAAAATTCAAATAAACTTTGAAGAAAGGAGATCAAAATTTAATAAATTCGGCCAAAAATTGAACCTCTAAAAAATCGAAGCGGGTCGCGAAGAAACGTAAACATCACTTTAAAAATGGCAAAATTTTCAAAAATCACGGAACTCAAAATGTACTCTACTTGGATAAATGTTTTGAATCTAATTAATTTGATAATGTAAAAAGCATTGAAATACGAAAAAAACTGCTAAAAAATAACAATAAAAATCTTTAATCGCACAGAAGAAAATTTATCATATTAGCGAAGAAATGAAAAACCGAATTCCTTTTCCGTATCTGAAAAAAATCGCCGTAAAACTCCCCCCCCCCCAAAAAAAAACTGCTTTAAAAATTGCTGTAGATCAAAATAAGAGAGCAAAACAATTACCGTAAAGAATAAAAGTTGAAACCAAACTCTTATTAATCTAGAAATTTAAAATCGATTTCCTTTGAAAAAAGTAAAAAAAAAAAAAAAAAAAGACTGAGAAAGCCCAAAAATTGCATTGAAAATTGTAATGAAAGTCGTAAAACATTAAAAAATCCCCAGGGTAAAAATTCACTGTTATAATATAAAGTATTGTAATCAAGAAATTAACCATATTAACCAAAAAGTTTGAAATCGAAATCGATTTCTGAATGTAAAACAATCGCCACGGAACTTGAAGAATGGCAAAAAATTACATTGAAAATTGCATTAAGAATAGCTAAATATTTTGAAGTCATTGCTTAAAAATAATATTAAAGCAGGCCCGGGGGGGGGGGGGGTTATGATCGAAATCATTCATAAATTACAAAATGTAGGCCTGGAACGTCAAAATTATATTAAGAGATAAAACATTGCATTCGAAACATAACTACATTAAACAAAATGTTTGATATCATAACTGGTTTCTGAATGGCAGAAAATCGCCAAGGAACTTTAAAAAAATGGCTAAAAATCGTATCGAAAACTATATTAAATATCGCTGAATATTTAAAAGTCATGGCTGTAAAAATTTAATATTCAGTCGAAAATATTGTAATCGGTAATCGTTCATGAATAAGGAAAAGTCAACATGGAACACCTAAAATCCCCCAAACTAACTAAAAATTACATTGAATATCGCATTAGAAATTGGCAAAATTCATAAAAGCGAGGAGAACAAATTGTACTATTTATGCTAAAAGTTAGAAACCGAAATTCTTTTACCGATGTCAACAACTGTCTTAGAGCTTGAAAAATCACTATAAAACAGATTAAAAATCAGTAAAATTAAAAAATCCGGACAAAATTTGCCATAGTAAGATAAACATTTATATTAAATTCCTGCGGACATAATTTACCATAATGGGGCAAAACATTGAAATCTAAACTCTTTCATTAATTAAAAAATATCGACACAAAACTTGCTAAACATTTTATGAAAATACACAAAAAATCTGAATCATTGATGTCAAAATTTACTACATTAAGCTACAAATTATTTTAAAATTTCTTTTCCAATTGTGAAAAAATCGCCGTAGACTCGAAAACTTCTAAAAATTGTATTCAAAAATTCAATTTCAAATTTAAAAATAGCGGGGGACGACATTTACATTAATAGAGTAAAATAGTGTAATCTGAATTATTTCTTAAATACGAATGAAAAAATCGGCGCAAAGCGTGAGAAATAATGAAAACATTGCTAAAAATTGCATTACAAAATCACTAAATTTCAAAATTCGTAAATGAAGTGTAAATGTTTGAAATTAATTTGCTTTTCCAAATTTTAAAAAATAGCCGTGAGATTCAAAAAACCAATACAAAACCATTGAAAAATTCATTAAAAATCGCTAAATGTAAATACATCCCGTGAATAAAATAATATTCTAGTCGTGTAAAACGTAGCAAATTAGTGAATTTTGTTCTCCTTTCAATATAATTTATTTGGATTTCATGCAACGATGTTTGAATTTTTAATGAATTATTTAATGTAAATTTTGCCGCTATTATTCGACATTAATAAAAGGAATTTTGCTTAAAACTTTCAGGCTGATGTATTAAATTTTAGCTGTTAAGATTTATGAGCTTCAGCTAATTTTAATGCGATTTTTCGAGATTTTTTGCGTTTGATGTCGGATTTTTGTCATTCATGAGATATTTCCAATTACAACGTTTTACCCTATTAGAGTAAATTTTGACCCCTGTGATTTTTTAATATTCGGGATTTTTAATGCACTTTTACATGAATTTATATTCTTTTTTACATGAATTAAAAAAAATCGACGCAGAACACAAAAAATATCAAAAATCACATTGAAAATCGACAAAATTAAAAAAAGATAAATGGTGAAATTTACTATATTAGGCTAAACGTTTGAAACCAAAATAATTTTTTAATTGTTTAAACACCACTGTGGTGGGAATAAAAAAAATAGTACTAAATCGCATTAAAAAGTTCATTAAAAACGCATTGAAAAATGCACTAAATATCGCTAGTTATTTTTTAAATCGCAGTAATCAGAATTTCATCAAACGAATAAAACATTCTAATCGGAAATCTGAACTATTTGATTATCCGGTTGACCAAGAAACTATCTGGGTCAAACCATAAGATTAAACTACAATAACGGCGGATCGTAAATTCCATATTCACTTGACATTAAACATGTTACATATGTTTGCTACGTTATCAAGTGGTTTTTACTTCTTATTTTTATATGGATTTGTATTAATGTTTTTCTAAATTATCTCTTTTATCATTTTTTAACATACAAATTACATCTATTTGCATAATTTGGCTTGTTTCACGATTGATATAATTTGGCGAAATTGGTCGACAGGATAATCACGTAGTAAAAGGAAATCCTTTATAGATAATAAAAAATGGACACGGAACTCAAAAATTCTTAAAAAATCGCGTTAAAAATCTCTAAAATTATATTAGATTAAAAGTTTGAAATCAGTTTTTATTTCTGAATACCAAAAAATCACCATAAAACTCGAAAAATTTCTAAAAATTGCATTGAAAAGTGCATTAAAAATCACGAATATTAAAAAATCACAGGGGTCAAAATTTACTCTAATAGGGTAAAACGTTGTAATTGGAAATATCTCATGAATGACAAAAATCCGACATCAAACGCAAAAAAACTCGAAAAATCGCATTAAAATTAGCTGAAGCTCATAAATCTTAACAGCTAAAATTTAATACATCAGCCTGAAAGTTTTAAGCAAAATTCCTTTTACTAATGTCGAATAATAGCGGCAAAATTTATATTAAATAATTCATTAAAAATTCAAACATCGTTGCATGAAATCCAAATAAATTATATTGAAAGGAGAACAAAATTCACTAATTTAAGTTGAAAGAATGAAACCGCTATCCTTTAAAATTAAAAATCGCCTCGAAACCCACTAAAATTCGCATATGAATTAAATTAAAAAAACTGAAAATCGGCCTTCAAGGTGTAAAATTTCATACATAACTTCGTGCAGCGGTCTTTCCAGAGCATCGCCAGTACTTTAAAAATTTTAACATGCGTTATAAACTACCTTAAAGTGTAAAACAGATCTCCTTATTACATTTCCTAATTTTGTTCGCGCCCCACCTTTCACGCACCCTGAAATGTGTCACGCCATTCTTTGTTTACATTTTTTATCATGTATTATAAACCATTTTAAAATTTAAAATAAATCACATTGTTATATTTCCAAATTTTAACAAAATCGCGTTATGTTTTTCCATTTTTCACCACCAGCTAGCGCACTCTATTCTTCAAAAACTTTATCAAAATGATACTCTGTTAAACAACCTATCAGGTGATATATTACTCGAGGGGGTAGCGGTCTTAAGCAAGAATTTAAGATATTTTATGAAATTGCTATTCGAAAATAGTGGTAATTAAATTTTTGACATTTTAGGTAAATTTCGCAAAAAAAATACTACTTATTGCATTCTCAACAGCTCAAGATTTTGATAGAACAACCATGAAAAAAATAGATGCTAAACGCAAATAATCTTGAAAAAGCGTTAAAAATCACATTGAAAATCGCATTAAAAATCGTTAAAATCTAAAATTCGTAACAAACACAAAATTCAGGGCTAAAAGTTTGAAACGGTTTTCTTTTTATCAATCTCAAAAGAAAAAAAAACGAAAAATGAGAAAAAACACTAAAAATCTCATTAAAAATTCGTTGAAAATTCAAAAATCGCTGTACAAATTCCGAATAAACTTTGCTGAAAAGAGAAAAAAATTGCTATATTGGGTTAAAAGAATAAAACCGTATTTCTTTCACTAATGGGATAAAACTGCAAAAAGAACGCTAAAAATCACCTAAAAGAATTATCAAAAAAAAAAAAAAAATCTAATCAAAAAATTGAAAATCGGGCTTCGAGGTGCAAAACTACACGCATAAAAGTACCTTCCCTCCACATTTTGTAACTCTACGTACAGCAGACTCTTCAGAATAGAGTTGACACACACACAAACTTGTCTCTTTATTATTATAGATTTTAAAGAATTAGCGTTCTATTAGTTCCATTTTCCACCATCAGGTAGAGCACTCTATTCTTCAAAAACTTTATCAAAACCATACTCTGTTAAATAACCTATCAAGTGATATATAACTCGAGGGGGTAGCGGTCAAGCAAGAATTTAAGATAGTTTATGAAATTGCTGTTCGAAAATAGTGGTACCTAAATTTTTGACATTTTAGGTAGATTTCACAAAAAAATACTACTTATTGCATTCTCAACAGCTTAAATTTTCGATAGAACAACTATGAAAAAAAATAGATGCTAAACGCAAAAATCTTTAAAAAACGTTAAAAATCGCATTGAAAATCGCATTAAAAATCGTTAAAATCTAAAAATCGTAACAAACACAAAATTTAGGGCATTAGGCTAAAAGTTTAAAACGATTTTCTTTTTATCAATCTCAAAAAATAGCCGCAAAATGAGAAAAAACACTAAAAATCGCATTAAAAATTCGTTAAAAATTCAAAAATCGCTGTACAAATTCCGAATAAACTTTGTTGAAAAGAGAAAAAAAATTGCTATTTTGGGTTAAAAGAATGAAACCGTATTCCTTTTACTAATGGGATAAAACCGCAAAAATAACGCTAAAAATCGCCTAAAAAAATTATTTAAAAAAATCTAAACAAAAAATCGAAAATCGGGCTTCGAGGTGCAAAACTACATGTAAAAAAGTACCTTCCCTCCAAATTTTGTAACTCTACGTGCAGCAGTCTCTTCAGAACAGCGCTGACAGACAAACATCCTTCTCTCTTTATTATTATAGATGTTTGAATCGTATCTATTCAAGGTTTTGAGTTTACTTAGGGCTTTGATATTCCAGTTATCAAAACCGCTGGAATAGAATTGTGTTCACAGTTTGTACTGAACGAACCGTTCTCATGCTTCATTACATCGGCCTGTAACATATAGTAATGAACCCAATCTCTTAAACTGGTTATGGATGATGAAATGTGGAGTGAGTTAAAAATGCTTTTTTCCCCCCTGATTGATTTTAAGGCACACCAGTACAGCTCAGTCCACATTTTCAGCTAACAAAAATTTGGGTTATTTCATGAGCATTTCAGATCATCTGATTTCCTATCTTTTATACGCACATTTTTAGATTGAAAATATTTCCCAATTTTTACTGTAACATTTTTTTAGATCGAGCTCTACTTTTCTCTCTGGTTCCACCAGTTTTTTGTATGATTAATAACAATGTGTTTTATAGCATAAATATTTTTTTCTTTAGTAGTTTTTAATTTAAATAGCATTTAACATTTATAAAACAGTTTTAATCTTCAGAAGTTATATATATAAAGTTTTAGGGTGGAAATGATGGAGGTTTTTTGTGCAGATATTTTTGGAATTCTTTTAAATAGATAATAGCAATTTCATTATTTGAAAATAAAAATAATTTATTCAAGCTTAATATATGCAGCATGAGAAACGAAACAGCTGAAAACAAACATCCAAATATGTGTAAACTGTCGTCGGATGTCTGGCCAATTCACCTGAATCTGGCTATCCAATCAGAACGGCTCTGAAGTCTAGGGGGCGTTGCTAGGACTCGGCAAGAACAGAAGTCTAGTGGGATCAGAAATGTCGCGATTGCTAAAGTGTTGGAAAAAATACTGGCAGCAAAGTTGCCAGACATTTATTGGACATTTCCGTTAGTAGGTTTTCCGTTTTGGGAAATAAAAGAAAGGAACCTCCGTTTGAAGAAACGGTAACTTTACATTACAATATTTTAATGATACGTTTACATTTTTAATGATAATAATTTAACTTTTAAAATTTACAAATCGATCAATCGTCAAAAAGTTCGAACTTTCCGTGGGATTTTCAACTGCTATATTATTTAATTTAATTTAATTATAATTTACTTCAAGACGTCCTGAGGATCGAACTCAAGACCTGTTGACAGCAGAACAAGTCCTTACTGACTGAGCTAAAAGTGTTGGTGTTGTTGTAATACGAAGTTTGCCCTTTATGATTTAGTGGGAAAATCTGTTATGCTTTTCAAAGATTTCCTTTCAAATATATTCGTTAGAATATTCGTAAACGGTTTATTTTATTTTATTTTAGACCGATGCATAGTACTTATTATTTTTTTAATCAATTTTAATTTTTTAACAAGTTTAAATTTAAAAAAAATCACTTTTTTTAATGAATGAATAAATAAAAAAAATTTTATTCATTTTTTACAAAAATGTTATAGAGAATCTTTCGAAATAGTTGCATACTATTTACTTTTTTTGGAAGGCTAATTAGTTAAAAGATTTTTTATTTCTTCTATCTTCAATACAAGAAAGTATTGTAATCGAAATTTTTTCGTTTCCGATTTTCGACGGATTTAAACGTTTTACGGGTCAGACATTCCAAAAAACATGCTTTTACAAAATGGCTGTCTATCCGTGTGTCAGTGTGTCTGTCTGTCTGTCTGTATGTCCATATGTCGCCATTCTACCATCAAAAAGTATATGAAGATATGCAAAGAATTGAACCAAATTTTTGTGAATGTTTTTGGCTTTGGCAAGCAGGTCCTACTCCAATTCAGAAATATTTCGCCGGAAGGGGGCGCTGCAATAGCGAATCAGACTAACCTAAAGCGAACAAACAAACACACAGACAGACAGACAGACAGAGAGACAAACAGACAAACAAACAAACAGACAAACTGACAGACAGACAGACAAACAAACAAACAAACAGTCAAAAACAGGCCAACAAACAAACAAACAAAACACAAACAAACAGATAAACAAACAAACAAACAGATAGACAGACAAACAAACAAACAGATAAACAGACAAACAAACAAACAAAGAAACAAACCGACAAACAAAAAACATACAAACATACAAACAGACAAGAAGACAAACAAACAAACAAGCAAACATACAGACCAAGAAACAGACAGAGCAACAGACAGACAAGCAAACAATAAAACTGACATGCAGCCAAACAAACAAACAAATAGGCAGAAAAACAAACAGACAAACAAACGAAAAAACAGACAAACGAACAAACAGACAGACAAACGAACAATCAAACAGGCAGACCAAGAGACAGATAAGCAAACAAATAAACAAACAGACATACAGCCCAACAAACAAACAGACAAATAGACAAACAAAAAAAAAAACAGACAAACAGACAAACAAAGAAAGAAACAGACAAACGAACAAACACACCGACAGACAGACACTAGCGTTCAGACCTCACCACAAACAATAATAACGTCATATGAACCTGCACAACGTGCTAGGGAATATCTTGGGTGCACTTGTGATAAGAGCCGTTGTTTGGGGCGGGGTCTAGACGCTAGTCAATTTCCTACGCTCGCAGGCGATTAGCAGCGTGGTGCCTTGACCATTCGGCCACGGAGATTCCCAACTCCCAGATAACAGAGTGTCTCCGTTATTTCTTTCTATTTACATTAATTTCGTTATTTCAAGAAAATATGGTGGAGTCTTCTGGTTTTTAATGAAAAATGTTCTTTTGTTGTGAAAATGGACTTTTTCTGAGAAATTCAGGAAAAATTTATCCACGTGAATATCAGATTTTAAACTTCTGTTAACTCTCTCACTGACAAACCCATGTCTAAACTGGGTCCTACCAGGTTTCATTACCAATATGAGCAACATTTTAACACTATATAACACACAATATTACACACAAATTTTAACACAATATATAACGCAATATGGCTATTTAATGGACTTTTAATGCATTATGCAATCATTAATAATCCCAAGGTTCAGATTTATATTCCTAATCAAGTGTTTTATGCGATATTAACAAAAATTATGTTTTTTCAGCATTTGAAACAAATGCTGAAAAATGCAATATGACAAAGAAAAAAAAACATTCAAATTTGTCTTTTTGTAAGACTGTCAGAGAATTAATGATAATCGGTTTAAGTGTTCATATACGTAAATTTCTCAGGGTCCGGTTATTAGGATTGCTGTTTTAATGATTTGTGTGCAACAAACCTCACTTGAACTTACTAAAGTAATAACCGTATTAAGGATTTATGACTGCGAAGCGCTCATAACTCTTTTGTTTTGATGGCCGTATGAAGGCCCCACACTAGGTACGGAAAAAGACCCGGATGATAATGTAAAGTCAATGAGGACGCTCTTTTCAAATATCTGGCCCAAATTTTAATATTTTTACATGATTTTTTAGCATAAGATAACTGAGGACGATCTACAACCGGCCTAGTATTTACATTTTTGATTTTGCTTATATATCTTTTATATTACGATAGTTTCAATTTCAGAACCGGTTTAAACCGGTTTCGAAAGTAAATTAAAAGTAATTTTTAAAAAAACCTGAAAACAAAACTGAAAAAGTAAAAACTAGGCCGGTTGTGGATCGTCCTCAGCTATCTTGTGCTAAGAAATCATATAAAAATATTAGAATTTGGGCCAGATATTTGAAAAGAACGTCCTCATAGACTTTACATTATCATCCGGGTCTTTTACTGCGCCTAGTGTTGCGCCTTCATGTTTTATGAATGCGAAATGCACAGGCCTTAAGTAAAACGATCACCATATTGAAATTTTTCGATTTTTGTTTATTTAATCCGGAAATCTCACTACCGACACTGTAAAAAATTAATGAAGTTACTAAAATATTTCTTGGGAAACTGGGATTCGTAAAACATTTAATGTAACAAATATAGGAAAAATTCATGTGCAGATACATGTTTGCACTGCAAATCAAAAAATCTGTAAGGTTATCAAGAAATTTTTAGTAAACTCGGATGCCTACAATTTTTTATGTAACTGGAAGGTAAAAGGTTTGTAAGATTAGTATTCTTTTAGTAGATTATTTTGTAAAGCTACATGTATTACTGTAAGTTTATTAAAAATAAGACTAAACTAGTTTTATAGATATACATCTTTTTTTTTTTTTGGTAATGTGTACAGATAGAATTTTAGTAAGCGTACGATTTCTGTTACTTTTAAATCTGTGAAATTGCTAATTGTTTTTTTACAATATAGATAAATTTTTTAAAAACTGAAACCCGCGTTACAGATAATTTTTTTGTTAAATTACTGTCATTTTGGTAGATTTTGTGAACCTAAAGATTTTTGTAGCTTTACAAAAAATTGTTTTATTTTACAGTTATACCTGATTAGTTTTTGGAGTTCATTCGATATGTATAACAGGGGGAACGGGGGGTCATGCCCCTCCCTTTAATTGATATTATATGGGTTTTTCATGCAAATTTATCAGTTTTAGATATAAGATCATTATGATTTGGCACCTCCGTGATTGGTATTAAGTGTTTATTGGATAAGTATATACAGGGGGATCGGGGGTTTTAATGCCCCTCCCTTTAATTTATATAAATGGGTTTTTCATGCAGAATCATCAGATTTCGTTCAAATCTCTGAATACTTTTGGAAGTTTAATGGTTAAGTGTAAAAGAGGGGGATAACTCCTCTTAAAATATATAAATGGGTTTTTATTAAGAATTTTCCAATTTGCTCTGAATATAGATTTTTATATGATAAAGTATGTTCCTGATTAGTTTAGGGGGTTCAATAATTAAGTATAAAAGGGGAAAGGGGAGCTGTTTCCCCTCCTTTAATTTTTTTGCGAACGGAATTAACCCTTGAAAATATAAGCTGTAATGTACAATTAGTAAGCGTAGCCTGTAACCTTAATGCCATCAGTTTAACTGGGCAGTATTCTTTTTATTACATTGTGTATTATCATCAAAAGGGGTAATATACAAACATAAAATTCGTTGTACATAAAATTACAAAATTATATACACTTCTAAAATAAACAAATAAAAGGAAATCCATATTGTAAAGTAACAAGAGAATTTTTTTTATTAGACTTTATATACATTTACCTATTTATTTTTCCAGGCATATTGGCATCGATTGAAGGGATTTCAAACATCGCATTTCTGCCATATAATGACTGTCCAATCAACGATTACCCGAGATTCCAGCTTTACATAGGTGAAGGATATGCGACTAGAGCAAAAGAACTATGGAATCTAAAACCTGAAGTAAAAATACTCATTTAAATATGTATATTTTCACAGTTTCAGTTTCAGCTAGGTGGGGAGGCCTACCAAAAAGCTTAACGGGGGCTCAGGGCTTGATCGATACGGAAAAACATGTAAACAGAGCTCTCGCTTCGAGTCCATATAAAAACAGAAGTATTCAATGTAATTTATTTAAATTTTCTGATAATATTATGGTATATTTGTAGTCTTATAAAATTACAAAATGAAGTACTTCAATGTAATATAATAAAAAATATAGCAAAATTTATAGAACAGAATTTTCGAAAAAAAATTATGTGTTATATCACCATTCATAAGATATCTTAACGTTGAATTGACATAAGAACATAATTTTTGCTTTAAAACGATCCGGAAACTTTACTCCATAGAATTAATTAAGGATATAACTATCACTCAAAAACAACATTATTAAAAACCTCTCAAATTTGAAAATTTAAAAAACTCCTAACAAGTACAATTTTTTTTCATTAAAAATTCTTAAAATGTTAAATTTTCTAAAATATAACAGAGTAATTTAATCCAATCAATAATATATTAATCCAATCAATAATATATATAAAATATATTAATTCATTCTATAGATAATGATGTTATATGCATGCAAAAAAAACTACTTGATGTAATGGCTTAATTTTTTTTTTAATTTAAGCCATTCCATCAAATAGTTTTTTTTTAATCTATTATAAAATAATTATAAAGGAATTATAACGGAGTTATAATTATAACTCCATTAAAAATGCAAATATTTTTATGCGGTTTATTGCGCTGAGTTCAGAATAAATTGAATAATCAAAATAGATCATAGAAAATCTATTTTTTTTTTTTTAAAGTTTTTAAGCCCTGAATCCCTTTAAGCACAACAAGCCCCGCCAGAAATTTGACTGATATTTACCGTTTTCAATAAATTGTGTACTGCTAGGGAACTCAGCCGTACGAATTACGCTCGTCCAGCCCCGTCCCGCCTCTAAAAATTAGTTAATTTGATCGGCTTTAAAAAATTTATGGAAGATATGAATAATAACAATAATACAAATTGAATATTTCCAGCTGAGCGAAAAATTGCCTAGCCCGGGAATCGAACCCGGATACTTGGCTTACAATGCTTTACCTGTTAAGCTATCTGGGCGTTAGCCGGCTGGGATTTTCCGCTCGGTTAACCTTATTGGTCGTAGCATCTGGTCTGTCATTTGAAACAGCTCGCAGAATAAACCGCAGGTAATGGAACTCCATATAACGATGGATACGTAGATATCCTATTATTTTTATTGGCCTATACTATTTTTTTTTTTTTTGGCCTTGTAAGCCAAGTATTCGGGTTCGATTCCCGGCCTGGGCATTTTTTCGCTCAGCTGGAAATATTCAATTCGTATGATAACTTTACCAATCAGTTTGATTGTGTTAAAAATAATAGTATATCTACGTATCCATCGTTATATGGAGTTCCATTACCTGCGGTTTATTCTGCGAGCTGTTTCAAATGACAGACCAGATGTTACGACCAATAAGGTTATCTGAGCAAAAAATCCCAGCCGGCAATCGCCCAGATAGCTTAACAGGTAAAGCATTGGCCTTGTAAGCCAAGTATCCGGGTTCGATTCCCGGCCTGGGCAATTTTTCGCTCAGTCGGAAATATTCGATTCGTATGATAACTTTACCAATCAGTTTGATTGTGTTAAAAAAAATAATAATAATAATAAAGCAGTGGCTGTCGCTCTATAAATGTGTATTTCTTCTTTTCAGTTTTACGGAAAGGGGCTTAAGGTCAAATGAGCTGCTGTTAATGGTTGTTTTCGCTTTTATTAAAATAGGATCATTTCAACATTTCAGAATCAGCTAATATAAAATGTAGTGGTATACGGGCCTAGTAGTATACCTAGTATAAGGGCCATTTTCACCATTCTCTTACTTTTCATGGTAACGGATTTTACACTTCAAATAAAACTATTAAAATGAACTAGCTTCTGTATTTTCTATCTTAGATAATAATACACATACCTTCTAAAACTATTTTGTAAACTTACTTAGGAGCTTACATTTCATCCCTTACACACATGGTAACAGACTTGACAAGTAACGGACTTGAAATTTCAAATTAAACTATTAGAAATGAACTAGCTTGTATAATTTCTAACTTAGATAACAATACACATACCTTCTGAAACTATTTAGTAAACAATATTTAATTACAAAAGTGCAAAAATCATTATTTTAATATTAAAATTTACGGTAACAGACTTGACAGTGAAAAAAAAAATACTAACTTTGAAGAAATCTAATTCTTGCCATTATTACATTGCTTCACAATTGAAGAGTAAAAAATGGCAAGTAGTAGTTGCGTGAATAGTTTAACTATATCACTGAATATTTGCTGCTAACTTTAGGCAGAATTAGAAACCTATTTTGACTAAATTAATCACAAGGATCGGACTTGACACAAAGTGTGGGACCAAAAACTTTTATTAATTTCTTAAAGAAAATATTTTTTATGTATTTTTTTTCATTGATATAGAACACTAACAGATCATATTTAAAATAATTAAACCTTTTTGTTTAAAAAAGTTAAATTAGATTCAAATAAAGGACAGTTAATTACATAAAACTTGGAATGGGACAGGCATTTTTGCTTAGAATTACAATTTTAAAGATATATATCTCCAAACTTTTTATTGATTTTTAAAATTTTTCATGTTAGAGATGTTCAATATAATCTTCTTTAGCTAATGCATAGCTGAAAGCAAACTTTTAATATCAATTTCTGTTTGAATTTTCTTCTTTTTACTCTTGGACAGCATGTGTAAGCGAAATTTGAAAATGGCCCACACAGAGTCTTATAGCATCCCGGTATTTTTTAACATTGCTATAACATAATGGTTTTAAATACATGATTCTTAAAAGTAACGTTTTAAGTATGACGTAATTTTCACCAAACTTTTTGTTTGTTTGTTTTTGTAATATTCATGAGAAAATATTTTTATCGTTAGAAAGGAAATATTATTAATTGCACTATCTTATTTATCTTATTTTTTTTAATTTGACGTAACTTTTATCTATTTACTATATTTGACGCATATTAATGAATTTACTGTTTTACAATTTTTTTCTCTTTTAAAATCCACGTGTAAATATCGTTTTTATTACATAATTTTTAATATTTTCTTGTTTTTACTATCTAATATTCATTAAAATGTAATTTGAAAGTTTTTCTATCTATAATAGTCACATATTAATACATTTTTAATTTGAAGAAATCCTTTGCTCTGTTTTTATAGTTAGCAATAAAATAAACTTAAAAAAAAAAAAATATAACCGACTTCAATCAATGCTCTAAAAAGAGTTAAATAATTTTTTAAAATACCCTAATGATGAATTGTTATCTAATAACCACACATCAGATATCATGTACCGACAAAAAAAATGGTTATAAGTTTAATACATAGAACTTAATATCCAGCAAACATGGTTTTTCGACAGAATATTTTTTACAAGAGATTAATTTACATATTTTTGATTTAATTTATGAATATAT
The DNA here is from genome assembly GCA_964019185.1 of Maratus speculifer. Taxonomy (NCBI): domain Eukaryota; kingdom Metazoa; phylum Arthropoda; class Arachnida; order Araneae; family Salticidae; genus Maratus; species Maratus speculifer. Next base: position 455,411,100 of record OZ025290.1, on the reverse strand, counting down.
ACATATAAAAAGTAATGAATTACTTTTTGAAGTTGGTGCCAAACGATCACAGTCAATAATGATTTTTACCATTTTATTTATGGTATTAGGCATAATATAACCATAATTCTTTCTATACTTACAATAGTTTGGCACCAACTTCAAAAAGTAATTCATTACTTTTTATATGTATATATTCATAAATTAAATCAAAAATATGTAAATTAATCTCTTGTAAAAAATATTCTGTCGAAAAACCATGTTTGCTGGATATTAAGTTCTATGTATTAAACTTATAACCATTTTTTATGTCGGTACATGATATCTGATGTGTGGTTATTAGATAACAATTCATCATTAGGGTATTTAAAAAAAATTATTTAACTCTTTTTAGAGCGTTGATTGAAGTCGGTTATATTTTTTTTTGAAAAAGTTTATTTTATTTCTTACTTTTTAGTTATTTATACCGTAATACTTAGTTTAATCGGTTGGATAGTTGCGGTGTAATCGGTGAACATTATAAAAAAAGTACATACGCGGTCGAATTGATGATAACCTTCTCTCCTTTTTTTAAGTCAGTTAAATAAATTATAATACGGAAAAATACTGTATGTTATACATGGATATCAGGAATGGGGTTCGATCCCACGATCTCTTTCGAGAACCAGAGTTTAAATCGGGCGCCTTAGACCGCGCGACTATCCTGACTGCAATCTAAACGGTGAACAACGCCATATTACTTTTCGCAAGTCTATTATTTTAGCACACTTTTACTGATAAAGTACTGAGTTGGTAAAAGATCTCTGATACTCTATGCTAACGGTTAAAACAAAATATTCTTAATAGCATAATTAGCATTTAATTTGTAAAAGGAATAATACGGAAAAGGCTTTCGTATATATGTATGTCAGGAGTGGGGTTCGAACCCACGTTCTCTTTCGAGAACCAGAGCTTAAATTAAGCGCATTAGACCGCTCGGCTATCCTGATTGCAATCAACTCAGGGAGCTTATTCAAGGTCATGTTATTTTTCGCAAGTCTATTAATTTAGCACTCTTTTACTGATAAAGTATTGAGGAGATAAAAGATCTCTGATTCTCTGTGCTAACGGTTAAATACAAAATATTCTTAATAACATAATTAGTATTTAATTTGTAAAATATATGTGTAAAAAATTATAATGCGGAAAAAAGTTATTGTAGACATGCATGTCAGGAGTGGGGTTCGAATCCCCGCTCTCTTTCGAGAACCAAAGCTTAAATCAGGCGCCTTAGACCGCTCGACTATCTTGACTACAATCTAGCCGGTGAACTTATTCAACGTCATATTACTTTTCGCAAGTCTATTATTTTAGCACTCTCTCACTGATAAAGTATTGAGTTGGTAAAATATCTCTGATACTCTGTGCTAACGGTTAAATACAAAATATTCTTAATAGCATAATTAGTATTTAATTTGCAAAATATCTGTGTAAAAATTATAATACGGAATAGGTTGTTGTATACATGTATGTCGGAAGTGGGATTCGAACCCACGCTCTCTTTCGAGAACTAGAACTTAAATCAGGCTCCTTAGACCGCTCGGCCATCCTGACTGCACTCCGTGGCAGGAACTCATTCAACAGTTTTAATTAGCAAAAAATCACTAATTTTAATAGTTTTTGCCCGTTTACTAAAAAATTACTGAACCAATTTCTATGAAATGGAAGTGGTACCAATCCGAGAGTAAGTTCTTTAATTTAACACCAAAACTAAATTAATAAGTTGGATAGTTTCGGCGTAATCGGTGAACGTACATTAAAAAAATACATACGCGATGAATTGATAACCTCCTCTCCTTCTTGAAGTCGGTTAAAATGTTCTTAAAAGCATAATTAGTATTTAATTTGTAAAATGTATATGTAAAAATTATAATACTGAATAGGTTCGGAAACTTATTCAATGTTATGTTACTTTTTGAAAGTCAATTATTTTAGCACTCTTTCACTGATAAAGTATTGAGTTGATAAAAGATCTCTGATACTCTGTGCTAATGGTTAAATACAAAATATTCTTAATAGCATAATTAGTATTTAATTTGTAAAATATATATGTAAAAATTATAATACGGAAAATTATTGTACACATGCATGTCAGGAGTGGGGTTCGAACCCATTGTCATTTTCGAGAACCAGAGCTTAAATCAGGCGCTTTAAACCGCTTGGCCATCCTGACTTCACTCAATTGTAGGAACTAATTCAATAGTTTTAATTACCGAAAAAACGCTAATTTTAATAGTTTTTGCTTAATTACTAAAAAACTACTGAACCAATTTCTATGAAATGGATGTGGTACCAATCCGAGAGTAAGCTCTTTAATTTAACACCAAAACCAAATTAATCGGCTGCATAGTTTCGGAGTAATCGGTGTACATACATAAAATATTAAAAAAAAAATACATACGCGTCGAATTGATAACCTCCTCTCCTTTTTGAAGTCGGTTAAAAATTCAAAATAATTTTCTTTTCTAAAGTATGGAAAAAAATCTCTCGAAACGCTGAAAATTTCAGTTTAAAATGGAAATAAATCCTCATAAAATGAGCTAAATTAAACAAATAAATGCAGTCTGTACACCGGTACTATCTATAGATGAATAAATGATAAAATGATCTAAAAATGATTAAATTCCTATGTATAATTTTTTCTAGCATAATTTTTTTAATGAAATTATATTGACCAAATTTGACATTAATTAGCTCTTAAAAGAATAATTCTATTTAAAAACTGTCTACGCCAACATATTTATCAAACATTTCTCTATAAAACTACAATCCTTGATATTTTTGTATGCACTAATTCTCTTAATATTAACGAAAAAAGACGTCCGGCCACTAAAAAATTATTGTCAGCGGCAGAACAGTTAGTTACATTTTTTTTTTTTAAGAATTGAGAGAAACCTAGATATTGACCGAATTTTGTTAATACACCTAGCGCAATTACCCACACAAATTAATACTTTAAATTGCTTCGTTCCTATGTTCATATTTTCTTCACTTGCCTTTTTTAAAAATGTAAGACTTTTTTTTTTGTAATTGATACAATGATTTAAACATTTTTGTGTTAGTTTTCGTATCTGATAAATCTACGGATATAATTAGGCTACATGTTTTTTCTTATTAAAAAAGAATGTACATGAAGATGCATTAGATTTCTTTGTTTTACCCCATCAGTAAAGATAATATATATATATTAAATGTGTCTAAAAATCCACACTGTAAAAAAGCTGCAGCAGAAGTTCCAGATAATGTCCGTAAAAAACGGACTTTACTCCTATATCAACGGACTTTGTCATTACATTAACGGTTTTACCCCGTAAAACAAAACAAATTACGGGAGTTGACTGTTTATGTGAAAAAAGTGACACATTCCGTAAATTTACTGGATAATTCACAGTAAAGTACTGTAAATTTACAATTATTTTTATTTTTTGCAGTACTTATACGGTTTTGTGTAATATACATTTGAAAATAAAACTAGTCGTTGGGGGCCACCGTAATACTTACCCATCATGGATATGTATATGAAAATAAAACATGTGAGAACTATTTATACAATGCATTGCAGTTCATAAACAAAATTTAAATGTTGTTAGTATACATAGTAATGCTATATTAAAGAACTGCTGATGTACCAATTTCGACAAATTATATAAAACGCCAAACTACTCAAGTAGTACCGAACTGCGTAAAAGAAACATCCTTATAACTCCAAAAATAATAATTTTATTAACTAACAATTAACTGCGTCGGAATAAGCGTCTCATTTCCAATTAAAATATACTTCTGAAGTGAAATTTGAATGAAATACAGGGTCTTGAATAATCGAAGAATGTGGAAAACAAGATTACAAATATCTCGGCAACTAATAATCCGATCGACTTCGTTCTATATGAAAAATGTGTGTTATTTTATTCCCTTTTACGTTCATTCCTTAGAACAAAAAAATTCGAAAATTTTTATATACCTTTCATCAGAACGAATTTTTCGAGAGTCCGAAAAAAACAGTTTCGGATAATCGAGGTTGCTGATATTAAATATGGTTCGTTCCATTCTTACATACTAACTACATACAAAATTTCAAGTCTCTATCTCAATTTGTTCGGGAGATAGAGCGTTTACAGACAGACAGACAGACGGACGGCAAATTTTTTTTCTAAAAATATGTTTTCGGAATCTCCACTATCTAAAACGTGTAAATCCGTCAAAAAAAATTTTCGATTTTCAAAACGATTGCAAGACTTACCCTATACTACGTATGATGGGTAAGTAAAAATCAGTAGGCAAAAGCATCAATATTTAAAAAAAAGCTTTTAAAATACATTTTTTCAAAACTCTTTTAAAGTTCTAATTAAAATAACAGTTATTTTTTTAATGTATTTTTAGTTACATTGAAATGCAATACTCATATGTAATTGTGACATTAAAATATCTGGTGATTGATCATCTTTACCTTCTGTTTAAAAACTATCTTCTGAAGAACCTATTATTAAGTTCTAAACCCAAAACTGCATATATTTCAAGCGTTCCAACTCCTATGGAAAAGCTGTCCCCAAGATTAAAAGCGGGGTCAAGGCCATCTAGCGTCAGGAGTGCATAACTAGAGGATTATTAAGTAGATTGCAGTTTCTTTTGTGTGAATGGCAACAAAACTTTTTTGTTTCTTTAAAATGTTACTTTAAAATATTGCGGAGAATAAGTTTTAGGTTTGAAATATTGTAAATAAATATAGAATAAAAGAGTGTAGTATGGCTAAATATTAACATAAAATATACTAAGACGAAATATCATTTAACTATGCGATACAAATATCGCTGATTAAAATATGTTCGATTTTAATTATGTTTTTTAATGTAATGAAAGATGACTCATTAAATTTAGTAAGTAGTATGAAAAATTTTGAAATTGTGTCACATTCTACTAAATTCTTGATGAGCTAAATTATACAAAATTGTATACATCGTTATATTCCCTATGATAATATAATGTTTATCAATATTTAGAAATGTACAGAATTTAATACTAAATAAAATATTCAACTTTAGCTCCATTTTTCATTTACCAATAGCAGACGATAAAAATCCGATGTTTTCTTGGTCGTATCAACTTTTATTATTTAACTTGCAAACATTTCATTCTTTTTATTTAAAAACCTATTTCATTATATTTATATTCGGAGTAACTTTAATTTTGCCAGTTGAGATCAGTAATATTTTTAAAGTTAACCGAAGTTCTTGTTTTTTGTGCAACATGCATAGACGCATTATCATGCTAAAATCATACTTTGGACCAGCTAAAATTTCCTCAAATTACTAAAAATCGATCTACATCGAATGTAAGTATTCTTGCGTTGCTAGACAACCATTGAATAACTCCAGATATACTGGAGCATTAAAGCAAAGTGAGGACCAAATCATTAAAAAGTCACCTAATTGTTGTCGATTAAGACAGTCCCAGGTTCTTTTTGCAAATCGTGCCAATAGTATGCCCACCCGTTTGGACCATTCAAATTCCACTTTTTATTCCATTATTGGATATCATAACTTACCATTTGGATCCATATGACATATGTTTGAAAGTTCATTGCTTTCTCGCAAATTCGTAGCGAGATTTAAAGCTGATTGCTTTATCATTTTCATGTAAATTGATTTTCCTGTTTCTTCGTTTCGTCTACGAATCATATCCGTCGATACAGAAAATCCTAGCTTACTTTTAATGTGATTTGCAATCACCATTTCTGTAAATGTCAGTTTATGGATCCTTTTGTCACCTCATTTTCTGGTCACACAAGGTCTTCCAACTTTATATTTTGTTTTGAAGGAGTTACCCTTAGGCCAGGCATGTCAAACACGTGGCCCGCGGGCCGAAATTGGCCCGCCGACAACTTCTCAGTGGCCCGCCAAGCCTTTGGCATTTTACCTGTGTTTACAGACCTGTTTTTAAAATTTACTAAAAATAATATTTATTTTTTCAAATTTCAAGAAATAAGAGTTGTTTAATTTACTTTAAGTTGTTTAATTTATCTTTAACGATTGATGTTAAAATTGTTGTTTAGCATTCATAACTGCAGGAAATTAAAATTAATCTCAATCCATATTAGAGCGAACACATAGCTACATGAATTTTTCAAAATTTTGTAATCATTTATTAATGAACAAATTTCTTAAATTAGGGGTGCAGTTAGGCATATTTTAGTTATTGACTGGAAGGTTGGAGTACAGAAAATCACTTTATCAAAAAAAGACTGAAATTCCAGAATTACTTATTAGAATTACTTGCTACTTATTCAGAATAACTTGTGTTTTCCAGCACCCAAAAACATAAAAACAACGAGGATTAAGAGCAGGAGCAGTGTTGAATTCAGGGGGTGGCGCGGAGCGACATCCCCCCCCCCCTGGAGCAATGAAATGACCCCTCCGAAAATTTTGAGATTTTAGGTTTTCAATGGTGAACAAGTGCAATTACCACCCCCGGAACTCTATTATGTCTCGCCGGAGCTACAGAAGTCCCTCCCGGAGAAAAGTGTCTGAATTCAACACTGAGCAGGAGAACACTGATAAATTTACGAATCAACCGCTAAAATCGGGTTTTCAGATGTTTTCCCTAAAAATATAACTTGGCAGGCTAATTGCATTTTAATATGTGAATCGAGTTTAACTAATTCTAAAATTTCAGCCGTAAACTCAATGAGGTGATTGTCTGTGCTGCCGCCTCCTGGTCTATATGTTCAATACCATACTTTCATATGACATATTTTCGTAGGTGAAAATATTTTCTTATTTTTAAAGTCAAATAAACATAATTTCAACCAAAAAAAATGTGTTTAATTAATAAAACTAAATAAAAAGCACATAAATGCAAGATAGTTTTTTTAAATAAATTTGTTGATACAAAATTTGATTTTTTTTTGTTTCGCTTTTTTATTTAAAAAAAATACAGAGGACTAATATGCCTGTGTCTTTATTTAAAAAGGTTTACAGATCAGCGTGTACAGTCAATTAAATTAACAGTATGTGGAAAATTAAATTAAATTTTGTAGATTTGGTAGATTAAAAGCAATGTTAAATTACTATTATTATTATTATTATTATTATTATTATTATTATTATTATTATTATTGAAAATTTTTGTAAAATAAACTATGGATTTTGCAGTTTACGATGGATATTTCATTTATCTGCATGTGCTTTGTATGTATGAATTCTATTCTATCCAATAATAATAATATGCTTTATCTATAATTTTTATGTGGCCTGCGGCTTTATATAATATGCTCAGTTTGGCCCGCTATGGTACACGAGTTTGACATGCCTGCCTTAGACTATACTTCATAGACAGACCACTTTGGACGATTCATTGCTGTTGAAATTTCTGCAACAGTCTTCTCTTTCCACTTTCGCTTTCCTACTTCAATTATCTCATCTAACTGAATATTTTTAGTTGGCGACATCTTCACTAACTGATGCTATATCGAGGCATACTTAAATACTTCAGACATGTGACATCATAACTTAGATATTTGCATTTTTCCATGAACAGTTGGCAAAAAATCAAAAAGTGTCTAAACTTTTGCAATATGCAAACTTTACCTTTTTCAGTTAAATTAAATATTATCTTACATTATAACCCTTATTTTTATCCTACATTGTTTAAAATATATGTAAAAATAAGTACAGTCATTTGTAAAACTCAAGTGTTCGTATTTTTTATAAGGGTAAAAAAACGCCGGTGTCTAAACTTTTGCTGAGCACTGTATAGTAAAAAAAAGGTTCCCAATTAAACTGATGGTATTGAGCTACCAGACTATTCACGTTAATCGCATATTAATGTATTGCATATCTTATTTATGTCTATTATTGCTAAAATAAAACTCACTTTTTTTAGCAAAATGGTAAAAAAAATCCCTGTCGGCTTGGCCTATAGGCGGAGGCAGATTTCGGAGAGTGCTCATTTCAGCAACAAAAAAATAAAATGTGATTAGAGATGAACCAAGTTTAACAATTTTATTTGGCCGCTTTTGAAGAATTTGTAATTTCATTTTTCTATTAGAGTTGGATTTATCAGATTCATCTTTAGCGAGATCAGGCTCAAATGCCCACTTTAGCAACATATGTTGAAATATATCCTGACTTTGTTAAAAAATGGTATGGCACATTATGTAGTTTTTAAATAAGAAAAAAAAAGTGAATTGAATGCGTTTAAGAGACAATTGAATTTATAAAAATGAATCATAAAATAAGCAATTTGTTATTTGAATATATCTTCAATTCTTCAATCACGATCGCTTCAACAAATTTTCTACGAAATGCCCATTTTGACAGATTAAAAAAAAGATATATTCTGCCTTTATCAAAAAACTGACCAATACGACACATTATATTGTTCCTAAATAAGAGAACATGCCAATTGGATGCTTTTAAAAACAAAAATGAATTTAAAAATGAGTCAGAATATAAGCAGTTTAGATTTGAAATTTTTTCGTCAACTCCTATTTTTGTTTAATTTATTTCTGCTGTAAGAATTGGTCCTATAAAAAACTTTTCAGTATAAAAGTTATAGATATTATTGTGAAGATATTAAATAAATTTAATTGAATGTGATATCTTAAGAATTGACGAAATTATGGATTTTTTTCTTTTCCCCCCTACTTTTTATTTGGCAATAAGAGTGTGTCCTATAAAAACTTGTCATTAAAAATTTTTAGATAAAATTAAGAACGTGTATAAAAAAATCACTTGGATTTGATATCTACAGAAGTGATGAAGTTATGAATTTTTTTTCTCCTAAAGACTCCATTTTTTTATCCCTTGAGCCCATTTTTAATTTGCGACACACACAGCATACTCACAGCTTTCATCTTAAAGGCGAAATATCAAAACATTCTTTTTATTACTCTTAGCTGCGGTATATTTTTAACAAGTGAAAAACCAGATGAATTCTGTCTCCCAAGTCCGCGTCAATGCGTTTTAAGCAGGGAAAAATCACGTAGTAACATTATTCCGCCCCAATTAAGGCGTATCATAAGAGCCAAATAACGAATAAATAGTATCCGGGGGGGGGGGGAAGAAGAAGACGTATCTACCACGCCATTGGGTAGTAAAAGGAGCGTCACAAAAGAATTCTTTCCCAATCGGCGGAAACTAACAGTGCAAAAAGTCTGTAAGGCCGCAGTGCCTTATGGTGTTATGCAAACAAAAGTGAATTTCTTAATAAAATATTAAAAATAAAGCTTCCGACAAATGTTTTTTATTCTAAAATAGAGAAATGAAATAATAGAATTTAACAATTCGAAATAAGAGATTGATATTTAGATAATACAATGGGTTCTTTTTAGGAAAATAAAAATATATTACGCCGAATTAAGGAAAGGGGAATTTAGCTGATAATTAAATGTTAGCATGTTACTGAAATATAAATAAAAGTATATTTTTATAAGAATTTGGAGGGAAATCAAAAATGGCTGATTATATATATATATATGGCTAGGTAGATAGATGCATGTATAAACTTTTTTATTGATGGTAAATTTGAGGTTTAGGGGTCATAATCAGTGTAGATCTGTAAATTTTTTCAGAATTTCCAACATAGGAGCGACCGTAATAGGTAGTATTTATACCTAAAAATCAGGGAAGCACCTTAATAGGATGAACCGGTATATGATTTTGAACCAAATCGGACAATTCTGCATAAAATCCCATTTATTTAAATTAAGAGTGGGATTAACCTTCCGTTCCCTGTTCTATATATTTAACCAATGAAACTAAAATGTGTCCAGAGAAACGCCTTGTGTAAATAAACAGGCATACTAAATTTAAAGCAAATTTATTAATTCTGCATGAAAAATTCTTTTATCTAAATTAAGGGGAATCTTCCAAAGCCCCCTTATGTACTTGGCTAAAGAACTCGCAACACTAATCGGGAGAGTGTATTGTCAGAATGAACCTAGAAATTCAACATTTGAAGCAAATCGGATTTTTCTGTCAAGACTTGTCGCAATACGTACATACAGAACCTGTGGGCATATTAGCTCTCAGGCTTTGACAGCCCATGTTAGATGTTTTAGCCAAACTAATTTGTCAAAGAATCCCCCCCCCCCCAAAAAAAAAAGTTTGTATTTATTTTGTCTTTTGTGAAATATAGATTTTTTTCTAAAAAGTATGTTTCTCAATTTGATTCATGTTGCGTTTTCTTTTAGCTCTACAAACAGGTATATGGTCCTTACGAAGGAAAGCCATTGATGTTTTGCTAAGTTCAACAGCTTCACCCTAATAGCCGAGGTAGTATGACGTTGCAATCGCTCAATCCTTACGTTCCTCCTTTGATTGATCCTAATTACTTAGCTGACCCGTCAGACATTGATGAAATCATCGAAGGTATTTTTTTTTTTTTACTCTTAACATTTTTTACAACTTTCGAGACATGCATTTTCACGCATATTTCACTAACTTTGAAAATTTTCTGTTACAGTTATATGTAGTATGTACTGTTTGTTGGTTCTATTTGTGATGACCAATTATCAGTTCGAAGAATATGGGGCCCTAAAGTTTGGGGTGTACTGTATGTGGGGACTTTTCTAAGGCAATGTAATCCGTATTTACGTAAAAAATACAAGATTCGAAGAAAATCTTAGAAAACTTCAAACGATTAGGCCAATGACCTCAATTAGTTTCAAGTCCAGCCCCTGCTGTCTATCAGTTTCGAGAGCAGAACCACAGAGGGATTGGTGAGGTACATATTGCACGGGAAATGTTCCTAATATCTCATCATTACCTTATATCACTAACTTTATGATCTCGTCAAGTAGATGCTGATAGGTTAACATTTATCTACCGGCAAAGCGTCAATCGTATGAGCAGCTTGCTTAAATACGCAGTTGTAGTTAGTGTTTGTTATTATAAATATTATTATTATTATTATTATTATTATTATTATTATTTAAGTTTGGTGCAAACCAAAAGATTTCTCAATTTCAACATTCACTGTAAAAATTTTTTCTAAATAAGTGTTTACCTTAATTATTGTAACCTAAAGACAAAAGCCTAATCGTGTAGTTTAAAACTCACATTTGTAATTTCTGTTTAAGTACCCACTTTTTTATTCATGCGTACAAAAGGATAACTTATAACCTGAAATCATTTTAAAATATCAGATTCTTTATTGAACATTAGAACAATATAAAACTTTTTTTAATTTATTTGCATTCCATTTTCCATTTTTATGACAATTACGTATTACCATTCCGTAGATATATAACTCTCGGAAATGGCGGAATCAAATAAAAAATAAAAAAAAATTGCTGAAATTACGGGATAGCAGGTGGAGCCTGGTAGTCTTTATCATAATAACATCTGTCTAACTATGATAGTTAGTTGAATGAATTTCTCCGCGTTAGTAATTGAAAATTGTACAATTTAAATACATGCTTGAAAGTGTTTTTTAACTTAATGTCATTCAGTGCACCAATATTATCTCAGCGCACACATTATTTAATAATAAAATTTCTAAAAGACAGTCTATATATATAAAATAAGAAATGTCTGCCATAGATAATAGAATAATAGATATAAAATAAGAGTATGTCAGATAAATAGTGCACTTAGAAGTAGAACGTATGCAAATAAAATCTTAAGACTAATACTAATGTTCAATATTATTTCAATCGCAAAATACAGTATGAAAAAGCTTACCGTTTTACTCAAAAGTCGACAAATGTAATTTATTTATGCATACCAGGTGTCCCAAAAATGACTGATGGATTTCAAAATTCAATAACTTGCAAACGGTGACAGCTATTTAAAAATTTTTTACAGGAGGGTTATGCATAATGTCAGGAGTTTTTTTTACCGTCATTTTTTATTTTAGTTCGCATATCAAACAATAGGTGGCGCTGACGGCGATTGAAGGAAAGGTGATCAGTGCTGAGTCAAGCATCGACCTGGTCTTCAATCTCCGTCAGGGGCCTCCGTGGCTGAGTGGTTAAGACATCACGTCGCTAATCGTGAGGTTGTGGGTTCGAATCCCACTGGCTCCATTGCACACACTCTTTGTGTGGAGCTCCTGGTTGTACTTCTCTTGTGTTGTAATATTTCTCGTGTGCTATCTCGTCCTTGTGTACTGACGATGGCTTATAAGCAGGCTTCATGTCGAGCACACAAGTCAGATGTATGTTGTTCAATAAACAAACAAACAAACAAACAATCTCCGTCAGCGCCACCTATTATTTGAGATGCAAAGTAAAATAAAAAATGACGGTAAAAAAAAAACTCCTGACATTATACATAACCCTGAAAAAAAATTTTAAATAGCTGTCACCGTTTGCAAGTTATTGAATTTTAAAATCCATCAGTCATTTTTGGGACACCCGGTATATAAAATAAGAGATGTCTGTCTGCCTGCTTGACCGCTGATGACGCCGAAATTATAACACTGAGTCTCTGAAATTTTTATCATGTGTGGATGCTAACACCAGAAAGTGCAGTTAGCAGTCCGATTTTTAAATTTCAGTTTAGATTTTTTTAAATTAAAACTTACCGCATGGTTCGTACGGGTACCGTTATTTTCCAGGTGACATACCAGCATTTCTTTATAGGAAAATAAATATAGTATTATAAATATTATACGATTATAAATATAGTATTATAACAGCGCGAAATTTCGTCATATTTATTGAGAAACTTCCTATAAGAAAATAGTGGTACGGAAGAATTTCTAGGTTATGAAATTCCAGGATCCGTACGAATCCTGTACTGGGTAGGAGGATATTTTCAGCTTTCCACCAATCCATGGCAACGAAACAACCAGATAATAGGCTATAAATAGCTCGCTACCAATTCGTGAAAACGAAGCAGCCAGCCAATGAGACCAGGCGGTTAATATGGGATTTGATGAATGCTTTTCACGGCTAAATTCTAGCTACAAATTGTACACGCATTTGTTAACTTTCCTATTTTGATAATTTTGTTTCTCATTATTGATTTACAATCGATCTTCAAAATCCATCCATGGCACCACCCAAAAAAGTAGTAAATCAGGTAATTACTCACTTTATATTTTTTAGGGTTTGTTCATATGTGCAGCGCGCGTCGCGTGAGTCTTCAGGAGATTTTCATGGAGTAGGTCCCATTGAAGAAAGGAATTCCTGTTGAAGATTCAATGTTGTGAGAAATCAGTGTTAATGTTCAATTGAAAGATTCCTGTCTTACACTTGGATTGAAATTGAACCACAAAAATCATTAACATCAAACGCTTCGTGTGGGGCAATAAAACGCGCCACCTTAGTTAAACTGAAAGGGGCCGAGTGGCTGAGTGGTTAAGACATCACACCGCTGATCGTGAGGTTGTGTGTTCGAATCCCACTGGCTCCATTGCACACACTCCTTGTGTTGAGCTCCTGGTTGTACTTCTCTTCTGTTGAAATATTTCCTTGTGTGCTATCTCGTCCCTGTATATTGACGATGGCTTATAAGCAGGCTTCATGTCGAGCACACAAGTCAGATGTATGTTGTTCAATAAACAAACAAATAAACAAACTGAAAATAAGTGTCTAAGAAGTCTAAGACTATATAAGAAGTCTAACATATTTATTGGGCGATAAGAAGTCTAAGACTGAATGCAGTCTTAGACTTCTAGTTTTATGCCCAGGATAAAGCGGAAGCATCCCGATCTTATAAAGTCTCGAAATCCGTTTAAGGGGGAATAACCCCTAACGAGAAGATATTCGATACCTTTTTTTCCGTGTTTTTTATGCTCTCTGGAGCTACAAATCGAAAGAAATAGATTGCGAAACAAGGAGAAGCGCTTCCTCCGCCTAATTGGACACAATTTCGAAAAGTTGAATCGATAAAATGGAATAAATATAAAAACATCACCATCTTTAAAGTCCATTGCAAAGAATTCCAATCCAAACTGCTTATTTTCGGATTTATTTTTGAATTCATTAAATGCTCTGACAGGATGTTCAATTATAAATATAGCATAAAATATTAATTAAGATTATTGTTTTTAATACGAAATGCTATATTTATAATTGAAGAAATATAAATAAATTTGTTAAAACATCCAGAGTATACTGTGTGTTTACAGACTGCTTTAAAAAAAGTATTTTTTTTTAAATAAAAAAACCCCATTTTTTTAAACTACTATAATACCTGGTGCGATTGGTAAATATATAAATATATAGTTAAATTTTATATGTGATTATTTTTTCTTTCTATTAAAAGGTATGAAAGCTTGCAGACAAATTGCTTCTAGTCCCCACTTGAAGCATGCAATCGAGGGACCACTGCAAACCCTTTATCCTGGTTGCGAGAAATTCGCACATCACGAAGACGATTATCTGCATTGTGTAGCCAGGACTGTTTTCATAACTCAAAGCCACTACACAGGAGCAGTGAAAATGGGTGCATTGGATGATCCTACGACAGTACTTGATCCACAGTTAAGGTACAACCGTGAAATTTATTATTGTTACATTTCATTTTGTAATACACATACAGTCGACTTTCGTTAATTCGAATCTTCGCTTAATTTGAACTAAACGTGAAGTCCTGAAATTTTCAATGGCAAAATAACGTTAAACTTTTTCATTAATTCGAACTCATTTTCTCTTGGCATCGTTTAATTCGAACTAACGAGAATTCCGATTTTTTATTTTTCTCTTCTTTCTCACGGATTTCAGATCATTTCAATAACTTTCTTTCTTTGATTTTTGTGAAAATTGTTCCGAACGAGTATACATATAATCCAATGCATTTGATATCCACTTTCTTAGCGCCCAGTCTATCTATTAGTGACGTTTTACATTTTTCTTCCATTGTGCTTGTTTCTAATCTTTTAATTAGTTTATGTATTTATACATTCTAATATAATATTAAATCATTTTCTAATTATAACAGACGAAATAAATTAAAAAAACACTATTATATTAATGCCTTAGTAATAATACCATATTAAGCATTATTTCATTTCATATTTTCCATAATTCGAACTTCGGAAAATTCGAACTTTTCTTGTGGTCCCGACGAGTTCGAATTAACGAGAGCCGACTATACATTACATTTAACGTCTGAATTTAAAAAACTATTAAAAGATTGGATAATATAAATTAAGACAGTTTTGAATACATTTTTTAAAAATAAATAAAATTTTATACACAAAAATTCAAAACACTAAAAAACATTTAAAAATACAAAAGTAAACGTTTCGGCAAGCTACACACAAAGCCTCGTCAGTACGAATAATAATTCATTGCAAAACAAACATTGGAACAAATCAAGACAGTTACAGTTAGTTATTATTTTTTTAGAGAAAGATAATATTCATTTGCAGGCGGACCCAGTGACGTGGTTGGTAGCTGCAGCTGCTGCCCTACCATGGGTCCCCGGTTCGAATCCGCGTTCGGGCGTGGATGGTCCCTTTCGAGTGTAATAAACATATGTAATGGATTTCTATAATAAAAAGTGTTCTGCATTGTCTCTCTTTCTGTGTATTATGGATCAAAAGAGGCGACAGCCATTGTAGCTATAGACCTCAAAGCACTGACAATTCAAAATTCAATTCAAATTCAAAATTCATTTCCAGCAGCACGAGCCCCATTCTAAAAAAAATTCTAAAAAGATAATAACTTACTGTGACTGTCTTGATTTGTTCCAATGTTTGTTATGCAATGAATTATTATTTGTACTGACGAAGCCTTCCGTGTAGCTTGGCAAAACGTTTACTCTTATATAATTGAATGTTTTTTAGTGTTTTAATTTTCTGTATGTAAATTTTATTTATTTTTAAAAAACGTATTCAAGTATGTCTTAATTTATATTATTCAATATTTTAATATATTTCATTTATTTAACCCAGTTATTTTAAATGGTAGATATGGTAAATAAATCACACAAGTTGTATTACTTACCCATCATACGTAGTATAGGGTAAATCTTGCAATCGTTTTGAAAATCGAGAAAAAAATTTTACGGATTTACACGTTTTAGATATTGGAAATTCCGAAAAACATATTTTTAGAAAAAAAAATTTGCCGTCCGTCTGTCTGTTTGTCTGATATCTATAATCTGTATATCTATAATCTATAGTCTGTCTTATAATCTCTCGAACAAATTAAGATAGAGACTTGAAATTTTGTATGTGCTTAGTATGTAAGAATGGTACAAGCCTATTTAATATCAATAACCTCAATTATCCGGAACTATTTTTTTCTAACTCTCGAAAATTTCGTTCTGATGAAATGTATACAAAAATTTTCGATTTTTTTTAAGGAAAGGACGTGAAAGGTAATAAAATAACAAATGTTTTGCATAAAAAACGAAGTCGATCGAATTAATTAGTTGCTGACATATTTGTAATCCTGTTTTTCACATTCTTCAATTTTTCACGACCCTGTTTTTCATTCTATATTCTTTTCAAAGATATATTTTAATTGGAAATGAGACGCTTAATTCGACGCAGTAAACTGTTAGTTAATATGATTATTATTTTGGAGTTATAAGGATGTTTCTTTTACGGAATTCGGTACTACCTGAGTAATTTGGCGTTTTATATAATATGTCGAAATTGGTTCATCAGCAATTCATTAATAGAGCATTACTATGCATATTAAAAACATTTAAATTTTGTTTTGGAATTGCAATGCTTTTTATAAATACTTTCCGCATGTTTTATTTTCATATGTTATAATATGCATATCCATGATGGGTATGTATTACGGTGGCCCCTAACGACTATTTTTTCAACCGAGTAAGAAAATTTCCAGGCAAGGACTCGAACGAGGAAACTTTTGGTCTAAGTTGCCAAATCTCTGGACCGGTTTGGCGGCTATAATTGATTTGGGCAACCAATTTTATAATGACGCTGATGCAGGGTTCTCGCTGCCATTCGCCATTGCGATAAATTGCGACTAAATTCCTCATTTGGCGAGTAAACAAGTTGTTGGATTTGCCAAATTGCTAGTGCTCAATTTTTGCTTTTTCTTTCTTTTCTTTTTGTTTTTTATACATATGCATAAATACATATTTTTAATATATTTGTTGCGGATAGTTCAAATTAGATTAATTACAATCGTTGTCGCAGTTATAAAAACTTAGGTTATTTTAGAACATATTGAAAAGAAAGAAGGGTACATAAAAAAAAATCTACATGGCGAATCTATTTTGCTAATACTTTTTTCATTTGGCGAATGTTTTTTATTTTTAATTAGCCAAATTACTAATACTAGGTGGAACCCGTCGAAATTCGACGAAAGAAAATGTTTAAGAAGGAATTGCTTCATTGATTTATAATAAATCTACAAAATCGCTTACAGTAAAAAATGCATTTTATATTGATCAATCTACCTCTCAAACAAATATTATTTTAAGCTAAGATTAACAAACTACTATAAAACTCACTTGTCGAAATTTTTAAAATTAAACTTTAATCGCATATGTAATCAGTAAAATATAATAAAGATCAGCTATTATGATGATTTTATCAATTGAGACCCTTATGTTTAGTATAAATGCGAATGAAAAAAAACAAAATTTATTCCAAACTGGCACAATCATAGAATTTCGCGCGAAATTAAAACCCGTCATAATTTTCATCTTCTCAAAATTTAAACACGTACTTTTCATATCCGTATTCGCCATGTTTAAAAAAATGGTATTTTATTTTGATAATTTTAAAATCACTTTAACTCAAAACTTGAAGTTGTTTAACTGATGAATAAAAACGAAATAAAACCGAAATCACGGACTTTTATAACAGACTATTTTTTTTTTTTTTTTTTTTTTTTTTTTTTTTTTTTTTTTTTTGCAAAATATATGCATTTTACTTTTTATTTATTTATTTATTTATTTATTCTTTAATTTTAAGAGAAAATGGAGTGATTATGTTGCCACAATTACGAAATTGGTACTAAAAACTTAAAAAAAATTAATATCTCAAAAACAAATTTAGATACAGCTTTCAAACAAATGGCATTTAAAAGTACATTTTTTTCTCTATACGACGGTGTAAAAATCGAAAGTATTTGATGTTTGGAAGTATAAAATTCACAGTAGCGAAAAATGCAAAACTGAAATTGCATCGGAAAGTGTTGCCATTCGCAAAATGACGTATGCGTTACGCACAGATACGTTTGGCCTTTATAATATAGATTGGTCAAACGTCAGCTAGAACACTGCGCTGATGTATATAGAGAAACAGCTCAACACAATAAATATCAGGTAATGGGATTCCAAGAAAACAATGAATGATTAAACATACACCATTAATTTAACACAGTTGTTTTAATTGAAAAATAAACCACATGAGTTGTAATCTTCCAAAAATTAAAAAATCACAGACGAAGATTAGAAACAGACCTTTATGAATTAACCCCTTCCCGACCAGAGCCTTTTGCTTAACCGTTTACACGCCGAAATAATATCGCAAAGAAATTATAATTTTGTTTTTTTCCTATATTACAGCTTCAAATGTTTTAATTTATGCATTCAAATTTAGAAAATAACAAAAACAAATATTTCTGTAGTTCTTTTTCTTTCTCTGTTTTTAGGTGCGTTCGTAATTATGTAAATACGTAGCACCTATTTATGTCGTTCAGTCCATCCGTCTGTCTGTCCGTCCGCATATAACAACGCAAAAACTACCCAACCGAATCGTTTAAAATTTAAAATGTATTATTATTGCATAATTTTGTCGAGTCATTTTAAATTTTAAGAAAATCGGATGCATAGATCAATTACAGGGACAATCAAAGGATTCCGTTACATTACGGTTAATGGGGGGAAAAGTTTCAAATGCATTTTAATCGTTTGAAATTTTAAATACATAATTATTACATAATTTTGTCGAGTTAATTCAAATTTTATCAAAATCGGATGCATAGTTCAATTACAGGGGCAATCCAAAGTATTCCGTCAGATTACGGTTAATGGGGAAAAATGTTTCAAATGCATTTTAAGGGTGTTACACTCATTCGAACGTAATAAAATTGATATGCATCTATAAAGTAGATATTATAATATACATTTTGCATAATCTGTGGTGCAAACAATATTTGTTATTGATTTACAAGGCCGCACAAAAGTATTCCATTGCATAATGGTATAAGGAGAATATTGTTTGGTGAGCATTTTAATTGTAATTATTTACAGTTTTATGAGATTGATATATGAGAGTGATGTTTTTAAAATCCATTATCGTACGAACGCACCTCATTTGTTACGTTTCACGTGCAATTTCCGACTTGTTATTTCAGTGCTCGCTTTTTCGAGCATGAACATTGACAACCTATGCAAATATAACAAATTATTTTCCGCTATATGCTATTGTATATTGTTCTTGAGTATTTTTTCGAATTCCAAGAATATTTAGATTCCTAACGGTCAAATGTAAGTAATATAGAAAAAAAAACGACAAAAACAAATAATGTATTTCTTATGCAAATTAATGAATTTACATTTTCCTCATACATGTGATAAATGCTTAAACATAAATATTTTCCTTTCAAAAGTTGAAATCAACTTTGTATTTTATAGGAAAAATAAGGACATCGTTATTATGGTGGAAAATGTATGTGTTGTATTAAAAATAATGCAATGTTCCCATTTGGGAACATTGGCGTCGTTAATTTTCAATCTTTAACCACCGGTTTTTCAAATCTGAAAATTATCTGTAATTAAATCGCAAAAAATGCTGTAATCAAATAAGATAAACTTTACAATTAAAAATATGCATTGAGAATAATGAAGGCATTTAAACACAAAATGCAACATATATAGGTAAACTAACTGATGCAAGAAGGAAATTTCAAAATGTCTTTCTATTATTGAAGCACTTACCTCACATGTGTCTGTCCTCTTTCTTCTCTAATAAAAACGTAATAATTCTAAAAAACTGTTAGAATTTTTTTTAAACAAATATACGATAATAATACAATAAAAGAAATATATATATATACATATATATACATATATATATATATAATTTGTAATTTAACAAATTAAAACGAATTTTTGGAAAAAAATATTTTCAAAGAGTATAATTTTAGACTTATAAATAAAGTCTATATTTAAAAAAATAATAATAATAAAATAAAAAATAAAAACATCTCTTTTATAATAATCAAAAAGTAGCTTACATAATAATAGAGTTATATTAATATGCGTGGACATTTAGAGTCACGTTAATATTCCTGAGCCAATCATGAACAAATATTAAATGATATTTTAATATTATCAGTTTAACAATTTTCAGTGCTGTAAATTTTTAAATTTCTAAACATCGCACATTTTCAATTTTTACACCGTCGTAAACAGAAAAAAAAAATTAATTTTAAATGCAACTCGTTTAAAAATTGTACCTAAATTTATTATTGGGTTATTAAGTTTTTTTAAAATACTTTTTTTGTCATTATGGCAATAGAAGTATTCCATTTCTAGACATGGCATGGACCAATCAAAAAACGAACAAAATAAAAAACAGAAGTATTCCATTTTTGGACATTAAACATAGACAAATCAGAAAACGAATAAAATAAAATAAGTTGCGGAATTCAACCAATAGAAACATTCGGATATACTTCAGATTTTCCAATTCTCTACCGAGAACAACAGCTATTTTTCCAAATAGTTAAAAAAACTTTGTGGGACGCATTGTGTATTAAGCGTATATTACTTTTACTGTGTATTAAGCTTTTGAAACTTTTTAAAAATTCATATGCTGTGATTTAAGTATTTTCTGTTTCAGCGTATGAAGAATAATTGGCTCAAGTATCAATTAATAATATTAATCTTAAAAAATAATATCTCTTTCGGTACTTCAATGAGCTATACAGGTTATTTCAACTTCTCTGAGTTTTTTGTCTAAGTAAATTTAATTTCAGTGGTTTCCCAAATAATAATTTTAATACAAATGAAAACTAGTCGTTGGGGGCCACCGTAATACTTACCCATCATATATAATATGCATATATAATATATGAAAATAATGCATTTGAAAACTATTTATAAAATGGATTACAATTCCAAAACAAAATTTAAACGTGTATTTATATTTTTATTGTGCATAATAATGCTGTATTAATGAGTTGCTGATAAATCTCTTTCGATAAATTATACAACACGCCTAACTACTCAAGTTAGTACTGAATTGCGAAAAAGAAACATCCTTTTAAATCCAAAAATAATAATCTTATTATCTAACAGTTTATTGCGTCGGATTAAGTGTCCGACGGATTAATAATCTGATCGGCTTCGTTCTATATGCAAAATGTGTGTTATTTTATTGCCTTTTACGTCCATTCTCTAGAACAAAAAAATTCGAAAATTTTTATGTACCTTTCATCAGAACGAATTTTTCGAGAGTCCGAAAAATATAGTTCCGTATAATCGAGGTTGCTGATATTAAATAGACTTCGTCCCATTCTTACATACTAACTACATACAAAATTTCAAGTCTCTATCTCAATATGTTCGGGAGATAGAGCGTTTACAGACAGACAGGCGGACGGCAAATTTTTTTTTCTAAAAATATGTTTTTCGGAATTTCCACTATCTAAAACGCGTAAATCCGTCAAAAAAAATTTTTCGATTTTCAAAACGATTGCAAGACTTACCCTATACTACGTATGATGGGTAAGTAAAAGTCATGGAAAATTGCATGGAAAATTCTTAAAAAATAGCCAATTTTCAATAAAAAATAATTTATAATATTGATTTTTCTGAAAAATTATCTTCATTTTTATTTATTTATGATAATTGATAACACCTTTGTTAATCTTAACATGGTTGCGAAAATTAAAATTTTGTCAGAGAAAATTATAAAAATTTTAAAAACCAGTGGGATTTGAAAATATCTATAGAATTGATGCCTCATGTTGCGTAATATATGGAAAACATTCAATTGAAAGTGGTCTTTTTCATGGTTTTTGGTAATGCTATGCAATTTAAAAAAAAATTTCGATTGAAAATGGTCTTTCTAAAGCTGTTTGATAGTAATATGAAACCTAAAAAATAATTCAATTGAAAGTGTTTCTTTTTATTGTGATTTGTAACAATATGCAACCTAAGTATTAATTCGTTTGAAAGTAGTGTTTCTAATGGTAGGGGGAACTGGGGGACATTGATAAAGCTTTTTTCAAAAAAAAATTTTGGTATATAGAAAGCAGAAATTTCAAGTTATTTTTCTATGTGGTGTCAGCAAAATCGGTGTAGTGTTTTATAAAAATGTACAATCATTGTTTTATACATTATTTTTTCATGTAATTTAAAAAAAAAATAAAAAAAAGTAATTTTCAATGTGCCCCATCGCCGGGGCAGATTGATACACTTTGACACTTCTGGGAAAAATGGAGATAAAATAACACCAATGCATATTTTTCATAGAAAAATAGTTAGCAAACCATTTTATATATATTTATAGACATTAAAATCGCACACAATTTATTTGTAAGCGATATTAAAGAAATCAAATTGAAATGTGTAATGACCTGATGTTCTGGCTGTTCCTTGTCTGTTTGTTGGATGTGGTAACTTTGTCATATCTGGCACTTTAACTCCAGAATTTTCTTCTTTCTTAGGAAAGGTAAAAGAATTACCAGGTTTTCTGTTTATAGATTTGTTTACAAACAGAAAATAAAGGATAATTACATTAAAAATTATGTTTATAATATAATTATCCTGTACTGTTCTGCAGCTTGTTTCTCTTACTCAACATTTCTCATGTTAATAATACTTTTTTCTCTGGAGAATCGATATAAATTTTAGATTTGCCAGGCTGCCGTCCATTTCTTTTGTTAATTTTACTAGCACTAGATATTGTGTTAGTTTGTACGCCTTCTGTTTGCAAAAATATTGTAAAATGTTCTAATATAAGAAATTATAGCTATTTCACTCCAATAAAAACTAATAGTAGAAATTTTTGATGAAAAATGTTTGAATTAAGGAGTGTATGGTAAAAAAAATAAAAGGTAGTGAAAAAATGAACTAGAAAAGTATTTAGGTTGTATCAATGTGCCCCGACAAAGACTGTATCAGTGTGCCCCATACAGCCATTTTGAATAAAAGGAGTCGCAAATCCAACACTTCATAATTTATCTAATAATAAAGAATGAGGAACTGATAAAGAGTAGCTTTACTTGCCAGGGAGGGTATTCTTTTCGGTTTAAATTCTGGAACAGTTGTAAAATACCATTTCAACTGTACAACTCAAATTTACTTTTGACCTGCAAAAACCATTATTCACCCGTCCCATTTCATCAAACTATTGAATCATTCCAAAACTTCCTGTATGTAGTTAATTTCATTAGTATCACCTTTTGGAGCTGTTGTGAAACTTCCTGTAATGACCCTGTGTGCTGTACAGGGGGTGTATCAATGTGCCCCAAGTATCAATGTGCCCCAGTTCCCCCTACTTATTAATAGTATTCAATTTATAAAATAATTCGACTGAAAGTGGTATTTGCATGATTCTTGTTAATAGTATGCAACCTAAAATTAATTCTAATGAAAATAGTCTTGCTTCCACCTTCAAAATTAAGGGTTTATAAATCATTAACCAAACAAATTTCTAGAAGCAAATGTCTGAAGATATTAATTGTGAATGGTTTAAAAACATACATTTTATGTTCATCTGTAATAAAATTTAGTTTCAAAAAATTTTTAAAGATAGTTTCGTAAATTTTTCACTTTTTAATTTATTTTATGTACTTTCAGAGTGAAAAACGTCAAAAATTTGAGGGTTGCTGACGTTTCGGTGATGCCAAAAATTGTCACGGGTAACACCGCTACCACAACAATGATGATTGGCGAAAAAGTTGCAGATATGATCAAAGAAACAATCCAGTGTGAAGACTATCATTATGAATATGAAAATGAACATGATCAGCAAAGTGCCGCTGAAAGTATATCAGTTGCTCAAAGTAAATCTTCTGGTGAAGAGTCAGTTCATTTGTCGTAAGTAAAGTGTTTTCTGAAAGTAAATCGTCTGGTGAAGGAAACTCATTTTCTGAAACCAAAATCTTTGACGAAAATAAATCATCTGGTGGAGGAAGTTCATTTTCTGAAAGCAAAACGTTTGGTGAAAATAAATCATCTGGTGGAGTAAGGTCATTTCCTGAAAGCAACGATTTTTCTATCAGTAAATCATCTGGTGGAGAAAGAACTTTTGCTGAAAGCAAAGTGTTGGCTGAAAGTAAATCATCTGGCGGAGAAAAGTCATTTGCTGAAAGTAAATCATCTAGTGGAGAAAGGTCATTTGCTGAAAGCAAAGCATTGGCTGAAAGTAAATCATCTGGCGAAGAAAAGTCATTTGCTGAAGGTAAATCATCTGGTGGAGAAAGGTCATTTGCTGAAAGTAAGTCAAGTGATTGAGTTTCATCATCATTAATATGTGAATGATAATACTGATGGGAAAATTAAACAGTATATTCATTTTAACATTGATCATCAAACACAGGCGACAATTTGAATCAAAAATCTAATAGTTAATAAAAAAAAATCCAGAACATGTTATTTAGAAATGCAGCAATAATAAAAATAATGTTTATAGTATAAATTTCTTTCTTTTTTTTTCTTTCTACATTTGCTATTCGGTGTCTGATGAATGCATGAGAATATGAATACTTCTTACTAATCACAACCAATAAAATACTCACATATGGGATGAGATTCTAACACACATTTTGATTGTCGTGCGATCAAGGCGAGCAGGTTTTCACCAATTGCTGAACTGACATGTGATCACAGAAGTACAGGAAAGCTGCCACGATTCGTAGAATACACTATAAAAAAATCTGTAATCCTATAGATGTAAAGTTGCTGAAATCTGTATGCTTACTAACATTTTATCTGTGCACTGTACAAGAAATATAAATCTAAAAAACTAATTTTTGTAAAGCTACAGATTTGTAACTTTACAAACGAATCTACTAAAATTACAGTTATCTTACTAAAAGTTTATTTGTAACATGGGTTGTAGTTCCATAAAAAATTCTAGGAATTCCAGTTTCCTAAAACATTCTTAGTGCGTTTACAGATTTTTTTTTGATTTTCTGTGCAAATCTGTGTCTTTTTTGTTCTGTGTCCGTGAATTTTTGCTTCTGCTGTTACATTAAAAGTTCTAGGAGTCCCAATTTCCTATACTGTAAAAAAAAATCTGTACAGTTACAGTTACAGTTTCTTACAGTTTTCTAGGAAACTGTGATTCCTAGAACATTTTATGTAATGGCAACAGCAAAAATTCTTGTAACAGGTACAGATTTGAAGATAAAATCAAACGATCTGTAAAATAACTAAGAATTTTTTTGGAAGCTTGGGATGCATATAATATATTATGTAATTGCGACCCAGGTTACATTTAAAAGTGTTGTAAGATAACTGTAATTTTATTAGATTCGTTTGTAAAGTTACAAATTTCTGTAGCTTTAGAAAAATTAATTTTGTACATTTACATCTTTTCTTGTCAATGTGAAAATAAAACGTTAGTAAACATACAGATTTCGGCAACTTTGCATTTGTAGGATTACATATATTTTTTGCTGTGTAGAAAACTTTTAATAACTTTACAGATATATATATATATATATATATATATATTACAAATTTAAAATTTTTTCGCCAAAACTAACCTTTATACATCTTAATTTTCCGTACTAACTTCAAATTATTAAATTAAAATCTTGTTTCTAGATCTAATCTGTTAATCTGTATGCAGACGATATAAATTCTTAATTTGCCTTAAAAAACATTATTCCAGTATGCGTAAATTTAAAAAAAGATGGTTCTAAATTAAAAATATTCTTAATTAAACTTTATTTCTTAATATTCCAAATAAAACTGATTTCTTCTATGTTTTTATCAACCCTTTTTAAGAAAGTCTTATTAAATTTATTCCAAAACCATACCTTTCAAAAAATATCATTATTTTATTTTATCTATTTATTTATTTTTCCTACGTCAACCTTTGATGTATGCATATTAATAAATTCATTTCTTTTATTTTTCTCTTAAAATTAATCATTTATAAAAATCGTCTGCCTAAGATATTTAAAATTCTGAGTCAATTATAAATTGGTTAAATAATATTTTTTTTTAAATAAATTTATCGTCTGTGGAGAATAGCCTCGTAGCTGGACAAGAATTCTGTTTACATAAAAGAATGATGGTTTGAGGTTACAGAATGCTCCAGTTTAAAAGGTGGAAGTCTCGAGATGAGAAAAGAAGATTCTTGGGTTGCTTCTTTGATGAGGACGGCTCGCGGAAATAATGATGGAATTTTTGCAAAAGGAGCTTTTTCCTTCCTCATTATTACGAATTAAATAAATGAACTTACAGCAGCCAATGACTAATTATTGGATCTTCTACATTTATTTATTTATTTTGTTTTTTCCCTCGCTTGCCATGACTGTGTGTTTTGTTTAACCAGTGGAAATAATTCGAGTTTCTCCTTAAATCGTCACATATATATACAATATTTTTTTGTTAACTGTGATACTGATGTAAGAAGTATTGTATTAACCTTTCATCTTAATATTCTATATACATGACGTGAGCAAATATCTTCACTCACATCACATATAGATAGATAGTTATAGAAAAAAATATCGGTACAGTCTAAACTGGAAGTTTCTGACACACTCTCGAAAGAAATTGGTAAAGTTACTAAAATTTTTCAAGACGAATGGAATTCCTTGATCATTCATTGCCACTGTTAGGAATTGATAAATTAATATATCAGTTTATTCACAGAAAATCGTTTGCAAATTTTGCTACTGTGATATTTATTTTATTTATAAGACGCGACTCGTTGCTATGGAAGCGAAGCTGTTTTTCGTCTGCTTCGCTTTTATATTTTTTATCTTACGAGAGGAGTTAAAAGTTTAGATAAAAAAGTTGGCATCAATTTTTGATGGAATGAAAAAGAATTTTTTTAGAGAGAATGTTTATATTTTTTGTTTGTCGTGCGTGTCTTGAGTTTTATTGAAGAATTATGTTATTTTTATGAAAAGACACGCAGAAATGCATATAGGATCATCTCTCCAGTTTTTAGTATGATGATCAGAAATTATCAAGGTAAAAGCATTTATATTTTGTACATATTATACATTTTGTACATAGTATGTAAATAATTTGAATTCAATATTTCTTTATTCTATAATTCTAAGTACGTAATAAAATTTATTAAAAGAAAATTCAAGAATATTTAGAAGATTTTTGAACCCAAATAATGAAGTTTTGATTGTTTACAAAAGACCTGGCGCCCCGAGCACGGACATTTGAATAATATTGTTGAGATATTGAATTGTTTTTATAGCGTATAGTGTTTTCATAAGCTTTGCATTACTACTTAATTTTTCTAAGATGAATAAATTAAAGAAAAAGCGTACACCGCTACGTTCGTCATTTACCAGAACTTTAAATGTTTTGAATGAAGAAATTAACAGCGAGTTTTTAGATAAGAGTAAAATTTCAGACGGTTTTAGTAAATTAGAAAATTTGATTCATGAAATTAAATCTATTGATGAAGCTATAATTGAACTCATGTTAGATGATGATGAATGCGACGAAGAGGCTATTGAAAATGAAGTAGTGGAAAATGAAAGTTATTCAGATCAATTTATTACCATTAAGCGTAAAGTTAGTGAAGAATTGGATAAAAATAAACGTAATCAAGATAATAGTGAAAAAAGCACAGATTACGGTTATTCCAAATCAAAGCATTATAAATTACCTGAACTAAATATTAAGCCATTCGATTCGCAGTTAATAAATTATCTTTCATTTTGGTCCCAGTTTCAGAAAATTCATGAAGACATAGATTTGGATAATAGTGACAAATTTCAGTATCTTATCCAATCTGTAGAACCTGGAACCAGTGCCAGGCGTTTGTTAGAGAGCTATCCAATGACCGCAGTTAATTATCCCAAAGCTGTCGAGGCATTTCAAGAGCGTTTTGGGAATAAAGATTTACTAATAGAAGTGTACGTTAGAGAATTCCTAAAATTGGTTGTAACTAATGTACAGGCAAATGGCAAAGATAAACTTCCGTTATCAGATTTATTCACGAAAGTCGAGGCATATTTAAGATCGTTAGAATCAATGGGTTTAAGTTTAGAAAGCAATTCGGCATGGCTCTATCCCATGATAGAATCTAGCTTATCGGAAGATGTATTAAAAGCATGGCAGCGATATAATATTTCAATCACATCAAACGTTGTTAGTAATAATAATGCATTGTCAACAAAAGCAAATATAGTAAGTTTGATGGAATTTCTGAAACAAGAAGTTGCAAACGAGGAAAGATTCAAATTAGCCAAATCGAGTTTTATAGAGCTGGGCTCTAAAGACAAACCTAAAGAAAAGTTAAGAAAAGCAGAAAGTAAAATACCTACTGCAGCAGGGCTATTTAGCGCAAAAGAACACCTTTGTTTATTTTGCAGTAAATCTCATGAAAGCAAGGACTGTATTAGGGCTAGATCTCTTTCCTTTAATGAACGGAAGGCCAAAATTATGAATAAAAATTGCTGTTTAAAATGTCTTCGTTTTGGTCTCCACGCTAAAGTTTGCAAAGTTTTTATTCGTTGCCACGTTTGTTCTAAACCCCATACCGAGTTATTA
Organism: Maratus speculifer; assembly: GCA_964019185.1. Lineage (NCBI taxonomy): Eukaryota > Metazoa > Arthropoda > Arachnida > Araneae > Salticidae > Maratus > Maratus speculifer. The sequence goes on along the minus strand of OZ025290.1, from coordinate 455,382,484 downwards.
TGCCCTGAAATTTCAATGTGTAAAGAACCAGAAAATACAGCTAAGACCCCAGAAGTAATTCAAAGCACCATAGCAAGTAAGCAGTGTTCTGCTGAAGTAGCCCTTATGACTTTAGAAATAGTTATTAAAGGTCGAATAACAAAGAAAGTACGTGCGTTACTTGATTGTGGGTCGCAAAAGAGCTATATTTTAAAAGGTACAGCTGAAGAGTTAGGTTTACATCCCATTTCTTCTGAAGCTATTGTGCACACATTGTTTGGTGGTACGCAAACAGAAGCTAAATCTCACAATAAATTTCAAGTTGAGTTAAGTTCTTTTGATAGACAGAAACAAACCAAAGAAGTCTTAGAACTTTTGGATCAAGATATAATTTGTAATAATATTCCTCGGATACCGAAAGAATCAGTAATTAAAGAGCTTAAACAAAATAAACTATGGATCACAGATTTAGGAACAGGAAGTCCAAAAATTGAAATTTTGATTGGAAGTGATTATTACGGACAACTTCTTACAGATCGAGTAAAACAGTTAAAGAGCGGTCTTACAGCAATAGAGACGAAGTTTGGATGGACACTTTGTGGTCGTTTAGAAAGTACATCACAGTCTTGTCTAAATTATGGAAATATGTTTATCACGAACCTAGCTTTAAAAGATATGAAGATTCCAGAATTATGGAAGTTAGAGACAATCGGTATAACAGATCCCTGTCAAACTTTGTCTAAAGCAGAAGAAGAAGAACTCGCTCATGATAATTTTATAAAAGAAGTTGATAGAAATATAGAAGGTCGCTATATTGTAGCTCTTCCTTGGATTAACGGCAAACGTGAGATTCCCTCAAATAGGCACATAGCTGAACGAAGATTGATAAATTCAACAAAGAAATTAAAATCAATGAAAATGTTTGAAGAACATGCTAAAGTTTTCTATGAATGGGAAGAAGAAGGCGTTATAAGTAAAGTACCAGATGAAACACTCAAGATTCCAGGACATTTTTTACCTCATCATCCCGTTATCAAACCAGACAGTTTTACTACAAGTGTTCGACCAGTTTTTGATGCATCGTGTAAGATAGGGAGGTCTCTTTCTTTAAATGATTGTCTCTTTAAAGGGCCAAACCTCATTGAACAAATTCCTGCAGTGTTAATAAAATTTCGTGAGAAAGCTATTGGGGTAGTAGCCGATATAAGAAGAGCATTTCTTCAAATTGAAGTCAAAGAATCAGATCGGCATTTCTTGCGATTTTTATGGTAGAAGAGTCCTGACGAATTTCAAGTTTATCAACACAATAGAGTAGTTTTTGGAGCAACTTGTAGCCCATTTTTGCTAGGTGCAGTTATAAGATATCATTTGAGTAATGTTGATGAAGAAAACAAACAGATAGCTGAGAAGCTTATGAAGTCATACTATATAGATAACTGCGTTACTTCAGTCGACAATGTGCCTGAACTAGAAAATTTTATTTCAAAAACTACAGAAATCATGGCTGATGCGAAAATGGAATTAAGAATGTGGGAATTCGGGCCAATTAAAAGTGAAGACAGCAGTTTCCTTAATGAAAAAAAGGTACTCAGCAAAAATGTAACCACGATAGTTCCGATTTTAGGGTTGAAATGGGACATAATGGAGTATACTTTGAAGATCGCTCATAAATTTAATGATGAGATAGAAAATCTGTCGAAAAGAAAGATATTAGCTGTAACCCAGGGGATCTTCGATCCAATAGGATTTTTAGCCCCAGCATTGTTACCAGCCAAACTGATAATTCAAGACGCCTGGTCAACGAAATTTGATTGGGATGCTCCACTTCCAGAAGAAATCCGGAATAATTTTCAAAAATGGTATAGCGAACTCAAGTATTTAAATGACGTGAAGATAAATAGACGTGTAGGCTATGGTTGTAAGGAAAAATGGTCTATTCATACATTTTGTGATGCAAGTACCAGAGCTTATGCAACAGCAGTTTTCTTACGTTGTGAAAATAAAGACGCAGTCTTTGTACAACTTTTAGAAGCTAAGTCTCGTCTTGCACCGAAGAAAAATATAACCATCCCACGTTTAGAGCTTCTTGCTTGTATTTTAGGATTAAGATTGACTAACTTTGTTTGGAAAGCCTTTAATTGTATTTCCATACCAGTAAAGTATTGGACCGACTCTTCGACTGTTCTCGCTTGGATTCGAAGAAATGATCAATGGGGAACGTTTATGGGCAATAGAGTTAGAGAAATTTGTAAATTTTCTAAATCTCAACAATGGAACTTCGTACCTGGTCATCTCAACCCTGCTGATTTACCTTCTCGCGGATGTAGTCCTAAACAGCTGCTGAAGATGAGATGGTGGGAGGGACCAGAATGGTTGAAGTTATCAGAAGAAAATTGGCCGCATTCAGAAGCAAGCCCCAACGAAGGATTAGTAATGATGGAAAAGAAGAAAACTGCAGTACCTACTTTTTTATGTTCTAATTCACATGAATTTATGATATATAGCAGAATTTCAAAATTTGGTAGATTTATTAATGTCGTATGTTGGGTGAAGAGATTTATAATGAAGTGCAGAAATCGAAATATATGTTTTCCATCAGAATTGTCGATTGAAGAAAAGGAAGATGCGGAAAGGTCGTTCTGGTCAATAATACAATCTGAAAGTTTTGGTAATACTACTGATGCAATAAAAGGATTAAAGGTTATGAAAGATCAAGAAGGATTGTTGAGAGTAAAAACAAAGATATTAGAGCGGGATGACGAGTTTTCTTTCAGATATCCAATTTTATTACCATCGAAACATCATGTAGTGAATTGTCTGATTCAAGAATGTCATTTAAAGAATTGTCATGCTGGACTTCAAACACTTGGATCCATTTTAAGAGAAAAATATTGGATAATTTCTTCTAGACGCAGCATTAGAAGTCAATTGTCTAAGCGTTACAGATGCAAAAGATACTTTGCAAAACCATATACTACACCTCCAATCCACCTACCTCTAGATCGAGTCAAAGATTCCAAAGTTTTTGAAGTTGTTGGAGCTGATCTTTTTTTGCCCTCTTTTCGTAAAGCAAAGATCCAAAGTTTGGGTTGTACTTTTTACATGTGCAATATATAGAGCATTACATTTGGAACTTGTATCCAGTCTCTCAACAGAAGGATTCATTCAGTCACTTCGAAGATTTATATGCAGGAGAGGAAGGCCGACTACTATATACTCTGATAATGGCTCAAATGTTAGAGGAACCAACAACCTTTTAAAATAATTGGATTGGAAGGCAATAGTTTCTTCAAAAGAACTGTCTCCTATTAAATGGAAGTTGATCCCTCCAGCAGCAGTTTGGTGGGGGTGGATGGTGAGAAACAATACATCTAGAAGTGGCAGAGTAGTAAAGAGACTTTTGAAATGACTTTTTCTAGAACTCTGAAATAACTTTTCTAGAACTCTAAATGTTTTATTATTGTTTAGTTATTATCTTTATTTATTTTTATATTTTTTATTTTGAATTAGGGTTTAGTTTGATCAAAAGTGATCTTATGTTTAATTTGGCTTCCGCCTAAATTAAAGGTGGGAGTATGTTAGGAATTGATAAATTAATGTATCAGTTTATTCACAGAAAATCGTTTGCAAATTTTGCTACTGTGATATTTATTTTATTTATAAGACGCGACTCGTTGCTATGGAAGCGAAGCTGTTTTTTCGTCTGCTTTGCTTTTATATTTTTTATCTTACGAGAGGAGTTAAAAGTTTAGATAAAAAAGTTGGCATCAATTTTTGATGGAATGAAAAAGAATTTTTTTAGAAAGAATGTTTATATTTTTTGTTTGTCGTGCGTGTCTTGAGTTTTATTGAAGAATTATGTTATTTTTATGAAAAGACACGCAGAAATGCATATAGGATCATCTCTCCAGTTTTTAGTATGATGATCAGAAATTATCAAGGTAAAAGCATTTATATTTTGTACATATTATACATTTTGTACATAGTATGTAAATAATTTGAATTCAATATTTCTTTATTCTATAATTCTAAGTGCGTAATAAAATTTATTAAAAGAAAATTCAAGAATATTTAGAAGATTTTTGAACCCAAATAATGAAGTTTTGATTGTTTACAAAACAGCCACAACAAGAACAAAATTTCCTGTAACAGATACTCGTTTTATTGTAAATTAAAAAATATGTAACTTATTCGGAATTTTAGCGGAAATTCGGATGACTAGAACTTGTATATGTAACTGCGATACAGGTTACAGACAAAATTTTCGTAAGATTACTGTGAATTTAGTAGATTCTTTTGTAAAGCTTCAGACTTCTGTAGCTTTATAAAAACTAGTTTCATAGACTTACATCTTTTTTGTTCAGTGTATAGATAAAATTTTAGTAAGTTTATAGATTTTTGTAACTTTACATTTGTAGAATTACAGATTATTTTTTACAGTGTGTCTATGGATTAGGGTGCGAACTTTTGGAATCCCCCAATATAACTACCAACTAGACAATAATTGTAATTTCCAAAAGCAAAAATGAAAAGTAAATTAAATATATAAATACAATAAATCTCTGCACTATAATAAGAGCACTTTTATGGACTATGATTAAAAATACTAGGTATATCCACAAAATAAGTTCCATTTCTATTTCTATCCGCAGCAGCGCTGCGATCGCAATTCCGAGCATGCGCAACAGTTACTCTGACTGAAGGAGAAGAAATGTATGGCATTTTCAGATTGCTGCTGCCGACGTGTTATTTGTAGTGCTTCGTTAAAATGTCAGCCTTAATTGAAAATGCCGCCGCTTGTGAAATCAGATCTGCGATTCGTTTTCTCAATGCAAAGAAAGTTAAACCAAGTGAAATTTATCGGCAAATCTGCGAGGTTTACGGACAAAATGCTATGAGTGATTCAATGGTTAGAGGACGGGTCTGACACTTTAATGAAGGACATGACGATGAAGAACGAAGTGGACGACAGTCTTTGGTTACTGATGAACTGGTTCACGCAACTGAAGAGAAGGTTAAGCAAAACCGTAAGTTCACCTCAAACCTTTCCTTGGTGGTCAACACTTCACCGATGATGACGAGCTGAAAGAACATGTAACCACATAGTTGAAAACACAGGCGGCAACCTTCTATGAAGAAGGCACACAAAACCTTGTGGCACGCTACGACAAGTGCCTACAAAATTTCGGAAGCTATGTAAAAAAATTATTTAACAGTTGCAGATTTTTGTACAATAAATATTTTTTTTTGTATCTGTACACGTTTTTTTATATAACCAAACGGAACTTACTTTGTGGATATACCGTGAGATAATTTAAGCAAGAATAGAGTGCAATGCAAACATTTCTTGTTGGTTCATTTATTAATATTTCATCAAAAAATTGTAACCAAATAATCAGACTTATATTTTGATTGATGAATATATCTTTCTTTCATTCAAATATATCCAATGTACACTGATTCTCTGTTAAGGCGAATTAAAGTGTAAGACGAAATTTGAAATCGGCAAAAATTGGCAATTTTTAAAAATCTTTGTGAATTGATTGATGTGCAGTAAAATTTGCCTGAGGTGGAACATAGCCTACTGCTCAAAAGTCTCGATAGATACTGTTATAGACAGAGTTAACTTTACATGATTATTGTACACATATAACATGTACACAATATATATAAAATGCAAATAAAATAACCTTTAAAATAAACATGTTAAAAAAATAAAGATAAATGTTAATCAAAATTAAATAGGACTTAAAATTATGCATAGAAGGAAGCATTAAAAAACTAATGTGATAGTAGAAATTGTAGAATGTGACAGTAGAAATCAAATAACCGTAGATTCCACAAAACTTGTTATAAAAGCACGATCTAAAATAAGAAAGTAAAATTCACGCGTGAAGCGTAGGTTATGAAACATTTTCAAAGACATTTAGACAAATACGGCAAAACTTTACCGTTTAAAAAGTTTAAATATGATGCCTATTTAAACTATTTAAAAAAGAATAATACTTTTGTAAACATAATTTCAGCAATTCCTATCAATTTGGAGCAGCCCTAAAAATATGATATATAGATTTGCATTTATAAACTACATGCATGCAAAAAATTTTATTCGTTTAAGAAATACATACCACATCTGAGAATTCCCCCTTTGCAGTTTCCCCTTAGAAGAACGAAGCGAAAACTCTTTTGCGAAGCCTTGTATACGAGTTATTCAATTTGCAAGACAAACAAGTAGAACATTAGTTGCATTTAAAAGCACATGCCAAAATTGGAAACAGACATACAGTAACTATTGTTCAACGACAGTACTTAAGCCGATTTCTTTTGTGTGTCCCTGTGTTTACGATGAATGGTATGAGTTCCCTATTTTGTTAATAATTTTGTAGTGAAACTCAGTAACTTATGACGATATTAATATAGTCGAAACAAAGTCTTTTCTATTAAGAGTAACATACGTCTGTATGTCTATCCGCAAAACCAATAAGGCCGTAAAAAACCGTCTGCATTCAAATTAATCTAAGCTATCTAATGTCGAAAAAAAAATCATTTAGAAATATTGAAATGCAACCGAGATATCTTTATAAATTTCTTTCGTAGGATTAGCATTAGCTAACGGGTCTTTTCATTTGACTGAAGCAGCCCCCTAAGAGCCATGTGTATCAAAATTACATTAGAATGATTCATTGCACGAATAAAAGATCTTACCAAAGCATTTCTACAAATTTAAGGTGATTTGAAAAAAAAAAAGTATAAAAGTAAAAATAGTTTAAATAAGAACGAAAATACATGAGTATGGCATAGATTATGAAAAACTTTCTTACACATTCAGAATACTGCAACAAAACTGCAACATTTAATTAGGTGAAAGATGATTTCTAAACAAACGATTTAGTAAACGAATAATTTATTTGAAAACTCAATTTTTCTATTAACGTGAAAGTCACAAAGTATATCATTTTTTGTATAGCACAACACATGATCTAATTATAAGCGTGCATACTACATGGTATGCTTAAAGTTAATTCAATTAAAAGAATAACACAGCTGTAAATTTCTACTCAGCCCTTCCCACTAAAAGTCGGATGTTATAAAAAACTTTTGTTCAGTCCACTATATGATCTACGTAATTTATACATATCAGCTAACATTTAAAAAATTGGTCGTTGGGGCAAGGGCGGATCCAGTCCCCTTTTTAGAGAAGGGAGGGGTCACGTCTCTTTCGTCTCTCACACGATAAATTTATAAATAAGCTCAAAAAACTATGTAAAATCACCATCAAAAGAAAATTAAACAGGACGCGTTTCGAGCTTCAAAAATACAGCTCATCATCAGCTAATCCAAACACGTGTCACAAGGAATAGAGTGGAAATAAAAGTGAAAGAAAGAGGGAGGAGATTACAAAGAGTGCGACAGGTGGCGCTACCTGACAGAGCCAGGGAGGAAGAGAAAAGTTAAGATAAAGTTAAAGAAAGAACGAGGAGATTACAAAGAGTGCCACAGGTGGCGCTGGCTAAAAGAGCCCAGGTGGAAGAGAAAAATGATGATAAACTAATAAAAGAAAAAGAAAACAGTGGGAATTAATAATTATAATAATAAAATAAAATAAAATAACTAAATAAATAAAATAAAAAAATAAAATAATTAAAATTATAATAAAATAAATAAATCAAAATAATAAAACAATTGTAAAAATAGTAAATAAAATAAATTAATTAATTAAAAAGTAAAAATTAATAATAATAATAATAAAAACTACAAAAGTAATTTTCATACAGGAGAAAGGGGGGGGGATGATGAGAGATCATTGACAAGAGTATTATAATTTTTACAAATAAAATAAGCTTCGTGAATATCTAAATGAGAAGGAGAGGCAGGATTAGAAATAATTCTGGCCATGGAAAAATTGAAATAATGACCGGAAGACCAACAGTGAGAAGCAATCGAAGACCTAGATAATTCCTGATTTTTAATATATCTCTGATGTTCATCCAATCTTTTCTTCAACGCTCTTCTGGTCAAACCAATATAACCCAAATTGCAAGAACAAGGAATAAAATAAACACCCCACCGGTTCTCAACAGGAAGGGGATCTTTCAAAGACGGGAATTTAATTTTATTCATAGGTTTGAAGATAACTTTAAAATTGAAACGAGAAAGGATTTTAGCAATTTTGAAACAAAGAGGAGAATAAAAAGGTAGAACTATAGAGTTAATATTAGACGAATTATTAGAATCAGTAAGAAGACGTTTAGGCTTATTAAATTTATACAGAGCTTTGTCAATCAAAAAGGGATTATAACCACGAGCGAGGACGAGAGTTTGAGGTAACTAATTTCATTATTAAGAGCAGAAGAGTCAGAACAAATCCGAAGTGCTCTGTAAACAAAAGTATAAAAGGAAGCCACTTTATGCTGTGGCAGATGGTTAGAAAAAGCATGCGGAGAAAGAGATACAGCGAAAGGTTTTTTATAAACAGAGGTAGAGAACCGATCAGGGTGTTTAGTATCCAAGACATCGAGGAAAGGAAGAGAATCGTTCTCTTCGACTTCAAGAGTAAACTGGATGCAAGGACCAACAGAGTTGACAAGAGAAAGGAGATTTTTGGAGATCCAGCTCAAAAGGAATTAAGGAAGAAGGGAGGAATTAAGGAATTAAGGTCAGAATTAAGTTCACTGATCCCTAACCTGTCCCTAACCTTCATATTACTAAGGCTGATAAAGGCGGTCAAACCGTTCTTCTGAATTAGTCTGATTATATTTCTCATGTGGAATCTATGTTAAACTCCGGTCCTTATTCTAAATTAAAGAAAGATCCTTCTACTAAACATCTTTCTGATATCAAGGAGGTCGTTAATAAATCTGTCATTCTTAATAATAACAATAAACGTATGGTCATTCCGTCTATAGCTAATTGTGCTCGTTTCTATGCTCCTCCTGAGGTCCATAAACCTACTCTTTCATTTCGCCCTATCGTTTCTAATATTGGTACTGCTTCTTATAAACTTGCCAAGTACCTTTCTAAGTTACTCGCTCCTTTATCTTTCACAAATTTTCACACTGTTAAAAACTCTATTGACTTTGTTGATAAAATTAAACGCCTTTCTCTTTGTAATTACAAAATGGTTTCCTTAGATGTTAAATCCCTCTTCACTAACGTCCCTGTTCGAAGAGCAATTGACTGTTTGGAAAGAAGGCTTCGCGAATTCTATTACTCTTTGATTGGGATTGACGAGATCCTGCAATTAGTTAGTATTTGTATTAGGCAAACCGCTTTCCAATTTAATAATTCTTTTTGTGTTCAAACGGATGGTTTGGCCATGGGCAATCCTTTGTCTCCTCTTTTATGTGATTTTTATATGCATTTTGTGGAAGAAAGACTCTTCAGTTTATATGATTTTCCCTTCTGGTGTAGGTATGTTGATGATACTTTTATCTTAATTCCTTTTGAGCTGGATCTCCAAAAATCTCCTTTCTCTTGTCAACTCTGTTGATCCTTGCATCCAGCTTACTCTTGAAGTCGAAGAGAACGATTCTCTTCCTTTCCTCGATGTCTTGGATACTAAACACCCTGATCGGTTCTCTACCTCTGTTTATAAAAAACCTTTCGCTGTATCTCTTTCTCCGCATGCTTTTTCTAACCATCCGCCACAGCATAAAGTGGCTTCCTTTTATACTTTTGTTTACAGAGCACTTCGGATTTGTTCTGACTCTTCTGCTCTTAATAATGAAATTAGTTACCTCAAATCTCTTGCCCTCGCTCGTAGTTATAATCCCTCTTTGTTTGACAAAGCTCTGTATAAATTTAATAAGCCTAAACGTCTTCTTACTGATTCTAATAATTCGTCTAATATTAACTCTATATTTCTACCTTTTTATTCTCCTGCTTGTTTCAAAATTGCTAAAATCCTTTCTCGTTTCAATTTTAAAGTTATCTTCAAACCTATGAATAAAATTAAATTCTCGTTTTTGAAAAATCCCATTCCTTTTTGAGAACCGGTGAGGTGTTTATTTTATTCCTTGTTCTTGCAATTTGGGTTATATTGGTCAGACCAGAAGAGCGTTGAAGAAAAGATCGGATGAACATCAGAGATATATTAAAAATCAGGAATTATATAGGTCTTCGATTACTTCTCACTGTTGGTCTTCCGGTCATTATTTCAATTTTTCCATGGCCAGAATTATTTCTAATCCTGCCTCTCCTACTCATTTAGATATTCACGAAGCTTATTTTATTTGTAAAAAATCTAATACTCTTGTCAATGATCTCTCATCATCCCCCTCCCTTTCTCCTGCATGGAAATTACTTTTGTAGTTTTTTATTATTATTATTATTAATTTTTACTTTTTAATTAATTAATTTATTTTATTTACTATTTTTACAATTATTTTATTATTTTTATTTATTTATTTTATTATAATTTTAATTATTTTTTTTATTTTTTGTTTTATTTATTTATTTTATTTTATTTTATTTTATTATTATTATTATTAATTCCCACTGTTTTCTTTTTCTTTTATTAGTTTATCATCATTTTTCTCTTCCAACTGGACTCTTTTAGCCAGCGCCACCTGTGGCACTCTTTGTAATCTCCTCGTTCTTTCTTTAACTTTATCTTTACTTTTCTCTTCCTCCCTGGCTCTGTCAGGTAGCGCCACCTGTCGCACTCTTTATATTCTCCTTCCTCTTTCTTTTATTTTTATTTCCACTCTGTCCCTTGTGACAGGTGTTTGGATTAGCTGATGATGAGCTGTATTTTTGAAGCTCGAAACGCGTCCTGTTTAATTTTCTTTTTATGGTGATTTTACATAGTTTTTTGAGCTTATTTATAAATTTATCGCCAATGAGTTTGGTGTTTCTCAATAAAATTGAAGTATTTCCGAAGTAAAAAAGGGAAAATAAAATAGTTTGACGAATTTTAGAAAGATTGAATATTACATCATAATTTTCTTATACAAGATTTCCACGTGAAATCGAAAAATAAAACAAATAGTTTGGCGGATTTTTTTTTTCTTTTTAACGACATATTGAAAACAAATGAAAGGAAAGCAGGTGAATATGACGACTTTTTACATTTATTATTGTAAATAACTGCAGAATTTATACTTCAAACCGTAAAAGAAAGTTAAACTTTCGTATAATTTCGCAACTGTCAAATAAAATACAATTTTTAAATTGTATGTTATTTGAAAGGAAAATATATATTTTAATAAAATACTTGGAAATGGTGCATATTTTTGTGTTTGTTTCTTTTAATAATATAATAGGATCACGATTTCTTTTATGAAATTTTTAAAATACCCTTTTTACTTACCCATCATACGTAGTATAGGGTAAGTCTTGCAATCGTTTTGAAAATCGAAAAATTTTTTTTGACGGATTTACACGTTTTAGATAGTGGAGATTCCAATAAACATATTTTTAGAAAAAAAAATTTGCCGTCCGTCTGTCTGTCTGTCTGTCTGTAAACGCTCTACCTCCCGAACAAATTGAGATAGAGACTTGAAATTTTGTATGTAGTTAGTATGTAAGAATAAAACGAACCCTATTTAATATCAGCAACCTCGATTAACCGGAACTATTTTTTTCGGACTCTCGAAAAATTCGTTCTGATGATAGATAGATAAAAATTTTCGAATTTTTTTGTTCTAAGGAATGGATGTAAAAGGCAATAAAATAACACACATTTCGCATATAGAACGAAGTCGATCGGATTATTAGTTGCCGAGATATTTGTAATCTTGTTTTCCACATTCTTCGATTTTTCATGACCCTGTATTTCATTCAAATTTCAATTCAGAAGTATATTTTAATTTGAAATGAGACACTTAATCCGACGCAGTTAATTGTTAGTTAATAGAATTATTATTTTTGGAGTTATAAGGATGTTTCTTTTACGCAGTTCGGTGCTACTTGAGTAGTTTGGAGTTTTATATAATTTGTCGAAATTGGTACATCAGCAGTTCTTTAATAAAGCATTACTACATGTATATTAACAATATTTAAATTTTGTTTTGGAATTGCAATGCATTGTATAAATAGTTTTCACATGTTTTATTTTCATATACATATCCATGATGGGTAAGTATTACGGTGGCCTCCAACGACTAGTTTATGAAAATTATGGCATATTTTTAACGAATTGAAATTTTTGAAAATTCAATTATTTACATTCAATTATAAAAGTATTTTTCAGTGTTCAAAATTCAAATACACAATATATTCTTATTGTGTGAAATCACTTATGCTGACGATACTTACGCATTTTAAAAGGATTATATATATTTTTTTCTTTTATAAATAAGTAACAAAACAATTGTAAACAAATAAAATTATTTTTTAAAATTGTTATGTAAAGTGTTATCCGAATTCAAAGATTTAAAATTGAACCAGATGAAACATGTTTATTATTATGAATTACTATTAGTATTATTATAATATGTTTGTCGTTTAAAAAAGAAATTCTGGAATATGGCTGGATTTACATTTCTAAAATTAAAATATACAAAATTAAAAAAAAAAACATTTTTACCTAATAAAGATACAAAAATAATAATTAAAAAAACATACATTGTTACTTCCAAATCTTTATTTTATGAAATAATGCTTCGCGAATCCAAACAAAGCATGGCTTTTGCTAGTAATAGTTAAATTCACGAATGTATATCACAACTACAAACTCATTTCCAGCAACTATTTTTCAAAGATTTCAATAGTTCAATTATTGCTAATTTTCTTCTGTAGCCAAACTCTTTTTAATGTCCCAAAAAATTAACCATAATCTCTATGCTTCTAATGCTCTGTATTAAGAGTCTTGTCGCACATTTCTCAAATAAATATCTATTAAAATATGTTTAAAATAGTGTAATATGTTTAAATTACATCGAAAACGACTTTTTTTAACCATACATCGTAATATAAAGAAATTCTGTTGAGTGTGTTATGAATGAATCGTAAATGCTACACACTTCATTTTCGGTACTGAACACTCCACATCAGGACCGTAGCTAAGGGGGCGCTATGGGCGGATCAACCCCCCCTAAAATATTTTGACCCCCCCCCCCTCGAATTGATTCCAATGTCACTAAATGAAATTCTGTTCCGAAAATTCAAATGAAATTCTTATTTTGATTGATGGAAAGTATCTTCCTTTCACTCAAATCTATCCAATATATATTAAACTCTCTGTTTCATAAATCTAATTCAGTTTTGAGACCCTTTCACAGCTTTGCAGAATTACTAAATTGTATCTAAAATAAGTATTTTAACAGTCCCTCATCTTATTTGTACATATGAAGCTAACATAATGTTTAATGTTACACCAGTTAACATTCAAAATTTTCATCATCCTATACTATTCTTAGCATAAAATTTAGTTATTCCAAGAATATAATAAGAAACTTATAGTACCTACAGTGGGGAAATGGACTAATTTATCTTTCTGTGTCAGAGAGAGGGAGAAAAAAATTATGATCCCCCCTACATTCTCTTGAGCCCCCCTCCCCCATTGTTCACTTTTAGCTACGGCCCTGCGCACAGTGATAACCAATAACATGTATATATTTCATAGCAATAGGACTATATTTACATGGGTCAGAACAAACAAACTTATTTCATAAACACTTTACAACGATGTTTGAAAGTGTTAAAAAGCGCACTTTTTAAGCATTGAATGTTCATCTTTAAAATTACGTCTGATTTTATATTTTAACCCGATGCAATTCAAATCAATAAATAAATTTAAAATTTTCCGAAGGAAAAAAAAACGAGATTTTTATAATACAGATTGTTTTGGGTGAGTTTCGGTGCGACCGAAATTTTAGAAGCATTTTTGCCGAAAAAGAATTTTTGGAAAAACTCAGATTTTGGGCCAAAAACGAAAACGAAACTGAATTTTTAGTCGATCTCAATTGATAAGTGTTAAAACGGAGAAAGAAATTATATCAGAACTTGATATTTTTAGAAAAAATAGTCTAAAGTTGAATGACCCCAGTTACAGAATGCATTGCTTAACAACAATTTTCAGACACCATGCACTCATATAACTATAGCTGTAAATCATACAGCATTACTTTTTTGCGTAAAAGTGCGGAAGCAGAAAAAAAAATGGAGTTTTATCATCAAATTTGTTGAAGTTAGAATTACAGGAAGTTAACAATGGCCCTTATCTCTGCGTAATTTTATCGCACATTTATTTAATGACAAACGAGACGTGCTGAATTTAGATACTTATCAATGATTTATTATGATAGCATAGTGGTCAAATTGGTGTGAATACACTTCCCACGTGACAGTGTTGAAAGTTAAATGGATATTAAGAGTTTTTATTAATGCTATTTATATTCTTTAGTCTGGTAAGTAAATCACTTTGGTAAGTAAGCTCGGAAAATATTAATTCGTTTTCATTTGAAATTATTCATAAACAGTATATTTTAGACATAAGTACAGTATACTCTTAAAATTACAACCCTAATATCCGAAACTATAAAAAATCAACACATAATTTACAGATGTAAACAATGAATTTTTTAGTTCAGATATTGACCAGTTAAAATCTGACTTTTTTATTTTTATATAAATTCCATATGTATTTTCGTCTGTAATTTTTGTTCATATTACTGAATTTCTGCTTTTTCATGAAATTAGCATAAATTTATTTCTCAATAACTCAAGATATTACTAATATCACTAGTAAATTATAATCTTTTTTCCAAATTTGTCTATGCATCAATCAAGTTTTTATTAATTATTAAGTCTGGATAAACCTGAAATAAAACTTTCTTATTTTATAGTTTCAATCTGAATTAACAGTATACCTTTATGAGGCAAATTTCACTGAATAATTTAGAAAAATGTATCTCATCTTTATAATGAAAATTTAACCATACATTACTGATTATTTACAAGACCTTTGCTTTTAATATTTTAATACATTGAAGTAATTTAGAAAAATGTATCTCATCTTTATATTGAAAATTTAACTTTACATTATTGATTATTTACTAGACCTTTGCTTTTAATATTTTAATCTTTTTAAAAAATTATCTAACTTTTTATTATTTTAGTTTATTACATAATTATTTTAATATTTAAGTATATTGTATGCATTCATTATAATCACAATTACATTATTAATTACATTGAAATTACTGTTGTAAAAATGTAAATAAAGCAATGATAAAAAAAATCTGCAAAATTCTAAAATTTGCACAACATCTGACTCTAAGCTGTGTGGACTTTAGGGAGTGTACTGAATCATATTTAAGTTTTTTTAATGTAATATATATATAAACCCTACTGATTTTTGCTCTTAAAGTATTACAGAATATCTGAGCAAAGCATTTTTATTTTTAAAGCTTTTCTCAACTTCTCTATTCAAAAAGCGCAAAATGTTTTGACGCATTTACAAATTCATTTTTAGGTGCGTTCGTAATTTTCTAAATACGTAGCACCTATAGTTGTCGCTCAGTCCGTCCGTCTGTCAGTCCGCATATAACAACGCAAAAACTACCCCACCAAATCTTTTGAAATTTAAAATACATAATTATTACATAATTTTGTCGAATCATTTCAAATTTTATGAAAATCGGATGGATAGATCAATTACAGGGACAATCAAAATGATTCCTCTACATTACGGTCAATGGGGAAAAAAGTTTCAAATGCATTTTAATCGTTTGAAATTTAAAACATATAATTATTGCATAATTTTATAGAGTCATTTCAAATGTTATGAAAATCGGATACACAGATCAATTACAGGGACAATCAAAAGTATTCCGTTACATTTCGTTCAATGGGAAAAAAGTTTCAAATGCATTTTAATGGTGTTACACACATTCGAACATAATAGAATTGACATAAATCTATGAAGTATATACTAAAATATACATTCTGTACAATCTGTGATGCAAAGAATATTTATTATTAAATTACAGGGCTGCACAAAAGTATTCCACTACATAATGCTACGCGGGGAAACATTGTTTGGGGCGTGTTTTAATTATATTAAACTATTTCACATTTTATGAATATTTTATACATTGCTGAGGTGTAATAAAAATTAATTCCTGTATATTTACAGGAACACAAAGATACTGTTTCCGAAGTACTGATATAGATCAGCAAGATCTGAATATTTTTAAAACTTCTTTATCGTACGGACGCACCTAATTTGCTACGCTTCACGTGCAATTTCCAACTTGTTTTTAACGGAAAGATAATAAAATTAAAAAGCCGGACTATGGAAACGATTTGGAATTAAACGGATTTTTCTATTTTTTGATCAATCAACTACTCATCGAGTTATAAGCAAATTCGATCGCGAGTCTAACACGTTTTTCATACCTGTTTAGGTAGTTATTCTTCTTCCACGCATGAAATATGATACTATCTTCTGGAAAATCTAGCGTGTTTGTAAAAAAAAAAAAAAAAAAAAAAAAAAAAAAAAAAATTGATTGCTATTAGGTACTTTACGGACAACAATACCTGCTAGGTTTATGCAATTATTCAAACCAAAATAAATTAAAACTTGCGTCATAAAGTTGGATTATTTGGTTTATGAAAAGCCTTAGTAGTTTAAATTGAAAAGTGTTTATGCATTCGGTTTGTCTGTCCGTGCTCTAATTTCTGTAAATGGATTGGAAATATCGTGCAATTTTTAAACGTTATTTAGGGTCACCAAACATGTTTTGTATTGCATATGAAGTATGTGGAATTAATAGTTAATTTAAAGGGACACTCAAAAGACTTCCATGACATTATGGTATGTGGGAAAAAATCACCTGAAGAGTATTTTAATATGATTGCACTAGTTCAAAAGTACTGACATTGTTATAAATCCCTGAATCAGTAAAGATGATTCAGTACAAGATGATGGCGATAGCAAATGCATTCATAACATTTATAATAATTTACAGGGACACATAAAAATACTTTCTTTGAATAATAAGTGCTGGAAGTACTTTTTAAAACTTGGTATATGTGATTTTAAATTTAATAGAATTTTTGCGTGTATGCTACTAATTGTATGTCAGTTCAAAATTCCATTTACAGAGTTGCACAAAAAAAGTTCTAATTTCTTTTTTGGTAGAAATTGATGAAGACGAATTTTGGACAGAAATATATGTATTTCTCATTTAGTTAATATATACAAATCTATACATCGTATGCAGGGTTGCTCAATGAATTCTGATCATTTTCCGATTGTAGATGGGAACAGCTGAAATTGCATCTTGAAAGCGTTTCCATAGAATTGAAACGGACATAATATTTTTAATTATTAAACGGTGCAGTTTTATTGCTTTATTCTGAATGTGCTGGAAAGTGTTTCATAATCTATGTTTGACGCATGATTTTGTTTCTTGTTTCAAATTAAAAACTCCAATGGATTATTTTTTACACATTTCTAGAAAATCGCCAAAGATATTGCTACTTACAGCAACCCTTTTGATTCGGAAGATATTAGTGGCTTAAGAGCGCAGTTCGATTGCATAGCTATTGAATGTGTGTTTTATTTATATAAATTTATTATTTATTGGAAAGTATTAATTCCAACATAGAATATTAGTGAGAAACAAATTCTGAACTATTTCTGTAGTTTTAAGTGAAAACCGGTTAATTTTTCGCAATCGGGCTTTACGAGATTTTATTTATTTATTTATTTATTTATTTATTTTTGAAAAACAATGTTTTAAAATTAGTAAAAAAAATATAAAAAATTAGTCTAAAAAATAAATTGCTTTTGGAAGAAAAAAAAGCAATTATAATTTGACAGTATAAAGGTTGATTGTTTTCGATATCTGGAAGCTAAATAAGTGGTCAAGTATAATCACAGATCGCACAAGGGATTTCGTTTAATATTTATTTCAAAACAACTTATCATTTAACTAATAAATCTAAATTGTTAGTTTATAATTATTAAATTCTTATATAGATAGTAGCACCAATAAATTTAACTTAAAAATACGTACAAAAGAAAGTTTTTTACTTGAATTAAATTAAAAATGTTCAAATCAAAATTTTTAAATAAAATCCAAAATTTTATTTTTTTTTAAATCTAGACTTTAAAAAATATAGTGGAGACATAAATGTAATTTTTAATTTCTAAAAGCGAAAAAAAAAAATGGTTTAAATACAATTTCGAAGGCTGAATCCTTAATAAACCGCAAAAGTTTTTAAAACAGAATAAACATTGAATTAAAAAAATATATGAATGTCAGACGAATGAAAAAAACCTTGATAATATAAACACCTAAATTGTCAAAAATACAAAATTTCTTCTTATTATATTCATCTTGTTATGAAATTTTCAATTTCTAGCATCAAACCAGTTTACTAGCGAGACGTTTTACCCCCCAAGCCATTATGTCCGTGAAAAAGACTAATTAGGGTTCTTGTCTGAAATTTAAATCACAAAAATGAACGGGTGACATTGATAAAATTGATTTAGTTATACTTTTTCAATATTTTCTGATTTGTCGTGAGACACGAGGTACTCAGCTGTAAGTACACAAAACTTCAAGTCTCGAAAGTTGTGTACGGACTCTGTGACAGACGGACAGACAGAGGACAAAGACGAATAGAGTTTCGTCAGATGAACGAAATCCTAAAAATAAAACATTAAAAACGACAATTATGTACCAGGTGCTGCTATCCTTATACACTATATTGCCATTGATTATGGGACACTTGCGATTTTAGACATTTTACTAAATATCTAGAAACATACATGAGGAATCATCTCGAAACTCTTAGTGTATAAATATAATAGTATAAGTCATACATCTCCGTGAAGATTTTTTCCCGAAACTCCAAAGGGGACCGTCAACAAATTAAAAAAGAATGAATATCTTTTGAATAACCCTGTCAAAACTAATGTAGCAAAAGCGCTCAAACTCTAGATTGTGATTGAATGCCTTATTGTAATAAGCCTTGTTCATTTTTATGCAAATAGCATGCATACTCGCAGAGTAATTAAGGTTTTTATAAAAATGATCCCAAATTTTTCCAAGTTTTTTCCTTATAATTTTCAGAGTTCTTAATATAAAATATTATTTTTTTTAGAAAATATGACAAGCAACATTGCACACAGTACCCTGTAATCAGAATTAAAAAATAATGAAAATTGTATAACAAATGAGTTGGTTTACTAAATAATTTTTTACTGCGCATGCGTCAACGATATCAAAATTTCATTTGCATATTATGTTAGCTAAATATATAGAGCAACTTTTGTGAAAGTCACAAAATCATAACTTGAAAATTCTGACAATAATCGTCAATTGAATAAGTCGAAAATCCGTTATTCTCAAAATGAAGCAAAAACAAGAGGGGTTGTATCCATATATTCATTGATTAGTGTCAATATAGAATACACAATATGGGATGTACTACTGCATTTGGATAAAATCCCACATTCTTTTGCTTCATTTTGGAAACAACGGATTTTGTCCTTTTTCTATAGACGATTACTTTCAGAATTTTCAAGCTATGATTTTGAGACTTTTACAAAGGTTGCTCTATGCATTTAGCTAACATAATATGCAAATGAAATTTTGATATCTTTGACGCATGCGCAGTAAAAAATTATATAGTAAACCTACTCATCTTTCATACAATTTTTACTATTTTTTAATTCTGATTACAGGGTATTGTGTGCAATGTTGTTTGTCATATTTTCTGAAAAAAATATTATTTTATATTAAGAACTCTGAAAATTATAATGAAAAAACTTGGAAAAATTTGGGACCATTTTTATAAAAACCTTAATTACTCTGCGAGTGTGCATGCTATTTGCATAAAAATGAACACAGTGTATTACAATAAGGCATTCAATCATAATCTAGAGTTTGAGTGCTTTTGCTACATTAGTTTTGACAGGGTTATTCAAAAGATATTCATTCTTTTTTAATTTGTTGACGGTCCCCTGTGGCGTTTCGGTAAAAAATCTTCGCGGAGATGTATGACGTATACTATTATATTTATACACTAAGAGTTTCGAGATGATTCCTCATGTATTTTTCTAGATATTTAGTAAAATGTCTAAAATCGCAAGTGTCCCATAATCAATGGCAATATAGTGTACAGTGGTGGTCAGAATTATAAGAACAATAGAAAATTGCGCAGAAAAAATATATTTCTGAGCTAAATGAAGTGCAATTTGTACACTAAATGCTTTTCTATGCTAGTAATCATTGTAGAATGCAAAACATTGGAAAATGCAAAATAGGAATGTTTTGTCACAAGTAACAAAATATGTCATTGTAAAAAATTGGACAAAATTATAAGGACAATGAATATTTTTGTCTGAAATACACTGATAATTAATAATCCCCCCGCTTCTTCTCAATCACTCTTATCAATCTTGACGTCATGGAGTATGACAATTCCTTAAGAACAATTTTGGAAGATTTTGAGTGATCTTTTTCGATGGAAGACATGAGTTCTTCCTTATTTTGAGATTATATACCATTTTTGCATACTTTGTGTGCCGGAATACGCAAAAGATTTTTCTACAGTATTCAGATCAGGACTTCTGACCGGCCAATCAAGTAGTTTCACGGAATTAGCATTATACCACGAGTTTGAAGTTTGGGAACATCAGCCGAAACATTGTCCTGCTGGAAAAAATAGCCTCAGATCGCTATTAACGGTGCTTCTGGTAAAAGAGTATCGCCCAATACATCAATGTAACTTTCAGAATTCCTCCTACCCTGCACAAAAACTATTGGAGTAGTTCTACCATCAGTAGTGAAACCTCCCCAGACCGTTAGTGAATCACTTCCAAATACATGCTTTGAAGAAATCTTTTTTTTCTCTACGAAGATCATACTAGAAGTCTCAAAAACAATCTAGTCTATCCAAATTAATCTTTTTCTCATCGGAAAATACAGAATTACACTTTTTTCCCCCATAATATTGCAGTTTTTGGCAAACTCCATCCTCAGTCTCTCATGACACCCCAGTCTCTCATGTAAGACGCGGTCTTCACACGTGTTTACTATAGCAGACCTTTTTCTTTCTTTTTGTAAAACACGACGAACAGTTCGAGCACTTACATTCTAAGTTCCATTCACGGTTTTTATCTGTTTTTTGGAGCAAGCTCGCCTCATTATCATTCTTTTCCCCCATACAGAAACAAAAGAAGCCTGCTTGTATGTCTTTGCCGTCCATATTTACCGGTATTTTAAAGCTAATTGTAAATAACCGCTCTTGATCTATTAAACTGTGTAGCACTTTGGAATAGAGAAAGTCCTGAATTTTGAAATGCATCAATTTTTCCTTTCTGAAACTCCAAAAGCTTTGCACCTTGCGGCATGATTAATAAACAGAACAATACGATCCCAAACGCTTACTACGCATTTATATCGTCTGAAAATTCCGTGTGCAGAGCAAAAAACATGCAAATTTAGTTTTTAGAACACACAAATACAGTTGTTCTTATAATTTTGTCCAAAATCAATGGTTGTATAAATTTATAATGCATTTTATTAATATGAATTTACCACATATTTCCATAAAAACATACAAAAATAATCTTCATTTTTCATTGGTTTCCAGCCATTAAATTTGCATGTCTCCTGCCAAATATAACCAAGATATGACATTTTTTGCCTTGTCCTTTTAATTTTCACCACCACTGTATCCTTATATATATTATAAATGTGAAAGTGTGTCCGAAAAT
The DNA here is from genome assembly GCA_964019185.1 of Maratus speculifer. Lineage (NCBI taxonomy): Eukaryota > Metazoa > Arthropoda > Arachnida > Araneae > Salticidae > Maratus > Maratus speculifer. The sequence goes on along the minus strand of OZ025290.1, from coordinate 455,360,823 downwards.
TGGAATGAACTTGGCTTCAAAACGGATGGATTAATGTCTTTGAATCTTTGCATATGGGTATATTATAGGAGTGGAATGAACATAGGCTAATTTTTATTTATTTTATTCAAATATTTTCCTTAATAATTCAAATTTTAATTATTTTTCATACAAAATCAATAGGCATTTTTCAGATAAAATTTAACCATTTTCCTTTCCTGTTGCCAAGAAAATAAAAATTTGGAATAATAATTTTTCAGCGGCAATGAATTTTTAATAAAAAACTTCCACGCGAAAAACTATAATAAAATAATTTAAAAGACTATAAATATGACGTCATGTTTGAAGTAAAAATAAAAGGTGTATTTTTTATAATATATTTAACAAGGATATTTGTTTAGTTAATGGGAATTTTTGTGTAAAATATGGCGACATAAATTAAAAGTAAAAAGAATGAAAAAGAATTATATTTTTAATAAAATGGTTGGCTTATGAAAATGTGACGTCATAGTTGAAATAAAACAGGTACTTTATAGCAGTCGTTAAAAATACAAGGGGTATGAATATCAGTAGCTAATAGAGCGAGATAAATAATGACGTCATATTTAAAATGAATCAGAAATATTTTTTACTTATATTAATTAATAAGTTATAAGTTACATACAAATGAATATTTTTATTCAAAACTCATAATTATCAATGGAGGAAATTTTTGTTTGGGAAAAGGCGGAAAATAAAACTACTGGTTAATATATTTTTGGCTCGATTTTTTAACACTTTCGAACAAAGTTGAAAAGTTATTATGCTTTCAGTTTGTCAGTCTGTCTGGTGGCTTTCTAACTTTCGTAAATATACTCCGATTTCCATGAAATTTTTGGACGTTCTTAACGTTTACCTAGCACGAATACCTATTGAAAATAAAGTTTCTACCATGATTAGTTTATTTACAGGGATTGTCAAAATATTTCCTTACATTACGGCATTATGGGGAAAATCGTTTTAATTAAATTTAACGATGTTACGCCCTGTGAAACATATTCAAATTTACATTATTTTACAAAGTGCACTAAAATATGCATTTTTAAAAGTATTTAGTGAAAAGGACATTTATTATTCATTTACAGGGTTACACAGAAGAATTCCATTGCATAAGAATAAAGGGAGGAACAGTTTCCGACATATTTTAATTATGGTAAACGATTTCATGTATAATCAAATTGATATACGTTGCTGAGGCTTAATGTGAGTTATTTCATACGCAATACGAAATGCATAGCATTTACAGGGACACACAAAAGATTTCAAATATTATATATTCTATTCGAAGTACTGTATATGATGGATGATGACTGTTGCATGGATGAAATGCATTTTGAATTATGATATGTGCTTTTAAGTTTCTCTAAATGTATGCATATTAAATAGAGAATATAAATGGTAATAGTATAAACAGTTAAATTTAGATATACAAGGTTACACAAAAAATCTCGGAAAGGTTACTGAATATGCGCGTAATTTTCTTAAAGGTGGTTTTTAAATAAAATATGTATTTTTATTTTGAACTGCATTTAGTAAACTAAGAAATGTTTGTAGTATATATATAAAATGATATACAGGGTCCCGCAAAGAACTGGATACAAGGTTGTCTTCGGATGATAATTTCTGAAAATGTAATTTAGGTAGTAATAAGAAATATTTTTGTTTGAACTAAATTTTAAAAAGATACTTTCGTGTATTAAAAGCACTTGGAAAACTACAGGGCTGAACAAAAGAATTCAAGAATGTTTGTATCTGTTAGTATTAATCGCTGAAAGAAAAATTTTAACCAGCAAACAAATTAGCAAGTAGGGATTATCAGAAGTTTTTTACTATAAATTCGCGATAAAAAGTTAATTACACATGCTTTTCCTCATCGAAATTTTTTGCTTGATTTATCAATTATTTCTTCTTTAAATGTTATGTGAACGAAGTCACGGGTAACTGCTAGTCAACAATATATTTCAGAAGAACTTCTATCGCTTTTTAATATAGATGTGTAAGGATTGATTTGATTTTTTTTCCTATAAAAATTTAACTTTATAGAACAATTTCCCGATAATTCCATTTCATGGTATATCGAATTAATGCCATATCAGTAAAATCAGTGTTATCGAATAATCAGAAATGTCAATATCGCATGCATATTCTAACTGAACATTTTTGTACAAAAATTCAATTTACTATAAATTAAAAATGACATATTATATTTATAAAAAAAGGCAGAAAATTATGTAACTTCTAACTTATAATACACTTTGTTACTTTACATCAATGAAGTATTGGATTTGTGAAAAAATTCCATTTCTGGTGTTCAAGGGATTTATATGTTTTAAAAATCCTGAACATAATTTTAATGTTTTTAATAAACGTCTGTCCATGAGTCTGTCTGCCTTTGTGTAAGACAAATTTAGAGAGCGTTCTAAAACAAATAGGTAATCATTTTCTGGATGTCTATAGAAATATATATTTCCGAATTTTGAGAATAAGGTTAATAAATAAACTGAATAGATGAGATAATCGAGAATTTTTAGTCCATAGTTTTCTAGATTATGAAACGATACATTATATTTTGAATTGTTTAAATTGTTGTAAATTATAACTTGATGTCTGGAATTAATTCATGAACTAGAATTACAGTTAATAAAGCTTACTTCTTGTGTTCGCATTTATTTGCAAAGGTTTTTAAATAAATTTGACCATGATAATATAGGAAAACACCCTTTATTGTAATAGGTATACCTAGAATTCTCTAGCAAAGGGAAGTAGAATTTACAAGGAATGGCATGGAACTATTTTTTGATTTTCTAGATGTCAGCGGAAGATTTTTTTTAGTTCAGCTACGTTAATTTATTACTTTCCATGTGTAAGTTTCTTAAGTTTATGTTTGTAAGTATTTTCTTAAAAGATTAATGGGCTCTGACCCCTACGATCTATATTCGTCAACCCTTGTCCTGCCTCTAGGAATCACTTGGTTTGATTGGCTTAAAAAGAAAAACTACAAAGTATAGAATTACAATTAAAAAATAATAACAATAGCAATGGCGATCACCCTATAAACAGGTATTCTTCTTCATAATTTCTAACATTTCAATTCGTTACATCCTGGATATGGATTTATTTTTGCATCTTATACGAAAAAAATTCGCATTTAGTGATACTTATTTTTTGAAATAATAAGGAATTTTTTTAGGTGTTAAATAGTATTTTTTGCATTATACAAATTATTCTGTTCGATGTCATTATATTAGTTAGTCGGCAAAACATTTTGCAATGTACTAAGTAAAAGATTACCAAGTTTCCAAATTATCAAAAAGTAAGAAAAATTCAGTTTAGCCGAGATGCGATGCTCGAAAAACTGTCTGCCAGACTGACAAGAAGCCATATTTGCCGATCCCGGATATTACTTGATCCCGTAGAATGTGATCACCTGGAAAAACGGAAGTCGAGCAAGGATCGTCGGCGGAAGTACGGCCGGGTATTATTTGCTATTAGGAATAGTTGTGCTTTATCACATTGTCATTTCAGTTTAAGATTACTTTTGTACCTTCTTGTATGTTGCTTTCATGCTGAATGCACAAGATTTCTTTCCCAGTGATATATGAAACTGGGAACTATATTACAAAATTAATTCTCATGGGTCGACAGAATCTAGACGATGAAGGCGTTGAATTTTGGCAAGTGATACTTTTGTATAATATTGAAAAGTAAATTACCAAACAAATAGTATTTCAAAAAATATATAAGGTACCCTGGGGTAATAACGCCACGTTAAGGTTCTACCAATATTCACGGCTCAGTTTTAGTTTGTATTTTTCAAATATATGATTTGATACAGCAACTCATTGACTATCTATATAAAAAAAATAATTTAACATATATGTATTCATAAAATGTAATGGCGTGATTTCTTGACCAATACTATTTGGCGTTATTACCCACCTATATGGGTAATAACGCCATGCAAACAAAACTATGAAATAAGATGGAATAATTGCTTGTAGATTGCCCAATTCTAAAAATACAAACTCTACAAACTTAGAAATTGACTAATTGCATTCTAAGCTATTGAAAATGTTAAATTTTTGGTGAAAGTGTAATTAGTATAGCTTAAATAGAATTATTAGAAACATTGCACAGTTTTAACTGTGTATATTTGAATCAGTATTTAGGATGTAGCTCGGCCACTGTAGGGAATCAACCGGGGTATTAATGCCAAGGATTGGCGTTATTACCACGTTATAGTTATTGCGCTGTACATTTTAAATTACAAATTATCTCGAGAAGATATCCAAAATCTTCAACAATATTTTGAAAGTCCATGAAATGTACTACAAATTTATGTAATTAACAAAGTATTTCCGGAAAAATGGTCTTCACACCATAAAACGTATCTCGCAAATTTTAGATCAGGCGTTAATTTTAGTTGCTTGTAAAAACAATAAGACCTAAAAATGAAACAAATTAACTTGAAGCTGTTTTTTGTGATTTATATGACTCAAAACCCTTCTGCGCAGAGCACATGGGTGTAATTTACCAGATTATTTCATAATTATGCAAAATATTAGCACTTGGCGTTATTACACCAGACCATCTTATATTAGTCACTATTTTAACAAGGACATTTTTATGATCGCAGATGATACATTCATACAACAACTGCAATTTATTTGTCCTATAATACATTTCGAATTGAAAAGTAAGTAAAATCATTGCCATTTACAAAAACGTACAGTTGTGTGTTTGAGAAGAATACTTCTAAATTAGCAGGTATTAGCAGCTACATTTTAAAATATTATTAATTACATACCGAACACACCGTGATGTATAATAAATGTTCTAGAAAATATGGAAATTAACAACAAAAATTTCAAAATTAAATTTAACATTTCATATTGCTTTATAATGTCTGTTAAAATAAATAAATAAATAGAAAAATGTAATCATACACTGTAAAAAAAATCTGTAAAGGTACTAAACATTTTCTAGGAAACTGGGATTCCAAGAACTTTTCATGTAACGATAACTGGAAGAATCCATGTAACCGATTCTAAAACTTGAGTTTTTGTTGTTACCGTAACAGGAAAAGCTCTTGGAATCCCAGTTTCCTAGATAAAGTATAGTACCTTTACATATTTTTTTTTTTTACAGTGTAGGAAATATAAACGTACATACATGGCTTTCACAATCTATAACGATATGGTATAAGCAAAAGTTTACGTAGAAAAAAACACACTAAAATGAACAGGCACAAAATGAATATTAAAGTACGAATAAAAAACTTACAGCTAACCTTCCCTTGATATTCATTTGCTCATGCATCGAAAAAGTTTATAAATATACGGTAAAACTTTATCTATTTATCTTCACAGTTGGCTAAATTTTTCTTTCCTCAGCTACGTTTCGATAAATTGATTTTTGGCTGGCTAAATTGATAAAATACTTCACTGTACGCCGAGTAACTTTAACTAGCGATAATATAATATTACAATTTTTTTTCTCGCCTTTTTCATACATTATAGCTTCTCATAGATGATAAGATGGACCTCGCTCGTGAAAGTTCCTACAATACTTTAGTGAGTAACTCGACGTTATTTCCGTTGCTTTTAATGTCCCTTGCATACCAGAAAAACAGTCCTGATACATCTTCGAAGATATGGCGCTCGTATGATTACATAGTTGGTAAGTTTACTTTTTCACATGGATTTCTGTAAAAAGTTAAATGATTTCCTATGTTATACTTTTTTTCATCTTTCTTCTGACACCCCCTTTTTAGCTCACAGGCTATCATAGCCTGAAAGCTTATGTGCCCCCCCGTTCTGTATGTACGTTCGTACGTGCGTAACGCGATAACTCATGATAAAAATATCAGATCCACTTGAAATTTTGTATATAGGTATATCCTGATAAGGCGCTTCCCTGAGTAGTTTTTGGAGTTCATTCGATATGTATAAGAGGGGAAACGGGGGGCTCATACCCCTCCCCTTAATTGATATAAACGGGATTTTCATGCAGAATTAGCAGTTTTCGTTCAAAATTTAGATCTAGGATCATTCTGATGAGGCGATTGAATGACTGTTATTAGGTGTTCATCGAATAAGTATAAACAGGGGGAACGAAGGGCTCATGCCTCTCCCCTTAATTGATATAAATGGGATTTTCATGCAGAATTAACAGTTTCCGTTCAAAATTTAGATACATGATCATTCTACTAAGGCGATTCCGTGACTGTTATTAGATGTTTGTTCTATAAGTATAAACAAGGGGAACGGGGGTTCTAATGCACTTCCCCTTAATTTATATAAATGGGTTTTTTAAGCAGAATTGTCAGATTTCGTTCAAATCTCTGAATAGTTTTGGAAATTTAATGGTTAAGTATAAAAGAGGGGGATAATTCCTCTTAAATTATATAAATGATAAATGGGTTTTATTAAGAATTATCCGATTTTCTCTAAATTTTAAATATAAATTTTTTTTATGATAAAGCATGGCCTTGATAGTTTAGGAGGTTCGATGATTAAGTATAAAAAAGTGGAAAGGGGAGAGCTGTTTCCTCTTCTTAATTTTTTTTTCGAACGGAATTAACCCTTGAAAATACAAGGCTGTAATGTACAATTAGTATGCATAGCCTGTGAGCTCAATGTCATCAGTTTAACTGGGCAATATTCTTTTTATTTTATTTACTTTGAATGGAAAACATTTTATCGTTTATGCACTATATGGCCAAAAGTGATCCGCTGCTTGCGATTCTAGGCGTTTTGTTAAATATCTAGAAAAATTCACGTCGAATTATTTTGAAACTCCAGTTGCGCAAACAGAATAGGACAGGACATATATTTGCGTGAAGATTTTCCCCGTAATACTTAAACCAAAATACTTGTTTTAAATCGGGTGAAAATAACATTCAAAGGTTCCGTTACATACATATATACAGGTGAAGCTAATAAAAGCGTGATTTGTGAGCAATAATTTCGAAAATTCTCTCTAAAAAATTAATAATGAAACAACGATTGACTACTTAGAAATCTGAAATCTCCAGAAATTCTTTTGCAGGGAAAAAGAGAAAAGAAAGAAAAAGAAAGAAGAAGAAAAGAAGAAGAAAAAAAGTGTAAAAAGAGAAAGAAAATTAAAAATGAAGAGGAAAAAGGGAAATGCTTATTTATCAAAAGCATTTATCTAAGAATGTCAATTAAGATATTTAGAGCAATGTTATGAAGTAATTTTAAACTTTAATTATTCACTTTTGAAACATTTAATAAGAGAAAGAAAATTCACGAAATAAATGCATAAATAAAAATTCGAAAAAAGGAGAAGAAGAAAGAATGGCAGAAAGCTTATCAAAAAGTGAAGGCACTCATGCTTATTCTGGACACATAATATTTATTAAAAAACAAAAACATTAAAATTACTATTAAAGAATTACACAGGTTTAAGCACTGTAATGAAGGCTGGGGCATCTGATATACTCGTACATGCATTTTCTTAAGAACCCAGACTACTGGCTGAAAAAGACCCGGATGATAATGTTAGTTCTATGGGGGCGTTCTTTTCAAATATGTAGCTCACATTTTTATATTTTTACATGATTTTTTGTATACATTGTAAAAAAAAGGGTCGATCTACTAAAAAAAATTTTAGTGATCCTTGTAATTACTAAAAAATTTTTAGTAATCTTACTCGGTTACAAGGAATCTGTAAGAATTACTAGAAAAAAAGCTAACAACGAATAGAGTTAATAGTTTTACATTTTTAATAGCTATTACTAAAACTCACTTGGTGTGGCAGTGATAGCCTAATGGTCTTAGCACCGAACTCCAGGCTGAAAGTACCTGGGTTCGATGCTGGACGCCACCAAATATGCACAGAATGTATGCAATGTAAGTACTTCTTAAATAAAGGGATTATGAAAATCCTGTCGTAGAAGTTACCATAGGTAATGATCTCTGAACTTTCCCTCCCCTTTAGAAACATGCCAAAATCGAGCAGGTAGCAATGTTTGGTACTGCCATCTATTGCAGCTTTGCCTGAAATCTTCCGTTTCGGAAGTCTGTCTTTTTACCCATTGGATGCAGCTCGAAGGAAGCTCCTGTCCTTCGGGACCACGTAATGGTTACTAAAAGTAATTTTGGAACTATTACTAAAATTTGCTTGGTGGCTCATACTAAAAAGTTTTAAGTTAGTTATACAAAAATTCTTTTGTTCAGTTTACAAAAGATATTGTTTGTTTCACTTGAAAAAAAAATGCTTATAATGGTTACTAAAAAATTCTGTGGAATACAAATTTACTAAAAAATTTTTAGTAAACTCTTGAATTTTTTTACAGTGTAGGATAGCTGTGGATGGTCTACAACCCAGCTAATTTTACGTTTTTAATTTGCTGTGGCCTTGATAGCATAGTGGTTATAGTAACGGACTCCAGGCTAAAAGGTCCCGGGTTCGATACTGGCCACGGCCAAATACGGCCCGTATGTAGTGTAAGTACTCGTTGATAAAGGGGTTATGTAAATCTGGATGTAGCTCGAAGGAAGCCCCTGCCCTTCGGGTGCACGTAATGGTTATTAAAAATAATTTTGGAGCTGTTACTAAAATTTGCTTGGTGGCTCATACTAAAAATTTTTAAGTTAGTTCTTTTGTTCAGTTTACAAAAGAAATGCTTGTTTCACTTGCAAAAAAAAAGTTTGTAATGGTTACTAAAAAATTCTGTGGAATACAAAATTACAAAAAAAATTTAGTAACCACTTGAATTTTTTTACAGTGTACACAAAAAAATCATGTAAAAATGCTAAAATTTGAGCGAGATATTTGAAAAAACGTCCCCATAGACTTAACATTATCATCCTGGTCTTTTTCTGTGCATAGTGTATTAATAGGAACAAGAGTAAGCTTCGAACGATAGCAATTATTTTCTGCTAAATAAATAAAAAATCATCTGGCTGACAAATTTAAAAATACATAAATTTCACTTTTTAAAATTCGACGAAAATTGCGGAGTGGGAATTTTTAAACTGTATTGTGTCTTTAATTGAATTTATTTCTAGCATGTAGTGCAGTGTAAATAGCAATCTATAAGTCACATATGGGAAACAGCAGAAAAAAATTCCAATGTTTTTCCCTCTATTGTTACGCAGTATTCAAATGTGCTGAAATTTTTTCATCATCTATGGTGAACGCACGATTTTTTAAGTGCGTTCGTAATTATGTAAATACGTAGCACCTATTGTTGTCGCTCAGTCCGTCCGTCTGTCTGTCCGCATATAACAACGCAAAAACTACCCAACCGAATCTTTTGAAATTTAAAATATATAATTATTACATAATTTTGTCGAGCCATTTCGAATTTTATGAGAATCGGATGGATAGATCCATTACAGGGACGATCAAAAGTATTCCGTTACATTACGGTCAATGGGGAAAGAAGTTGCAATTGCATTTTAATCGTTTGAAATTTAAATTACATACTTATTATATAATTTTGCCAAGTCATTTCAATTTTTTTGAAAATGGGATGCATAGATCAAATACAGGGACAATCAAAGGTACTCCGTTACATTACAGTCAATGGGAAAAAAGTTTCAAATGCATTTTAATAATATTACACTCATTCGAACATAATAATATTGATATGCATTATAAAGTACATATTATAATGGAAGCAGGCCGTTTCGGTCCCGCCATTTAGGTCCCGCCGTTTCGGTCCCGAGACGTTTCGGTTCCAAGACATTTCGGTCCCTGGCCATTTCGGTCCCGAGACATTTCGGTCCCGAGACTTTTCGGTCCCGAGACATTTCGGTCCCTGGACTTTTCGGTCCCTTCTCCAGCAAGCTGAAATTTTGTGCACTGGAAATAGCTGACATAATTTTATAAGAAACATTTTAGAGTGTTGAATTCAGGGGCAGGTCATCCCCCCCGGAGCTATCAAATGCCCCTCCCCCGGAAATTTTGAGATTTTGTGGTTTCAGTGGTAAAAAAGTGTAATCCCCCCCTCTGGGACTCCCCCAGGGGAATGAATTGAGTCCCCCCCTGGAGCCACAGAAGTCCCTCCCGGAGAAAAGTGTCTGAATTCAACACTGGTTTTTTATCTGAAAGTCACATAAAATTTTAGTGTAATGCGATTAATTAGAAGTAACAAGTACCCCAAAACTTGATCAATTATTTAGAAATCGATGGAGATTTCTGAAAAAAATTCACAGATGAATGGCATTTTGTAAAATTGCCAGAATGTTTTGAATTCTTGAACGAGGAAACGGGGAAGTTAACTTGGAAACTGATAACTACATTTATAAAATAACCCAATTAATTTATGATATTAACACACCCCATAATAGTTATAAAATTTTAACTTCTGAGATGCATGTTTCCTCTCCAGGAAGACAAAGGCTTTTAAATTGCCAGGAGAAAAGAAAGAGTTATTATTATATGGAATTTATATTCTGACGCTTAGCATATTATAGGATTTCATCGCTGAAGCCAATTTTCAGAATTATAAGTGTTTCATTATTTTGCACCCCCGCCACTCCCCGCATAGGAGCAAAAATGTTGAAATAAATAAAAAACATCTTTATCTGGTGGTATTTTACCCCCTATGCCAAAATTATCATTGAATCCTCTTATTGTTTATGGCATTTTTTATATATTGTTTTTCGCTACTAGCATTTATTTTCCTTTTAAACTTTTCCGTTTTTAAATAAGAAAAGAGTTTCCAGATTGCAACACGTGGAGGTAGTTAGCATTGCAATTATTTTATTGCATAAATATATGACACGAGCAGAAATAATTATTAAAATGATTTGTAACCTAAATATTTATATATATATATATATATATATATATATATATTTTACATTTTAGAAAAATGAATTACATCTTGAAGTATTAGCAATTATTTTTTCATGACAGCAGTTCTTTTTTTATTGTTATTATTACAATCAAGAATGTTTATTATATTGACGCTTCCCTGTTTTTATTAATGTTTTCCAAAACAACGGCAACAGCAAAAAATTATATTGCCATACTTTTATGCATACATCACATTTATACAATACATCTGTTAAATTTTCTAAAACCAGCTTAATGAAACTAATTACAAAATTATTAATGTAATGCGTATTGAAATTTGCCATTTCATTTAAAGCTGATATTATTATATAAAATAATTATTTTTAGCATTAAAATATAAAAACCCTTATAAAAAATATGAAAAAAAAGCCTTCTGTGCAAGTAAGTTAAATTAAAAAGTAACTTAAAATATTATTTCTAGGTGGTAAATATCTTATCTAATAATCTTATTTAGTTATGTTATAAGTTTTGAATATTTCAATGTCAATAAGCTGTGCTTTAATAATCAGGATAAAAAATATTCCATTCTACTTTTTATACTGGTTTAATTGATGCTAAAAGCGTTTGAAATGAAGATAACAGCAAGAGGAATAAAAAACACCGAGAAATGCTGTTCTTTTCAAAACATTCATATTTCTTCTAAAAAATGCCAGCGATTATGTGGGAGGTCCGTCCGCATTTGAATTCCAGAGTATAAAGGGCATTGTATAGAATAAGGGTTTCATCTGACAAGTGTATAAAGATCAAGATACGTAGAATAAAGCTAACTACCTAGCTCTTCTAGCTATCTAGTATAAAGATGACTATTTGTTCAGATGGGCGTTGACAATTGATTGACATGCAGAATTTTTGCTTAAAAGAGGTTAATCATAGTACTTAGCTGATACTTATATGCATATATTTCCAATTTTATAGGAACACCAACATTAAAAAAAAAGTGTTTAAAAATTCTCGGCACATGGTTTTGAATTGTTATTTACTTAATGTTATACATTATTTTATTAAATGATTAACATCATCTTAGAAAATTTGAAAGCATTAATAATTATGTTGTTAAATAAAAAAATTCTTAAAAATTAAATTATTTTTATCAAACATATTTATTAAAAGGATTCAAAATTATTTTAAATATTAATTGTTTAAGTGACTTATTTATCAATTACTTGTTTAAAATCTAGTACAAGAAAAAGAATATAGAAGTTATAGCAAAAATGAAAAAACATATTTTTTTAATTTCAGCTACTATAATGTTATTAACTTCATTAGGATGTATAAAAATTATAAGGATTCTCAAAATAAATACGTTATTTATTCATTTATTGGTTAGTTTATCATATTTTTCTTACTCTTTAAATATAATAATTAATATATGATTGATTTTTGCGAACTGTAAACTATAACTTTGTTTCAAAAAATTTAAATCTGCATCTGGATAATAATGTTACCTAAACCTGTTAAGAAATACTTTTACGCATTGTTACAGTGTTGCATTATTATGTTTGCTTAATTATTACGTTACATTACTAATTGATTTTTCAAAAAAAATAATAATAAATTCCTTTATTGAAATAAATAATAATTTTTGAATAATAACTTATGGTGATGAATAATTGTTAAAATTAAATCTCAAAACAGTTAGTGATTTTAAAATGAAAATCAAATTAATATTTTATTAAATTTATGTATTTTTAATTTAATGAATCTTTATTTAATTAAATTGATAAAATTCTTAATATGCATTTCGAATGTTACTTTAAATAAACTCAATAAATAATCTGTTTTATATTCAATTTATCATTATGTTTTGTAGTAGTTATAAACTGAAGCTTATCATTTACCTGTTTATTTATTTTATATTTAAAGTTACTGAAATTTAAAACTATTAATTCAATTAATAATAAAATTAAAATAAGAATTATCAATTTTTTCTCTGTGAAAGTGGTAGCGAAAAGGTGATGCAAATAAATAAATAAATAAATAAACGATAAATTAAAAAAGCTTAGTTTTGTCAGTTAAAAATTGAAAATAAAATTATTTAAAATAATAGTTATATTATTATATAAAATTAAAAAATAATCATTTTATTACTGAGAAATAGGCCCACTTTCAATAAAAGTTACTCACAAAAATTCTCTTCACATGGTAAAAAAACTGTTTAAAAAAAAAAAAAAAATGCAACCAATAATTATGACATAAAAAAAGGTCGTTGCAGCATTTTTATTTTTTGAACAAAAATTTTTTATAGCACGCCTAGTTACGAAATCACTAATTTAAAGATTCTAAGAAAGTGTGCGAAAACAATCAATAAAAATAAAAGTTAATCAATAAAAATAATAGTTTATAGTATAGATAAAATAAACAAATTTATAAAGTGGCCGGTAAAAAAATAGCAAAGGACCGAAATGGCAAGAGACTAAAATGACTAAGGACCGAAATGGCAAGGGACCGAAATGTCTCGGGACCGAAATGTCCAGGGACCGAAATGTCGTGTACCCTATTATAATATAGAATTTTCATAAACGGTTGTGAAAAGAACTTTCGTTATTGATTTACAAGGCCACACAAAAGTATTCCATAACATAATGAGTATTGAGAGAAAATTGTTTGTTGCGCATTTTAATTATAATTAACTATTTACAATTTTATGAGATTGATATACGAGAGTGATTTTTTTTAAACTTCATTGTCGTACGAACGCACCTCATTTGCTACGCTTCACGTGCAATTTCCAACTTGTTCTTATTGTTTTACACTTACAAGGAAGGTCTCCATACGGGCATACTCAGAAAAATCTGAAAAAATTACAGAATGTTCTTCTCATATAGTTGTATATGCTTATAAAAAAAATTTCGGCGGAACCTCTTTATAATGTCCGTAAAAAAATAATAAAAATTTCGTTTATTTGGCGATTTATCTCCTGTTGGCGAAAAAATGAAATTTTGAAAAATACGCTTTTACGCTTCAAATACTTTTTAAAGAAAAAACTTTCTATGTTCAATTTATTTAAATAAGTTTAGTTTAAGTAATTTTAGTTTTGCATTTTTACTTTACTTTAAGTGTAATTTTGTCATATACGTTTATATGTACTTATAACAAAATGAAAATAATGTATTTTATCATTTAAAACACAATTTAAATTGATTAAAATTGTTCCAAATTGAAAAATACACCGTTAAAAATCTGCTGCATTTTGTTGCAATGCAATCCCTTGCTTGTATAGAAAACGGTTACTTGGCCGTGAAATGGAGCTTTCTCATTGGTTGGAATAGAGATATTATATACAAGTGGTGGAGTGCGTTGCAAAAAAATGCAGCAGATTTTTCACAGTGTATGACACGGTCAATTCACCGTGTTATGGAGCATTCTCATTGGTCAGAAGAGAGATATTCTAAAAAAGTAGTGGAGTGACGTTGCAGTAAATGCTGCCGGTTTTTAACAGTGAAGTCAATTAAAATCAATTTTCAGATTCGTTAAAATCGTCTGCTTTTGGCGAGGAAATGCACTGCTCGCCAAATCCCGCGCCGCTTTCAGCTTTTCACGCCAATTATTCCAAACTATTTTATTTTTTTTACATATCTAATAATGTAATTCCGCCGCTAATTTTCACTGATCCTTTATTACCTACATAAGTAGTTTAATTCGTATTTTTTAAAAAAAATTCTGAGTATGCCCCCAATGGAGACCTTCCTTGTTAGTCCAAGAGCCGACAGCACAAAAACCTATGTTATCGATCAGAAAAAAAACTTTTATTTTATGGAAGAGTAGTCATAGGGGAATCTAATGATCCGTGTCTGACGGAAGTGAAGGGGTACATAAGCCAAAAATGAATACCACTAGTGGTTCACTCGTAGGTTTAACATTGTGTTTGCCGTACAATCAAAGATATGAAAACATGGAAAATTGGGAGCAGGAAAACACACTGATAAACCTACGAGTGAGCCACTAATGGCACTCATTTTTGGCTTATGCACCACACTGTAAAAAAAAACCTGTAATTTTACAGATGTAAAGTTGCCGAAATCTGTATGCTTAGTAATATTTTAATTATTTTAACTGTGCAAGAAAAGATGTAATTCTATAAAATTAATTTTTGTAAAGTCACAGATATCTGTAACTTTACAAACGAAACTTCTATAATTACAGTTATCTTGGTAAAAATGTCATCCGTAACCTGGGTTGTAGTTACATGAAAAATTCTAGGAATCCCAGTTTCCTAAGAAATTTTTAGTAACTTTACAGATTTTTGGATTTTCAGTGCAAAAATCTGGATCTGTTACATGAATATTCGTTGTTGTCGTTACATAAAAATCTCTAGAAAATTTTTAGTAACTTTAAAGATTTTTTTTTTTTTTTTTTTTTTTTTTTTTTTTTTTTTTTTTTTTTTACAGTGCACTTTACTTCCGGCAGACATGGATCATTCGATTCCCCTATGACTATTCCATCAAATAAAGGTTTTTTTAGGTGCGTTCGTAATTATGTAAATACGTAGCACCTATTGTTGTCATTCAGTCCGTCCGTCCGTCCGTCTGTCTGTCCGTCTGTTCGTCTGTCTGTGCGCATATAACAACGCAAAAACTACCCAACCGAATCGTTTGAAATTTAAAATACATAATTATTACATAATTTTGTCGAGTCATTTCAAATTTTATGAAGATCGGATGGATAGATCAATTATGGGGACAATCAAAAGCATTCCGTTATATTACGGTTAAAGGGGGAAAAGTTTCAAATGCATTTTAATCGTTTCAAATTTAAAATAAATAATTATTACAATTATTACCTAATTTTGTCGAGTTATTTCAAATTTTATCAAAATCGGATGCATAGTTCAATTGCAGAGGCAATCAAAAGTATTCCGTTAAATTACGGTCAATGGGGGAAAATGTTTCAAATGCATTTTAAAGGTGTTACACTCATTCGAACGCAATAAAATTGATATGCATATGATAAGATTGATAAGATTGATATGCATCTATAAAGTACATTTTATAATATACATTTTGCATAATCTGTGGTGCAAAGAATATTTGTTATTGGTTTACATGGCCGCAGAAAAGTATTCCATTGCATAATGGTATAGGGAGAACATTGTTTGGTGCGAATTTTAATTGCAATTATTTACATTTTTATGAGATTGATACACGAGAGTGATATATTTAATTAATGATAGATTTCGTTATCGTACGAACGCACCTCATTTGCTACGCTTCACGTGCAATTTCCAACTTGTTTTTCTTGTGCTCGATAAAATAGGTTTTTATGCTGTCGGCTCTTTGCTTAACTGTATTTTACTCGTTTTATTATTTCTGGATTTACAGTCGGGGGTGGAACGGCAGGATCTGCGGTAGCCGCGCGTCTCTCAGAATTGCCATGTGTTCGCGTTCTGGTCTTGGAAGCTGGGCCCCCTCCCCCCATCATAAATGACGTTATGGCTATTGGAAGAAATTTCTGGTTTACAGATTTAGACTGGCAGTATAAAACCGTACCACAGAAGCACACGGGAAACGGCTTGAAAAACAATGTAAGTATAATATATTTAGTTCTTGTTTAGAAACTAAGCAAGTTTCACTCGCTACGCAGGGTATTTTTACAAATGAACCTTGAATCAAATGAAATATATCGGTGAAACTGGACCAGTGTTTTATCCCCTTAACGCGCAGTGTTGCCGGGTCGGCAACACCTAAAGTTCCCCCTGTTTAGATACACAAAAACTGGTTGAATATTTCAAAAACTACTCTAATGGCTACTTTAAATCTTACGTATGAGTTCTAGATGGCAGCACCACAGAGATCAAAGTCTACTGTTTTTAAATAATAGGTAAAATGTTTTACTGTAATACGCGCTTCTCAGCAATGCTCTTCTCACTGCGCTTATCAATGCTTTACTTATGGGAGGTGACCACTTCAGCAACAGCTGTATAATTAAAATGGTTAGTGCAATCTTTACAAAAACAATACCTGTGTACTCCTCTAGGCCTAAATATATTGTCTAATTTTTTTTTCTTTAAATTCCAACCTTCAAGATTAATGCGCCGGAAAGGGTTAATGCAATTTGAATCTGTATTTGAAATATGTATCCACATTACTGAAAAAGATACGAATGCAATTGCGCTATTAAATGTCAGACAAAATATTGGCTTTTATTGACGAATTCTTTAGTTGGTCATTCATAGTAGCGTTTAGTAAAGAAATGATGGAACGATATACAATTATACTAAAATCATCCATGAGAAATTATCTAACTAATAATGCAAGTTTCTTTATAACCCGTCCATTCGATCTTTTAAAACAGACAATATTTTTATTCGAGTTCACCTGATTATGAAACGTTTAATTTTGTCTAATTTGTTTAAACTTTAACTTTTGTCTTTCTTCAACCTTTCCAACTTTGTCTAAAATTAATCTTTATTTTATTTATTTATTTAATTTTACTTTTTTACTTTTACTAAACAATGTAGAATAATATGCTGTAAAATCACTGAAAATTCTCTGATTAACAATGCAAGCCTCATCAAAATCCATTCAGAACGACTGAAATTATAAGCAGCCAAAGCGGAACTCCAATTTGCATTTTGCATGTTAAGTAGCAGGATATAATTTAAAATAAAAATACACTGTAAAATAATTTAGACACTTTCCCTCATACAGCAAAAGCATATGTAAAAATATTTGATTCACTTTCGTAAAACTTCCAAACTACCTATAATTCAACTAACTTAACCATTGCACTAGTCAACAAAGAAATAACTTTTTTTTATATCACAAATTTTATGTGATTCATGTTCTGTGTGCTAGAAGTAGTGTACACTGTAAAAAAAGGGTCGATCTACTAAAAAGATTTTAGTGATCCTTGTAATTACTAAAAAATTTTTAGTAATCTTACTCGGTTACAAGGAATCTATAAGAATTACTAGAAAAAAGCTAGCAACGAATTGAGTTAATAGTTTTACATTTTTAATAGCTATTACTAAATTTCCCTGGGTGTGGCCGTGGTAGCATAGTGGTCATAGCACCGTGAAATACAAAGCAACAATATACATAGTGAAATACAAATTTACTAAAAAAATTTTAGTAACCTCTTGAATTTTTTTCTACAGTGTAGAAAGTCAAACAAAACATTTCTATCACGTCACAATTTTATGATACATCATTTTTTTTTTTTTTTTTTTTTTTTTTTTTTTTTACGTTTTTTACAAATTTTAATTTTAAACTAATTTATTTTGTATAAAAAAAGCATCCTCTTTCATTTTTTTTTTTTTTTTTTCCGAGGGTAATTTGCGGTTGTGGTTTACCTAATTACCATGCTGTAAAAAAAAAAAATTCAAGAGGTTACTAAAAATTTTTAGTAAATTTGTATTCCACAGAATTTTTTAGTAACCATTACAAACTTTTTTTTGCAAGCGAAACAAGCATTTCTTTTGTAAACTGAACAGAAGAATTTTTTGTATAACTAACTTAAAAATTTTTAGTATGAGCCACCAAGCAAATTTTAGTAATAGCTCCAAAATTGTTTCTTATAACCATTACGTGGGCTCGAAGGGCAGGAACTTCCTTCGAGCTGCATCCAGACTTCTGGAGCGGAAGATTTTCGGCAAAACCGCAATAGATGGCAGCACCAAATATTGCTACTGCTCCGTCAGGATATTCATAATCCCTTTATTAACGAGTACTTACACTGCATACATTCGGGGCGTATTTGGCAGTGGCCAGTATCGAACCCGGGACCTTTTAGCCTGGAGTCCGTTACTATAACCACTATGCTATCAAGGCCACGCCAAGTGAGTTTTAGTAATAGCTATTAAAAATATAAAATTATTAACTCTTATTCGTTGCTAACTTTTTTTTAGTAATTCTAACAGATTTTCTTGTAACCGACTAAGATTACTAAAAATTTTTTAGTAATTACAAGGATCACTAAAGTTTTTTTAGTAGATCGACACTTTTTTTTTACAGTGTAGTCTGCCAACATAGCAAGTTCCATTTTCCTTGATATTTTTTTTTTCAATAACATCTATATCTTGGTGAAATCGCTCTCCGTGTTCATCACCCATAGCATCCATATTTTCGTTGAAAAAAATCTAAATGCGAATCCAAAAAATTTATTTTCAAAGACATGTTGCAATTCATTTTATGAAAATCTTGTAACATTTTCTCAACAAGGTTAACATATTTCGGGGATTTATGATTCCCTAAAATGTTTGCAGTGACTGCAACAAACGATGTCCATGCTTCCTTTTCTACATCATTTAAGCATGAAGTGAATGTTGCATCTTTTATTATAATAAAAATAAATGTACACACATATGGAGAAGAAATATACATAATTTTAATAGGTTTTATTTTTTTACAATTTCATGCATTTTTTTAAAAAACTTTTCATATAATTTATATTACTACATGCACAGAAGTATTGCTTTTCAGAATTTTGATTATCCATATCAGTATTAAATAAATAAGAATATAAACTAAGTCTGTTCACACAATTTATTGACATCTACAAAAAGACTTCAAAAATAATAGGGACAGGCAATCATAGTAGTTGGTGGTTCAGAAAAATTTATGATACACTGTAAAAAAAAAAAAAAAAAAAAAAAAAAAAAAAAAAAAAAAAAAAAAAAATCTCTAAAGGTACTATATTTTATCTTGGAAACTGGGATTCCAAGAACTTTTCCTGTAACGGTAACAACAAAAACTCAAGTTTTAGAATCGGTTACATGGATTTTTCCAGTTATCGTTACATGAAAAGTTCTTGGAATCCCAGTTTCCTAGAAAATGTTTAGTACCTTTACAGATTTTTTTTTTTACAGTGTACAGCTTGACAGACTAAAAGACAGACGAGCCTCATTATCCCCATTTTTAAATGATATTTCAAATTGAAAAATCATGTTGTAAATTTTTGTAAATATCTATTTCTAGCAACTGACGTGGCCTGGTGGCAGAGGACTTGGAGGATCCAGTATTCTAAACGCTGGTATGTTCGTTCGTGGCAACCGAAAAGATTACGATAGCTGGGAAGAGGATGGTGCAAAAGGATGGAGCTTCGATGACGTTTTGCCGTATTTTAAAAAGTTAGAAGATAACCAAGATCCCGAATATATCGACAACGGTAAAAATACATGCTATCAAAATATTTAATGACAAAAATGGTCCATAATTTACCTTGTTACGAATTATTTATTTTGACATTTTCCTACGATGAAAATTCATGCATGAGAAATCCTCAGTTGCAATAATTTAAGGGTGTAATAAAAAAAAAAAATGATTTTCCACTTTCAACAGCTCGAAATTTTCCGATACATTTTCAGTCTCATTTTTTAAAATAGAAACATGAAACTTGCTGGGGTGATTTTTGAAGGGATGCATAAGTTGCCGTATAATGTAATTTTTCACTGAATTCATTAGAATTTGATTTATAAACAATTATTTTCTCAGTTCGATCATATTTTTCGTTCCCAGATCTCCAGGTTAGGATTTTTTTTTTTTTTCAAATTGGCAACTTTGACAGCATTTTTGCAATATTTTCTACATTTATCAAAAAATCGACAAATACGGCGCATTCTGTAAGTTTCTAAATAAGAGATTTTGACAGTTTTGTGCATTTGAGAACAAAAATGAATTTAAAAATAAAGCGGTTTTGATCGTAATGAAGATCAAAATGATTTTGATCAAAAAACTAAGTACTGAAGAGTAATTTTTTAATATAATACTTGAAGTCAACTAATTGCACACAGCGCTATTTGTAATATAGTAACGACTTATTACTATTTCTCGTCAGATTTTTTTCAAGATACTAAACATTAGTTTTGTTTCACCCTTTAGCATTATTACTTACTCATCATACGTAGGTATAGGGTATAGGGTAAGTCTTGCAATCGTTTTGAAAATCGAATCAGACACTGGAGATTCCGAAAACCACATTTTTAGAAAAAACTTTTTGCCGTCCGTCTGTGTGTGTGTGCGTGCGTCGGTCTATTTGACTGTCTGTGGTGTTTTCAAACATTCTATTTCCCAAACAAATTGAGACAGAGACTTGAAATTTGGTAATTACTTATTATGTAAGAATTTGAAGGAGCCTATTTAATATTAGTAACCTCGATTATCCGGAAAAAAAATTCGGATTCTCGAAATATTCGTTTTGATGAAATGTATATAAAAATTTTGGATTTCTTTTATTTTAAAGAGTGAATGTAAAAGACAACAAAAAAACAAATTTTGCATACAGAATGAAATCGATCGCATAATTAGTTGCTGAGATATTTGTAATCCTATTTACCACACTCTTCGATTTTTCATGACCCTGTATTTCATTCGAATTTCAATTTAAAAAAAATATTTTAATTGGCTAATTTAATAAATCCTTATTTGCGATACTTTATTGCCAAAAACTAAGTACTGAAGAGTAATTTTTTAATATAATGATTTTTGTCAAGCAATTACACAAGACGGTAAGTGTACACTGTAAAAAAAAAAGGGTCGATCTACTAAATAAACTTTAGTGATTCTTGTAATTACTAAAAAAATTTTAGTAATCTTAGACGGTTACAAAAAAACTGTAAGAATTACTAGAAAAAAGTTAGCAACGAATAGAATTAATAGTTTAAATTTTTAATAGTTCTTACTATAACACAGTTGGTGTGGCCTTGGTAGCATAGTGGTTATAGTAACGGACTCCAGGCTAAAAGGTCCCGGGTTCGAAACTTGCATCCGCCAAATACGACCCGAATGTATATAGTGTCTCGTTAATAAAAGGATTATGAAAAAGCCTTTCGGCAGGTAGGAATGTTTGGTGCTGCCATCTGTTGCAGTTTTGCCGAAAATCTTCCGCTTCAGAAGTCTGGATGCAGCTCGAAGGAAGCTTTTGCCCTTCGGGCGCACGTAATGGCTATTAAAAATAATTTTGGAGCTATTACTAAAAATTGCTTGGTGGCTCATACTAAAAATTTTTAAGTTAGTTATACAAAAAATGCTTTTGTTCAGTTTACGAAAGAAATGCTTGTTTCACTTGCAAAAAAAAAGTTTGTAATGGTTACTAAAAAATTCTGTGGAATACAAATTTACTAAGCAATTTTTAGTAACCTCTTGAATTTTTTTTTTACAGTGTACTACAGTAACTACTTATTTTTTTCTCGCGCAAGATTTTGTGCAAAAAACTAAACATTAGTTTTGTTTCAACCTTTAGCATTATTTTTTCTCATGTTAGCGTTAGAGATGTTCTGCTGTATAATACATAAGCTTTTACATAAGCAGGTTTTTTTTTCAACATGAAAGAAATTATGATTATTTGTAAATTTTAAAAAGATGGGGACTTTTAAAGCTAAGTTCTTATTTTCTTAAATTATTTTTTCAGGTTCTTTGTGGCTTTTTTGTAAGGCATAGAAATGATCGGTGTATAATATAATTTAATTTTATGGCATACTATCGAAAATTTTTTTCAAAAATGTTATAATATGTAAATTTTCTAGTTCCTAGTTGACGACAACGCTATAATATGAATGTATCTTATTCGTGCATTCATACGTAGGTTATTTTTTCAAATGAGCTTTAAATCAAATGAAATATATTGGTGAAATCTGAACTAGTGTTTTAATGCAATTTAAACTTGAACCCGAAATGTCTATCAACATTACTAAAAAAGATACTAAAGCCATTGCGCTATTAAAAGTCAGACAAAATATGGGTTTTTAAAGACCAATTCTTTTAGTTGATCAGTTATATTAGACTTTGGTAACAAACGATGGAATTATATAAAATTATATTAAAATTATCGATCAGAAACTATCTGACTAATAGTGCCAGTTTCATTATAATCCGTCCATTCGATCTTTTAAAATCAGATAATATCTTTATTCGAGTTCACCTAATTGTGAATTTTTTTTAATTTGACTAACTTTTTAAATTTTTGTCTTTTGTCTTTGTTTAACTTTTGACTTTTGCCTTTTGTTTTTGTTTAGCTTTTTCAACATTGTCTAACTTTTAACTTTATTTATTTATATATTTTTTACTTTTGACTAAATTACATAGAGCGATATGCCTCTTATTGGTGCATTCGCATAATAGTAACTAGTCGTTGGTGGCCACCGTAATACTTACCCATCATGGATATGCATATGAAAATAAAACAAGTGAAAACTATTTATACATTGCATTACAATTCCAAAACAAAATTTAAATATTGTTAATATACATAGTAATGCTCTATTAATGAATTGCTCATGTACCATTTTCAACAAATTATATAAAACGCCAAACTACTCAAGTAGCACCGAACTGCGTAAAAGAAACGTCCTTATAACTCCAAAAATAATAATCCTATTAGCTAACAGTTAACTACGTCGGGTTGAGCGTCTCATTTTCAATTAAAATATTCTTCTGAATTGAAATTTGAAGAAAATACAGGGTCATGAAAAATCGAAGAATGTGGAAAACAGGATTACAAATATCTCGCAACTATTAATCCGACCGACTTCGTTCTTTATGCAAAATTTGTGTTATTTTATTGCCTTTTACGTCCATTCCACAAAGTAAAAAAATTCGAAAATTTTTATGTACTTTTCATAAAAACGAATTTTTTGAGAGTCCGAAAAAATAGTTCCTCATAATCGAGGTTACTGTTAGTAAATAGGCTTCGTCAAATTCTCACATACTGAGTACATACAAAATTGCAAGACAACACACAGACAGACGGACAGCAATTTTTTTAAAAAATATGTTTATCAGAATCTCTATTATATAAAACGTGTAAATCCGTCTTTTTTTTTTTTTTTTTTTTTTTCAAAACGATTGCAAGATTTACCCTTTACTAGGTATGATGGATAAGTAAAAATGTTGGTAAAAATATTAAGAAGATAATACTTTAACTTAAATGTAGTATATTACTCCTCACTTCCTTGTTTTGCAGGTTTCCATGGTATTGGGGGTCCGGTGACTATCATGAAGCCGCATTACAAGCCACGGCTGAAGGATGCCGTCTTCAAAGCAGCAGAAGAAATGGGCTACAAAGTTGTTGATCCGAATACTGGCATCCAAACAGGTAAGAAAGAATGTTTATCATTAACTTTTCGATCAATACTACTCCGAATAAAACTAGTCGTTGGGGGCCACCGTAATACTTACCCATCATATATAATATGCATATATAATATAAGAAAATAATACATTTGAAAACTATTTATAAAATGGATTGCAATTCCAAAACAAAATTTAAACGTGTATTTATATTTTTATTGTGCATAGTAATGCTGTATTAATGAGTTGCTGATGAATGTCTTTCGATAAATTATACAACACGCCTAACTACACAAATAGTACTGAATTGCGAAAAAGAAACATCCTTATAACTCCAAAAATAATAGTCTTATTAACTAACAGTTCATTGCGTAGGATTAAGCGTCTCATTTCCAATTAAAATATATCTTTGAATTGAAATTTGAATGAAATACAGGGTCATGAAAAATCGAAGAATGTGGAAAACAGGATTACAGATATCTCGGCAACTAATAATTCGATTGACTTCGTTCTTTATGCAAAATTTTTGTTATTTTATTGCCTTTTATAATCACTCCTTAAAATAAAAAATTTCGAAAATTTTTATATACCTTTCATCAGAACGAATTTTTCGAGAGTCCGAAAAAAATAGTTCCGGTTAATCGAGGTTGCTGATATTAAATAGGGTTCGTTCCATTCTTACATACTAACTACATACAAAATTTCAAGTCTCTATCTCAATTTGTTCGGGAGGTAGAGCGTTTACAGACAGACAGACAGACAGACGGACGGCAATTTTTTTTTTTCTAAAAATATGTTTTTCGAAATCTCCAGTGTCGAAAACGTGTAAATCCGTCAAAAAAATTTTCGATTTTCAAAACGATTGCAAGACTTACCCTATACTACGTATGATGGGTAAGTAAAAGGATTACGTCAAATATTTGTGTACACACATATAGCGAAAACAAATTCTGTCTTTATTTATTTAAAAGTTTTAAAATTGGTACAAATTTTCGCTTCAAATCTACAATGTCAAAAATAAATCTGTGATTTTATGGTAAAACTAGTGGCAGCAAAGTTGTCAGACTTTTTTCCGTTCCGTCAGTAGATTTTCCGTTGTTCAAAAAAATAAAATAAAATAAAATAAAATAAAATAAAATAAAATAAAATAAAATAAATAAATAACTCCATTTGAGGAAGAGTAACTTTCCATTATAAAATTGGTATAACAAATGGCTGGTGGTGCCATCTATCGCGCAGTTTTGAAGCACCTGTATCTGTCGACCGAGAAAAAATATAACGCTGTCAGGATGGTTCGAACTGACAACCTTTGGAGTGCGAGGTCATTGTTATAGCTATCAAGCAGAAGCGTATTAACTACCATCCGGGCCCCTAGGCTTGACTTTCTTAGGGCCCCCCTTTCACTCTTTCAAAGAGGAAATACTGGAAAAATTAAAACACATGCTTGCTTCATTAACTCATAAATCATTAATAATAAAAATATAAATGATTATGACAAAGAATTTCGCACACCTTTTGTCTTTTGTATTAAGTATTAATGTCCGACCAGTGTAAAAGAATATTTTCTTGTTCTTTGTATTAGGAAAATTTTAGCACCGGGTCCCTTTTTCTTGTGGGCCCCTAGGCTTCAGCCTACTCAGCCTAATGGGTAATCCGCCTCTGCTATCAAGCCATAGAATATGCGGATGCACCTGATTCTAAAGTCACATGGTGGATTCTACTGTGTGTTTATATTTTTATAAGATAGAGTGTAACATAATCAATGCTGCTATAATACTTGTAAATTTTTATCAATAAGGTTAATTTATTTTTATGAATTTATTATGGTTAATGAATAATTATAATATGATTTGATTAAATAATTTATTCGAGAAATTTTCTTTTTTCAATGAATGATTAGAATATGATCCAGTAAATTTGTTGCTCAAAAAGTTGGTATCAGTACAATTGCAATTCTACAGCACTATACAAATCTTAGAAGAGCCCCAGTATTATTTCATTGAGTTTTTTCATTTCTGTGGAACAACATGTCAGTTTTTTTAAACTTCGAAACTTTTCGACAGACAACGTAACATCACCATTGGTACTCAAAACTAGGTATTGCACAATATGCTGTAGCTTAGACTTTTTGATTACCTTAAAAAATTCTGCAAATATACAGCCAATTTCACATAAAATAGCTATTTTTAGTGCCAATAGTGCACGATGCTACGCAGTATCGTTTCCTAGGAGAACACAGGGCCTGATTAACCTCTGAAGCTGAGGGAAGAACAGTGTCATTTCAGGGCCTCTTTCATTCGAGAAGAGTTTTCTAAATTCAACCTACCCAGAAATTTATCAATGCTTACGAACATTATTCCAAAGAGTTTCTCAATTGAATTCATAAATATTTTACTAAAAAACTTTAATTTTATGCTTCTTTTACACAAAAATTGGATACAATTGGGAAAAATATTCAAAAACATTTTGCATGATATGAACGTAAAAATGTAAATTGGATGAAATGGTTGAATTCAGATTGTATGCACGACACAACATAAATTATAAATATTTTTACATACTTCTCTCAATTTTAACAATAAATAATCAATATTTTATATTGCTCATACAAGCCAAATTCCGTATTACTTAAACTCAGTATACAAAATAAACATACATCTAAAATAATGAACAAACTAAAGAATTGTGATCAGGTGGTTGAATTTGATCTATGGTCTGAAAAATTAATTTCTTATGAAAGCTATTTTTATAAAATACTTCTTAATATATATTATTAAATTGCTAATTTGAAAAAAAAAATTAACATTTTTGAATGGAAATAATTTAATATAAAATTTGGGGCCCCCTGATTTCTCAATATAGGGCCCCTTCAAATTTTTCCAAGAGAAGCACTGCTTCTCGAGCATATTCGGTAATCGGGGACTGGCAGAATACCAAATTTTAAGTTGCTTCAACGTTACTGCCAATACCTTGGAATCTGATACTTGTGCACTGATGTTGACACCCTTTTAGCATACTACCATCTCCACAAGAGGTGACAGAGTACTATTATGGCAATGATACAATGATTGTATGAGTGTACTAGAAATAGCACGCTGTGCCTTGAATAAAACTCTGGCTTCTGAATTCGGAACAGCTGATTGCTCCTTTTCGTACATCGTTTATGCATTTTTATACATAATATTTCTCTTCTGCCAACGATAAAAAAAAATGTTTGGAAACTTTAAGACAAAGTGGGACTTCCGTTCCTTTGATACCTCGTCAAACATGAAGCTGTTTCCGTTCACTCAAGATCTTCGGCAATTGGCTTTCCATTATTATTATTATTATTATTGTTATTATTATTATTATTATTATTATTATTATTATTATTATTATTATTATTATTATTATTATTATTATTATTATTATTATTATACCGCAGACCACGCCTTAACCTGCCGGGCAACATGACTAGCTTAAACGAGTTTTTTACCTGTCTGTGGGCCAGAAGCCGCTTGATATCTACAAGCCGAGATCTACCTGATTGTGGCTGTATCACTATTATTTTTATCATATTTGTTATTGTGCTGGCCTGTTTTAGGTTACTTTTAATTTTTTTGTTTAGGTTAGTTCATACGTTCTTGGAAACGGAAGGGGTTAAAAAGAAAAGACGGGGGTAACGCTAACTCTCCCACAGAATTTATACGAGTCACCTATAAGGGCGACAACCGATACTCCATTTTGATCTCGTAATTTAGAACCTTGATCAGGTGACGAAATCTTCAGGAAGCAAAAAAATTCAAAACGTGTTAAACGTATGTATTCTTATCCGGAACACAGTTGTATACACATTTTTTATAAATTTAGCGTATTAGGAAGTGAGTAAAAAATCAATTACGAAATTTCTCTTCATATATAAAAACCAAAAGTTAAATAAAAGAGTATAAAAAAGAGAAAACTTTTAGCAGGAAACTTTCGAAACAATTTTTAGGAAAGAACAGGAAGAAAGGTTCTTAAGGAAGACATTTTTGGGAAAAAAGGGCGTGAATTCAAGAGAAAGCTGAATCTGTGCTTTGGTTCTCACAAAACGAAACAGCCTATTAACGTTCAGTGAGCATATCGATGTTGTTAAGGTGCGCAACGCTTTCGATGCAAAAACAATAAAGCGTCGCTATTACAGATTTAAAGAAACAAGCAGCGTTGCTGATCTGTCCAGAAATGGCAGGCTTAGTATAATTTAAAAAAAACTGTTGAAAACGTTCGGCACTCATTTCAGCAGAGTCCTACTCAATCAACTCGTGAATCCTTACGTAAACTTCAAATATTTGTTTATAAAGCTGGAAAATGTGATGTAACAGAAGACATGTTAAAGAACACTATGGGAAGGGTGTGTGGGGGGGGGGGGATTAGAATACCGCTTAGACATTGTACAATCAACCATGGAGGCACACGTTGAAATTTACTAATGAACGTTATCTTATATATTTAAAAAATAACTGTACTCACAATATAGTCAAATAAACATGTAGCACGTTTGTTACAAAAGTGCTACAACTCAAAAACTAGGTTATTTGAGCTATGCCAGCCGTTCTACGCGATGTTCATCACTCTACCAATCACGCAAAGTAGAAGGTAGTGCACTTGAAATCCAAGAAGCAGTTCACAGTTGTGTCTGCAACATTGACAGGGCCGTAGCTAAAAGGGCGCTATGGGCGGCTCAACCCCCCCCTAAAATATTTTGACCCCCCCCCCTGGAAAAAGTTCCAAGATCACTAAATGTTCCGAAAATTCAAATGAAATTCTATTCAAAATATCTAATTTAGTTTTGAGACCCTTTCACAGTTTTGCAGTGTTACTAAACTGTATCTAAAATACGTGTTTCAACACTCCCTCATCCTATTGGTACATAGGAAGCTAACAGGATGTTTAATTTTGCACCAGTTATACATTCAAAATGTTCATCCTCATATACTTTTCTTAGCATAAAATGAAGTTATTACAACAGTTTAATGCGAAACATAGTACCTACAATGTGACTATGCATTCATTTATATTTCTGCATTAGAAAGAGAGCAAAAATATATGAGCCCCCCCCCTTACATTCCCTCGAGCCCCCCCCCCCCTATATTCCCCTGAGCTCCTTTTATCGTACACTTCTAGCTACGGCATTCAGCCTACCACACACTGTAAAAAAAAATTCAAGAGGTTACTAAAAATTTCTTAGTAAATTTGTATTCCACAGAATTTTTTAGTAACCATTACAAACTTTTTTTTGCAAGTGAAACAAGCATTTCTTTTGTAAACTGAACAAAAGAATTTTTTGTATAACTAACTTAAAATTTTTTAGTATGAGCCACCAAGCAAATTTTAGTAATAGCTCCCAAATTATTTTTAATAACCAGTACGTGCGCTCGAAAGGCAGAAGCTTCCTTCGAGCTGCATCCAGACTTCTGAAGCGGAAGATTTTCGGCAAAACCGCAATAGATGGCAGCACCAAACATTCCTACCCGCTCCGACAGGATTTTCATAATCCCTTTATTAACGCGACACTACATACATTCGGGGCGTATTTGGCGGTGGCAAGTTTCGAACCCGGGACCTTTTAGCCTGGAGTCCGTTACTATAACCACTATGCTGTCAAGGCCACACCAACAAAGTTTTAGTAAGAGCTATTAAAAATATAAAACTATTAACTCTATTCGTTGCTAACTTTTTTCTAGTAATTCTTACAGATTTTTTTGTAACCGACTAAGATTACTAAGAATTTTTTAGTAATTACAAGGATCACTAAAGTTTTTTTAGTAGATCGACCCTTTTTTTTTTACAGTGCAGCCTGAAACAATTTTTCGAATTTCTTGGAAAACGAAGTTTTTTGAGTTGTGACACTTTTACAGCAAGGGTGGGTTGGTTGGTTGGTTGATTTTTGTCGTCCGATTATCTACGCTAATGGGATATAGGACCAGGGGGAGTGCCCTCCGTGGGGGTCTTTCTAAGGGAACCTAACCCGTATTTACGCAAGGTTCGAAGAAAACCACGGAAAACTCCGAACGGTTAGGCCGACAGCCGCGATTGGGTTCGAACCCAGCACCTGCCGTCTACCAGTTGAGAGGTCCGAACCTCTCGGCCACTGGTGGGGCTACAGCAAGGGTGGGAATGTATGATTATGGTAATTTGAGCCTAATGAATATTTATAATCAAGAAAAGACTTTTGATTAACCTTGTATATTTTTTATCATGAATGAAATTGAGAAAGTTTCAGTTTTTGTGTGCGAAACTATTATTTTTAAATGTTTTTTAAGCCGTTATGTTTAATATGATCACCTGTATCATAGATATTTTTTCGTTTTAGCAATAATGCAAAACATTGTTCCTAATATTATTTTACTCTAGTAGGTAAAGTAGATATTTAAACATTTTAGTTCAGAATTAAAATTAGGTATAAAAAATGAAATAAGTGTAAGGATTATATTTTAAATGAAATTAGGAAATATGATTGGCGATTTATCCCCTGCGCTTAAATAGCATAAAAATACCAAGTTCTTGTTTTCTCTAGCAGAATTTTCTGATTAGGTAAAAAATTGAGCAAGTAAATTTAATTTTGAATAAAAGTAATATAATACAATGCTTAGTATATATTTAAGGGAGACCAAACTCATCTTGCGAAGCCATTTGCAGTTCAAACAACAGGATGTACCATTAATTAACAGGCGAAACAATGTATGCTCAACGACAAGCAAGTACTGCAGAAATGATGGCATACGAAGCAAAGTTTATTGCCGCTACGTGGCAATTAGGCAGTCGTCCGCCCCGATGCCAGGTATCTAACCCGTTAACCTGAGATAACTCGGCAGGTAGGGGCCTGGTCATCGGTTAGAAAGAAAGAGAGACCAAACTTGTCGCCAAGGGTGGTTATTGTATATTTATTTATTTAAAGTGTTATTTACAAATAATTTTTTATTTACTCTGCTTTACATATTTTTAAATTACTACAGTAGTATTATTTAGCAAGGATAACCAATTTCAATAATATTTGTGATTTTTACAGGTTTCTACGATGTCCAAGTAACCTTGCGGAACAACCAGAGATGCAGTAGTGCAAAAGCTTATTTAGTGCCTGCAGAAAACCGGACAAACTTAGACATTTTACCTAATGCCCATGTCAGAAAGGTAAAAATGCATCCGAATAAATAATCTTTATGAAAAGTATTTGGAAATTATTTAAAAATAGCTGATCTAAATCCCAAATCTTTCTCCTATCACATAAATATTATTTCTTCCTAATTCGCTATTGCAGGGAAAAAATCAAGTGACATTAATACATAGAAATCTTTATATAAGGTGGTCTGGGGTAATAACGCCAGGCGGGGTAATAACGCCAAGTGCTAATATTTTGCATAATTATGAAATAATCTGGTAAATAACACCCATGTGCTCTGCGCAGAAGGGTTTTGAGTCATATAAATCGCAAAAAACAGCTTTAAGTTAATTTGTTTCATTTTTAGGTCTTGTTGTTTTTACAAGCAACCAAAATTAACGGTTGATCTAAAATTTGCGGGATACGTTTTGTGATGTGAAACCTATTTTTTTTATCCGGAAATACCTTGCTAATTACATAAATTTGTAGTACATTTCATGGACTTTTAAAATGTTGTTGAAGATTTTGGATATCTTCTCGAGATAATTTGTAATTTAAAATGTACAGCGCAATAACTATAACGGGGTAATAACGCCAATCCTTGGCATTAATACCCCAGTTGATTCCCCACAGTGGCCGAGCTACATCCTAAGTACTGATTCAAATAAACACAGTTAAAACTGTGCAATGTTTCTAATAATTCTATTTAAGCGGTCCTTTTTAAGCAAAAAGAAGCTCATGGTCTGATATTCTTTTGCTTCATTCTCCCCCCCCCCCCCACGCTACACCTTTATTTTTCTTACACTTTCACAAAAAATTGAACATTCTCAATAGCTTAGAATGCAATTTGTCAATTTCTAAGTCTGTAGAGTTTGTATTTTTTGAATTGGGCAATCTACATGCAATTATTCCATCTTATTGCATAGTTTTGTTTGCATGGCGTTATTACCCATATAGGTGGGTAATAACGCCAAATAGCATTGGTCAAGAAAACACGCCATTAGATTTTATGAATACATATCTGTTAAATTATTTTTTTTTTATATAGATAGTCAATGAGTTGCTTTATCAAATCATATATTTGTTTGAAAAATATAAACTAAAACTGAGCCGTGAAAATTGATAGAACCTTAACGTGGCGTTATTACCCCAGGGTACCTTATTTACAATCAATCATGTACCTTTTCCAACTTATCTTCATAAAATTAATAAAGCTCCGACTCCATTCTGCACATGTGGCAAACTTGGTGCTTCAATCCATTCGCCAACTGAATGCACTATATCCTCCTAAGGGGACGATGGATGATAATTTTTTTTTTAAATTTCCATCATAGCAATATGAAATTTTGTGCATGCATACCAAAGGCATATAGAACACCTTCAAAACATTTTTCAAGCTTATTGAAATTTTTAAATTTTTAAATGAAATATTAAAATGTTCCTCGTGTCTTAATTTACGAGATATTTTTTTGCTTTTGCATTTTTATCACTTAAAACTCTATTATAAACAAATTTGTGTAAGATTTTTAAAATCTCTTGATTAGTTAATATTTTACAGATTTTTTTCTAAATTTCATATCTATTTTCATCAAAATATTTTCCTTTTAATACGTAAAAAATCAAATTTGACTATCTTAATGAAAACGAATTTTAAAAAGCTTACATAATATTTTTCTAAACAATATCAGGATACTTCCTAATCAATTTTATAAATACTGATGAAAAAATTACGTCACAAGGAGAATTTCAAATATCTAAAAATGCTGAAAAATCAGTTTTGAGAAAAACAGACTTAAAGTATATAAATACTCTTACCTTTATTATTCACATCTTACAACCTTCGTAAATGATATTTTAATAAGAAAAAAACTGTTTCGATACTATTATATCACAGAAATAGAACTTTTTTGCGACGATTTTGCTCAAATAAAGATCCACTGTCCCCTTAATCCATAACCGAAAATCCTGAATGATACAACTACAGCAGTGGTTCAACATTGTGCAAAAAAACTCCATTTCTCTACCCCAAAATAAAAGAATGTGTCAAAATTATAGAAAATAACCAACATATTTTCCAAAGTCCAACCAAACACTATCCAGATTCTGATCCCAAACTATAACTATCGCAATCTGTACTTAAAATTTTTACAACTTGATTTCATCTTACAAATAGAACTGTCAACAAATTATTCATAGATTTGTAAATAGAACTTATAACAACTCTTAGTTTCTAGTCCCAACATTACCATAGAAATTGAAATTTTTGGTTGTTACATCAACTTGAAACTTATACCGACATTAAATATAGCCTATATTGATTCAGGGTTGGTTGCCAGCATTGCCAGGGCTTGACAATTTCAGGGGCATGCGGGGCAATTGCCCTGGGCTCCCTGGCTTAAGGGGGACCCTCTAGAACAGATATAAGTTTTTTGTTAATGGAGTATCAAATGATAAAAAATGGTCTAAAGTGACCAAAATTCTTTTTTTTTTTTAATTTTAAGGGTCTTTTTCCTCCTACCCCATCTGTTTTTGTACCCATTGCCCCCTTAAGGCCTCACATTTATTCTCATATTCCTGTAATAGAAAAAAACACTGTATTCTATAATTTCTTTGAGTTGTCTTTCTTCTACTATTACGTATATACATGTGAATAGTACTTGGTACGAAATTTATGTACGCGTACAATAGTTATGAAGTTTTGGTCACTACTGTATAATTTACGAAGAATTTTAAGATAGAAGCCCCCCCCCCCTAATGATGTTTTCCCCAGGCCCTCCCCCCCCCCCACCGTCTAAGTCGTGTCCTGAGCATTGCCACTATTAATATTGAAACAGATTGAGTAATCCAGATATTATTCCTACAAGGAACACAAAAACATTATTTCTAAACAAGATTTGTACGGGCACTGGAATTTCCAGACCAGGAAAATTTTTTATATCTGTATTTTCCTATAGAAAGTCTCTCATTAAATAAAGCGATATTTTGTTTGGAAATCAGTATTTAGACAATCAGATACATCAAAAAACAACTAAATAGAAAATTTTTAAAGTTGTATGTTTGCGCAAGTTTAGTTTTGCTATTTTGCTATAAAACTTTTAATTTTATCCTCTTTTTTTTTTTTTTTTTTTTTTTTTTTTTTAACTAGGTTATATTTAAAAATGGACGTGCCTTTGGTGTGCTATTTGACTACGATGGCCGAACGCACTTCGTGAAATCAAGCAGGGAAGTGATCCTTTCCGCAGGAGCTATAAATACTGCCCAGGTTCTCATGCTATCTGGAATTGGTCCGAAAGAAGAATTAGAGAAACATGGAGTAAGAATTGCATGAATTTTTATCAAAATAATTACACATGACACAAGACAATTTCTCTAAAAATATGTACGTAAATAAATACAGATTTCTAAAGGGTACACTTCAAAAAATATATTTAAAATATACTTAAAAATTATCTACGTTTCATATAGCTTCTGCGAACGTCGTCAGGATAAAATGGAAATATGTTAAATTCAATTTAAAGTGATGAAGCTAAAGTCATAATTCCTTTCAAGAATCTATATCTTAATAAAATTCTAGAGTCCATTAAGATGATTAAACTCGGGAAACGTGCTTGTAAAGATCATTTGTCATATGATATACTATTCATAAAATCTGGCATGATATGCTATAATTAAAAAAGCAGGTTTACGCACTCACAACTCAAGTATGCTCGTGGACTTTTGGATGTTTGTGTTTACATTTTGAAACTTTCAATTGAATTAAACATCTTTCTATTTTATCCTGACGACGTTCGCAGAAGCGATATGAAACGTAGATAATTTTTAAATAAATATATATATATATATTTAAGCATTATTATTTAGCAATCTGTATTTATTTTAGTACATATTTTTTGTATAATTTATGGTGCAATTTGACCAATTCATAATTATAAACAATTTCCGCTATAAAAAAAAATCCGTTGAATTTAAGGCAAAATTTTGCCGTAAAAATTGCAGTAAAATTAGATGTATATAATTTTTTTATTACATCTAATTATACGGCAATTTTTACCGCAAAATTTAACGGAATTTTTTTACATTGCTCAAAAAACTATTAAAATCACTGGTACATGGAAATAGTATATATATATATGATGTATATATATATGATATATATATGATATATATTTGATGTATTTATATATGTATATATATTTGAGAAAAACATTTTATATATGAAAACAAATATTGTGTATAAAGCGTACTGAAGCTGTATTTATAAGCAGGGTGTTTCATAAAAGATGGGGAAATTTTAAGAGGTAATAATACACATCCAAACAAATAACTTTCATCAGAGAACGTATGGTCGGAAATGAAAATCATCCATTATGAAAAAAATATATATATTTGAGAATGAAATTAAAATGTGAGGTATTATGAAATCATTTTTTTTAACTTCTTTTGTTCTCAAAGATAAAAATGTATAAACTACATTTTTTTTTAAGGGGTCTCAGGAGTCTTACTTTTTACCTGGTAGTACAACTTGCAACATGTCACATCTGACTTTTTTTCTCAGTCACTATAAAACATAAATGCATAAAATTTTTAATATAGACACCTTAATATTTCTTCTATTAAAAATATTTTTTTAATATTCTCAATTGAAATTCTATTTTATTTTTTTAATGTTTAATTTTGATTTTAAAAAAATTAGACTTGTATCCACTGCGCGCAGGATTCTAGCAAAACTATTAGTTCAAGAACCGCTAAAAAAGTTGATAATGGTGTAAAATTAATGTATCTTGAACTTATACCTCATTTTAAAGCAATTTATGATTTTATTTATTTAAAAATTAAATTAAATTTGAAAAAATTGAAAAAAAAATCATTTTTTATTAAAAAAAATTGCCAATTATCAATAATTAAAATTCTAAATTTGAGGTATAAGTTGTTCCTGATCTTAAAATGAAGATATTTACCGAGTTTCATACAAATTGCTTTATTATTTTTTGAGAAATGTTGCGCGCAGTCAAAGAACAATTTAAATTTTAAATCAAAATTAAACATGAAAAATATATAATAAAAATTCAATATAGAATGTTAAAAAAATTATTTTAAATAGAAGAGATATAAAGTTGTCTATATAAAAAGTTTTATGCATTTAAGTTTAATAGGGACTGAGAAAAAAAATCAAATGTATATGTTGCTAAATCGCACTACCAGATAAAAAGTAAGACTCCTGAGACCCCTTAAAGTATAAATTCTGAAAAATCAGATTTTATTAATATGACCAATTTTCTTGCTTGCTTTATACAGATTCCAGTTATTGCAGACTTACCCGTCGGAAGAAATCTTCAAGATCATGGGGGAGTTGTCACGAATTTCGTACTTAGTCCTGATATTCAAGAATTTACTGAAAAATTGTCAGATGATGAAAACATAAAACGTTTCATACAGAGCAGAACAGGTAAAAGGATTTCATTGCACAATTTTGTCATCATTGGAGATGGATGATAACATATTTCTATATTTAAAATAATTATTTATTTCATAAATACTTTAAAAATTATTTTATAATTTTTCGTGTAAAATTAAAAACTAGTGTTGGGGGCTACCGTAATACTTACACATCAAGGATATGTATATGAAAATAAAACATGCGAAAACTATTTATACAATGCATTGCAAATCATAAACAAAATTTAAATATTGTTAATATACATAGTAATGCTACATTAAAGAACTGCTGATGTACCAATTTCGACAAATTATATAAAACGCCAAACTACTCAAGTAGTACCGAACTGCGCAAAAGAAACATCCTTATAACTCCAAAAATAATAATTCTATTAACTGACAATTATTTGCGTCGGATTAAGCGTCTCATTTCCAATTCAAATATATTTCTGAATTGAAATTTGAATGAAATACAGTCATAAAAATCGAAGAATGTGGAAAACAAGATTACAAATATCTCGGCAACTCATAATCCGATCGACTTCGTTCTGTAAGCAAAATGTGTGTTATTTTATTGCCTTTTACGTCCATTCCTTAGAACAAAAAAATTCGAAAATTTTTATGTACCTTTCATCAGAACGAATTTATCGAGAGTCCGAAAAAAATAGTTCCGGATAATCGAGGTTGCTGATATTAAATATAGGCTTCGTCCCATTCTTACATACTAAGTATGTACAAAGTTTCAAGTCTCTATCTCAATTTGTTCGGGAGATAGAGCGTTTACAGACAGACAGACAGACGGACGGCAAAATTTTTTTTTTCTAAAAATATGTTTTTCGGAATCTCCACTATCTGAAACGTGCAAACCCGTCAAAAAATTTTTTTTCGATGTTTCAAAACGATTGCAAGACTTACCCTATACTACGTATGATGGGCAAGTAACAAGTGGATAAGAATGATCACATTTCGTTTAAGAGCTCTTTCAAAAAACTTTATCCTTATTCTTATTATGTATTATCAAAGTTTAAAGCGATTGATACTTTAGTTTTCCCAAACATAACAAATATTAGAAAATAGCTCCTCCTCGGACGGCACTCTCCTCCCCCTGAATTTTTTTATTTTTAGAAACATTTAATGTTAAGAAATAATATTTACATTAGTGCTTATTAAAAAAAAATAATAATAATACTACCCAGTTAAACTGATGGCATTGAGCTCACAGGCTACGCATAGTAATTGTACATTACAGCCTTATCTTTTCAAGGGTTAATTCCGTTCGAAAAAGAAATTAAGAAGGGGAAACAGCTCTCCCCTTTATTCTTTTTTATACTTAATTATTGAACCTCCTAAACTATCAAGGACATGCTTTATCATATAAAAAATCTATATCCAAAATTCAGAGCAAATCGGATAATTCTTAATAAAAACCCATTTAGAATTTGTATAATGTAAGAGGAGTTATTTCCCTCTTTTATACTTAAACATTAAACTTCCAAAACTATTCAGAGATTTGAACGAAATCTGACAATTCTGCTTGAAAAATTTATTTATATAAATTAAGGGGAGGGCCATTAGAACCCCCGTTCCCCCTGTTTATACTTATTCAATGAACACTTAATAACAGTCACGGAATCGCCTCATCAGAATGATCCTATATCTAAATTTTGAACGAAAACTCAATTCTGCATGAAAATCCCATTTATATCAATTAAGGGGAGGGACATGAGCCCCCCGTTCCCCCTCTTTTACATATCGAATAAACTCCAAAAACTAATCAGGGAAGCGCCTTGTCAGGATATGCATATATACAAAATTTCAAGTGGATCGGATATTTTTATCATGAGTTATCGCGTTACGTACGTACGTACATACAGAACGGGCGGGCACATAAGCTCTCAAGCTGTGATAGCCTGAGAGCTAAAAACGCATTCAAATTGCAATAAACAAAATATTTGAATTAAAATAATAATCTTTTTCAAGCTTTTATGATTTGTTGTGTGACAAGAAGTATTAAGCGGTAAGTACACAAAATTTGAACGCTCTGATTTATATAAATTTTGTGTACGGACTCTGTGACACACAGACAGACAGAGGACAAAGAGAAATAGTGTTTCGTCAGATGAAAGAAATCCTAAAAAATAGTGAAAAATACTAATGTAATGGTGTAATGGTGATTTTGTAATAATCCTTTCATGTTTAGTCCTGATAGTGAAGAATTAACAGCAAATTTGTCAGATGATGACCAGGACAGATAAAAGAATTTCATTGCCCAATTTAGCGCGCTATAGTTAGTTAAAGGTGGTGCTGTTATTCTGCATTATTTACGATGTATGCAACAGCTCTGTCTCAATAACTATGCACGGAATTTCATTAAACTTCAAATTCAGTTAGTCTTTGATATGAATTGATGTTGTTTACATTTTGGTGTAAATTGCTCAACAGGTAACGCTGCTATGCTGAATTTATCCCGATTTCTGAAATACCTCTTTCTCAAAAACTAGGGTACGGATTTTTATCAAAATTCAGATTCATTTACTAATTTAGATGATTTGACGTTTTCCACAACAGCTCTATCTCAATAACTAATGCACGGATTTCCATTAAACTTCAAATTCAGTTGGTCCTTGACATGAATGGATGTTGTTTACATTTTGGTGTAAATCGCTCATCAGGTAGCGCTGATATGCTGAATTTATCACGATTTCCGAAATACCTCTATCTCAAAAACTAGGGTACAGATTTTTATCAAAATTCAGATTCATTTAGTAAATTAGATGATTTGACGTTTTACACATTTTAGAGTTCATCACTAAAAAGACTGCGCTTCTATACAGCCTTTTTCATGATGTCTGCAATTACTCAATCTCCTGAACTAATTCACGGAACTTCATCTAACTTCAGATTCTGTTAGTCCTAGACAGGAATTGACATTTTCTATATTTTGGTGTAAATCATTAAACAGATGGCACTGCTATGCTGTATTTTTTGCGATTACCTCAATAGAATTTCTGTAATATCTCTAGAATTAATGCCCGGATTTTTACAAAACTTCAGATTCAGTTAATCCTTAATATGACTTGGTGTTGTTTACATTGTGGAGTAAATAGCCCAAAAGAGCCTGACGGTGCTATGCTCTATTTTTCACGATTTCCCATATACTTCTATCTCAAGAACTAATAAGCGGATTTTTATTAAACTTCAGATTCAGTTAGTAACTGAGATAATTTGAGGTTTTTCACATTTTGCTGTTAATCGCTCAAAAGATGGCACTTCTATGTTGCGCTTTTTGAAATTTCCTCGATAGCTCTATCTCTGGAATTATTGCACGGATTTTTACAATACTTCAGATTCAGTGTCCTTAATATAATTTGGTGTTGTTTATATTTTGGTGTAAATCGCCCAACAGGTTGCGGTGCTATGTTGCATTTTTCACAATTTTCGAAAAACCTTTATCTCAAGATATAGTGCACGGATTTTCATAAAACTTTAGAATCCGCTAGATGTAGAAATATGTTTTTGCAGATTAGGTTTTGGTGTAAATCATTCAAAAAGTGCCACTGCTATGCTGCATTTTGCATGATTTACGTTATTTTAGCGATTGTCAAACCTCAAGAAGTAGAGCATGAAATTTCATATGTTTATGTTTTGGTGTGAATCGCTCAACAGGTGATGCTACTATACGGAATTTTACCGATTCATTCGATAGATCTATCTCAAGAACAAATGCACGAATTATTTCATTAAAATTCAGATTCAGGCAAAGCTTGATAAACATTATTGCTGTTTATATATTGGTATAAATCGCCCATCAGACGGCGTTTTTATGTTGAAAATTTCCCGATATCCACATTAGTCTTTAATAACTAATGCGCGGAATTACATGCCTTTAGAATCCTCATGATGGGCATAGATCGGCATTTAATTCTGACACTGTAATGGTGAATTTTAAAGTATTAACATATCTGAGATAGAAGAAAGTTTTGGGGTTGTCACATCCGGCTTGTTTCTTTAAAATATACGTCTGAAAATGTGTCATAAAATTTCCAGTTGTTGAATATGGAAAATATATTTTTTGAATATTTCCTTAACATGATTCTGATAAAACTAGCTTTTACAGAATAAAAACTCATCAAAAGGGCCAGATTAAAATTGTTAAAGTGGGTTTATCTCTAATCTATGTTTAATTTTTGATGGTGAAATTCGTACTTAACTTTGAAATTTACCTGAGCTTGTAGACTGAGTTGACAGGAAGTTTTCCCCCTTTTATTCTTTTTTTTTAAAAAAATTTCTTCAAACTTAGATCTTAATGTACTATGTATTTTTGTATGTTTACTTAATTTGCTTTTTAAAAAAATATCCTGATTTTTTTTAACTTTGAAAATTAATTTAAATTGGAATTAGAATTTTACTGATTGAAAAAAAAATCTTCCCAGGCCCTCTTGCCTCTCCTGAAGGTGTGTCGAATATTGCTTTCTTGCAAGATGACGAAACAGATCCGGTAGAAGATGCTCCCAATTATCAACTCTATTTTTCAGAAGGTTCGACGACTATACCCAAAGAGCAATGGAATTTAAAAGATGAAGTAAATTTAATTTGATAAAGTTCTCTTTAAATGTTAATTTTAAATAATTTTACAGTGCTCATATGTCATTCTGGTGTGTTTTGGTGACATTAAATTTCCGAAGTTTTCACCTACAATGGGTGGCTTGTGCAACTTAATAGTATATACCGGATGTCCCAAAAATTACTGATGGATTTTAAAATTCAATAACTTGCAAACGGTGGCAGCTATATAAAAAATTTTTGCAGGAGGGTTATGTACAATGTCAGGAGTTTTTTTTTTTACCGTAATTTTTTATTTTAGTTCGGATATCAAACAATAGGTGGCGCTGACGGCGATTGAAGGCCAAGTGATCAATGCTGTGTGAAGCATCGACCTGGCCTTCAATCGCCGTCAGCGCTACCTATTGTTTGATATCCGAACTAAAATAAAAAATTGAGGTAAAAAAAAACTCCTGACATTGTACATAACCTTACTGCAAAATTTTTTTAAATAGCTGTCATCGTTTGCCAGTTATTGAATTTTAAAATCCATCAGTCGTTTTTGGGACACCCGGTATATTGTTATTCTCTTTTGGATTTTACGTGAAATATTTGGTAGGGTATTTAAACACTGTCAGAAATAAAACTCTCAAATTTGATGATTCGGCAATCCTTATGGTGTATTTCGTCATTTTTATAACAATTTCTTATCTAAATCACGTGATTTTTAATGAAACGTAAACTCTCAAATATTTGACGAAATTTTTTCATGCATTTTAAGGAAATTAGCTGGGATAGCTGTTTGCCGAGACGAACCTCCTGTACCTTCTCAAATCCTGTGATTTTAGCAAGCAGATAATATGCTGTATATGTTATTCCTGTCACAATTTATTTTAAAAACAGCACTCTTTATCTTTTTTTTTCAGTAAATACTGAAATATATGTAGCCAATGTTTCTGCATCGTTTTCTTTTATTTCTTGTTAAAGTTTTTCAGGAATGTTTATGATAATTTTTATTTATATATATTCGCATTATGGTTTAGATCTAATGGAATAATTTTCCTGTGTTCTATACAAAAATGTTCAAATAAACAAATAAATAAAACTTCAAAACTCCAGGATCTTCTTTTCATTGAAGAAATACATCATTATAACAATCAAATAAAAAATATACATAACTGATCCCTCTAGTCTCTGTAAACAGTAAAGTGTTTAAATACTAACTTCAAAGTGATGAAAATTTCCTCAATATGCACTTCAAAATTCGTTATTTCTCAAAAACAA
This sequence comes from Maratus speculifer, assembly GCA_964019185.1. Taxonomy (NCBI): domain Eukaryota; kingdom Metazoa; phylum Arthropoda; class Arachnida; order Araneae; family Salticidae; genus Maratus; species Maratus speculifer. Next base: position 455,318,589 of record OZ025290.1, on the reverse strand, counting down.
ATTAACCAGACCACATTCTAATCATTCATTAAACAAAGAAAATTTCTGTAATAAATTATATTAATCAAACCATAATATAATTATTATTATCTATAATCATAGGATAGCGAAAATAATGAATTAGCATTATTAATTAAAACTTGCTATTACATCTCAAGAATCTGCAAGAATTAAAACAACATGAAAAAATTTATAATCGACCTTATAAAAAATATAAACACACAGTACATTACATACATTTAAAATCACTCTAACTCGATGACACATTGGGGTAACAGCTAGAGCAACGGTCTCCCAAACAGGAGGTCGTGAGATCGAATCTCCGTGAAGGTCGTATTTTTTCTCCTATTGTTAAATACAGAAGTTTTTAAACTGTTCAATAGATGGCGCCAAAAGTCATATTATTGCTCTTTCTGAATAAGCACTTTTGACGAAATTTCTATCGTCAAACAACCAACGAAACAAATTTACTTAAAACGACGAAATATTCACTCGGTTCATTTCCCCGGAAATGGTTTCGTCAAAAATGAAGAAAATTTCGTGAAATCTGAGTATCCATTTCTGGGTGTGAATAATAAATGAAAAGGGATGTAACGTAAGTAAAAATCATTTAGTTTTATTTATTTTCTATTTATTCAGTATAATGGAACTTTCACAGTGATAACTATACATTTAGAAGGAAACAAAAGCCATATCGGGATGAACCCTTCTTTTATAGATTTTTAAAGTAGCACCCAGCATTGACTATTACCCACTGGATTGCGTTTTGGAAGCAGCAAAATGCCATTGGAATAATCTGTTCTACTGATTATTCGGTTGATTCACCGATCTGCAACATGTAGAAGATCTAGAGCATTATGGAAGGCAATGCTAAGAATGTTTTTTTTTTTTTTTTTTTTTTTTTTTTTTTTTTTGAAAGTTTGTTTCTCATCATTGTCAATCTGTGAAAACCGAGGGATTGTGGATGGTGCAGTTGACAATTGTTTCGAAAATGATAGGTGTTGCTATCCCTCTAATTTAGAATTAACCTGAGGAGGATTCTGAAACACATTTGGTTTTAATTTTGTTGGCAAATGCTTCATTGGATAAAATCAAGCATTTTTTTTTATGTAGGCAGCAAATTTCGAACGACAATTAGTCCAACATTTATTCCATACAACATTTATCCAACAATTATTCAAGGTTGGCTTAACCATTTTGTGCTATTTGGTTCATTTTTCTGATTCGATCAAATGCACTGGAAAGTACGCTTTGGAGATTAAGGCACAGCATGTCCCAGCTACAGCGAGCAAACGCATCGATTAATAACATGGTCAACTAGATCTATAGACCCATCTATTTGACCTATTAATGTATAAAGCCTTCCGCCAGAGGACTCTGATACCTTGCCCAAGTTATTCTGACCAATCGTGCAAACCCTGAACTAAAACAATGACCATGTGCACAGAGCAGAAAACAGATTACTCAATGCTAATTTGGCAGGTTTTGCGTCACGTGGTCCAATGAAATGTTTCAGGGTTTGAAGCTGAATCCAGCTTCACTTTTTCGGCAGTTTTTAGCGAAATGCACAGACCTTATATATCTAGTTGGCCATGGTTATAGTTAGTGTATTAGAACAGCAGAATTGTCGTATAAGGCTATGGGAATTTTGAAACAAGGTTGCGCCGTTTCTTTCACAATCTCGTTTGGAGGTTGTGTTCTAAGAACAAAGAATAAATAGTACTGCGCATCAAAGAATTGTTTTGTATGATAGACACAGGCAACTATAGTATGGCTTTATTCGTGTTGTCACAAAACTTTCGTTTCACGTTTGTGGAGACAGCATAATGATAATATATGTAAATGAAATATATGTGTCATATGTGTGGTGCAAACTGCTTTTGTGGTACCGCTACGTAGCATCTATACAACAGTATAGCAATTATTAAAGTTTCAACTATCTATTTAACGAAATAAAGAGCTTCTCGTTAAATGCCATACCATGATTTTTTTTAATATTTTCTTTACAATATTAAAGATAGCTTAAAATGGAGCATTATTTCATGTAAAGTGAGATGGAATCATGAAAAGTGCTGAAATTGGTCCGCCATCTCAGTGGTGACCATCCCCACCAAAACCCATGACGCAAATCCCCCCCCCCCCCAAAAAAAAAAAAAAACTTCATACTTTAACATTGATCCCCCCCCCCCCTAAATAAAATATGAAGTGTAAAATATATTCTACTTATAATCTACTGTACTTTCAAATATAGCGAGTTGAACATAGCGGAGTGAGTTTTTATTGCCCTTATCTAGAATTTAAAGAAAGAAAACACAGGAACATTTCTGAAAATTCAATGTTGAAAAAATCTAAAAGTGATGTTAAAAGAATCAAGATTTACAAAAAAAATAGCGAGTTGAGTATAGCAGAATGAGCTCTTATTGCCCTTATCTAGAATTTAAAGAAAAAACACAGGAACATTTCCGGAAATTAAATATTGAAAAAAATTAAAAATGATTTTAAAAAATCTAGATTTTTTTTAACAGTAAAAAAGGGAATATTAAGAATTTAAAAATTCCCCCCCCTAAAAAAAATTACTTTTTTTCTCAAATTCCCCCCCAAAACTAAATTGTATGACGCAAGTTGCGTCACCAAACCCCTCTCTGGGCACCTCTGCGCCATCTTCATTCGAATTTTGCGGATTGCACGCGTCTGATTTCGGAATCTAGATGACATAGCATCATTGACTGTACATTTCAAGTATCTCTAGTGATCATATTTTGCGCCAACCGAATCAAGTCCGTGTAAAGCAGAGTCACGAAGTCGACAATATTATCAAAGTCATAAGTAAAAATGTAGATACGGCTTGAATTACTCTAGAAGGTTAGAATAGGAGGTGTCGAAATATCAGCTTTTCTTTGTGTAAAATTTTGAAGCTAGCAAATGAGTGTTCTCTCACACTCTTTTAAATACGTTACAATAAACTTTGACCGATGGCATTTCAATCAGTAGTATCCAGTGCAAGACTCATGCGAATGTGTCGGGAGTAAAAAAGAGGAGTAGAAACGGCATCAATAGATGATATTTCTATCGATTCCGCCTATTCTATCCTTTTAGGTTGGTTGGTTGGCTGTATTAGTGACGATCAATTATCAACACGAGGGATATAGGCCCTAAAGGAAGGAGTTGTTCTCCATGGGGTACTTTCTAAGGGAACATGTCACACATTTACGCAAGGAAATCCGTGTTTCGATGAAAACCAGGAAAAACTCTTATCGATTAGGCCGACGTACATGATTGGGTTCGAACACAGCACCTGACGTCTAACAGTTTCGAGAGCAGAACCTCTCAGGCGCTGATAAGGGCCTATCCTTTAAGGAATCACTACAATGCATGCATGAGGATATTATTGAATGCATAAGAGGAATGTCGACTTGGCCCTCTAGCAAATATTCTTTGACTTACTATTTAGTAAAATCGCCCTTTTTGTATTACAAGATTTAGTTGAGCACTGGACACTTCTGGTATCAATAAAACTAATGAGCAAAAGTTTTCCTTAACTTACTCTAAAATATTTTTTCTATTCTTCATATTTATTGGAATTTAACCCCCTTCCATTCCATAAAACAAAACACATGTTGTCTTAATCTGGGGAAATATAATATAATATGAACAATCATTAACAAAACATACAATAACCTCTCCCAAGTTATCCATGTTTCCGAAAGGCATTTTGCTTCTTTAGGAATCTCGGAAATCTAAAAACTTTCGAAGTTCAATAAAGCATTTATAAAAACAGTTTCGATTACTATCGCAGCTTTTCGGAAATTTTTCCGAGAAATTTTTACACTCTCAGAAATGGATACTCAGATTCAATGGATACTTCAGAGATTTTCTTCGTTTTTGAAGAAACCGTTTCTCCGAGCGAATATTTCGTCAGAAAGACGAAATTAGTTTCTTTGCTTATTTGACGATACTAATTTCTTTAAAGGTTTCGTCAAAACAGCGCTGGTGATGCCATCTATGGAAAAATTTAGAAGCACCCGTAATTTTTGACAGAGGGGTTAAAAGCGCCATCGAGGGGATTCGAACTAACAACCTTCGGTATGACAGTCCATTGTCTTGGCCATCACTTCCTAGGGACCTGGAATAAGCTAGTTTCTAAAGGCATATTATGGATTCGACTGCGTGTTTATATTTTTACAAAGTAGTTTGTAATTTTATCCATGTTGTTATATATCTTTAAGTTTTAATAAATAAGGCTAATTTATTGTTATGGTTTTTTTCTGGTTAACGAATAATTATGTCTTAATTAATATAATTTATTAAAGAAATTTTCTTTGCTCAATGAATGATTAAAATATGATCTTGTTAATTTGTTGCACGGAAATAACGAATTTTGAAGTGCATATTAGTAAGTTTTTTATATGCTATATGATAATTTATAAGATAAGGCTAAGATTTTAACGCTATTGTTTATAAAAGAGAGAGGGGTGAATTATGTACATTTTCATTTAATTGAAAAAAGAATATATTTCTTGGATGGAAAAGAGATCCTAGAATTTTGAAATGTAAGTGACCAAAGTTTCTTTTTGAATGATTTTGCATAACACAACAAATTAGTTCTTTTAGAATTAAACCATAACGAATATCAACAGCAACAATAAATAAATAAACATTCCTAAAAATATTAACAGCTAAAAAAATAACTATTTGAGAAACAACAACTTTCCATATTTCAGTATTTTTTGAAAAGCGCTAAAAAGTACTGTTTTAAAATAAATTATTACAGGGCAGACATAAACAACCAAATATCTACTTACTAAAAACGCAAGAATTGTGGAAATAGAGTAGTGCGTCAATTTGACAAACAACTTACCACAACTGTTTCTTTAAAGTGCATTGAATCTGGCCATGATTGAGACAACAGTTTTGTCAAATATTTGAGGGTTTACCTGCCATGTGATTTTGAAACAAAATGATCGTCAAAAATGACGAAATATAGACCAAGGATTGCTGTATCGTCAAAAGTGAAAGTTTATTTCTGAGTGTGTATATGGTATTAATCTATTTTCTCGAAATTCATCCATATAGAATTTTGGGTGCTATCTATTATCAAGTAAATTGTTTATGTTTCAAGGACGAACATGATAAATAACAGAATCAACAGTAATTTTAAAATTATTTATGTTTTGTTACTCTTGAACGTATAAGTACAATTATACGACGCTTGGAATGTTTACTTGAGATCTAATACCAATAACTTACTGAAAAGCAACATTTCTGTTTAAGAAAAGTGATAAGTAGGCAATAAAATATAAGTGTCCTAAAATTAATGACAGTAAAATAAACATTTTATTTTTAAATTTTTCTTTAAAGCTCGAAAACATATCATTTTTTGAGTTTCCTAAAGAGAAATAACGCTTTTTAAAATGATGGATAACTCGAGAAGGGTTATTACATGATTTTTATTATTGGATACATTGTATTAGATGAACTCACATTCGGCCTTCTTTTTCATTGTAGAACTCAATATACATTGATTCTTGTTAAATTCATTTTCTATTGACACTTTATACGATTATGGAAATACATTTCGCACTGATTTTTTAGTAAAAATTGATTGATTCACACTGAAAATTTCAGCAAAATATTTAGCTTTTATCTTTCTCACAACAACAACATCTAAAAAGGCGCTTTATATTTTCAAATCAGTTTGTTTGTAGATTCTGGTGACAGTGAATATTCACAATATTTCAGCCTCGGAACTTACTTACCCTGCAAAGAGTTAAATAAATAAACTGTACGTTCATTTCAGGTCTATAGATCAGTGTACCATTATTGACACTTTATACGATTATGGGAATACATTTCGCACTGATTTTTTAGTGAAAATTGATTGATTCGCACTGAAAATTTCAGCAAAATATTTAGCTTTTATCTTGCTCACAACAACAACAACTAAAAAGGCGCTTTATATTTATAAATCAGTTTGTTTGTAGATTCTGGTGACAGTGAATCTTCACAATTTTTCATCCTCGGAACTTACACTGTAAAAAAAAATTCAAGAGGTTACTGAAAATTTTTTAGTAAATTCGTATTCCACGGAATTTTTTAGTAACCATTACAAACATTTTTTTTTGCAAGTGAAACAAGCATTTCTTTTGTAAACTGAACAAAAGAATATTTTGTATAACTAACTTAAAATTTTTTATTATGAGCCACCAAGCAAATTTTAGTAATAGCTCCAAAATTATTTTTAATAACAATTACGTGCGTCCGAAGGGCAGGAGCTTCCTTCGAGCTGCATCCAGACTTGTGAAGCGATAGATTTTCGGAAAAAACGCAATAGATGGCAGCACCAAACATTGCGACCAACTCCAACAGGAAATTCATAACCCCTTTATTATAGAGTACTTACACTACATACCTTCGGGGCGTACTTGGCGCTGTCCAGTATTGAACCCGGGACCTTTTAGCCTGAAGTCCGTTACTATAACCACTATGCTATCGAGGCCACGCCAAGTGAGTTTTAGTAATAGCTATTAAAAATATAAAACTATTAACTCTATTCGTTGCTAACTTTTTTCTAGTAATTCTTGCAGATTTTCTAGTAACCGACTAAGATTACTAAACATTTTTTAGTAATTACAAGGATTACTAAAGTTTTTTTAGTAGTTCGACCCTTTTTTTTTACAGTGTATTTACCTGGCAAAGAGTTAAATAAATAAACTGTGCGTTCATTTCAGGTCTACAGATCAGTGTACCAACCTTACGAGATGCAGCCGATCATGATCTGCTTTGTGCAACAACTTCATCCGAGAAGTCGAGGCACCGTCACACTGCAGTCTGCTGATCCCTACGATCCGCCTTTGATTGACCCAAACTACCTCTCCTATCCCGAAGAAGTGGATGAACTGGTAGAAGGTAGGCACTATTTTTCTTTTTCCGTAACTCTTAAGTATCTCGTTAAGGCCCCTGTCCTCGCTTGAGGAAACGCTCGCGAGCTAATGTTATTCCTACAGGGAAGTATTTTTCTAATAACTCTTTCGCATTTTGACATTTTTGAATAATTTCTTTTGCATTGGATAGCTGAGGTGCATGCCGACAGCGCACCTTTTTTGCTTTTTCGATTTTGGTTGCAGATATTTTTTACAAAGTTAGTTTCACTTTCAAAACCGGTTTCGAAACTGAAAGTGCTTTTTAAAAAAAAATATCTGCAACCAAAATCGAAAGAGTAAAAAAGGTGCGCTGTCGACATGCACCTCAGCTATCCAATGCAAAAAAAAAAAAAAAAAAAAAAAAAAAATCATTCAAAAAATGTCACAATGCGAAAGAGTTATTAGAAAAATGCTTCCCCATAGGAATAGCATTAGCTCGCGAGTGTCTTCGCGGGCAGGGACAGGGGCCTTAAGTATTTCGTACGCCTTAAGTATCCCCTTGGGTACGAGCTACCGGTATACACTGCCGCATAAGGTGCTCAGAAACCTCGATAAGTCTCATCAGTACAATTTTATTGTAAATATTGTCTTATTTAATCTACGCATTTCCCCAATTCAATTAGGCAAGAATTTCCGGTTTAAAAAATCGGTGATTAAAGATTAAATATTTGGTAAAAGACGCTCGTCCCGAAGGGGTTAAATAGAGTTAACTACCGTTAATGAGTATTTCTAAGGAATGCTACATGTTGTCCAAGAAATGCTATGTAGCATATTGTCACTAACGGAATTACTATTAAATGATAGCCTTAATATTAAGTAAGGTACCCTCGGGTAATAACGCCACGTTAATGTTCTACCAATTTTCACGGCTCAGTTTTAGTTTGTAATTTTCAAGCAAATATATGATTTGATACAGCAACTCATTGACTATCTATATAAAAAAAGTAATTTAACAGGTATGTATTCATAAAATGTAATGGCATGATTTCTTGACCAATGCTATTTGGCGTTATTACCCACCTATATGGGTAATAACGCCATGCAAACAAAACTATGAAATAAGATGGAATAATTGCATGTATATTGCCCAATTCTAAAAATACAACTTCTACAAACTTAGAAATTGACAAATTGCATTCTAAGCTATTGAAAATGTTCAATTTTTTTAAAAAGTGTAAAAAAAATAAAGGTAAGGTGTGGAGGAGGATGAGGCAAAAGAATATCAGACCGTGAGCTTTTCTTTGCTTAAAAAGGACCGCTTAAATAGAATTACTAGAAACATTGCACAGTTTTAACTGTGTTTATTTGAATCAGTATTTAGGATGTAGCTCGGCTACTGTAGGTAATCAACCGAAGTATTAATGCCAAGGATTGGCGTTACTACCCCGTTACAATTATTGCGCTGTACATTTTAAATTACAAATTATCTCGAGAAGATATCCAAAATTTTCAACAACATTTTGAAAGTCCATGAAATGTACTACAAATTTATGTAATTAACAAGATGTTCTCGGATAAAAAAAAAAATAGTCTTCACATCACAAAACGTATCTCGCAAATTTTAGATCAAGCGTTAATTTTATTTGCTTGTAAAAACAATAAGACCTAAAAATGAAACGAATTAACTTGAAGCTGTTTTTTGCGATTTATATGACTCAAAACCCTTCTGCGCAGAGCACATGGGTGTCATTTACCAGATTATTTCATAATTACGCAAAATATTAGCACTTGGCTTTATTACCCCGCCTGGCGTTATTACACCAGACCACCTTAGAATATGATGGAGAAGCGAAATTGCCCGCATTAATCGATGATATGTGTTATCCGGAGATGTGTTAACGAGAGTCCTCTGTAACTAAAACTCAAGACTTCGTTTTCCATTTGTTTGATTTTCCACTATAAAAATTCATGGTAAGATTTTTTTTTCTTTTTTTGGCCCTCTATTGGTAGTAGTGCCGATATAAATGATAGTTTATGTTTGAGCAGATTCTATCACCTCCAATTTGCAAACATTAATTTTTAAATCTGTTTGGTATTTCATAACACTGCATAACATTTTTAGAAAGATTTTTGCTGACTTCATACTTTTAAATTCGGAATTTTCTTTCGACGGTTTGCATCTTTTAAGTATTTGCCATGCCAAATTGTGAAACATTAGATCCCTCAGTATCAAAATGCAATTTAGAACATCTTTTGGCATTGCAACCCCCTAGTGGTACAGAAAGTAGCATAAAATTTATCCTAAATTGAAACAGGGACTAACTCCGCCACTTTGAGACCTTTATTTTTGAAATCTGTTTGACATTTCCTGAGACCGCTTAGAAATCACAATTTAGAACGTTTTTTGAACGCTTTTCTTGCATTTTTAACTTTTTAAATTTCGTTTTTTTTAAACTGCACTTAGAGAACATTAAGATATTATAATATTTTACCATGCCAAATTTCAGGTTGCTTGCCTATGCATTTTCACAAAAATCGCACTTCAGAACTTTTTTTTTTTTTTTTTGCTTTTGCTTTTGCAACCTCTAAATGGTAGTGATATCGACAAAATAGAGCCTACGTTGGAGCAAGGGCTGTTACCATCATTTTCCAATAATAATTTTTTTAATTGATTTGGTTCTTCTTGAGATTGCATAACATGAAGTGTGTAAGATTAATAGTTCATTTACAGAGGCACCCAAATGAATTGCATTACTTTGTGGTACATGGAAAAAATCGTTTATAGATAATTTTAATAACATTACGCTGTTTCGAGTATATTGAAACTAATATAAATCAATATTTCACTACAAGATGATTGTGATAGAATAGGGCATTCATAGCATTTCTCATTCATTTACAAGGACACACAAAAGAAATCGATAACAATACTGTCTTTCAGGAATAGTTGCTTGAAGTGAATTTTAAATTTCGGCATGCGGTTTTAATGTTTTGAATTTTACTCGTTCTATATAAATTATAGACTTCCGTAAACAGGGCTGCACATATAAATTCGCATACCGTTCTCCCTATTTGGGAAAACTGCTTAAGGGGTAGTTTCAACTAAAATGTGTATGTTATAAATAAATAAATAAATAATAATATTTAAAGTTTCAAAACATTTTATTTCTTCTTGTAAGCTAGTTTCGCTTGGCATAGCATACCGTCATCAGTATAAAATATGATCAATCATATAAATTATATTTTGTACGAATGACGGTATAATATGACTACAGAAACTAATTTCCAAGAAAAAAAATGTTTTGGCGCTTTAACCCTTTCCAGCGCACTGTGCCCGGTCTGGGATGACTAATTTTAGTTCCAAACTTGCAAACGGCACCGATAATATTTTAACAAAATTTCGATTTTACAATAAATCAGGGGTATCAAAATATCTAAAAATTTCGTTTGTTAATTCCGGTGTCAGTCAATAATTTCTCATTTCAGTAACAAACTTTGCCCGTGCCGGAAAGGGTTAAAAGCTGTTTTTTATTAGCTCACAGGCTATCATAGCCTGAGAGCTTATGTGCCCGTCCGTTCTGTTTGTATGTTCGTACGTTCGTTCGTGCGTAACGCGATAACTCATGATAAAAATATCGGATCCACTTGAAATTTTGTATATAGGTATATCCTGATAAGGCGCTTCCCTGATTAGTTTTTGGAGTTCATTCGATATGTATAAGAGGGGGAACGGCGGGCTCATGCTCCTCCCCTTAATTGATAGAAACGGGATTTTCATGCAGAATTAACAGTTTTCGTTCAAAATTTAGATATAGGATCATTCTGATGAAGCGATCCGTGACTGTTATTCGGTGTTCATTGAATAAGTATAAACAGGGGGAACGGGAGATTCATGCCCCTCCCTTTAATTGATATAAACGGGATTTTCATACAGAATTAACAGTTTTCCTTCAAAATTTAGATATAGGATCATACTGATGAGGCGATACCCTGGCTGTTATTAGGTGTTCATTGAATAAGTATAAACAGGGGGAACGGGGGCTTATGCCCCTCCCCTTAATTGATATAAACGGAATTTTCATGCAGAATTAACAGTTTTCATTCAAAATTTAGATATTGGATCTGTCTGATGAGGCGAGTCCGAGGCTGTTATTAGGTGTTCATTGAATAAGTATAAACAGGGGGAACGGGGGCTCTAATGCCCCTCCCCTTAACTTGTATAAATAGATTTTTCAATCAGAATTGTCAGATTTCGTGAGTAAAGATTAAAATATTGCAAGGAAATAAAAATTTTAAGATTTTATGATGTTATGCCATATTTTTGGTATATTGTAGGATAAACTATCATTACATGGTTTATTTTCTCGTGCTATGATTTCGATAGATTCTCTTATTTTACCTTGAACTGGGTTATTGTATGGAACTATGATTTTGGCCTTCTCAAAATTAATACGGCAACCGTTGTTCGCCAAGTAATTTTAATTTTTACTCACGTGTAAGTGGCAACATTTTTTAAAATTTTAATTCATTTAGATTTTAATTTAGTAGAAATATTATCTCTCGATCAAGATGCAAATGTAGTCCTTCCATTATCATATTGTCCTGAAGACGCCCGAAGAAGACGGCGCGAAACGTTGATAATTTTATTTTATTTTAATCGTACAAGTGTATATTAAAATTATTGTTTTTTGCACCATTGAGCAATGTGTTGTATTTTAATAAATACATTCTTATTAGTTAAATTTTATGGTGCAACTGTCCTGTATATATTTATGAAATTGGGTTTTCCAACGGGTTACGCGTTTCCTTGTGGTTGAATTAGACATACTATTTTATTTGTTTAATGGGCGCAGTTCTGTTACATTATTCTTAATGAATCTGTTTGTCTTTCATAATCTATGCTTTAAACATAATTTTTTCCATTAGAAACTGAAATTTAAAAAAACACAATCCAACTAAAACTTAATTGATGGACATTTACTTTGAAAATTTTAATATTATATAATTTCTTATAACCATCATTTTTCAAAAAATAAAACAACAGCCTAACGTATCATTGAAAGTGACTACATTTTCCTTAAAGAAGTTTCCTTAAAATATGATATGCAGAATGTTTAAACTATAACAGGTGTTAGGTATCATGACATTCCCATCGTTTCGCAAGAATGCACATTACAACTTAAACACACAAGGATAAGGAAATGAGAAATTATACAATGACTCACATCGACTATTTATATACTAATAAATAATTGAAAGCAGTACACATTAAAAAGAAAAATTCAGTCGAATCTCCCTATAACGAAACTCCGTACATCGAATTTCTCTATATAACGGAATTTTAGTAGGAACGGTCCCCTTTTTGCATGATTGCATTAAAAACAGTCTCTATATAGCGAAATATCTATCTCCATGTAACGAATTTTTTCGTAAATTGGTCTTAATTTATTCAGTTTTAAAAAGCTTCGAAATCATATGGAATCAATTTTCCATCATTTATTTTTGATTTATCGTCAGTGCCGATTTTTTTTTATATTACGTTTTTTCTTGTTCTTTAAATCCAACGAATTCATCCCACCTCCCACACACCTTTCCACATCCTTCTCAAAACAGAGTCAATTGGATTGATACACATGTAAGGGAGGAATCAATGAGAGGCACATAAGAGAGGCCTTCAAATGAAGGGAAATGTTAACTACAATTCTTCATTCCTTGCTAAAATTTGAACTTGTTTTTGAGAGCGTAACAACTTTAAAATCAAAGCAACAAAAAAATTACAGATTTCTTCGTCTGAAATTAATGCAAGTCTTCCTCATTTGATTTTCATTAAGCTTTCAAATAAATGTCTCTTCTCTTTTTCGAACCTGCTTAAATAATTAAGAAATAAAATGTTAGGTTAATATTTACTTTTAAACATTTCAAATTCTTAATTCAAAAGATCAAAAATAATATTTGTTCAAATTTCACATATTAAATACGTTTTTTAACATCATTCTCTATACATCGAATTTCTCTATATAACGAATTTTTTACTGGAACGGTGGATTTCATTATATAGAGACTCTACTGTAGATGTCTTTTAAGGGTGTTCTTAAATCAAAAAGGACAACTTTGTGGCCCATGCTTTAATTTATTTTTGTTCGGAAATGCATGAAATTAGCAAGTGTTATTATTAAGAAACTGTCTAATTGCACTCAATTTTCTGTTTAAAAAAAAAATAGATTTTTCATAACAAGCCTTCAAAGTTGTCACTTTTGAGCACACTCCCCGACGAAAGCAGAAAAACCGGTCGAAAAGCATGAGAAAAACGGGTAATGAAGTGGTCGAAATAGCTTAGACCTGGATAGGTAATTTAATTATCATGAAATGGAAAAATAAGTTCGATTCGAAATCGCTTCCATAGTCAGGCATTCCAATTTTATATCTTTCTGTTAAAAAATGAATTTGTAAATGTGTCAAAACGTTTTGCGCTTGTTGAGCGGAGCAGTTAAGAACACCCTTAAGACGCAACATTAGTCACATTAAAAAAACCAGATGATAATGTAAAGTCTATAGGAGCGTTCTTTTCAAATGTCTAGCTCAAATTTTAATATTTTACCACGATTTTTTTTTAAATAGGATACTGAGGACGATCTACAACCTGGCTAGTTTTTACTTTTTCAACTTTGATTTAAATTTTCCCTTAAAAATTACTTTAAATTTCAGAACCACTTTGAACCGGTTCTGAAATTGATATTATCATAATATAAAAAATATATAAGCAAAATCGAAAAAGTAAAAACTAGGCCGGTTGCAGGTCGACCTCAGTTATCCTATGCAAAAACAATCATGTAAAAATATTAAAATTTGAGCGAGATATTTGAAAAGAACGCTCCCATTGACTTTACATTATCATCCGGCTCTGTTTCAGTGACTATTGTGAGGCCTTAACGTAGTAATAAAGCTGTGAAAAACTGAGAAAGCCAAGTTCTGTATATATATACAGGATGTCCAGCAAATAGCACCCTGATTTCAAATTTAAATTTCTCAAAAACAAAAATCGATAGAACTATACGGTAAACGGTTTCTTTATTAGGTAAGCTGTAAAAATGTTATACAGGTTTCGAACGGTGAATATTTTGTAAAGATTATGTTTTGATTGAAAAGAATGCTCGACTTGACGTTTTTCTTGCTTTAGCTTGATTGTAGAGAACGAGTTTTTCGGGGTACTCAGCCATATTTTTAGAACTAAATTTTTTAAATTTCTGAAATTCCAAAAACTTTGTTCCAAAAAACTTTAAAATATGGTGTTGTCCGCCCAAAATCTCATTCAAACCAAGCAATTTAAAGCAAGAAAAATGTTAAGTCAAGACTTCTTTGCCAATAAGAACATAGTCTTTTCAAAATATCCACCCTTCGAAACTTCTGTATAACATTTTTACAGCTTTCATAACAATCAAACCGATTACCGCATAATTGTATCGATATTTGTTTTTGAGAAATTTAAATTTGAAATCAGGGTGTTTTTTGCTGGACACCCTGTATATATACCGGGTGTCCCAAAAATGACTGATGGATTTTAAAATTCAATAACTTGCAAACGGTGAGAGCTATTTAAAAAATTTTGTAGGAGGATTATGTATAATGTCAGGAGTTTTTACCGTAATTTTTTATTTTAGTTCGAATTTCAAACAATAGGTGGCGCTGACGTCTATTGAAGGCCATTTCGACGACCAGCACTGATCACCTGGTCTTCAATTGCCGTCAGCGACACCTATTGTTTGAAATTCGAACTAAAATAAAAAATTACGGTAAAAAAACTCCTGACATTATACATAACCCTCCTGCAAAAATTTTTTAAATAGCTGTCACCGTTTGCAAGTTATTGAATTTTAAAATCCACCAGTCATTTTTGGGATACCTGGTATATATATATATATATACCATGTATATATATATATATATATATATATATATATACACACATATATATATATATGTGTGTGTGTGTGTGTGTGTGTGTGTATGTATGTGTAGGAGCCAATCACTCAAACTTACCTAAAGTGTGTATCTTCAAGTATTATAAAATTGTTTAACACTTTCGGCTGTGAATTTTTTTCCGATTTGAGAACAAAATTAATTTTTTTTTCAACAAAGTTAATTGTAGCCATCAAAATAGATTTATTGGAGTTTAAAGATTATCTCACTTAATAATAGATTTTTTTCCCCTTCTTTATAGGCATGAAAACCTGCAAAAGAATAGCCAACAACCGTCACATGCGAAGAGTCGTGTCACGCCAGTTTAATACATTCTACCCGGGCTGTGAGAAATATGCGTACGACGACGACGCCTATTTCAGATGCCAAGCTCGTACCGAGTTCCTGACGCTCAGCCATCCGACAGGGACGGCAAAAATGGGAGATCCGGAGGATCCTTCCACCGTGGTGGACTCAAAATTAAGGTAAGTTGCTAGAGGGAGGGAGTAATAGGGTGGGAGTAGTCTCCCCCTTGATGCGAAGAATAAGGGACCATCTCTACCCCTCTCTTGCAATAAGTCAGTCATGGGGTTGCTGGAATAAGCAACATTTTGCGTCATTTCTTGCACGGCCTGTCCAAATAAAAGGACTTTATTTGGGCAGGACTTTTTTTAAAAACAAAAGGACTTTTTGAACAATATTTTATATAATAAGGTATAAAATCTATTCCTTATTGAATTTATTAGAAAATTAATGATAATATATAAAAAAGTAAATACATAAAAACGATAAAACAATCCTTTTTTAATCCACACGGAAAACCTAATAGAACTCGTATCTCCACCTGTTGGTGTCTATTGGAAACATGGAAAAAAATTTTAATTAAAATTTTAAAAAAAGCGGTGATATATTTCATCCAAAAAATTATACCACTTTTAAGACACGAGTCTTATCTTTCACCAAAAAAAATTTTTAATCAATCACTGCAATAGCAAATTCGTGTTATAGTGATTTTTAGAATGTATCATAAGCAGTATATGAGATGATAATACTGACGGTTACCCTTAAGCATGGCCAACTAGATATATAATGGCCTACGCATTTTGCTAAAAACCGCCGAAAAATTGAAGATGGATTCAGCTTCAAACCCTGAACCATCTAATTGGACCCTGTAGCGCAAACCCTGCCAAAATTAGTACTGAATGAGCTGATTTTGGCTATGGTCAAATGGTTATTGTTTTGGTTCAGGGCTTGCACGATTGGTCAGAATAACTTAAGCAGGATATCAGAGTCCTTTGGCGGGAGGCTTCATACAATAATCTCAAATAGTTGGGCCATATATATCTAGTTGGCCGTGTTTAAGACTCTTGTCCCTGGCCGAAGAAGGTCTCGCGAGCTAATGCTATTCCTATGGGGAAGCTATTTTCTAATATCTGATTTGCATACTACCGTGGTAAACTTGAAATTACGGTAAGTTCAGTGTTTAAGAGGCTATTTTAGTCAGACGAAAGGACCCATTCGCTAATGCTAATCCTATGATGAAATTTATAAAAATATCTCGGTTGTGTTTTAATATTTTTAAATGAATTTCTTTTGCATTGGATAGCTGAGATCCATCTGTATGCAGGCCATTTTTATACTTTTTTTTATTTTGTTGACAGATATTTTTTTATGGGGAGGCTTTTATTTTCGGTACCGGTTTGGAAAGCGAAAGCACCTTTTTAAAAATAACTGCAACCAAAACCAAACTAGTCGTTTGAGGGGCCACCGTAATACTTACCCATCATAACATAAAATATGAAAATAAAACGCGTGTCTATGGCAACTCCAAAATAAAATTTAAACGCATAAATAAATAATTTTAACATACAATAATGATCCATTAATGAATTGCTGATTAGCCAATTTTGACTAATTATATAAAACGCCAAAATACTGGAGTAGTACCGGATTGCGTAAAAGAAACATCCTTTCAACTCAAAAAATAATAATCATATTAACTAAAAATTTACTGTGTTGGATTAAGCGTTTCATTTCCAACAAAAATATACCTGTGAATTGAAATTTAAATGAAATACAGGGTCATGAAAAATCGAAGAATTTGGAAAACAGGATTACACATATCTCGACAACTAATAATCCGATCGACCTCGTTTTTTATGCAAAATTTGTGTTATTTTATTGCCTTTTACGTCCAATCCTTAAAATAAAAAAATTCGAAAATTTTTATGCACCTTTCATCAGAACGAATTTTTCGAGAGTCTGGAAAAAATAGTTCCGGATAATCGAGGTTACTGATATTAAATAGGCTTCGTCCCTTTCTTACATACTAAGTACATACAAAATTTGAAGTCTCTATTTCAATTTGTTCGGGAGATAGAGCGGTTACAGACAGACAGACACACAGACGGACGGACGGCAAAATTTTTTTTCTAAAAATATGTTTTTCGGAATCTCCACTATCTGAAACGTGTAAATCCGTCAAAAAAATTTTTCGATTTTCAAAACGATTGCAAGACTTACCCTATACTACGTATGATGGGTAAGTAAACTAGTCGTTGGGGGGCCACCATAATACTTACCCATCATAATATAAAATATGAAAATAAAACGCGTGTCTATGGCAACTCCAAAATAAAATTTAAACGCATAAATAAATAATTTTAACATACAATAATGCTCCATTAATGAATTGCTGATGAGCCAATTTTGACTAATTATATAAAACCCCAAAATACTCGAGTAGTACCGGATTGCGTAAAAGAAACATCCTTAAATCTCAAAAAATAATAATCATATTAACTAAAAATTTACTGTGTTGGATTAAGCGTCTCATTTCTAATAAAAATATACCTGTGAAATGAAATTTGAATGAAATACAGGGTCCAGAAAAATCGAAGAATTTGGAAAACAGGATTACACATATCTCGACAACTAATAATCCGATCGACCTCGTTTTTTATGCAAAATTTGTGTTATTTTATTGCTTTTTACGTCCAGTCCTTAAAATAAAAAATTTCGAAAATTTTTATATACCTTTCATCAGAACGAATTTTTCGAGAGTCCGGAAAAAATAGTTCCGGATAATCGAGGTTTCTGATATTCAATAGGCTTCGTCCCATTCTTACATACTAAGCAAATACAAAATTTCAAGTCTCTATCTCAATTTGTTCGGGAGATAGAGCGGTTACAGACAGACAGACACACAGACACACAGACGGACGGAAGGGAAATTTTTTTTTTTTTTCTAAAAATATGCTTTTCGGAATCTCCAGTATCTGAAACGTGTAAATCCGTCAAAAATTTTTTTTCGATTTTCAAAACGATTGCAAGACTTACCCTATACTATGTATGATGGGTAAGTAAAAGTGAAAAATGGCCTGCATTCAGATTAATCTCAGCTATCCAATGCAAAAAAAAAAAAAAAAAAAAAAAAAAAAAAAAAATTAAAAATTGAAATATACAAATATGTTTACTAAAGTACAGGATGATTAATTGCATATTTAAAACATTTCATTGCATGAAAAAATTAAATTTCTTAAATGTCGGAAAGTGTTTCACAATGTATGATTGATGCATGATTTTTTTTTTCGATAGATTTCATTTTTAAATTTTACAAGCTTTTTTTTTTTTTTTTTTTTTTTGCAGAGTAAAGTTTGTTCAAGGTTTGAGAGTCGTCGACAATTCCATCATGCCCACCTTAATCAGGGGTAATACCGGCGTACCGGCCATGATGATCGGAGAAAAAGCTGCAGACATCATCAAACAGGACGTCCCATGCTACCATCAACAAAAATTCCCGCTAGATGATTATTTTTAAATTTTAAAAGATATTTTTATGTAATGGCTGTATTTATTGTAAATGTATTTGCATTAAAGCTGCATTTGAATGTAAAGCATAGATATAAAAAAGTATAGTTATTAATAAGGGTGGGGAAATACATCATTTTGCTCGCCAGTGGCGAGTGAAGTTTCTGGTGAGGCGAGTGCATTTTTAGTTTTTGAAAAACTGTAGGCAATAGAGACAGTATCAAAAACACTTTTTTAACCTATATATTTTAATTTTCCAAATTATTACGGTGTAAATATGGTGTTAAGTTCTGTCTTATGTTAAGCTTACCTCTGTTGCATATATTTCTTAATATTATAAAAAAAAAAAGAACTACGAAAATGCATTGTAGTAATAGTAATTTTGTACGTAATTGCATGCGATTTCATCATAACTATTTTCAACTGTGTGTGTGTTGCATCTTGCGGGCTGGTGAACTAAATCCTTGGCTGGTAAGATTTTTGAAAAATTCCCTAATGAAAGAACCATAGACATAATTGCAGGCATAACATTATACGCTTTAATTACGTAACTAGCCAATATTTTTGAAAAAAAAAAAAAAAAAAACCTTTCAAATAATGCCTATTTTTTCATGTCTTTTACAGAATTTTTAACCTCTTATCACTGTTTTTCTTAAACAGAAATTTTTTTCTAATTGAATCAGAAAAATGTTCAGATTAATTAATGCAAAATTTATGATGGCCGATTATCTGCTCGAGGGATGTAGGCCCAAGGGAGAGTGCTCTCCGTGGAAGTCTTTCTTAGAGAACCTAACACGTATTTAAACAAGGTTCAAAGAAAACCACGAAAACTCCAAACGATAAGGTTGACGGGCACGATTGGGTTCGAACCCAGCAACGAGATATGCTTAAATCATGATTAGCAACAGTTTGCCCGTATGACGCACGGGTAAATCAGGGAAGCGATTAAGGGCACGTGGAACCTGTTGACAAGTAAAAAAAATCAGATTTAGCGAAATATTTAATATCATGTATTTTTCTTAAAAATAGAGATAGAAAAGAAAATTTTGTAACAATAAATATGGACATTATAGCACACATATAAAACAAAAAATAGTAATTTTACGCATAAATTAGTTTTTAAGAGCTAATTAACTTTTTACATATTTTTTGAATAATATTACTGTTCTTTAAGCATACACTTTTCTATAAAACACTATCTATCACTTTAAAATTTGTTGTGGTAACAGAAAACATTCTATTTGAGAATTAAAAAAAGCTATTTTCATTTTGCCTTAAAAAAAATAAAATTAAAAATATTTTACTAAAAATATTTCAAATCCAAAAAATTTTAGCAACTTAATTTTCATTATATGAGAGAATGTTTCACTCAGACCTAAAATGTTAGATATTTTTAAAGAAACAAGTTAGGTAATTTTGGAAAGTTTCAACTATTTGCCTAAAAAACATATTTAGAAAAATGTACTAAAGCGTAAAAAAAAATCACATTAAAAAAAAAAAGACAAAAATATATATGTAAACACACCGACAGTGCTTAAAATATATTATATTAAAACCTTCTAGCACCATAGTCTTTTTGGTCCACAATTATATTTACCACATTATACTTTTAGCTCTATTTTTTAGGCCGGTTATAAAGACGCCACATTGTTGACTGAAAAAGTCCCGGATGATAACGTAAAGTCTATAGGGGCGTTCTTTTCAAATATCTCGCTCAAATTTTAATAGTTTTACATGTTTTTTCTTTTTTTTTTTTTTTCATGGGATATCTGAAGACGATCTGCAGCCCGCCTAGTTTTTACTTTTTCAATTTTGGGTTTCAGATTTTTTTTTTATACTTTAACTTTCAGAACCGATTTAAACCGGTTATGAAACTGCCTTAATGACATGCATGGTCACAATGACGTCACTGTGAGTCACATCACATCTGTGACCAAAATGCCACCACTCAGTGACGTCACATTGTAACTGAGATATGACTTTTTTAAAAATCTTTAGAACTTTATAAATATCCTTGAAAACATGTTACTTACTTTAAAAAACATGTTTCTGGCAATTTAAATATCGTCGCTTTTGTCACAGTTTCGTCACAATGGTTATGTCAAATTAGTCACAAATGACACATTTCTCACAAATTTGTCACATTCTGACCACTTTGTGAAACGTTACAAAAAATCTCTAAAACGGCCATAACAACTTCACATTTTAGACACTGTGACTTCACATCGACGTCACGTAACGTCACATCGACAATCGATGGTCACAAAGTCACAATTTGACTTCACAACGACGTTGCAGTGACGTCACCATGCTTTACGGGTGAAACTATCCTTATATACAAAGAGTATAACCAAAATCAATAAAAAGAATATTGCCCAGTTAAACTGATGGCATTGAGCTCACAGACTACGCATACTAATTGTACACTACAGCCTTATATTTTCAAGGGTTAATTCTGTTCGAAAAACAAATTAAGTAGGGGAAACAGCTCTCCCCTTTCTCCTTTTTTATACTTAAACATTGAACCTCCTAAACTATCAAGTACATGCTTTATCATATTAAAAAATCTATATCCAAAATTCAGAGCAAATCGGATAATTCTTAATAAAAACCCATTTAGCATTTATATAATTTAAGAGGAGTTATTCCCCTCTTTTATATTTAACCATTAAACTTCCAAAACTATTCAGAGATTTGAACGAAATCTGACAATTCTGCTTGACAAATCCATTTCTACAAGTTAAGAGGAGGGGCATTAGAACCCCCGTTCCCCCTGTTTATGCTTATTAAATGAACACCTAATAGCAGCCACGGACTCGCCTCATCAGAATGATCTTATATCTAAATTTTGAACGAAAACTGTTAATTCTGCATGAAAATCCCGCTTATTTCAATTGAGGGGAGAAGCATGAGCCTCCCCCCGCTCCCTATGTCTATACTTATTCAATGGACACCTAATAACAGCCACGGACTCGCCTCATCAGAATGATCTTATATCTAAATTTTGAACGAAAACTGTTAATTCTGCTTGAAAATCCTGTTTATATCAATTAAGGGGAGGGGCAGGAGCCCCCCGTTCCCCCTCTTATACATATCGAATGAACTCCAAAAACTAATCAGAGTCCTAACCTTATCAGGATATACCTATATACAAAATTTCAAGTGGATCCGATGTTTTTATAATGAGTTATCGCGTTATGCACGAACGCACGAACATACATACAGAACGGACGAGCACATAAGCTCTCAGGCTATGATAGCCTGTGAGCTATAAAAGTAAAAAAAAAACAAGGATTGTCTGCAACTATCCTATGCAAAAAAGCACGTCAAAATATTAAAATTTGAATGGGATAATTGAAAAGAACGCAACCATAGACTTTATATTATCATCTGGATCTTTTTCTGTGACTAGTGTGTCGCCTTAAGAGCCCACAATAGTCACAGAAAAATTACTCAAAAAGATCCGGATGACCATGTAAAGTCTATGGGAGCGTTCTTTTCGAATATCTCGCTCCAATTTTAATATTTTTGCATGATTTTTTTGCACAAGATAGCTGAGGGCAATCCACAACCGGGCTAGTTTTTACTTTTTCGATTTTGGTTATATATTTTTTATATTACGATAGTTTCAGTTTCAGAACCGGTTTAAACCGGTTTCGAAAGTTAAAGTAATTTTTTAAAGAAAATCTGAAACAAAAATTGAAAAAGTAAAAACTAGCCCGGTTCTGGATTGCCCTCAGCTATCTTGTGCAAAAAAATCATGCAAAAATATTAAAATTTGAGCGAGATATTAGAAAAGAACGCTCCCATAGACTTTACATGGTCATCCGGGTCTTTTTGAGTAATATTTCTGTGACTATTGTGGGCTCTTAAGAGAACACAATAGTCACAGAAAAAGTACGCAAAAAGACCGGATGATTATGTAAAGTCTATGGGAGCGTTTTTTTCTAATATCTCGCTCAAATTTTATTATTTTTACATGATTTTTTTGTATAGGCTAGCTTAGGACGATCTACAACCGGGCTACTTTTTACTTTTTCGATTTTGCTCATATATTTTTTATATTATGATAGCTTCAATTTTAGAACCGGTTTAAACCGGTTTTGAAAGTTAAAATATTTTTTTTTTTAATCTGAAACCAAAATCGAAAAAGTAAAAACTAGGCCGGTTGTAGATCGTCCTCAGCTAGCCTATGCAAAAAAAAATCATGTAAAACATTAAAATTTGAGCGAGATATTAGAAAAGAACGCTCCCATAGACTTTACATACTCATCCGGGTCTTTTTGCGTACTTTTTCTGTGACTATTGTGGGCTCTTAAGAGCGTACACTAGTCACACGGTAAAAGCCGAGCGCTAATCTAAAGTCTATGGGGGCGTTCTTTTCAAATATCTAGTTCAAATTTTAATATTTTGACATGATTTTTTTTGCATAGTACGATCTACTTAGGACGATCTACAACCGGCCTAGTTTTTACTTTTTCGATTTTGCTCATATATTTTGTATATTATGATAGTTTCAATTTCAGAACCTGTTTAAACCGGTTTTGAAAGTTAAAATATTAAAAAAAAAAAAAAAAAAACTGAAACCAAAATTGAAAAAGTAAAAACTAGGCCGGTTGTAGATCGTCCTAAGCTATCATATGCAAAAAAAATCATGTAAAAATATTAAAATTTGAACGAGATATTTGAAAAGAACTCTCCCGTAGACTTTACATTATCATCCGGGTATTTTTGAATACTTTTTCTGTGACTATTGTGGGCTCTTAATATATAATGAAATTATTCTAAATGTTTTGAATTCAAAGAAATCTAGAAGTGTGTGCTTTTCTTTTATAGGAGATGTGTAAAAAGTACCTATAAAAAGTAGTGTGGGCCCTTAAAAACTCGAAAATTTGAACCATTTTATGTTCCATGGGCCCTGAAATCTATATAAATATCTTCCACATTTAGAAATTCACAAAGCGGAAAACGCATAAGACATTTAAATACCTAATGCAGCGAATAACACCGTCAACAGTCGAAAATTTATCCGAATTTTTTTTGTGCCACCCAGTATAGTTCTATGTATTTTTATATAATATACATAGTATTCGAAATTTTTTATATCTATTTTATTATAATGCATATATATAATCTATTTTATTATAATACATATATATTATCTAATTTATTATAATACATATATATTATCTATTTTATTATAAACAAAATAGACGATCGACGGTTTCACAAAAAAGAAATGAACATCTCTGAGCGATTCATTAAAATAATAGTGATAAAAAATATATCCAATTATGATTTTAAAGTATTTGTAAAATCGTATTAAAGCCTTTAAATATATTTTTAATTGCATTTTTCACTTTCGTTTACATTTATTATAGGTTTACAACATTTCAAAATAAATAAATAAATATCAAACAGAACGATTTTAGCAATACTGTGCCAAACACAGACGTTAGAACAATCAACAAATGAAAATCGTCATCCGTCGCCCGGAGCACATACTTTATGTTTTTCATTAGTTTCGGCTCTGCACAGACACACACACAGACAGACGGACGGAATTTTGTTTTCTTCTAAAAATATGCTTTTCGGTATCTCCTGTGTCAGAAATATGAAAATCTGTCAAACTTTTTTTTTTTCTCAGTTTTCAAAACGATTACAAGACTGCCTATATCCTATACTACGTATGGTGAGTAAGTTATACTCTCAAACTTTTTCTATCAATTTCGTTTTAGGCAAAAAAGGGTCATATTTTTAAGACATTAAATTTAGAAAAGTTATAATTTTTAGAAGTAAATTCAAAAATAATGTTTTTTATAAAAAGAAAAAAAAACTAGTCTTAAAATAGCTGATGCTATAAATAAGGAGGAAAGTTATTAAAACACTGATTAGTATTAAAATGAAATCACATAACACTTTAAGGAAAAGGCACTTTTTACAAGGAACAAAATAAAACTTTTGATAAGATACTTATGCTCTAATTATTTTCGCAGCAAGCAAAGAGCCAGAATGAATTAAAATTTATTTCTTTTTTGAGACTTCCTCTACAGATCTCTCTTTCTTAAAAAATGTTATCTACATTTTAATATGCATCACGCGTTTCCTTTTTATGCTGCATAAAAATGTATTTTTTTTCTTTCTTTCTGAATGTATGTATACCTATAATTTTCTCAAAAATATGCAAATTTTTACTTAGCCATTCTATTACTACATTAAGACGTTTTAGGTTAATACAAGCATCTCATCTTATACAGGTTGTCCACTCTTAACGGTGGCCAATGGCTAATTTCTAAACCGTTAGTCATAGACATATAGTTCCAATTGCAAAAATATTTTTGAAAAAAGTAAAGAATTATTTTTCAAGCGATTTATGTTAAAAAAAAAAAAAAAAAAAAAAAAAAAAAAAAGTTTATTAAAAAATTACGAAAATTAACTTTTTATACGGTTCCCCCGGTCCTATTAGTGATATTTAGTAAAAATTTTCCATCACCCTATCAAGCAATACAAAAAAGGTCCCATTCATTTAATATTAAGATTGACCGAGTTATGAAACTTTAAATTTCATGACTTAAACCACTTTTCTGTAGCTGAAAACGAATGAGTTGGACTAAGGTTTCAGGGAACGTATACTAAGTGCTTAAATTATTATAAAGGGCGTTCATTTCCAACGCTGTCCAATAGCTAATTCCTAAACCATTTATAACAAACATATAGTTCCAATTACAAAAATGTTTTGAATGAGAAAAAGGAATATTTTTTAAGCAATTTAACTGAAAAGTGCTACCACCGTGTAAGTTTTACTATAGTGCCAATACACTATATTGCCATTGATTATGGGACACTTGTGATTTTAGACATTTTACTAAATATCTAGAAAAATACATGAGGAATCATCTCGAAACTCTTAGTGTATAAATATAATAGTATAAGTCATACATCTCCGTGAAAATTTTTTCCCGAAACTCCAAAGGGGACCGTCAACAAATTAAAAAAGAATGAATATCTTTTGAATAACCCTGTCAAAACTAATGTAGCAAAAGCGCTCAAATTCTATATTGTGATTGAATGCCTTATTGTAATAAGCCTTGTTCATTTTTATGGAAATAGCATGCATACTCGCAGAGTAATTAAGGTTTTTATAAAAATGATACCAAATTTTTCCAAGTTTTTTCCTTATAATTTTTAGAGTTCTTAATATAAAATATTATTTTTTTTCAGAAAATATGACAAACAACATTGCACACAGTACCCTGTAATCAGAATTAAAAAATAATGAAAATTGTATAAAAAATGAGTTGGTTTACTAAATAATTTTTTACTGCGCATGCGTCAACGATATCAAAATTTCATTTGCATATTATGTTAGCTAAATGTATAGAGCAACTTTTGTGAAAGTCACAAAATCATAACTTGAAAATTCTGACAAAAATCGTCAATGTAATAAGTCGAAAATCCGTTATTCTCAAAATGAAGCAAAAACAAGAGGGGTTGTATCCATATGTTCATTGATTAGTGTCAATATAGAATACACAATATGGGATGTACTACTGCATTTGGATAAAATCCCTCATTTTTTTGCTTCATTTTGGAAACAACGGATTTTGTCCTTCTTCTATAGACGATTACTTTCAGAATTTTCAAGCTATGATTTTGAGACTTTTACAAAAGTTGCTCTATACATTTAGCTAACATAATATGCAAATGAAATTTTGATATCTTTGACGCATGTGCAGTAAAAAATTATATAGTAAACCTACTCATTTTTCATACAATTTTTATTATTTTTTAATTCTGATTACAGGGTACTGTGTGCAATGTTGTTTGTCATATTTTCTGAAAAACATATTATTTTATATTAAGAACTCTGAAAAATATAATGGAAAAACTTGGACAAATTTGGGACCATTTTTATAAAAACCTTAATTACTCTGCGAGTGTGCATGCTATTTGCATAAAAATGAACACAGTGTATTACAATAAGGCATTCAATCATAATCTAGAGTTTGAGCGCTTTTGCTACATTAGTTTTGACAGGGTTATTCAAAAGATGTTCATTCTTTTTTAATTTGTTGACGGTCCCCTATGGCGTTTCGGTAAAAAATCTTCACGGAGATATATGGCGTATACTATTATATTTATACACTAAGAGTTTCGAGATGATTCCTCACGTATGTTTCTAGATATTTAATAAAATGTCTAAAATCGCAAGTGTCCCATAATCAATAGCAATATAGTGTATAAAAGCTAAAGTTCTTAAAGTATTGTGATTTAGAAAATCTAATGGATTTAATAAACTTTTTAATGAGCTGTTATAATATAATGTTATTCTGGATATCTTAATCTTTAATGTATTTGTGAATATTTTGAAAAAGTAATTCTAACAACCGATTTATTAATTCAATTTTAACCCTTCATCTACCACATTATGAATTCATGAAAATTTTACATTCTGAAGCATTTTACGCAAATTGTTTAAGCTAAATTAAAAGCTCTACATAATCATTTAATAGATTTTTGAAGGATTTTAGGAGGATTGTAGGATTTAGAAGGATTAATTAAATTTGAATTTACAGGAATTTTGTGCAATATTCTTAATCCCACTCAAATCTTTTTTTTTTAAATTGTTTTCTTAGTATTTTGTAGGATTATAAAAGGTACAAATATGATGGTTTTACAATATAAATATAGAAATATTTCCGAATTGAAAAATCCCCCCCCCCCTCCGTCCTTCAGCGCCAAGAAAGCTGAAAAGATGCAAAGGCAAAAGAAATCATTCTTTTAAATTTTTTTGTTTTGTGTTTTGTGTAACCAATAATGCTTTTGGAACAAGATAAAGTAATGTATCTGTAACTCATTCTAAATAGTATTACAACTAACTGACATATTAAAAGAATTTTGTAATAAGTAATTTTTATGGTATTTATAAGTACCGTCGGTAGATAAAGCGTTAAGTAATATTTAATCTCAATCAATCTAATTTTTTTAATATTGATCTGGCAACGCTGAATGCATGCAAAACTCTAAAGAAATAAAATTATAATAAGACTTGCACTAAAACGCACAAGGTGGGGAAGGAACCAGTTTGCTTTTTTTCACAAACATTTTACAAATAAAAAATAGATAAGGTACCCTGGGGTAATAACGCCACGTTAAGGTTCTACCAATTTTCATGGCTCAGTTTTAGTTTGTATTTTTCAAACAAATATATGATTTGATACAGCAACTCATTGACTATCTATAAAAAAAAAATAATAATTTAATAGATATGTATTCATAAAATGTAATGACGTGATTTCTTGACGAATGCTATTTGGCGTTATTACCCACCTATATGGGTAATAACGCCATGCAAACAAAACTATGAAATAAGATGGAATAATTGCATGTAGATTGTCCAATTCTAAAAATACAAACTCTACAAACATAGAAATTGACAAATTGCATTCTAAGCTATTGAAAGTTTTCAATTTCTTGTGAAAGTGTAAGAAAAATAAAGGTGTTGTGTGTGTGTGGGGGGGGGGGGGGGATGAGGCAAAAGAATATCAGACCGTGAGCTTCTTTTTGCTTAAAAAGGACTGCTTAAATAGAATTATGAGAAACATTGCGCAGTTTTAACTGTGTTTATTTGAATCAGTATTTAGGATGTAGCTCGGCCACTGTAGGGAATCAACTGAGGTATCAATGCCAAGGATTGGCGTTATTATCCCATTATAGTTATTGCGCTGTACATTTTAAATTACAAATTATCTCGAGAAGATATCCAAAATCCTCAACAACATTTTGAAAATCCATGAAATGTGCTACAAATTTATGTAATTAAGAAAATATTTCCGGATAAAAAAATAGTCTTCACATCACAAAACGTATCTCGCAAATTTTAGATCAAGCATTAATTTTAGTTGCTTGTAAAAACAATAAGACCTAAAAATGAAACAAATTAACCTAAAGCTGTTTTTTTTGCGATTTATATGACTCAAAACCCTTCTGCGCAGAGCACATGGGTGTCCTTTACCAGAATATTCCAAAATTATGCAAAATATTAGCACTTGGCGTTATTACCCCGCCTGGCGTTATTACACCAGACCACCTTACATAAATATAAAAATGTGTACATGACCAGAGATCAACTGTACATTAGCAAACTCTTTTGTTATGCACAGAAAGAGACAAAAATATTTTCTATACAGCGTATTCATAAAAGAATGACCTCAGTTGTAAATTTTAATAATATGAACTGGAAGCGTTGTAAAATATTTATTCGAGGTTACAAATAAAGAGTAACTCAAACAGTTCGGGGATTGTACTTGGTATCAAGAAGCCAGTATAATTCACTGGTTTTTTTAGTGGAAAAATTTCCATTAATTTCTGAAAAACTTTCGTTTTTTTTCTGGGAAAAAACGGGTTTTTTCCCCTTTTTTTTGGGGAGGGGATATTTTCATTTTTAGAACCGGTTTAAAAATGACAATTTCTCCATAAAAAAAAAATACCTGCGAACACAATGGGACTGATCCACTTTAGTTGTCCAATGCAAATAAAATTATTTAAAAATATTGAAAATCAAACGCGATATTTAAAAATAATTCTCCCATAGGATTAACAATTTTCGAACGGGTGTTTCCTCGTGACCGGAGCAGTCCCTTAAAATAAGCAGTTACAAAGCATTGTGAAATAACAAACCAGTATTATAATCTGTGTACCCTATGCTTTTTCGTAAACAGTACTAACACTTTAACTAAAATCAAACACCATTTAGTTGTAGTTCACACAGCAGAAGCAGCACATGTAAAAAAAAGAAAGAAAAATAAATACTTTGTGAAAGTTTACCTAATACGCTTCAAGCTTTTTTTGGGGGGGGAGGGGGGCTGCACTGTAAAAACAAAACACCCAAATTGGGTTGAAAGATTTTTGGGTACAGCATTGTTCCAATTTGGAAAGTTCAGTTTGTAGCATAAAATCGTTTTAAAAAAGTTTGATTTTTAATGATATTAAAAAAATTAAAATATCTTAGATAGTATATACATTATACCTCAGAAATTTTGATTAATTTAATGTTAATAAAGATCTGCTCTGTTTTGAACCATTTTGGGTTATCTATTTTGGGTACAATACTCTACCATTTTGGAATCCTTACTGTATCATTTTAGGAACATTACTATACCCAGAAATCTTTCAACCCAATTTGGGTCTTCAATTTTTACAGTGTGGTTATTTTCTATATAGAAGACTATCTATCTGTGATAACAACAAAAAAAAGTTACGTTTTATTTACGTAACTAAAACGTTTCTCCATGACAGGCATTCTAGCCTAAAACGCCCTATCGAAGGAGACTGGCTGTAAAGTTTCCGCTCATATTGGCTATCACGTGATCCACATAAGCTGCTTTATACCAACTGTCTATGAGTTTTCAGCCTGCCTTGATCACGTGACATTGGAGTATCATAGCTTTTCTCCTATAGTTGAGACTCTCTCGTACCAAACATTTTCAAATGTGTTAGACAATTTCCTCCCATTCTGTATGTTAAGGAATTTTGATAAATTAAAAACTTATTTCCCATTGCAGTAATAGTTATATAGATGAGGGGGAATTGCTCTGCAGTTATTTCCATTTTGGCATTGGGTAGCTGCTTGCAATGATTGGCATAGTTCTACTTCTCTAGGCGTAAGCGGTCTCTGCGGGAAAGTATTTCCATTGCAAAGATTAATATTGTTCATCACAACAGTTCTAGCTGCACAAGGATTCGTTGGAGGCATTCCTGGGGGTATAAACGGTGGAGGGAATGGTGGTGGCATTCTGTTTGGTAGCATTCCTGGAGGCACACCCATAAAAGGGTGTGGAACTGGTGGTTGAACCATTCCTGGATGTGGAACCGGAGGTTGAACTAATCCTGGATTTTGGACAAGTGGTTGAGAAATTACTGGATTTCTACCAAGTGATTGAGCAATAGCTTCAAAAGTCCGCTGCCCTTGTAAAAGATTCAAATAAGGGTTTACTGGTTGGGTTGAAGTAGCTAAATTGTTTAATCGGTTTAAATTATTTAAATTATTTAATCCATTTAAACCATTTAATCCATTTAAACCATTTAGTCCCGGTTGCAGTGCATTTGCTGTTAAAATGTTGTTAAGACCATTTATTTGCGCGGCAATATTTGACGGTTGTTGTAGTACTGTGCTCTCCACAACCGGAACTGTACTACTTAGCTGTGCAGTAGTTTGTTCGGGTGCAGAAGCTACCCCTTGTCTTTGTGTAGGTTCTTGAACATTTTGAAAAGTTAAGCTTTTTGCAATTTTAATGTCTTCTTTCATTTCTTTTATTGAAGATATAATTTCAGACAGAATTGTGTCGTTTGAATTTCCTTCTTTGTGATTTGATGCTTGAATATTTTCATGGCCTTGTCTCGATTGTTGACTGTGCTGCCGAATTTCACTCAGTTCTTTTAAAATTTGGTTTAAAGCTGTCTCTTGATTATCCTGGTGATGCTTATTATGATGATGACTATCGTGGTGATGCTTATCATGACTTACGGGTATAGGAGTAGTCACAGCTTCACTTACGTTTACTTGCGGAGGATGTTTCAAGTTATTGATGGCTGCTAGAATCTGATGCATCATTTCGTGTGTTTTGTCTGTACTGTTGTTTGTGGCATTATTGTGAGCACTATCTGGCAAAGTTTCATTCTGAACTACAGTTGGGAGTTGTCTTAATTCATTTACTGTTGCTAGTATCTGGTTAAGCTGATTTTGAATAGTTATCTGAGTAGCATCAATCGGATTATTATTTTCATTCTGATGTTGAATATTAACAGGATTGTTAGTTTGTGGGGCGACTTGAAGAGCCGAAAATACCTGATTTAACAGAACATTTTGGCTATTACCTTCATTTCCGCTGCTAGAATCAATATAATGAGCGTGAGAATGTATCTCTTCACTTTTTGGATTATTTAGAATCGACAAAACTTGATTTATTGCATCTATAGGCAACGAATGACTGTTAGAATGTAACGATCTCCGGGCACTTGTCTCAGAGCTATCTCGATCTTCTTTAAGCTGTTCCAAAATTGATAAAATCTGGTACATCACGGCAGGAGGTATTTCGTCATGTGTAGCTACATTTCTATTATGGCTTCGGCTATTCTTTTCTGTAGCAGACGCTAAGGTTGCCAGAATCTGGTTTACCAGCATATCAGAGCTTCCACGACTCCTGCCATAAGACCTTGATTTTTCATCCTCCTTGTGATTTTGGCTTTGCAGCTGGTATTTCAGCTCTTCGAGACAACTTATGAGATCATTGACCCTAGAAGTAGATGAACTCCCTCGACGTTTATCTGGAGTTAAATCATCAAGAGCATAACGCAAATCTTTTATTCTTGATTCCAGACTGTCTGTTCGTTTATTCGGATTTAAATCTTCAAGAGCATAACTCAGATCTTTTATTCGCGATTGCAGCTTATCTGTAACGCTTCTGTGATATGCCTCTTTATCCCTGTTGTACAAACTGAAAGCTTCTTTTAATTGTTCCAACGCTAAGTTATTGTCATTCCTTCTCAGAATCGGTGGCTTTAATGTTTTCGGCAGATCTTCGCGATAATCTCGCGATATGGATATGACTGGCATGCTTGCTTGAACTTCTGATTCGGCAATAAGATCGTCACAGTCTACGGCTGATTTTAAAATGTCGGACGCTCTTTCTGCAATCATGACCGTTGGAAGACTGGTATCTCCTGACGTTATAGTTGGCATTACTGATGCATCAATAACTCTCAATCCTCTGATGTGCTTCACCCTGAAATAATTATTCAAAAAAGAATCATGTAAGAAGATTATAAAGTTTTATAACAGTAGCATAAAATAAAATCGGTACTTCTTGGTTATCCCGACGACCGAAAAATTACCGCCAATTTATGAGATTAGATATCATTAATGGATGATCGTGAATATCACATTCAATGACATTAAATACAAGACACGTGCTTAAAACGTCACTAAGTGGTTTTTATTTCGACGTTTTATTTCTATTTTTATCAATATTCTACTAATTATTTGTTTTTTTTTTCCTTTTTTAAAATAAAAATTGCGTCAATATATATAATTTGGCTATTAGTTTGGTGATTTGTATAATTTGGCGAAAATGGTCAACGGGATAACCAAGTAGTACCATAAAATCAAAAGAATAAAATCAGTGGAATTAGATAAATATGTATAGATCTGTTTTTATTATAGTAGACACTTTCAATTGTAAAATCTGTATTAATTATTTTATGCGTAAAGCAGTGGTATTCAAAACAATTTTGGCTTTTCTATTTTTTCTTTAACATTTTTGTATACAAGCATATCTTGTATAGCAAAGTTTTAATACTCCCACACACAAAAAAAAAGCCGTTTTTTGTTTAAACAAAATTTTTATTACACACATTTAGACAGTAAATGTTACTGAACCTACAGTTTTTATTATATCAAAAGCATATGTTTTATTTTTATTAACTATTTGGAAAATAGTTTTTATTTTCGGTAAAAAACTAGGAAATCTGAAGTATAACTGAATCTTTTTTATTGGTTGAATTCTGAAACTTTTTATTTTATTTTATTCGTTTTCTTATTGATCCATGTTTAATGTCCAAAAAGGGAATACTTCTGTTTTTAATTTTATTTGTTTTTTGATTGGTTAATATTTAATGTCTAGAAATGAAATACTTCTGATGTCACGATGACAAAAGTAGTATTAAAAAAAAAAACTACAAAAAAATAATAACTTAAAAACAAATTGATTCACAGCTTTCAAAGAAATTGCATTTAAAAGTGCATTTTATCTCTACGCAATGGTGTAAAAGTTGAAAATGTGCGATGGTTAGAAGTTTAAAAATTTGCAGTTCCGAAAATTGTAAAACTAAAATTTCATTTAAAATTCGTATATGATTGGTACAGGAATATTAATTTTTAATTCATGGCGTACTAGAGATTCTGTTATTACTTGAACCATGTTTTGATCATCATAAAAATGATGCAAAAGTGTGATGAACGCCACTTTCATCGCACACTGCAAGAAAAGACAGATGTTTCTTAATATACGAAAATAATCAATAATCACAAACGGAAATCTTCTATCTATATTATGAAGGCCAAACGTATCTGTGCGTAACGCATACGTCATTTTGCGAATGGCAACATTTTGAAATTTGAAAAGCGATTTCGGTTTTGCAGTTTTTACTACTGCAAATTTCTAAACTTATAAACATCGCACATTTTTAATTTTTACACCATCGTATAGAGAAAAAAAAATGTACTTTTAAATGCAATTTATTTGAAAACTGTATCTCAATTTATTTTTCAAATATTAATTTTTTTTGTTGTTTTTAATAACGTTTATATAACTGTGACACCATGAGTTTTCCATTTCTACTTAACCCATTTTCGGCCAAAGGTTCGTATACGAAACATTTCGATAAATATTTTTTTTTAACACTCTGACACATTTTTTTCAAGAATTTTATTTTTCTTCTATTTTTTAAGGCTTTTGAAGACATCCATAAAATATTAGTAATTCAATTGGAGTAAACACTTTCTCTTAAAAAATTTTCAAAATACGCTGGAGTTTTAATTTGAAAAGCCTTTGACAAATTCGACTTTTTAAAAATATATTATTATTCCAATTGAAATGAATTATATGTTTTTAAAACAGATTAAAGTTGCAAATTCTGTATATGAAATAAGAATAAAACAAAAGTCATAAAAATATTATTCATATTCATATTATTCATTATAAGAAATAATATTTTATATTATTATATAAAATATTATTTCTTATATAAAATATTATTTTTCATGCACGAATCTTTTTTTGTGTCTTAATGTATGTAATTTAAGCATATTTCAATAAAAATAATGCTACATTTTATAAAATTTCTGTGCTTGGCCTAAAATGGGTTAAAGCAAAGAAAAAAAGGAAAAAAATTATTACTATATATTTATATTGCCATTCTCTCAAAAAGAGAAAAAAAAATTAAAATCTAAACGCGTGCTGTGTCAAGAATATTTTCTGTTTTAAAACACAGTGTATTTTGATGTCATTTCCAAAAATTCATGTGCGCTTAAAAGAGTATAAATAGTTTAGTATTTGTTTCAGCTAATAGAGTCGAAGCTTAGAGTTTTGAATCAAAATGGTCAAATTAAAATACCATTTTTTTAAGGGAATATAAATATGCAAGGTGCTTATGTAAATTTTGGTATGGTGAGAATGATGTTGGGTTTAGATTTCTCTGGAAAAGTAATTCTATGATTGAGTCAAAGTGGAATAAAGGTCACTTTGTTTCATTTTGGAATACTAGCATAAGAGCCTTAAAAATAACTTTATCATAATAACAGATCTATTTTTTACGTCTTACATGTACGATTAAAGTTTAATTTCAAATATTTCTCCGTTATATATAAATAGTATTTTGTTAATTTTAGTTTAAATATCATTTGTTTAAGAGTTAGACTTAGCAATGTAAGCTGCATTTTTTATTGAAACTAATTTTGTAGGTTTGTTATAAATCAATAAAACAGCTCCTCCTTAAATATCTTCTTTCGTCGAAATTCGACGGGTTCTACCTTGTAATATTAAAGAGAGATGTTTGTCAGTGTGTCGACGCTGTTCTGAAACACCACTGACGCATAAAAATTATACAAATAGATCTTATTTATACGCTTTAAGGTGGGCTGATCATTCATTTTCTGAGTTCTTAATTTTATAGGAAGAGTTCAAACTTTACTTCCATCTTGTTCGTTTTTAAAACATAAAATATTAAATTAAGCAAAGATTTTAGAAATATTTTGAGAACTATAAGAAAAAACAAGTTGGAAATTGCTCGTAAAGCGTAGCAAATGAGGTGCGTTCATATGATAACAAAGTTTTAAAATATCACTCTCATATATCAATCTCATAAAATTGTAAATAGTTAATTACAATTAAAATGCGTACCAAATAATGTTCTCCCTATATCATTATGTAATCTAATACTTTTTTGTGGCCTTGTAAATCAATAACAAATGTTCTTTGTACCACAGATTATGCAAAATGTATATTATAATATGTACTTTATAGATACATATGCATTTTATTATGTTCTAATGAGTGTAACATCACTAAAATGCATTTAAAATATATTCCCCCATTGACCGTAATGTAACGGAATACTTTTCATTGCCCCTGTAATTGAATTACGCATCGGATTTTGATAAAATTTGAAATGACTCGACAAAATTATGTAATAATTATGTATTTTAAATTTCAAACGATTCGGTTGGGTAGTTTTTGCGTTGTTATATGCGGACAGACAGACAGACGGACGGACTGAACGACAGCAATAGGTGCTACATATTTGCATAATTACGAACGCACCTAAAAAATTTTTAAGAAGCGAACACTGCAAAAAGAAGTTAAAAATAGTAATTTTCAGAGGAGATATTTTGAATATAAAAATGCATCAAACACCCACAGACTTAACAATACGGAGGTGAATGAGGAGAATGCCTTAGGACCCAACGCGCAAGATCGTGCGGAATAGATGGTCATTTGAATATTTGCTTTTGACCAGGGAACGTTCCCAGGTGTAAATTGTGGATTTGGACGAGTGTGATATCAAAAGAAAGACCTCATCATGTACGTTAAAAAGTGCAATGGAACTACCCGTCCGAATCCAACCGTTTTCGAGATATCAACACTTGAAGTGTGAATGAATAAATAAGTAAATTGACTGGCAAGTATATAAATTGATCGCTAGTTAACAGTTTCTTTGAATTGTTTTTAATCCTCCTGCCAATAACTTGGGACCGTTCAAGTATTACATAAGCACTAAAGGGGGAGGGTGGGGTCCAGAGTCTGCTTATTTTTTCTGACAAGGGGGAAGGGGGGTCACGCCAATTCCTACGTAAGCATTAAACAACGAAGCAACTGCAGTTCAAATTCAACAAGCAAACAAAGTATGATGGGGAAAAAGCGTTCTACAGTGCGTTCGAAATTCGCCGTTTATTATCGATTTTATCCTTTGCTTATCCATCGGCAGTCGCGTGACCCGCATCACCCACTTGCCCTTTGTCTTCATTGTTGTCTGTTAAGTTGTGTGCCAAGTCAAGTACATTGCAAGACTAGAAAAACACAGGAACGGGTGTGGCTGGGTTCTGTTGCCAATGTAACTGGTCAGTTGGCTTTATTTTGTTAAGTCCGGTATTTTCTTTTCTCTCGTTCTATCGGTCATGGAATTCCGGGAATTTTTGCAGAATTTCTGGAAATTTTTGTCTTTCCGCTCCTATTGTCGAAAATCTTTCTTTGCAGGTTTTGGAACTTAGCAGAAAACCTACTTGGGGTTTCTCTTGTCTCGGATACACAGCACAGATATTTATTGTTTTAGTTCAGTTGCATAGTGAATTTACATAGTGAATTTTTTTTTTTGGTTCATAATTTTAGTTATGATGCCAAAGTAAGTTAAGACTTATTGTATATCTTGTTTTATTGTTCAATGTGATAAATAACAATATATTTAAATCATTTTGTATTCTGTGGTTTGTTTAGTGTAATAAGCAACAATACATTAAAACCATTTTATATATTTTGATATCACAATCCCTATATGCCTATATAAATTTGTAAGATTAACAATGTAATAGATTGGTAACTTTTTATAAGTGAAGAAGTATTGATGTATAAACTGTCATAAAATCTTACGTAAGAAAAGGGGGGGGGTCTAGCATTTGCTTATATTTTCTTACAAGGGGGGGAGGGGATACAAAATGACCAAAAATATGCTTACGTAATACTTGAACGATTCCCTTTTCCCGAGCTACGAGCAAAATCTTTTACACGCACTCATTGCCTGTTTCTTCTCCTCTTTTAGACAGGTACTTCGCATTCTACAAAGTTTTCCCGTACGGCTTCATTCACATTTCGAGTGCTGATATATGGAAAAGGGTTGGATTCGGGCGGATAGTTCCATTGCACTTTTTAATGTACATGACGAGATCTTTTTTTTTTTTTAAACCACACTCAACCAAATCCACAACTGACACCTGGGAAGGATCCCTAGTGAGTCATACTGAAGACATACATACTAGTGAACCTCTGAAAATAAAGTTCGGTGAATAG
Organism: Maratus speculifer; assembly: GCA_964019185.1. Classification (NCBI taxonomy): domain Eukaryota; kingdom Metazoa; phylum Arthropoda; class Arachnida; order Araneae; family Salticidae; genus Maratus; species Maratus speculifer. The sequence continues at coordinate 455,280,845 of OZ025290.1, read as the reverse complement.
TCCTGTAACATTAATGTAGATGAAATATTAACGAAAGTTGCCATACCATCCTTCGAAATAGTCATCTTCCATAATTATGCACCGCTGAGATCTGCTATTCTTGATAAATTCGCAAGAAGTCTTATTTTAGGATGGAGTTCAAAAGCTTCGTCACGTTTCGTTGGATGTCAGCACTAGGGTCGAATCTCTTTCAAAGAGAGTTTGAGTCGTGAAAAGAAGAAGTCTGGAGGATTGAGATCTGACGAAAATGGTGGATGTTGAATTTGCATCACCGCTCATGAATTTTCTTCGCTGTCTGGCAAAACTTAAAACTAAACTTTAAACTGACCTTTTGTTCGTTCATTTTCCTGTTGTCAGTTAAGAACCAACATACTGGACAAGCACTTAGTAAAGCACGTCTCAAACAGAACATAAACGACGCTCAGCTGAACAACGGTGGGGGAAGATGGTCAACACTTGCCTCTATGCAAGTGCAGCGTTCTGTTCCCCCAGTGTTGCCAGATCGGTCGTTTTGAATTCATTCACCGAACTTTATTGTCAGAGGTAGTATGTAACAGTTGAATGTAAAAAACTATCGTTCTGGTTTGCACAAAGAGCAAAGTATAATTTTTTCATCACCAGATAGTGGTTGTAGTACATGTTTTACTTGCAACCTGCATGACAAGTTTATTTACAAGTACAATGGATACATCTCATCGGGTCTTAAAGTGCTATACGGAACTTTAATCTGTTTTTTAATGCTATTTATTCTCAATAAAACATTCTAAGCTGTGTAATTCTGCGGGAAAATCTTTTGATCTAATGACATTACAAAAAAAGATACTTTTTCTGTCCAAGATCATTGATGCGAGAAAACAAGAAATTACTAAAGCAGAACTCTGCTTGACCAGCCTTCTGGAAAATCTACAAAATAAATGAAAGGTTTCAGAAAACTCTAATACCTTAAGACTTACTAATATGTTTTATGAGTGTGGGAAAAGTTTACTTTCAAAGTTCTTATTACATTTTTAGACCCAGAAAAATGTTTTGTTGAATTAACAAAAAATTGTTTAGTCCAACAAATATTTTCGTTTAAATATGGATCAAGAGAAATTTTGTTTGAATAAACAAAAAAATATATATGAGGACCTCAGAAGCCAAGGGGTATAAGTGAAAAAATTGAGTTAAGTGCACAGGGTATCTGGAAATATCCTTTTTTCATTTCAGGTAAAGAAATATAGGTCATTTTCTGATTATTTGGGGAGTTATAGAGTCAAACCACTTTTTTCGAAAAACAAACAATATTGATTAATTATACATTTAAATTGTACTCTATTTTTTTAACAGTTATTGAAATGAGAGTTCAAAGATTAGCATGCAACAAGCAGATGTTTCCTATTTCAGTTTAGTCAATTGTTATTGATGTTCCAATTTAACATCAATTATCTTTAAACTCAATTTACTCCAAATCGACATTTTGTCAATTGTACCCCTTGGCTTCTGGGCTCCTCATATATTGTTGATTTTTATCTTTGCAATTTTCCCTCCACAATCTTCATCCGAAATGCATAGTAACATAATAATAATAACGTCATTAATCCGTCTCAATATGAAAAGTTTTTATTATCCAAAAATTATGTTAATCCTCTGTAGCTATATAAGTCAATTAAGGCAAATTAAGTGAGAGAATTATTGCTACTGCACACGGATTTAAATTTTGCAAAAACAGCAAAATTTTGTTCGAATTACAAATTGAAAATACAAGACTCTAGTAAGAAAATACAAAACTCTAGTAAATTGATGATATTTTGTTAAACATTTTTAAGAGTGTTCAAAATATTTTTTGTCGGAGCAACAAAACCGATTTTTGTATTTTAACTAAAAAATTCGCTTAAAACAACCAAAATGTACTCAACAAAACATGTTTTGTAGTTTTAATCTTTCTTTGAATAATTATTTTTCTGGGTGTATATTTTTAAATTTTTCAATTTTTACAAGAAGAAAGTATAGGATACGTGAAAATTTTTGAATTCCGGTTTTCGAAGGATTTACATATGTTAGAGCTAAAAGATGCTGAAAAACACATTTTGACAAATGTGTGTCTGTATGCATGCATGTATGTGACATAAATTTTGTAGACATTCCATCACAAGATTTAAGGAACGGAATTCAATAACGGTTGATTCGTAGGTGTAGCATTATGTTTTTCTGCACCCAGTTTTCCATGTTTTTATACATTTGATTGTACGGCAAACTTAATGCTAAGCCTTTACGAATCAAACTAGGGGTATTCATGTTTGGCTTATGCATCACTTCGCTTCCGGCAGACATGAATCAGGGTAATTTTTTTTTCCAAGCACCTTCGTCGTTCCAAGCCTAAGCTCGCACTCTGATTGGTTGTTGCCCTTGGCACTGTTTTCATGTAACTTGGCGATAATTCTACTTGGCGTAGCGATAGATGCTTCCGTCGAGGAGTTTGATTTCCTTCCGAACCGAGTACAAAGTAACTTTTCTCTTGCCGCATTGGATTGGACGGAACTTGTCTTACTGAAAGCTGTACTCTTTAAGAGTTTTTACACACACCACGAGGATAAGAATGAAGGAAGAATAAGAATGAGTAGGTTATGTTTTAGGTTTACTCGTTCACTTACGAGCGAAGTATTTTTCGCCAAGTATGGTTATCGCCAAGTTACGTGAAAACAGTGCCGAGAGCAACAACCAATCAGAGTGCGAGCTTGGGCTTGGAACGACGAAGGTGCTTGGAAAAAAAATTTCGCCATGAATCATTAGATTCCTCCATTGCTATACTCTTCCATAAAATGAAGGATTTTCTTCTTTTTTTGTGCTCGATGACTTAAAGTTTTGTGCGGTCGGCGCTTGGATTATAAAAAAAGAGCTATTCATATACGCTGGTTTTGATTGAATTATTATTAAATTAAATCATACACTCTGAAAAAAACTTCCGTCTTTATACAGAAAAAGTACTGGCAGCACTGCTGCCAGAAATTGTCTGTAGATTGACGATTATACGTTTATTTTTTTCTCCGTCAAAAGAGGTAAAATATCCGTCATTTGAAAAAAAATTCCTGAAAATATCAATCCGACACGGCTGAGGATCGAACTCACGATCCCAGCATTTACGGCCAAACGCGTTACCTCGACGCTACCGTTGTACATTAACGAAGTGTTTTAAAGTAGAACCATTCATTTCATATGGGTTGTGATTGGTCTATTTCGTTACAAGGCTTTTAATTTTGAAGTTAGCTTGGAAAGATTTCATCTTTCATGAAACTGTGGCTGGGTTTTTTTTTTTTTTTTTTACGTTTAGTATTAATGTACTATAAAAATGTAAATTTTAAATATATTACGTAGATTGCCAAAGGAAAAGTTTGGGTATTATATTTTTATTCGATAAGATTTTTTTTGAATAATATAATTTTTTTTTCATTTTATTTTTTAATTAAAATGTCTTTTAAATGTGTTCACTTAAAGTATATTTTAAATCCGAATATTTATTATATAAATAACTTAGTATATTCAACTTTATTCAACTTATCCAACTTTGGATAAAAAATTGTGAGAACTTTTGAATGAATAAAGAAAGTAATTGTTATTTATTTTTAAATTCGAAAACATTTTTGTCTTTATAAAACTAAATTAGACATTATAATTTGTTTATTTTGTTTTTCATTTTAAAAACAAATTCGAATTTATTACTAACAGACCCAATACGCATGCGTGCTAGAAAAAAAAACGGAATCTCTCCCTCATTTTTCGACCTTCGGAATGAATTCACAGATCAAATACGCTTTCTGGGAGTACGGAAATTATTTGTGAAAAAATGAGGATAACTTACTGTATATTGACGAATTTTTCTGACAGTGTAAGGTTTACCTCAATTGTGAGTCCACAACTGTCGTAGCATCTTCAATGCGTCCCATTTTTGCAGTGCCAACAGCATTGTTCATCGAAAGCACCACCTGTTTAGCTAAGCACCAGAAGTACAAGTCTTCTTTCTTTTTGTATTCCGAACAGGCAGGATAATATGTATCAAAAGGAACAGTTCCCAATTTTTGCATTTCTGTGGTTCTTGCCAGTCTCATGCATGTTTTCAAACCTTCGGAGAGAGAAAATGGAAATTAAAAAATTGGTGTACATGAACTGTTAAATAATATTTATTTGTCAATCCAAGTAGGGCCTCCAATAGTGTAGGGTAACATCCCCAGTAATTGGCACATTAAGGATTTGTCTTTAAACTTGCTTCTGTTTTCATTACAAAAAATAAAATATTTACTTGCAAATATTTTTAAATCAAAGAGTGCATATCTGTGCGTCTATTTTGCCCACTAAAAGCAAAAATATTTGAAAAATATATAAAAATATATTTATAAAAACTTGCTGTAATCACCAGTAATTGGCACTTAGACTTGTACACAATTAAAGTAACCCTTTTCAACTAAACAAAGATGTTGTCAATTAAAATTTAAAATATACTATTAATCAGATAATATTAAATTGAAATGCATGCCTTTCTTAAGCCAGCGAAGAAGCATTTGCAACAAAAATGGCTAATTTGATACAAGCCATAATTGTTTCTCTTTCCTAGACACTATTGTCATTTAGTAGCATAAATCAAAGTTATAACCTGTAAAGTAAATGAGCATATAATTAGTATAGGGTCTTGCATTTTTAAAAGATTGAATATAAATCTTATTTTAGGACATTTTTGTAGAATGTACCAATCACTGGTGCCTGCCAATTACTGGGGATATTACCCTATTTTTTTTTCTTGATTTAAGGGTGTATTCGAAAAAATTATTTTCTTTCTACAACAGCTCGAAATTTTCCGATACAATTTCAGACTCATTTTTAAAAGTAGAAACATGAAACTTGCTGGGGTGATTATTGAAGTGATGTTTAAAATGCAGTGTGATGTATTTTTTTCGCTGAATAAATTATAATTTGATTTATAAACAATTATTTTCTCAGTTCCATCATCCACGTTCGGAAATTTCTGTTCAAATTGGCAGCTTTGACAGCATTTTTTGCAATATTTCCTACATTTACCAATCAATTGACAAGCACGGCACATTATGTAGTTTCTAAACAAGAGATAGATTTTGAAAGTTTGGTGCATTTGAGAGCAAATATGAATTTAAAAATAAATCTGAAATTAAGCAGTTTTGATCGGAATACACCCTTAAGGCTCTTGATCTTTCATTTTCCGAATTCTTAATTTTTTATGAAGTGTTAAAATTTTACTACCAACTTGTCCGTTTTGAAAACATAAAATATTAAATTAAGCAAAGATTTTATAAATATTTTGATAACTATAAGAAAAAACAAGTTGGAAATTGCATGTGAAGCGTAGCAAATGAGGTGCGTTCGTACGGTAACGAAGTTTTAAAAATATCACTCTCATACATCAATCTCATAAAATTGTAAATAATGCATTATAATTAAAACGCTCATCAAACAATGTTCTCCCTATACCATTATGTAATGGAATACTTTTGTGTGGTCTTGTAAATCAATAACAGATGTTCTTTGCACCACAAATTATGTAAAATGTATATTATAATTAGTACTTTCTGGTTCCATATAAATTTTATTAAGTTCGAATGAGTGTAACACCATTAAAATGCATTTGAAACATTTTCCCCCATTGACCGTAATGTAACGGAATACTTTTGATTGTCCCTGTAATTGATCTATGCATCCGATTTTCATAAAATTTGAAATAACTCGACAAAATTATGTAATAATTATGCGTTTTAAATTTCAAACGTATAAAATACATTTGAAACTTTTCCCCCCATTGACCGTAATGTACTGGAATACTTTTGATTGTCCCTGTAATTGATCCATGCATCCGATTTTCATAAAATTTGAAATGACTGGACAAAATTGTATAGTAATTATGTATTTAAAATTTCAAACGATTCAGTTGGGTAGTTTATGCGTTGTTATATGCGGACAGACAGACAGACGGACAGGCGGACTGATTGAACGACAACAATAGGTGCTACGTATTTACATAATTACGAACGCATCTAAAAAGGACATCTATTAAGAAGAGAACACTGCAAAAAAGAAGTTAAAATAGTAATTTTTTGAGGAGATATTTTGAATATAAAAATGCATGAAACACAGACTTAACAATAAGGAGGAGAATGAGGAAAATGAGTGATCAGCTGCCTTAAGACACAACGTGCCGGATCGATATTTTTTTATATGAATAATTTGGAATATAAATGGTCTATGCATGGATTCATCTTTAAATCTGATGCAAACGAAGTTACAGATAATAGCTACACTGTAAAAAAAAGTACTTTAAAATAAAAGCTGCTGGTACCCGAGCTTCTAACACAGTTGTGAATTTTATAAGCTGCTGTCTTTAAGTGAGCTGTAAAATTTCTCAATAATTAAAATCAACGTTTAATACACAATAAATAAAAACATGCTACAGACGTATACCTTTCACGAGCACCAGGGCTCGCTTCCTCAATGTACAAAAGGTTAAAAAAAAAAAAAAAAAAATGGAAAATTCCCCAACTGACAGCAAGTCAGAAACCCAAATGATCGCAAACATAGCACCAAAATACCAACAAGCCTCAGCAACCAATAAGATTAAACCGGAAATGAGGTGTTATGACATAATAAATCTAACCAGAAAGTTGAGCTGTACGGTATACTTGAAAGATCATTAACCAAGGAGTTTTTTACTTTATGTATATGGCAGGGTTGGCACGGTTTAAACCAATTGGTTTTAACCATGGTTTAAACCACGGTTTAAACCAATTGGTTTTTTTCTCAAAAAAACCAATTGGTTTTTTTCAAAAAAATTTAATGATATTTTCTCGTTTTTCTTCGCAATTTAAGACTTACAAATTATTGGATATAAATATTTTCTACGTTTAACACTTTATTTCTGCAAAAAGTATTAAATATAGTGATTCTAGGTTATTTTTTATGTATAGGATGAAATTCAGTATGCATTGGTGAACATATTCCATTGCTCTAAAGAAAAATCTTAGAATATGTGAACTGATCAAAGATAAAATGGATTAAAAATATTCCATATTTAGTATAAAATATTTTCATTAAAAAATGCAGATTATTTAAAGCAATCTATCATAACATGCACAATGCTTTTGAGTATGGAGCTACATAATTGGATAATCTTTAAGATTTTGGTGAAAGTATAAAAGAAATTTTTTTTCTATCGGGCAGATTATTTTTAAGAAGTAAAATCAAAATATGAAGTTGTAGTCCAGGCATTACGTGCTCAAAAAGGACAAATAAATGCAAGTTTTGGTGTAGTTTTGATTTTTGGCTCCCTTTATGTTTTTTGGGTCGCTGAATACGAATCTGGCATTATCCAACAAAATTTCTCCCCGGAAACACGTTTTTTTGGCAAAAAACGTGCAAAAAACGTGGCTTTTTTCCGTTTTTTCTAAATAACTTCAAAATTATGCATTTTACATAAAAGTCATCAATACATAAATTAAAGAGCACAAAATTTCCACCATTTTATGTACTTAAAGTTTTTTTCTCTGATCAATGGTTTAGCCGTGAGAGAGCCGCAAAAATGTGTGTGAAAAGCAAAAAATTCTGAAAAACGTGAATTACAGCACCGTACGTCGATGAAATATGAAAAACAACCATTTTACGCAAATTTTCCCCAATAATACTAAATATATTATTATTGACTATATTTTATTAATCTGATGGTCATTGTTTCTTTTATATCAAAAAAATAAATAAAAATGAGCATTTTTGTGATCAAAATCTTCATTTGCTATTACAAATAATAATAGTAATAATTTCTTAATTTGACTTTTAAATAATGTAAATAAAATAACTAACGCAGGCTTTAACATATAAAAGCTGAATGGATTCCAGTTCTTAAAGTTCTCGAAGTTCAAAATGTGGGTGTGACAATAAAAAAAATCCGGAAAATAGGAATTATGGCACTGTACATTAGATTTAACATGAAAACTGACCATTTTTCGCAAAGATTGACTTTAAATGATACTGAAGATATTATGATGGACTATATTTTACAATGAAGTTGCTAACAATAAAAATGACGACTCATTATGAATTATTATTTAATTATAAATAATTATGTACATTAGTAAGTATATTTACTTAAAAAAACAAAGTACTGTTTCCGCTTTCTTTTATTTGAGGGTCCCTGCTTTTCACCGACATTTACAAAATAGAAAATAGACGAATGGAATTAGTGTGTGTTTTTATAATTATTAATATTATAAATAAAAGTTTTTTTAATAGTAAATATTTGATACCTTGCAGCATGACTATGTCCCCTTCCGTTGGGACCTCTGATTCATTGTGTGGGCAATCTATTTCGAGATCGGTTTCAAAGTCTAGCCCATCCTCTTCGTCTTGACGCACAACTGCGATGTTGTTGCAGCTTCCCGAAGCAAATCTTCTATCTGATATCTTCGCAAATAATTTTTGCTGCTGTTTCAACCACTCGCAGCCTCTCATCTCGATCAGATTTACATGTTTGCTGATACCATGCATTAGTTAGTATCTTCCCTTCTATATTCTTGAAACACACAATGGACTTTTTTTTCTGATTCTTTGTGATCAGTATGTCGTCTCCATATCTCTCAATGAGGTTAAACTTTACAGTTCTCATATCAGGTTGATAACTCCCTGTAACCTGTTTCATTAGCTCTTCCATTGAGAATTGACACTCGTCATCATGATTTTCAAGGTAATCGTAATATATTTTGCATTGCTTTGTCGATTGCCTCGGCAAATGGACCACGTTTCTACTGTTCTTGGACCTTCGGCCTCCCATAAATATATTTAAAACATTTGATGTGGTATTGAGCATTTGCTGCGATTAAATCATTCACTGGTTCGATGCGCTGAATTATAGCCTGCCCATAATCATCATTGCGAGCTCTTGCTGCTTTCAGAATTGTACTTATGAATCCCATGTGTCGCACACTGTATACAATATTGCATTCGCTTGGTTGATTTTTCTCTTGTGTTGCGATGAACTCTTCCGAAATGGACAGTCCACATATAAAACAATTAGTTCGAAAATTAAACTGAGGAGTTGATGATCTTAAAATTTGAGAAGTGCTAGCACTTTGTTCCTCAATCTTTTTCAGATAAGCAGTAATCATCCGTTCATTTACGTAAGTATTCTACACTTAACATGCACATCGACTGAGATTTTCCCCTTTAGGAAAACTGCCTTTCCATCCTTTCTTTCTGTACTTGCCTTGATTAACGCTGCAATACTTCGACTAACTTTCACTGACCCCTCTTCTAAAGGAAAGTCACAAATAAAACTCAGCGATATCGCGCAAAATCATTTTAGATGTTCACTATATTCACGAAGACTCAAACAGTGAATTACTAAATTATAAGTAAGCAGTTGCATGTATAGAAACTGAGAAGAATGTGTCCTCCTGATAAGCTAGTGATCTGTGCGACGCATATTTCTAACAGAGGTGAGACTGGTGGAAAAGGAGGGGGAATTAGTATTCCACTGAACATGGACATGGGATGCGGGGGTGGGCGCTTGACCAACGTTATTTCATACTTGCACCCCTTCAATCAAGGGGGAAAGTGCAGATGGGATCAGTTAAAGCCTGTTTTAGTTATTCAATTTACATTATTTAAAAGTCAAATTAAGAAATTATTATTATTATTATTTTGCAATAACAAATGAAGATTTTGCTCACAGATATGCTCATTTTTATTTATTTTTTAGTTATGAAAGAAACAATGAACATCAGATTAATAAAATATAGTCGATAATAATATATTTAGTATTATTAAGTGGGGAAAATTTGCGTAAAATGGTTGTTTTTCAAGTTTCATCGACGTACGATGCTGTAATTCACGTTTTTCAGAATTTTTTGCTTTTCACACCTATTTTTGCGGTTCTCTCACGGCTAAACCATTGATCAGAGAAAAAAACTTTAAATACATAAAATGTAGGAAATTTTGTGCTCTTTAATTTATGCATTGATGACTTTTATGTAAAATGTATAATTTTGAAGTTATTTAGAAAAAACGGAAAAAAGCCACGTTTTTTGCCAAAAAAACGTGTTTCCGGGGAGAAATTTTGTTGGATAATGACAGATTCGTGTTCAGCGACCCAAAAAACATAAAGGGAGCCAAAAATCAAAACTACACCAAAACTTGCATTTATTTTTTACCAAATGCCTGGACTATTGAATGAGTATTCAAAAATTGGGGGCTAGTTATAGTATTTTAATAATAACAAATTATTTTTTCCCCTCAGTTATCTGCTAAATCCAGTGACCATAAATGTTGATTTCAAATTGTCTCTCAAAACACAAAACCCCCAAGAACAATCTCAAATTTATTTTTTTTTTAATTGTAGAAAAGAATTATATTCATCAAACTACATCAAATGTTTATTATAAGTAATAAAAAGATTATATATAAACATTTTCAAAACATCAATGTTTCACTGTGTAGAGTAGCTTATTGTTTGAACTTTACTAATATCTATTTAAATTAAAATATGATTTTTTTAAATTTTCTACATAATTAACTATAATTATTTAATTTAAATTATTTTTAAATGATTTTATACTACTTATAATTCAACAATGTCTATTTTTATCAAAAAATATGCATGTATATGTAATAAAAAAGGATGTTTTAAAAAAACCCGGTTTAAACCAAAAAAACCTGGTTTAAACCAAAAAAACCGGTTTTTTTGGGTTTTTTCAAAAAAAACCTGGTTTTTTTCCAACCCTGGTATATGGAGTGCTTCAAAAAGGGTCTAAGTCTAGCGGAGTAGTGCATTTTTGGATAATAGTAGCTGAGGTAAAATTAAAATTAAATTAAAAAAAATTTTTAAACCTTTTGTACACTGAGGAAGCGAGCCCTGGTGCTCGTGAAACGTATACGGCTGTAGCATGTTTTTATTTATTGTGTATTAAACGTTGATTCGAAGCAAGACGAATAATTCTGTATAAAAATCCATTTATGTAATTTAAGAAGCGTTGTCCCCCGTTCTTTCTCTTTTACTTAATCGTTAAACTTCGAAAATTGTTCAGAAATTAAATTTATCAGAAAGAACCTACATCCAAAATTTAAAGCAAATCGGATAACCCTGCATAAAACTCTATTTGGCTAACTTAAGGGTTAGATAATCAGCCGTACTCCCCTATAAACCTAACAAAAGATCAGCACAACTAATGACAGACGCTTCTTACCACTATGAACTAGAGGTCTGCACGGGCCCGGGCCTGGCCCGTTGCCCGTACCCGGCCCGGCGGAATTGTTTCGAATTTTCTAACGGGCCGGCAGATTTAGAATGGTTTTTTCAACGGGCCGGGCCGGGCCGACAAACAACATAAACGGGCCGGGCCGGCAAAAACAATTGAACGGGCCAGACGGGCCGGGCCGATAAAAAAAAATTTCGGGCCTGCCGGCCCGTTCTCAAGATTTAGGCAGAAACGATAAAATATGAGCTATTTTCAACGAAAATGGTTTTAACGAGAATAAGTATAAATGTGGCCATACTAGTTTGACAGCGTCAATATAAAAATGCACAGTGTATCGGCATCGGAGAATTACATTATGTGTAACCCGTTTTAATATTTTTTAGCTGACTCATGCCGGTCCGAGATCACGCTTGCATTGTTTTTCTACATATAGACTGACCGGACCGGTACTAGACTTAATTATTGGCAGAAAACATGATTTGTAAAATTATTAACAGCGATAAAGAACTTATGTTAGCTTAGTCTTCGGATATATACTTCTTGATGATTTTTAAATTAATTTCTCAATAATGAGAAAGTTTGGCACATTTTCTGATTAATTTTAAATTGTAAAAAAATAAAAGTGATAAGCCTAACTATTGAAGGGATTTGGAATCGAATAGCGTTTTTCATTTTTGGTAAATAAAATACTTGTATAACCTTGTTGAGATATAATAATTTCTCAAATGATTGCAGGTTTTTCTCCCTTCCCTTGCTATTGCTTCCGGAAATTCTATTCAAAACGCTAATTATGACAGTATTTTATTTGTTTGCAGTATTCTTAAATTGCTTGTATCAAAAAATGGATAACGCTATTCGATTACATAGTTTCTGAATAAAGATATCTGCTAATCTTATGGGATTCTGAGAAAAAAAAATGAATTTAGAAATGTATCAGAAAGGAGCTTCTTTGAATTTAAGAATGAATTTGGATATGAAATCTATAATAAAATGATATAGAAATATATTTATAAATCTTCTTTTATTAAACAGCTTCAAAATTAACGAAGTTTTTAGCTTTCTTTCTATTTTCTTTTATTCTAAGCCATATTATTTTTTTAATGATTCTTTATTCGAATGTTAAAAGCCTAAGAATCTAAGTAATCATTAATATTGTTAATGTGTACTTGCTGTAAAATATATTGTAAAATCATTCCATAGATATGTATGCAGTATTCTTTAAAGGAATCTTAGTTGTATGATAAAAATCTGAATTTTTTAGAAATCGTAGAAATTGTAACGGGCCGGGCCTGTTTTCGCTTATTTTTGTACGGGCCGGTCCGGGCCTAAAATATAAAAATTTAAACGGGCCGGGCCGGGCCGAAATAACTTTCCTACGGGCCGGGCCGGGCCTGAAAATTCCAGCCCGTGCAGACCTCTACTATGAACCTGTATCCAAAAATTGAAACAAATCCGTTAATTCTGCATGAAAAACCATTTACCTAAATTATGAGGGATAGGTCCCCCTAATCCCCTCTTTATACTTATCCAATGAATTCCAAAAACAAATCAGGGAAATGTCTTTTCAGAATGAACCTATATCCAAATTTTGAAGCAAATTCGTAAATTTTGCGCAATAAACCCATTAACCTAAATTAAGATAGGGGATTACCCCTCATTCTTCCTCTTTAAACTTACACAATGAACATTTAATACTAATCACGAACGCACCTCATCAGAATCATCCCATATCTAAGATTTGAACGAAATCTTATAAACTCTGCATAATAAACCCCATTTATATCAATTAAGGGCAGGGGCAATAGCCCTCGTCACCCGTCTTAATACTTATCCAATGAACACCCAATACTAATCATGGAGGTGCCTCATCAGAATGATCCTACACCTAAATTTTGAATGAAAACTTATAATTTTGCATGGAAAACCTATTTCTATAATTTAAGGGGAGGGGAATCCGTCCCGTTCCCCTTCTTATACTTATCGAAAGAAGTCTCAGAACTAACCAGGGAAGCGCCTTTTCATAATAAGCCTATATCCAAAATTTCAAGTAAATCAGATATTTTTATCATGAGTTATCGCGTTACGTACGTACGCACAGACATACATAGTACAGAACGGGCGGGCACATAAGCTATCAGGCTTTGATAGCCTGTGAGCTAAAAAATGGACCTGGCACAAATGGCCAACACAATTGCTGTAAAATTTACTAACTACTATCATTAAGAGTGTTCTAAAATTCCTCAAGCGTGGGGAAATCGCGTTGTTATACACAGCGTTTTGCACATGACAGAAAGAATTCGATTTTTACTTCACTTGTTGTTTGAATTCGGTATCACAGCATCGAGGCTTTAAAAAATTACAAGCCAAAGTGCAAGAGAAATCACTGTATTTCATTACAAAAGATATTTTGGATCCCTAAAGTCAAAACAATTGCCCAAAATTTATTAAATGTTATCTAAGCCGCATTGCTATTGGTCGCGTTTTTTACGTGACAGAAATAATTTGTTTTTTACTTCACTTGTTGCTTGAAGTCCTTTTACAATATCGACTTTTGAGAAATTGCAACAGAAAGGGCTGGAAAAATAACTTTTTTTTACAGCGTAGCGAATTAAGAAAAATGTAATATTCTATTGCAAAAATATCTAAATAGCTTAAATTTTTGCTTCTAATATTGAAGTAGTGAAAAAACACCGAAAATAGTGGCAATAATTAATTATAATACATTTTTTTTAAATCACTATGAAAGGAAAAATAAAGCAGGACGCGTTTTACGAGCTAAAACAATAACATCTCGTCATGAGCTGAACCAACACGTGTCCGTAAGGGTACAATGTCAGAGATAAACTGAAAGAAAGAGGGTGGAGATTACAAAAGGTGTAATAGTTGACGCTAGTTGAAACAACACACATGGAAGGCGAATGTGATGCTAAAATAATAATAGAGTTTGGTTTGGTTTATTTTTGTCGTCCGATTATCTACGCTAGGGATATAGGACCAGGGGGGAGTGCCCTTCGAGGGGGTCTTTCTAAGGGAACCTAACCCGTATTTACGCAAGGTTCGAAGAAAACCACGAAAACTCCGAACGGTTAGGCCGACAGCCGCGATTGGGTTCGAACCCAGCACTTGCCGTCTACCAGTTTGAGGTCAGAACCTCTCGGCCACTGGTGGGGCTAATAATAATAAAGAGAGAGAGAGAAAAAAGAAGTCGGGAAAAAAAAATAAAATAAATAAATAAAAAAAATTAATTAATATATATTTTTTAACTTTTTATATAAAATGAAAACAGGAGCTCTTACCCTGCCTGTGCTTCTCACGTAAATGTTTATGATTATTTTATTTGTAAAAACTTTAATAATCTTGTCAATGATCTTCCCTGATCCCCCTCCTTCTCTACTGCGTGGAAGTTTGCTTTGTAGTTTCTTTTCATCGTCTCTTGTCTAATTTAATATTATGTATAGTTAAAATATATGTATTATTTTATCTTTATTTATTTATTTATTTCATTTTATTTCACTTTATTATTTTTATTTTTTCACTTTTTCATCTACCTCTCTTTCTCTTTTATTATTTTGGCTTTTATCATTTTTGACTTCCACCTATGCTCTTTCAACTAGCGTCGCCTGTCGCACTCTTTCTGATTTCCACCCACTTTCTTTCCGTTTATGTCTGGCATTGTCCCCTTACGGACTATTGGGACGGGTTCATCTGATGACGAGATTTCACTGTTTTAGCTTAAATGCTTACTGCTTTGTTTTTCCTTTTAGGAGCTGTGGAAATATAGCATTATCAATTTAGGGTGGAGGGGTCTGGCACATGATATCGCAGGACATCTCTTAGGGGAAGGGGGATTTGTCCTTTCATATCAATATCATTTTTGACCCAACCAAAATTTTCTCTTTTTATTTCAACATGTGCTTGATTCAAAACAGTATGTTATCTTTTTTAGTCAGTTATCTATTTTTTTGAAAATACAGAGTTACTATTAAAATAACTAAATTACTATAAAATTATCTAATTCGTAAATATGGAATACTTCAACATTTGACATAAATATTCTCCTTGTCATATGTGTATGCATTCATAATCACTGTTCGAGAAACTATATATTTGTATTGAATCTTGTGTTTACTAATAAATAAAAGAGAAAGAGAAAGAATGCTGTCCATTCATTTTGTTGATGCGCATTTATATCTCTCTCCCTCCCCCCTCCCTCTCTTCCTCCTCCCTGTCTCTTCCTCCGTGCAGGGCAGATGCAGCAAAACATTATTACTATCGAATGCATTATGCAACAAAAAGCTATTATAAAATACTTTTAAGTAGTGTCTGTTTCTTTAAAATGTTTATTTAATATGAATTAATATTTTATTGACTTCTATTCATTTGAATCAATAAAGCATGCTAAAAATAAATGTAACCAATTTTGTATATCATTCTAAGTTAAAGGAAAAAATTCTTAAGGTGTTCTTAAATAAAGAGAATAAAACATTTATTTTAATAGGATCTATCTTGTTTATTGAATATATGTAAACAGTGAGACTATAATATGTAATTACTCTAATTTGGTTTCTTTTATAGATATTGAAACATCCTTTTTTAAATTCAAATAGGGATATGTTTGTACCCGAAGAATCATGTTGAAAAGAAAAAAAAATTGTAATACAGGGGATCTTACTTTCTGAACAGCGTCCTGTTTTTATGACATTATGTAATTTTTTTTTTATTTGTGAAAAATCTAGTCATAATTTTGTGAATTTTAAATGATCGTTATATTTGGATTTTGGTTTATACGTTATTAAGACGATATATGCTTTTAAAAAACGACGAATATTTGGTATTCGGCCCTGTTGCCGAATATTGAAGGCTTGTTGACTGAATAATTCGGCCGAATACCTATAGTCGAATATTTAGAGATATCTCATATAGAATCACCCCTGGTACTAAGGCCACCTGTTTTATCAAGGAATATACATTTATTGTGTGATTTTTGAAAAAAAAATTTCTATTTATTTATTTATTTATTGTTATTAATCAAACTTTTTGTAATTTTCATGTTTATGTAAAATTTAAAACTGCACTGTAATCTATAAAATGTCGTCATTAGATTCTCTTTATATTTGGCATCTGAAGTCGAAAAAAATTTTCCTCCTTTTTTTCTTTGGTCCACTTTCATGCCCAAAAATAGAAACACGTCATTTTGACGGGCTATCTTTCTAGTGCATTAATATACATTTAAATATAGTTTATCACTTATAATTTTATCTGCAGTATTAATTACTAATTCATATTTTTCCATTCAGTGGAATGTCTGTTTTATTTTTAACCAAATATTTGTAACTTTGTTACTCACTAGCTGCTAAATAAAATAAAATCATTTTGATCTATTTTTAAAAAGTGGCCACTAATGAAACTGGGTCTACTGGCTACTTATTGAATTTCCCAGTTTTCACCTCTATCTCTCTCTCTACCTCCATTCTCACTGCCTTATATCATCCCCATTTATGTAAAGGTTTAAACCTTATGAACAGTTATTAATTTTTAACAAATTTAATTACTAACAATTTTGGTTTATTTATTAAAGGTTAGAATGTTTTCAAAGGAACATTCAATAAAACCCTCTGAGTGATCTGTGATCATACTTATCCAACCAACTTACTTGTTTTTATTAAGTGATCGCTATTATTTTTTACCTGTAACGAGAATATTCAAGGCGAATGCCGAAATATTGAATTCTTTATATATTTTTTCAGTAGGATATTTAAATGTGCCTGAATAAAATTGTGTACATTGTTTAATGAAATCTTATAAAGATAACCATCTAACATATTTTATGGGGTAATTTTAAAAATTTACTTTCTTAATTAGAAAAATTTGTGCTATACGTACATATGATCTTTTTTTCAGTTTCTGTATTTAATAAAATTGGTTCCCCAAAGTCCCTCTTTTAAATAAAAATGGTTCCCTTCCCCCTCCCCCCCTCTTTGAGGACTAAAATGTGGTAGGAGCCCTGAACATAGACTATTCTCACCCCCCCCCCTTCCCGCTTCTGCCTTTTGAATATTTTTTAATTACACTGATGTGACTAAGCTAAAAACATTTTTAGCAAAAATATATATTTGGTCTTGAGAGGGTTTTTTTTGGGGGGGGGGTCGTCCGCAAATCAGGAGGCCCGAGGCAGTTGATTTGAATGTCCCTATTTAACTAATGAAAATGCAAAATGTCAAATCTTTCAAGGGAAGGTGCCAAGGTTGGGGGGGGGGAGGGGGGGGAGAGAATATCCACTTGGACCGCCCACTGCAAAACCAACATTGCTCTTGTATTTAAATATCCTTACTTGCCCTTCTCTATCTCGATTTCGTTTTATGGCAATTATGCTTCATATTGAAACTAAGAAATATGTATAGAAATAAAATGTTATATGCTCAGCCCTCCCTCCTCCAGGGAAAAAAAAAAAAATGAGTTTTTGGAAAAGATTTCAAGGTCACTCAATGAATTAATGCTCTGAAAATCCAAATGAAATTCTGTTCGAAAGTCTAATCTAGTTTCAAGGTCCCTTGACAGTTTTGCAGAAATACTAAATTGCAGCTAAAGTGAGTGAACTATTATATGAATTAAGAACTATACCCCCCTCCCCCTCTTTGAGAATGGTTTCATTTGATGTCACATCTGTTTGCACATGTTCCTGTTCTTGGTGCAATTCAATGCCTCACTCTCAGATTAAAAGAATTCCATTACACTGATCATGAAATTAATCATATCGTTGATTTATTCAACATTTGTTTAAAACAAAACACCTTTAAATTTTCCAACCAATTCTATTCCATGTGTGATGGTTTAGCTATGGGTCTTTTAAAGGTCCTTTAAGGGCCCTTAGCCCTTTCCTAGCTGATCTATATATGCATTGCTTTGAAGTTAAAATGTTTAATCTCATCAGTTTCCCATTTTATTGCAGATACGTTGATGATTCTTTTGCACTCATCGACCCATCTGTTTCTCCTGTTGATAATATTTTGACTATTTTAAATCAAATAGATCCAGTCATTCAATTCACTTATGAAGTCGAAAACGATAATAAATTGCCATTTCTTGACGTTTTAGTCACTCGTCAATTAACCTCATTTGACACCCGTGTTTACCGTAAACCCTTTGCTATCACACTGTCCTCCCCCCCATTTTAATTCATGTCACCCCCCCCCCCCTTCTCAAAAAGCTTCTGCTTTTCTTTATTTAATTAATAGAGCTCACTTAATTTGTTCAGATAACAGTTCTCTTAGTGATGAGTTAAATTACATAAGATCAGTTGCTATAGATCGTGGCTTCAGTTTATCAATAAATTAATTTCTCATAGTTTTAATAAACTTCTCGTTGATGTTGATTCTTCTGCTACACCTTTTTCTTATTCTAGTCTAATTATTTTACCGTTTCATCAAAGCATTAGCTTTAAAGTTGCAAATATTTCGAAACATTATGATTTCAAAGTGATATTTAAACCAGTCAATAAATTAACCTTTTCTCAATTAAAAGATCAAATTTCTCCTCTGGATCATTGGGGTATTTACAATATACAATGTCAGTGTGGTTTGTCCTATATTGGACAAACAAAGCATAAACTCAGAAAAAGAGTCGCCGAACATATAGGTTATGTTAAAAGAAAATAGTTAAAGAATTCCTCCATTGCTTCTCATTGTTGGGAGGAGGGCCATAATTTTAGTTTTACCTCTGCTACTATTATCCAAAAATGCACTACTCCGCTAGACTTAGACCTTTTTTGAAGCACTCCATATGCATGAAGCAAAAAACTCCTTGGTTATAAATCCTTCAAGTGTACCGTACATCTCAACTTTCTGGTTAGATTTATTATGTCATCATTTCCGGTTTAATCTTATTGGTTGCTGAAACTTGTTGGTATTTTGGTATTATGTTTGCGATCTAGTGTTGGGTAGGACACGGAAAATTCATGACGTTTGTATGAGGTACAACCAGAACACTTTTGTCATGACAATGTCATGCTTCAATTGAGTGAGGTGTTGAGGAGTTAAAATCCAGGAACTACAATTGGGAGTTGGGGCAGAAGCGAAGGTTTTCTCTCAGTGTAAACTGTATGGCTGTATGCAGCTTAAATCTGACGACAAGACATCAGGGGTGTGTACTTTAATCTTGTTGTGTTGTCAGGTTGATAAATAGCAGTATATAGTTTTCGGAAAACATAAATACAATTTGTGGCTCGACGGCATGCAGTATCGCGCTTATGATTATTAGGGATTTTTTCGGTAAGGGGAAATTCGAAAATAATGTCATGCTAGGAATGTGTAGTGCTTTTTATCTGAATTGCAAGTATATGTTTATGTAACAAAGCCTGATATCTGACAAGAGGGAGGGTGGGGTTATGTTGAACTGTGACACTTTGTGACAAAAGGTGGGAGGGGAGTAAAAATTATTGAAATAAAAGTTTGACATCATTTATGGACAATCCCTAACAGTGCTAATAAATCAATGTACTTGTAAAGAATTTAAATTATATTTGAAAATAATTAGGTTTAAAAGAATGTGAATGTAAATGCGTAACTTGAATTGTACAGCATGTACTGAGCAGGTAGCAGGACTTTGGAAATGCAAATCCTTAGCGAAGAATTTTATTTTTCGTATAGAAAATTTATGTATAATTGTTGCAAATTATAATGTATATTTTCGCTTGATATTATTCATCCGAAAAATCACATTTACTAAAATTTAAAATGTTTATTATTATTATTATATAGTGAAAAAGAAAACTTTTATCACTTTTCCGTGTTGAATTTAGACACTTTTCTCCGGGAGGATCTTCTATAGCTCCTGGGGGGGGGGGGAATGTCGAGATGTCAATCCCGGGCCACCCACTGAAATCAACAAGATGTCTTTCAATAACGTTCTCTTTAACTCGAAGTTGTTTTTGATTGTTTATTTATTATTTCGGCAAAATAATAAACAGGACAATTTAATTCCCCCTCCCAAAATACTTATAATAATTAAATAAATAATAAAAAGAACAATTTACAAATATAAAAGCAATTTTAAGATTCCCAGCGTGCCGTGACGTAAAGAAGGTTTTTTTTTTTTTTTACGGCAAAATTCAATTTTTTTGCGGTTTTTTACAAGCATGACATACATTTCGCGATCTTTTGATAAATTTTCGCATGCTTTCCACTATTTTGACAAAAATCGCGTATTCTTGCGATCTTTTGAGGAAATTCACGTATTTTTTCATGATCTTTTGACAAATTTCGCGAGTTTTATACGATCTTTTAACAAAATTTGCGCGTTTTTTTTTTTTAATTTTTCGGCTGCGCTTTTTTTATTTTTTGACAAAATTAGCGGCGTGTTAAAAGTGAAAAATGGAATTATGTTAACGTGGGAACAATTGACCTGTTCCAGTTTAATTTCACACATTTTACAGAGATTTCCCGAAAGATTTTTTGCCTTTATCGAGAAATTAAAACACTAATTGATCACATTTGTTCTGAATAAGTGCACTTACAATGTCTTGCATCTGAGATTGAAAATGACTTACCGAATGTTTCAGAAAGTACCTGCTTTGTATTTAAATACAGTTTTAAACAGTTAGAAATACTCATATTGTTGAGTAAGGGATAAATTTGAAAGAATTTACGGTATATTCCGTTTTTTAAATATGCTTTAGAAATTTTTCTTCGTCCAGGAAAGGTAGAAGGGTCATGACACCGTGACTTCCTCCTTAGATCCGCCAATGGTTTAACTATAAAGGCATAAAATTGACAAGCCTTACTTTTGAAGGGATTTAAAATCGAATTGCGTTTTCCCTTTTTGATAAATAAATTATTTGTAGAGATACAAGAGAATTTTATTCCGTGGTATTTTTCTCAAAGATGCACTACGTTTATCAAAAAATGGATAATGCCGTTTGGTTGCATAGTTTCAGAATAAGAACACCTGTCCATCTTACGCGTTCCCGAAAAGAAATAAATTTAGAAATGTATTAGAAATTAGCTCCTTTGGATTTGAGAAAAGCCTTAATAAATATAGAGAAATATTTTCAATAACCAACATTTCATTAAAGGCTGTGATAAATTTAATCCTCCTTTATTTTTCTTTTTTTTTTTTTTTTTTCTAATTACATTAATTTTCTAATGAAACCTTTTTTTAATATTAGAATTTCTAAAAATCGTAATTATTAATTTTGCTACTGTATTTTTTCAGCCTTGGGTACACATCGTAATTTGAAAATATAATGTAAAAAAATCTTAAATATATGTTAAGATTTTTTTTTTTTTTAAGTTGAGCTGGGCCACATCGTGTGAGGTCTGTTTTGAATGTTTTTTTTTTTTACGGACAAGACATTTCAGTGACACCAGGCCGGGCAGAGCAGACCTCTAATTGAGCCCCCCTCTCTTCCGCCCACATAAGAAAAAAAAGGTGACAACTTTTTAAAAAGACAGCTGGAACCGATTCTATTTCTACTCTGCTATTGTCAATCCTTTCCTATTTTAAGCGAAATATAAATAATGAAAAGCACAAGTTGGGAAGTATGAATTCAATATTATTAAAAGAAAGAAACGAAAAGAAACGAACTCTCTTCTTTTCTTTCCTCCAGAAACAACCCTCCCCAAATTCGTCTCACTTATTATCTTGCTACATTCTTCCCCTTTCACCCTTTCCGACAGCTTAAGCTTTTTCAAACTTCAAACGTAGCCCGCGTTCGCACCCCTGTTGGATTTCGACTGTTTCATCAACAGACAATGACAACAAAACACACACACCCATTCCAGTCATCCTCTCGTGCCTCGCCGCTTCAAAAAAGGCAACATGACAAAATGAACAAACATGACAAAATTTTTGAGGCACCTCAAATCTGAAAACTGAGGCGTTGGGACAAATTGTCAGGGTGTATGGGACAAATGAGGTGCTTCATGTGTGAGTTACCCAACACTATTGCGATCATTTTGGCCATCCAATGAGATACGTGTGTCTCATATTGTTTATGTTCTTTCACTTCGCTCTTTAGAATGAGGTATTTTATACTCCATTACTTGCTATATTTACTGAGAAATGTGTCAGTTAAGCTCATATTGCTTCAATGATAAACTTATAATTGGTTTTAACTTTTCTTTTAAATTTTAATTTCAGTGATTTAATATCGAATTCAACGTGCTATTTCGGTTTAAAAATTTAAAACTGATTTAAATTTTAACGCTGTAAAGAAATAAATATTTATTTTCATTTTCATAATTGCTTGAGTTGTAAATTTTATTTCAGAGTTATTTATTTATGAATTGTTAATTTAATTCTATTTTTTATATAAATTTAAATTCTTTAATCTGTGTATGTTATTGGTATAGTTAAAGTTTTTATATTGTTTTACATTGTACAACAATGTTTGTCGATTAAAATGCCCTTTTTTTTTGTAAAATCTTGTATCATTTAATAAACTTCTCATTAGATTCCTTTAATGCCTTCCTTTAATATATTCCTTTATTCTTATAATTCCTTTAATATATGCTGTATATATGGTTTTTTTTTTCTTTTCGTATCTTTAATTGCTATAATCTGTTTATTTTATTTTTATAATTACTTGATTATTTAAATTCTCTGTGCTGTTTTGCATCATTGTACTTAATTTTATAAGTAATGTATATTGCTGAAAACGCCATTTTTTAAACATATTGTATCACTTTACCCCTCTTTAATATTTTCTTTTAATTGGTCTCCGCTACTTTTTTCAATCAGAAGTAAGTCTATAGCAATCTAAAAATATATTTATTGGTTCTGTACATTTGTCATCATACAAAGAATTTAAAATTTTATGATTTTTAATTTTGTAAACCGCAAATCGGAGATTCGCAAGAAGGAAATATCTCCTTCTTTGTTAAGTCTTCGAATTCTTTCTGGATGTTTATAAACAGAATTTTCAACTAATGACATGATAAAGATTGTTAATGAACAGGATGTATAGCTTTCCCAGAAACATTTATGCTGAATGGATACATAAATAGTGTTATAATTTTACTGCAGCTGTGAGAACTAAAGATAAAAAAAAAGTTCAATGATAGACAGAAATATCATTGAGTGTTTTGCTTCTTATTGCTTCTCTTTATCGGGTGCTTTAGAAATGTAATGCTGTGAAAATATACCACGAGAATAATTTAATTGTGGTAATACATGGCATGCAATATTGGACAGGAAATATTTTAAAATATCTGCTCATGATATTGGAAAGGTTAAGAAAAAATGCTATTGTGTAAAACAAGAAGTCCAATTACATGGAAAACTTTTGAAATTATATTAAGTTTTAAACTCTTTAAAGTTAAGATTTTAGTTTTGAACTGTGAAATATTTTTTTTAGTCTCATTTAGTGACTATTGAATCGAGATTTTTTTTTTTTTTTTTCTTGTATAGTTTTCCAAACATTCGATGTGTTTACTATACGTGAAATACATTATGCACCTAGCTATATTTATTGATACGAAATTCTAATGTTCATTAATTGTATTTATTTTTGGATATGCTAAATATAACGTTTTTGGTTAAAGATTCATCCTTACTAGAACTATACGTTTGTACCTAATTATATTCTATAAATTACATTCTATAAAAAAAAAAGTTTTTTTTTTAAATTTTTAATTTAATTTTTTTAGTAAATAATTAACACAGTTCAGATTTAAACAAATGGTTGATCATCGATCAAAACAAGATTTTTATGTGTAAAGCAAATTTAGATTCTTTTTCGATTCCCGGCATGCAAAAAAAATAAGTTTTCAGATAGAAATTTTAAGCATAATCTATGCGTATATACAAATGTATTACAGTATGGAACCAGTTAACCGTAAAACCAGTTATCCGGAATGATAGTGACAGATGATGGAATCTTTGCAGAAAAATGTCATACGCATCCAATTTCGCATACTCATTGCTTGAAACAATTGTATAATTTGATGACTGCATCTAGTATTTGAAATGGAAATGTATTCAGTTGTACTTTAGATGTTTTCTATTTTTATTCAGAGGAAACAAGAATTTTTATTCCTAAAACATTCCCATGAATTACATTCTATCAAACTCTATTTTTTAATCTTACTTGCATCTGATTCTTAGTTCAATTAATCTAATAATTAATTTAAGATTAGAAGTAATACCACAACTACATATATTCCATAAAACTTATCAAATGGATGCTGCTTTAATGCCCAACCAGTTAACCAGAAGAACCAGTTATCCGGAATGTATCTGACCCCAGCCATTCTGGATAAGTGGTTCTGTACTGTAGTTTAATTAGAATAATAAATCCATGCACCTTATAAAAATACTTATGATTACTTTAATTAAAGAATGTCCATGAGTTTTTGTTTAAAACAAAATAAATGAAAATTATTATTTTGTTTTATGACTAATTATTAAAGGCAAGGTTCATGATTTGGGGTTTGAAAGCTTTGCGATTAAAAATAGTATTTGTAAATAAAGAAATGAATTTTATATTGCTGAAAATATGCATAAACTATAATTAAGCAGATGAAGCGGTTGGCAATATTGCTGTTTAAAAAAAAAAAAAAAAAAAGAAAAAAAAAAAAAAACTAGTTGGATGTGCCAATCCCAAAACTTTCTTCTATCTCATACATACATTTTAATATTAAAAAAAATAGTTACTCATTTTAAAGCTTTAATAATTTTAATTCAATACCTTACCAACTTTGATTTTCATATTAAATTTCTGCTTCAATCAATTAATCGGAGTAAAAACGAACTTCGTCTCTGCACGAACCGATAGACAATAAAATGATAAGCAATTTTTTTTTTTTTTTTCAAATTCAGGGAGGACCTAGTTGCCTTACCAAAAAATAATCATATACAAAATGTTTAGTTCAGTTCTAGAACTAACTTCATACACTTTTATGTGGTGCAATATTGAAAATGGCATAAAATTTGGTATTGCAGTGCCCCCTTCCAGCGGATTTTTTTCAGATTTAGGGCGATCCAACTAGCCATAGCCATAGACTTACACAAAAAAATTCGTTCAATTCGATGCATAACTTCATGTACTTTTGGTCGGTACAATATTGAAAATGGAACAAAAATCGCGATTGCAGCGCCCCCTTCCGGCGGATTTTTTTTCAAATTCAGGGAGGACTAACTAGCCATAGTCATATACATACACAAAAAATTTGGTTCAATTCGATGCATAACTTCATATACTTTTGGTTGGTACAATATTGAAAATGGCACAAAAATCGCGATTGCGGCGCCCCCTTCCGGCGGATTTTTTTCAAATTCAGGGAGGACTAACTAGCCATAGTCATACACATACACAAAAAAATTGGTTCAATTCGATGTATAACTTCATATACTTTTGGTTGGTACAATATTTAAAATGGCACAAAAATGGTGATTGCAGCGCCCCCTTCCGGCGGATTTTTTTCAAATTCAGGGAGGACCAACTAGCCATAGTCATACACATACACAAAAAATTTGGTTCAATTCGATGCATAACTTCATATACTTTTGGTCGGTACAATATTGAAAATGGCACAAAAATCGCGATTGCAGCGCCCCCTTCCGGCAGAATATTTCAAAACTGAAGGAGGACCTGCTTGCCACAACCAAAACCATTCACAAAAAATTTGGTTCAATTCTATGTATAACTTCATACACTTTTTGATGGCAGAATGGCGACATACAGACACACACACAGACAGACACTCACACAGACACACGGACAGACAGACATTTTGTAAAAACATGTTTTTTGGAATCTCTGACCCCTAAAACGTGTAAATCCGTCGAAAACCGGAAGTCGAAAAAAATTTCGATTACAATACTTTCTTCTATTGAAGATAGAAGAAAGTAAAAAAAACCAGAGACTTACTGTTAAAAAAGTGAAAACTGCACTATAAAAATTTTCAAGAAATAAAAAGTTACAAAAATGTATTCGCATATAATGTATTTTAGTAACAATTTTGTCCCCCCCTCCCCACCCCTCTCACATACACACTTTTTACATAAAAAAATCAGTTATTAATTAATTGATGACTAATCGTTATTAATTGATGCAGTTATTTAAATGATGAAAGTTTAAAAATCGATATCGTTGTTCATTGTACAGAGAGAGATTTGTGTTTATTTTGTTTGACTTTTAAATTAATCGAAAAAATATATCAAGAAAATTATCATGGAAAAAAATAGTATATTCATTCTTATAAAAGAAGCATTTCAAATATAACCTAATTGAGAGAATTCGTAAGAGAACTTAAATTTTAATTTATTAAACACTAGTTAATCCGTCCGGTGTTGCTTGAGCCTGCTATAACAACATCGGATAAACAATAAATGTATATGATTTTACACCTTTAACATTATTTTGTCTGAATTTATATTTGCGAATGAAAAAAAAAAAAAATTCTTAAAGTTTTATTTTTACTAGTAGATGTACTCGTAAGAAGACATTTTCTAGATTTTCATGTAAGGACTTTTCATTGCTTTAAAGAAGCACTTATAACCAATGTGTGACGAACTTACAACCGAACTTATGAGCCGAAAATGTGCTTTGCCGAAAGGGAATAAAATTCAGAATTGAAAACGCTCTTTTTTTAAAATTTTTCTGTGTTCTCTATTTCTCTATGAAAATTAGTTCTCATATAGACTGATTTATTTCTGTTTTATTCATTTAATAACACTTATTTGTTTCAATTTTTAACAAAGTTTAGCTTTACTCTAAGTTTGTTTATAAATACGCAGACTTGCCAAGTCTCCTGATTTCTGCAGGAGACTCCTGATTTTCAGATGTTTCTCCATACTCCTGATTTTTGACATATTTCTCCAGATTTTTCACATTTTTAAAATATTCTTTTATTTTACAATCAAATGTGCTGTGATTCAGTGATAAAAACTCTAATGCAGAGATGTAATAGTTTTTTAGTATGATTGATCAGTAGTATTTTATGTAACAAACTACATTCAGATTTATTATAAACAACAAATCTTTAAGATTTGATTCTGTTACTATTGCCATGTATCAAATTATTAATAATTTGTCTTGATTAAGGCTTATTTATCCCTTTAAGACCCGAGGAAATTATAAACAAAGCTATTCATGCTGATTGAAAGCAAAATATGTACTACATCCACTATCTGTTGATAAAAAATGATACTTTACTCTTTCTGCAAATATGAATGACCATTCGATTTGGGTTTTTATTACATACAACTGAGAAGCAACAATTCAAAAGAATGTCTAACCCGCACGATCGTGCGGGTTGGATCTAAAAGGGTTAAGATCTTTACTACAGTTTCATATAAATTTGTAAATAACAAAACATTCTCCTTTTTATAATATTCAGTTAAATTAAAAATATGTTTAAATATCCTAAATATATGCTTAAGTGTGTTCTACTTGAAATGATATATTTTCGTTATTTGAGTAAAAGTGACATATTTCTTTTTAATTTTCAGTAATAAGCAAGCCCAGTTGAAATTTAAACTTTCACTAAAGATGTTTGCATTTAAAAAATATGTTCTCATTGTCGCCTGATTTCTGAGATAAAATCTCCTGATTTTTAGCTTTCAGAACTTGGCAAGTCTGAATTCGATTTGTTTGAATGCTTAATAATTTTGTCCAATTCTCTTTCAGTTTGATTCTCATGTCTGCCATCTTGACACTATAGGATCCCATGAGGAGAATGGAGATGTCTAGATGGAATTCCATGGTGAGAACCTCTTTTATTTATTGATACATTTATATTGTTTTATTTATACCTTTATTATGTTTTCAGGTGTGTTTTATCTCCCATTGTAACCCTGAGATAAATGGCACACCCATCTTGTTATCCCTCTTCTATGCTTATTTTTTATTTTGTAAAAAATTTATTGTTTAAAATTGTTATAAGAATTTTCTTTAAAAATATCTGTACAAGTTTATACTGCAATTAATTGTATTTTATAGAATAACATATTTTTCTTTTTCATCTTGTAATACTCTATTTTGACCCCAGACAATTAGGGGCATGTGTGTGTGTGTGGAGTAGGAAATCAGAAAAGTGTTTTTTTTTTTTTTTTCCAGATGTCCTTTTAAAAATCTTGGCCTAAGTGCCCATTTCCCACCGTCTTAACTCATTTTTTCACCACTAGCAGATGTTTTAATGTTTAATTGTGTTCATTAAATATGTTCATACATACATACAATATGTATGAGGTTTAGTATTATGCTCGCACATTTTTATCAAAAAATTCTATCGATATACGGAAAGTCGTCCCCCCCCCCCTCCTAGAATGTTGTTTGCTCCAGGATCCCCCAATAGCCTTTGTCGGGCCCTGCTTCAACGGAATTCACATCTTTTTGCAGTTCTTTCACATTTTTATAGTCTTTTGAGGAAATTTGCCTATTTTACACAATGTTTTGCAAAAATGTGTGTTTTACATGATTTTTCGAATAATATTGTGTATTTAACTCAATGGTTTGAAAAAAATTGCATTTTTTCACATTTCATAACAAAAATGGCATTTTTTTCAAAATTCTCTCAAATTATTATCATCTACTAGGGATGGGCATTATTTAACGTATTAGGATAGAAAACACTTACTATGCTGGAACCTAAATTGTGTTAATATGTTACCGAAAAGTCCCTGTTATTTAAATAACACATGGTTTTAAATGACAGCTTCTTCATTCATTTGCCTTTATCAAGAAATCAATTTCGTATCTCTAAAATAGAACAATATTCACTAAAAATGTCCTGAACCTCTTTTTTTGAGACAATTACACCTAATGGGCCCTATCTTCACTCTCTAATCATAGGCAACTCTGATAGGCATGTGGTGCTTAAAAATTGTTTTGCTTTTCATAAATCCCTAGCTCATGAATAGAAAGAGTTTGCAACCCTAATTAAATTCTTTTTCCACTTGGTGCCTGGTGCTAAATCATCACCATCACATACTTTTTCCGATTCTGGTGGCACAACGCAGAGGTAAACGAAACACTGGAAGAAATAGTAGAATCGAAAAAGGTCTTAATTTTGTAAGAAAAAAGGTCATGCTTCACATGTTTTGTATTCACGAATTGAATATATGTTTGTGTATATAATATATGTCATATATGAATATATGTCATAATTGATATTACATAAAAGATATTTAATTTCCATGTTAAAAAGATTTCTTATAAAACCCAACAATATTTTGTCTAATTTTTGACTTGAGCATTTTTTTTTCAACTAAAAATGTCTTTTCATGCTTTTATTTATTTATTTTGTTATTGTTTGGCTTCTAATATTCAACGAGTAACTTTCAATATCAAAAGGCAAACACTTCCTCCCCCTAGAGATATATCTTATAATATCATGTGCTGGAACCCCCCCCCCCCCTCCCTAAATTGATAACGTTATATTTGCACAACCCCAAAATGATTATTAGATCTAAATATTTTCCTTTTGTCGCAATTTATATTAATAGATGAAGACATGCTTGAATACTTTTGTTCAGCCCTGTAGTTTGCCTTGTACCTTTAATGCACGTCAGCATTAAGCTAAAATTTATTTTAAACAAAAAAGTCTTAAAAGAATTGAAATTATCTTTCATAGGCTTCCATGTACACAGTTCTTTGCATGCCCCTGTATATCATTTTATTTATATTCTGCAAACGTTTCTCAGAAAACTAAATGCCGTTCAATGTAAAAATGCATAACTTATTTAAGAATCACCTTTTAAGTAATTTACGTTCAGTAAATTCAGTAACGTTGGTAAACTCTTTTGGGTAGCCATGTATAGAGATGGGAATGCTTGGAAAAAAACCGGAAAAATTGGGAAAAAAACCGGTTTTTTTCCGAAGGCTTATTTTTCAATTTTTCCGAACTGGAAAAATTGAAATTTCATTTATGAAATAATATATTGAAAATTTTGTAATAGCTACATTCTCATACTTTTTATTTTTTTAATTTTTATGTTGAGTGTCTCACATGAAAATTTTAATGTGGGTAATCGGATCTCTGAGCAGAAATCTGTATGAGAAGACTTGAAAGGATTCTTCAAATTTTTTTCTTGTTTGAAACACAAGACCCTTTGCAAAATTTCTCTTGAAAATAGACTTTTCAGAAAAAGTTTAATCAACAAATTGAATCTTTCGGAAGTGCAGTAATTGAAGAAAAAAAAATCTCATGCCATACAGCAGCTGAATCTTATTAAGTTGCATATATGTATGTAAATAACCTTATTAAAAATGTCTAAATAGGAACCTAAATATAGTAATAATTTCTTATTCAAAAATTCTATGAGCTATTCCATCTCAATTCAGGCAGACAGTACTGATATGCGTCAAGTCACCATCACAGATTTTTTTCAAAAAAATTCAGTAGTTAGAACTAAGTGATTTATAAAATTTCCTAAAAGGATTTTTCCCTAAAATTTTTTTTTCTCTGATTACAGCACTTTAAAATTTATGATAAAATTGGCAGTTTTCAGAAAAACTGAAAAACGCTTCATTTTGAAATGTACACAATACCAAACATATTCAACATATTCAGTCAATTTATTTTTTATAAACAGTTATTAAACTGAATTTTACTTTGGCATAGTTTTAAAGAATATAGTGACATTTTTACTTAATTAAAAAAATTAGATTTTAAGTATAAAAAATATAATTATTAGTGAATTTAAGATTTTTTTTCAGAATGAAAAAAAATATTTTAAAGCTAAACATTGATGGCAATCTAAAGACCTTTAATGGGAGTTTTACAGCAAATTTTA
This sequence comes from Maratus speculifer, assembly GCA_964019185.1. NCBI lineage: Eukaryota > Metazoa > Arthropoda > Arachnida > Araneae > Salticidae > Maratus > Maratus speculifer. Next base: position 455,249,874 of record OZ025290.1, on the reverse strand, counting down.
TTTTAACTCTAAGGTGCTTACAACTTCTGTAATTCAATTTTAAATTTTGCAAAATTTTGTAAAATCACTACTTTTGAAATGCAATTTCTCAAAAACACCATTTTTTAAAAATCTGATAATATGCTCAATTCATACCTTATTAGTCTCTAATAAATACCTTACAAGCAAATCGTGTGTTTTTGCTTAGAAAATTTTATATGATTTTTTGAAAATAACATGTTGTGTGTATTTTTCAACAGACCACAAAGGCAAGTTCTTCCTTATTTAACCGAACTTGTAATGTAATTAATATTTCAAACTAAAAAATACATCACTAGTACATAATTATTACTGTTAAATTATAGCTAATCATTTGCTTAAATTTAAAATTGCGTAAAATACAGCCAATAATAAAATTAGTATTGATGATATGTTATTTCATTCCATACTCATGAATGTGTTAAATCCATCTACAGTGTGTAAAATTTTTTTTATATAGTATGGATATAATATATTAATGTGCAAATACATACATAACAGAAGAATTAGGTAGTGAAGGTTTCTTAAATTAACTTCAACTCCTTATCGTTGAAGGTATGAAGTCGCTCAGATTGTCCTATTGTAACTGATTTTTCTGTTTCTAGAAGCACATTTTCCAATGGTTGCACATTCATATTTTTTCTTTCCAGATTCTTTTGGCCACTGGAATGCTTTATCTATGGACCATGTTGGGTACATGAATGATACTTTAATGTCATTTAGTTCTTGTGATTGATATACCATTGATTTGTCCTATCCACCAATTATTTTCATAAATGCATCCAATGACATCACCGATTTGGAAACTATGTATTGAATATTGTCTTTTCATTTGGCTGAAGGTTTCAACTTTTGTCAATTCATTTTTACTTGCTCGTTCCATATAATTTTCATTATTTACAATCACCCTATAATGTTTATATCTAATACCAACAATAGATTTTGCATTAGCATATTCTTTCTCATTATTAGTTCTATAGGATTGAGTAATATTTTTGTCTGGATGGACTAGAATGTTATTTTTTAGCAGAGAAGATAGTTCAGCAACAAATGAGACAGAATTTTGGATAGCTTTTATTGGATCCTTTTGGAGATTAAATTTTGTTGCATAGTGCTTGTCTCAGCATCACATGCACTTTTAACATGGCCAGTACCTGAAAATATCCTCTACTTTAGTACAATTTTATTTTTGTGCAATTCATAAAACTGATACTTGTTTTTAAAATGTGCTCCAGCTCCATCTGATATATACACAGGTGATTCCAGTGTTTGTAATTGGTACAACTTAAATAATTCTTTTTTTTACTTTTTCTATGTCACAAACAGCATGAGCTGTATCATGAGTTAATCATCAGAAACTATGATAAAACTCTTTATTTCTTCTCTAAAGTATGCTGTGCAGGTAACTAACGATATCTGAGTATTCTGCCAGTGGTAGCTTTGTACTTCATTTGGCAGTATTAGTGAGTAATTTTCAGCAAAGTCAAAATGCATCACAAGCGCAGATTTTTTTTAAGGGGTTTGGCTTATTTAATTTTATGAATAGGAATTTTTGAAGATTAGCTTATATTTATCTGCCATAATAATGTGCATATTATTATTTTTTTATTAAAAAATATTATTATAAATACAGAGAAATAAGAAAAAGCTTGATCTTCTGGTTTTCTGAGAAAAAAAACTAATTGGGAAAAAAACTAAACTTGAAAAAAAATCTAATTCAGTTGTAATGTATGTATTTGCATTTTAATATATTATATCCATACTATATAACAAAATATTTAACACACTGTAGATGAATTTAGCACATTTATGAGTATGGAATGAAATGACATATGATCAATACTAATTTTATTATTGGCTGTATTTTACGCAATTTTAAATTTAAGCAAATGATTAGCTATAATTTAACAGTAATAATTATGTACTAGTGATGTATTTTTTAGTTTGAAATATTAATTACATTACAAGTTCGGTTAAATAAGGAAGAACTTGCTTTTGTGGTCTGTTGAAAAATACACACAACATGTTATTTTCAAAAAATCATATAAAATATTCTAAGCAAAAACACACGATTTGCTTGTAAGGTATTTATTAGAGACTAATAAGGTATGAATTGAGCATATTATCAGATTTTTAAAAAATGGTGTTTTTGAGAAATTGCATTTCAAAAGTAGTGATTTTACAAAATTTTGCATAATTTAAAATTGAATTACAAAAGTTGTAAGCACCTTAGAGTTAAAATAAAATTTGCTGTAAAACTCCCATTAAAGGTCTTTGGATTGCCATCAATGTTTAGCTTTAAAATATTTTTTTTCATTCTGAAAAAAAATCTTAAATTCACTAATAATTATATATTTTGTACTTAAAATCTAATTTTTTTAATTAAGTAAAAATGCCACTATATTTTTTAAAACTATGCCAAAGTAAAATTCAGTTTAATAACTGTTTATAAAAAATAAATTGACTGAATATGTTGAATATGTTTGGTATTGTGTTCATTTCAAAATGAAGCGTTTTTCAGTTTTTCTGAAAACTGCCAATTTTATCATGAACTTTAAAGTGCTGTAATCAGAGAAATAAATTTTTTAGGGAAAAATCCTTTTAGGAAATTTTATAAATCACTTAGTTCTAACTACTGAATTTTTTTGAAAAAAATCTGTGATGGTGATTTGACATGCCCTCCCTGAGCTGAGATGGATTTGCTCGAATATATTTTCTACAAGTATATACAAAAAGTTTGCAATTTCACAAAAACTTGATTACATAAAAAAAATCTAGATATGTAATTAAATGCAACTTCTCTTTTTTAAAATTAATTCATGTGTAAAATTATTGCAATAATATGCCAATTAATGGAAATGATAAAATTAAAAATTCAACATAAAAGTTTGAAGTATGCATTTTTTACTTTAATCTACCTTTTCAAGAAGTACGTATTGAATTCGTGAAAAATTTGACTTCCAGTTTTTGGTGTATTTAAAACTTTTAGAAGGTCCTGAACACGTTTTGATGATTTTTGGAAAATATCTGTCACTCTGTGAGTCTGTATGTGACAAATTTTATGGGCACTCTATCTCAAGAACTGATGCACATAATTTCACAAAACTTTAGATTGAGTTACATCTTGATAAAAACTCGAGATGTTTAGTTATTAGTATATATTGCCAAACCGATGGCGCTGCTATGCTGCATTATTCATAATTTACACAATAGTTCTGTCTCAAACTAATGTATGTATTTTTATAAAATTTCAGATTAAGTTAATCTTTGACATAACTTCGCGCTCATTACTTTTTGGTTTAAATTGCTCAACAGATGACGCTGCTATGCTGCATTATTCATGATTATCGCAATAGCTTTACCTCAAGGACGATTAAAAAAAAAAAAAAAAAAAAAATCAAACTACAGTTTCTGATATACATTAATGTTGTTTAGTTTTTTGTGTAAATCCCCTATAGGTGGCACTAGCTGCATTTTTCAAGATTCCGTTATAGCTGATTAATTGAATGTTTTTTCAAGGTGTTGAATCTAAAATTGACCTCCATTTTACCTCCATAATGTACAGTAATGTTGCAAAAACATGGGCAGTTTGCATTAGAAAAGTACAACTGCGATGAAAAAAACTCCCATATTTTGTTACAAGTAACTATGTTCCAAATTATACTTTCCCTCTTGATTAAACTTTGAATTTTTGTAGTTTTCTAAAGCACAGTAGAAGTTTATCTCTGTAGGTAACTGCTTTTGTTAATTCCTCAAATAGTGAGCATTTTCTATTTGTAGTGTTCTGTTTTCATAACTTTTGAGTTCCACTCTTAGAAATATAAAATTACCATGTGGAAACATTATTGAATATGGTTTCTTATTCAAGAATAGAATACCAGATTTCAGGGTAAAAAGAAAAAAAAAAACATTTATTTAAACTTAATTCTGTTTTCAATGAGTAAAAATCTAACAGTCAATAAATCCCACGCTATTTTTTAATTGCAGACCTGAGTAAGCTAAAGTAATACGTACTTAGTTTTGTTTGAATTTAGATTATAAAACTAAATCAAAACTTTTTTGAGTTGAGATTGGAAAGCTATACCAAAACTAAACATATTTTATAAAGGAAATAAAATTATAATTCTAAGAAAAAAATAGTAATAATGTAAAAATATACATTTTTTAAACAAACAATGGAATTTTTGAATACTGATATTCATAATAATGACAAAACTGCCATAATTTCTTTAAACTAGTATCATTTACTTAAAAACTATCCTTATATTTAAATGGAATGCATAATTTATTTCATTCCAAACTGCAGACATATTGGCTCAGGTTTTTACATTAGGTCAACTAGTAGTTAAACATGTAACTGAAAAATCATTTCAACACAGATATGATATAACAAACAATAGCATTTAATAAAAATTCTTAGGCTGTGGAAAAAAAAAAAAAAAAAAAAAAAAACTAAACTTTTAAAAGCAGGCTTTGCTACTTTCTTTTTATTTTGTAATATAAAGTGAAAATAATTTTCATTTAATACATATAAATGGGAAAAAATGTTTATTACTTAATATTCTTTAAGAAAATATAATTTATTTGGAAGAAACAGTCATGAAAAATCAATTTTTCCAATTTTTCCGTTTTTTTCCGAAAAAAACCGGTAAAAAACCAGTTTTTTCCGACACTTATATTTTTCCGGAAAATTTACATCTCTAGCCCTGTACATCAATTATAGCATTTATACACATCGCATAATGTGCACAGATTTAATGAAACTTAAGCGTGCATATCATAATTGAAATGCATTTCATCCATCCATGAGCCATATCGGATACATGTACAGTACTTCGGAAAGAATGTACTATTTGAAATGTTTTGTGTGTCCCTGTAAATACTATGTACTTCATATTATGCAAGACAGTATCGTACATTTTGTATAACTTATATTAAGCCTCAGTGACATACATCAATTTTATTATAAATAACCCCCCCCCCCTTTCCGAGAAACATGCCCGTCAGCCTGGTTGTTCAGAGTCGTTATTTTCTTCGAACCTCAGATTTCCATGCGTAAAACATTCTATAAATTCGGCATTCCAAAAATATGAGCTCCCCTTCCCTACAATTTCTTCTATTTTCTGTATAATATGTTTGGTTTGAATATTTTTAATTTTTGTTTCTGCATTTAATGTGTTATAAAAATCTGATTTAACACGTTCTCTTTCCCCCCCCCCCCCCCCCTGTTCAAAAATGCAAATTTTTTCCGATTCTGTAAAAGGTCTACTCAAATTAAAATTAGGTAACATCTGTGAAAGTCATTTTAATCCCGAGAAATTTGCAAGTGCACTTATTCGGAAACTATGAGATTGAAAATTGTTTTTTTATTTTTAAATAAAAGTAAATAAAAAAAAAAGAAAAGGAAAGGAAAAACTTTAAAACATTCCATAAATTCGGCATTTTAAACTAACTTTCAGTACACGAGTGCTAATTGCTCTTCCATGACATTTCTGTGTCTGTAAAGTCTTAAAAATTATCGTAAAATGCAAACTTAACAACATTTCTAAATCATTTTATGCATTTCTAAGAAAATTAGAAACATTTCAATTTCTTCTTATCTGAATGAAATCTACGTAACTTGCATATTTTTAGGAATACCAGTGAAATTTTCCAATATTTTATTTATGTATTTCAATTCTCTGTTGAACTTCTTTTAACTGAATTCTTCGCTTGGCACAAGTATGAATCGCATTTTGATTTATCATTTAGTTATCATTTGCTTTATCAAAAATACATCCACTTCTTATTTCTTTTTCTTGTCACAATAAAATAAATAGATGATTTAACAAGCCATATGAAATCCCAATCATTTGCGATTCGAGAATAACTAATACAAATAAAATGATACGTATTAGAGCTTTTGTAAACCGCATGGTATTCGTTAATAAATAATTGAAATAACACGACTGATATACTAATACTATCTCTAATACAAAATACTGAATCGTTTCTTTTGAATGCTTGTTGCTACATGGATGTACCGAAAAACTGAATTAAACAAATTTCAAACATTCTTTCTGAGGGAACCTAATCCATGTTTACGCATGGAAATCCGAGGTTCGAAGAAAATAACGGAAAACTCTGAACAATTAAGCCGACGGGCATGATTCTGGGAGGAGAACTTTGGAATACAAATAAAAATTTTTTTTTTACATAAACATGGCCGGAAAACAAACATTTTTCATTATACTCTGATTATGAATCATAATTAATATCCCAATTTTTCAATTTAATGAATTTATTAAACTTAAAGTTATTAAACATCAATAAAAACAAGTTAAAATTACTAAATATGTGTAGCTTATAATTAAAATGCTTCATAGTATTGTTGTATACTGCTTTTGTGTGTGTGTGTGCACCTAAATCTCTGCCCCCCCCCCCCCCTTGCTAATGCTTAGTTTTTGCTTTTTTTTCATACATAAGCATAGATACATATTTTTTTTATATATTTGTAGTTCATAATTAAAATTAGATTAATAATTATCGATGTTTCAGTTATAAAATCTTAGGTTATTTTCTAACATATTGGAAAAAGAGATTAAATGTTAGGTAAATTAAAGGATTAAAGTTTTTGTGTGTGTGTGCATCTAAATCTCTGCCCCTCCCCCTCGTAGAATAGTATTTTTGTACTAAACCTTATGTACGAAACTTTTATAATTAACATTTTACCTCTCTAAAAGCCTCTGGTGATAGTACTTAAGTTCCTTTAAAAAATAAAATAAGTAAAAAATTGCACACAGGGCAAACTTACAATTTGGTGCCCCCCCCCCCCCCTCCTTCCAAATTTTTCTTGTACTTGGCAAAAAATGAACTTAGTATTATAAATTTTGCGTCCCCTAAATCCCCCCCCCCCTTGCACGGCGCTGATAGTAACCCTATAAATCTTTCCAGAAATATCCCGTCATTCCTTAATTACATCACTTTTTGTTCTTATTTTCCTTATTTTGAATTTCAAAAGCTTAATCAGCTTTGAAAAAATACTTTTTATTTATATAGTGAAACACCCAGCAAATTTTAAAATTGAAAATACACGTATTTGTATTATGAATTTTTTTCTCTCGAAAAGTATTTTGTATTTTAAGCTCTAAAACCAATGTATTTTGTAATCAAGATGGTGTTTTGATGTATTTTGCACAACTCTGTCTTAAAGTAGCCTACTGTTTTAATATATATATGATAATATAAGGGGTGAAAAAAATGTTTTTACTCTCAACATTTCCCCCAATCCATATAAAAATTTCCCTAAACTTTTACGATATGTTATACAGACACAGTAAAGAACAAGCTGAACTTTTACAGCCTAACAGACTTTCTTTTCGCACCTTTTCACCGAATTTGCATTTTTTTTTTTTCGCAATCCTTCAAGAGAATTCGAGGTCTTTCGCATGATTTTTTTTTTTTTGTTAAAATGTGCATATTTTCCATGATCTTTCACCAAAATATAAGTGTTTTCCACAATCATTTGCCATAATTTCGACAAAACTTCCATACTTTTTATGATCTTTTGCCAAAATGTGCTTTTTTTTTTTTTTTTTTTTTTTATTTTGACTGTTTCTCAATATTCATGGGTTTTTTTAATTTCTTCAGTGGAATTCCCTTCTTTTTCACAGTTGTTTGACAAAATTATATTTTTTCAACAATCTTTCGACAAAATTTGTGTATTTTATGCAAACTTTTGCCAAAATTCATGTATTTTACATGATTTTATATTCAAAATCTTATATTTTACACAATTTTTTGAAGAAATCTGAATCTTTTTTTTTTCATCCTTCTAAAAAATCATGTCATTTGACTGAAATGTCAGTTTTTTTTGTTGGAATCCTTTGACAGAAATGTCATTTTTGTCCCTATCGATCTGTATTGCCATAGGTAAAGATTTTTTTTTTTTTTTTTTTTCCCGAGGAAAATTGCTTATTTTACACGATCTTTTGCAAAAATTTGTGTGTTTTTACAAGATTTTTCAATTAAAATCGTATATTTTACAAATTCGTTTGAAAGAATGTGCAATTTTTCACAGTCTTGTAACAAAAAAAAAAAAAAATCTTTTTCATAATTCTCTCAAAAATTAAGTCTTTGACGGAAATGTCTTTTTTTTTGCTGTAATCTTGTGACCGAAATGTTCTTTTTGTTGCAATCCTTTGATGGAAATCGCTTTTTAATTTTTAGGCAAAAGTATTTTTTTTGTTATTTGTTGACGAAAATGGCATTTTTTCCCATGTCACTTCAAATATCTATTTTTCTTCTGTGATTCTTTGAAGAAATTTGCTCAATTTGGCACATTCTGTGCTCATGTTTTGTTGTATTTCATCTGCTACCATCCCCCCCCATCCTCTTATTAAAATGTCATCAAATTTTATTGCATGTTTGCATCGATCTGTATTGCCATTTGTGTTACCTAAATGAGAAAAGCATACATTTCTAATAAACCCCCCCCCCCCCCGCACACACACACACAGTATTGATTTCTCAGTAGATGGTCCAAGGGGTTATTTCCCCTACCCCTCCTTGGCACCTTCCCTCGGAAAAATTGACATTTTTCGTTTTCATTAAGTGAATAGGGGCATGCGAGGCGACTGCCTCGGGCCTTCTGATTTGAGGTGAATTCCCCCCCCCCCTTCCACAGGCATATATACATTTTAAAAAAAAATAAATAAATGATAAAAATGATAATAAAATGTTATATGTTTCCCCCATCATGAAATATTTAGAACCCCCCCCCCTCCCCCTTCTTGAACTTCTCCACACAGAAATCCCTCCCTGGAAGTAAGTGTACTTCTTAATTCATTGAGTGACCTTGGAATCTTTTCCAGGGAGAGCTGAAAATTGTTTAAAAGGGGGGGGGGAGGAAGCTGAGTACAGTAACATTTTATTTATAAATATATATATATATACAGTCGAGTCTCTATAACGAAACTCCATACATCGAATTTCTTTATATAACGAATTTTTAGTAGGAACGGTTCCCTTTTCGCATGATTAGTTTAAAAACAATCTCTATATAGCGAAATAATTATCTCCATGTAACGAATTTTATCATAAATTGGTCTTAATTTATTCAGTTTTAAAAAAGCTTCGAAATCATATGGAATCAATTTTCCATCACTTATTTCTGATTTATCGTTCAGTGCTGAGTTTTTTTTAATATTACTTTTCTCCTTGTTCTTTAAATCCACCAAATTCATCCCACCTTTCCACATTCTTCTCAAAACAGAGTCAATTTGATTGTTACACATATAAGAGAGGAATCAATGAGAGGCACATAAAGAGAAGTCTTCAAATAGAGGAAAATGTTAACTACAATTTTTGATTCCTTGCTAAAATTTGAGCTCTTTTTACTTTCTTCTATCTTTACAAGAAGAAAGTATTGGATTCATGAAAATTTTCGACTTCCGGTTTTCGACAGATTTATACGTTTTAGAAGGTCCTGAACACGTTTTGACTGTTTTTAGAAAATGTCTGTCTGTCTGTCTGTCTGTATGTGGCAAAAAATTTGTGGGCGCTCTATCTCAAGAACTAATGCTCGAAATTTAATAAAATTTTATATTCAGTTAGACCTTGATATAAATTAGTGCCTATTGGTTTTTGGTGAAAATTAGCCTGCAGGTGGTGCTGCTATACTACTTTTTTCATGATTTTCAAGATTGCTACATCTTAAAAACTAATGCACAGAATTTCACCAAACTTCAGATTCTGTGACTTCTTGATATACATAGACGCTGATTAAGTTTTGGTGTAAATTGGCCAGCAGGTGGCGCTGCTATGCCACGTTTTTCATGATTTTCATGATAGCTATATGTCAAGAACTAATGGACAGAATTTCCCCAAACTTCAGATTACAAGATACCTTGAAATACATAGCCGCTGATAAGGTTTTTGTGTGAACTGCCCTATAGGTGGCGCTGCTATGCTATATTTTGCACGATTTTTGCGATAGCTATATCTCAAGAACTAATGCAGAGAACTTCATCAAATTTTAGATTCTGTTACACTAGAATATATATCATAATTAGACGCTGATTACATTTTGGTATTAACCTTGCAACAGGTGGTGCAGCTATGCTGCATTTTGCACAATTTTTCCGATAGCTATATCTCAACAACCAACGCACAGAATTTCATCAAACTTGAGATTTTGTTACAAAATGACATATAACATAATTACACGATGATTACATTTTGTTATAAATCATTCAACTGATGGTGCTGCTGTGCTATATTTTACACCTTTTTTTAAACTAGCTATATCTCAAGAACTAATGCACAGAATTTCATCAAACTTCAGATTCTTTTACACCATAACATAATTAGACGCTTTTTTATGTTTTGGCATAAATTGTCCAAGATATGGTGTTGCTGTTCTACGTTTTGCAAATTTTTTGTTATAACTATATCTCAAGAACTAATGGAGGAAATTCCATCAAATTTCAGATTCTGTTAGGTCTTGACATAAATAGATGCTTATTAGGTTTTAGTAGAAATTACCCAACATGAGGCACTACTAAGCTCATTTTATCAGAATATTAATTAAATTTTGCGTTTTAGGCTTTTCGGATACCAGAATCTCATTAGGATAGGTCAAATGTTCGAAGAAATTCGATAGTGGGTAACTTTGGGGTCACCACGTTTTTCTTTTAAATATTAAAATGTACTTATGAGATAGAAGAAAGTTTTGGGATTGACACATCCAACTAGTTTTTCTTTTGAGCATGACAATTTTAAAATCAAAACAACAAAAAGTCACAGATATCTTCGTCTAATCAATGCAAGTCTTCCTTATTTGATTTTCATTAAGCTTTCAAATAAATGTCCGTTCTCTTTTTTTGAAACGGCTTAAATAATTAAGAAATAAAATGTTAGGTTAATATTTAATTTTAAACATTTCAAACTCTTAATTCAAAAGATCGAAAATATTTCTTCAAAATTTACACATTAAATACCATTTTAAACATCAATCTCTATACATCGAATTTCTCTATATAATGAATTTTTTACTGGAACGACGAATTTTGTTATATGGAGACTCGACTGTATATTTCTTAGTTTAATATGAAGCATTATTGCTTTAAAACGAAATTTACATGGAGGATCTTGGAGAAATAAGGCCACAATAAAAGCAGTGTTGATTTTTTACTGGGTGGTTCGAGGGGATATAATTCCCCTCTCCCTCAAAAGATTTGACGAGAATTTTTGTTTGTTATATGCGTGAGTTCGTTATCACAGGGTTTGACTGTATAATCAATTGGGGGAGGGTGTACGTATGTGTAGTGGTAATGTGATTGTTCTTACGCTAATATAATTATTTGACACTTGCCCTTTGATTTTTTTCCTAGGAAATCCTTTCGAGCTGGCTAATGCATTTGTTGAAAAGGAGCCATTAGATGGTGCGGTTCTTGTTATTCCACCCTCAAGAATGCCACAAGGCTTCTCTGGAATTTTTTCAGAGGTACGTATGCGTGTGTATAACACTGAGCCTTTTGTTTCCACTTTTTCCAAATTTTACTTTATTTTCCCAGCTGTTTATCTCCTTTCCTGTTGGAGCAATCTTGTCAGATTGTGAGCAATTATGAAACAGTTTAATATGTCGCCAGGGTTGTTAAATACCCGGGTTTTTTCAGAAAAAACCCAACCCACTGGGTTTTTTCAGGATTTTGGGGTTTTTATCAGGGTTTTTGAGTTTTATCAGGGTTTTTCGAGGTTTTGGGGGAGGTTAAGGGAGATGGGAATGCTTGAATTTAGAATGCTTGAAAAAAAAAATGTACTTATTACTAAATTTAAAGTAGCTAATTGATTACAAATATATCAATATTACAAATAAATAAATGGCAGTAATCAAAATTATGCTTTGCTTTTAGATAAATTGATTATCAGTAATAATTTATAAAGTATTTTTTTGTTATTGCTAAATAATAGAATAAGCCAAGTAATTCTACATGTCTACATAATCCAATTAGGATTCTAAGCATATATGTTATTTTGTTATGAGTTTCTATTGTATAACATAGAACACATTACACATCAAAGTATTTTTTTAATGGGAAAAATTTTTTTTTGTGTTCCTTACACATGCTACAGAGATTAACTAACAATTATTTATTTTAAAAATTGTGATGGTATAATTAGGACATTTCTTTTCTTTGGGGTGGGGGGTGATGGTTATAAATTTTATGAGTTATATACTGATATTAAGAAATATATTACAATACATTATATATGTAATATAAATACATTATATATGTAATTTAAAGTTGAAATTTTGAAAAAACCCACCCGGGTTTTTTGGGCCCTCTATGTCGCACACCGTTCCCCAACTTACCTTTATGTAATGGAACTCTTTTGTATGGCCCTGTAAATGAGCTCTACAATGAAATCCCTCCCGGAAGAAAGTCTTAATCTGTTCCAGAAGGGAAACTGCACCTTTTTGACTATAGAAAAAACGAAATTCCAAATCTTCTGGGAGGGGTCTGCATCTCATTGCATTGGGGAGGAAATTGCACTTTTTCCAGGGCACTATTCCCCCCCCCCTCCCCTCGACCGCTTCTACCTTTTGAATATTTTTTAGTTACACTGAAGTGACCAAACTAAAAACCGTTTATACCATTTACCTTTTTAACGAAAAATGTATATTTGCCCATTATTATTTAGGCAGTTGACTCGAATGACCCTATTTAACCTCTATTCCACTGATATTAGCAATACCTTGAATTTTTTCAGAAATAAATTTATTATTTTTTCATGAAAAACCATGAATTTAGTAATATTAATGAAAGTTACAGATTAAAATATATATATAATTGATATAAAAATAAAAAAGTCAAATTTTGTCCCTATACCTGACCTGAAAACTTCATTGTTTACATCTGTAAATTATGCGGAGATTTTAGAGAGTTGCGGATATTAGGGCTGCAGATTTGAGTGAATCTACTGTATTTAATTTGTTTTTTTAATTTTATCATTTTCTTATTTTCTATTCATTTACAACATATTTAAATTTATTTCTTATTTAGTATGCACAATTCAATTTCAAAATTTTAGATTAAAGTCTATATGTTTAATTTTTAGTAACTAGAATATAATATTTTCTTAACTATATAATTATTTCTTTTATTTATTTATTTTTTTTTATAAATATTATTTATTCTTTTTTAGTTATTTATTATTAAAAACTGCTCCATTTATTGTAAAAACATAAAAATACAGTAATAAATTATAGGATTCTAAAAAAATCCGATTTAAATAAAATAAAAAAATCTTATTTAAATCAAATATCCGATTTTTTTTTTTTTTTTTTTTTTTTCCAACCCTGCTTCTTCTGCAAAAGATTCCAAGGTCACTCAATGAATTAATGCTCCGAAAATCCGGATGAAATTCTGTTCAATAGTCTAATCTAGTTTCGAGGTCCTTTGACAGTTTTGAAGAAATACTAAATTGCAGCTAAAGTGAGTGTTTCAACACATTTGCTCATCCTATCGGCACATAGTAAGCTCGCAATGTGTTTCACATTGCACTTGTTATACACTCCAATTTTTCATCATCCTATTTTTTTTTTTTTTTTTTTTTTTTTTTTTAATAGCATGAAATGAAGTTACTGTAACAGTTTACTAAGAAAAATAGTAATCACAGTTAATATGCATTAATTTATTTTTCTTCGCCAGAGAGGGAGAGAGAAAATATGAGCCACCCCCCCCCCTTTCTTCAATTTCTTGAGCCCCTCCTATTATTCACTTCTAGCTACGGCCTTGGGGGTCAGATGATTATTTTATCAAAATTAAGTGAAATGTTTCCCTTTTTTAGGGGGGGGGGGAAATCATATCTTTTATGCAGACAATTCGTTCAACATGTATGAGTTAATTGGATGCTAAATTCAAGGGGGGTAGCCGGGGCAATCCTCCCCCCCCCCTGAAATTTTGAGATATCGTGTTTTCTATGGTAAAAAAAGTGCAATTTCACCCCCTGAACTCTATTGTGTCTGCTTCTTTATTGTGTCATGTGAAAGAATTTACTCTTGAGGTCATGCTTTTAATTTCTTCTCCTAGGTGACCGAGGGGAGTGACCTGAAGAAGATGACCGCCTCCAAGCTGACGATTGTATTTGGTCCAAACTTGCTCTGGTCCCGAGAGTACTTTCTATTGCATCCTTCTTTGAAGACACCCTGTCTCTGTTTTATATCAAAATGCTTCACTTTCTGTTTTACTTAACATTGTATTTTACGTTTTCACAAAGACTATGCTTTAACAATTTGATTGTCTGTATGTTATAAAAATGAATTTTATTAAAGTACATTATTATTTTTATTTAAATCTTATTTTGGTATGGTGTTCATTTTAACTTAAAAATATCAAAATTTATCAAAAAAAAAAAAAAAAAAAAAACTTCTGTTCCAAACGACACAAATTTTTTGCAAACTCAGACACAGATGCCATATGCGCACCATATTGGCGCGATTTCAACAAAATAACAATTTTATGCCCCTTAGTAACCCGTCTACTGTTTAGTTATTGATAAACTGTTTATTTACTTTTATTTTATATATTAAAAGCCATATAAATTGTTTTGTTCTATCATTATTAACTAAACTTTTTTTTATTGATCATTATTTTCTTTTTTAAATAATTTAAAAAAAATATATATGCATGGTAATTTGTATTCTAAGGTGTTGCCAAATGGACGCCAGAAAAACATCGCACCGATGAGATGTGTCCCAAAAATATATATGTAGCTGCTATTTAAAAACTAAATTATCGCCGAATCATCCTCAGAAAAATATTGTGCAAATGTTGAGCGTATATGACATCTGTGCCTTTCATTTTAAATACAAAACAATAAAGGGGAGTTCCGTATCTTACTCTGATTTGCACGAAAAAATCCAAAATGGAGGCAAAATGCCATTTAAGCTTCTTGACAAATTTTTCCAGTTTTCGCAAAAACAACATTTTAAAATTTTTATGAACATGTTATAAACGTTATATTTATATTATGTTTAAAATAAACTATTTATAAATTAATACTAATATCCAGGTTACCATGTCAGCTTAAAATAACTAGTGGTGTACCGAGTAGTTGTGTAATAAGAAAATAAAACACTGATGTGCACATAATGTGAGTTTAGGTGTATATAAATATACCTGTGTACATATATCTATAGCTGTTTCTACATGCATGTACAGTACAAATAAATTAACCCATTAAATTTGAAATTTACTTGTAAGACAATTTTTGACACTTCAAAACTAATAAAAAAAGGATAACAAGTTCAGTTATCAACCAATATAAAATTAAAACATTCTTTAACCTTCCAATTTATTCTGACCATTGAAGAAATCTGTCTATCAAAAATAAAAATGTTACGGTAACAATGCATTGAATATCGCAAAACATTTCATATTCATTTAGTAACTGTCTGTACCTTATTTTCTTTAGATTGAAAAAAAAATTGTGTACAGATTAAATTATGTTATTTTAAATATTTGGTACTACTCTGTTATCCCGTCGACCAAAACATTATCGCCAAACTATAAGATCAAATGCCAATAATGGATGATCGTGAATGTCGCATTCGATGACATTAAATACGATACACATGTTTCGAACGTCATTAAGTGATTTTTATTTGTATTTTTATTAATATTCTACTAATTATTTGTTTTTTTATTACTTAAAATAAAAATTACGTCAATACTTGTAATTTGGCTATTAGTTTGGTGATTTGTATAATTTGGTGAAATCGATCGACGGGGTAACAGAGTAGTACCAAATATTTCAGTAAAAAACTAACCTTTTTCAACGAAAATTATAAATGTGTGAATTAAAAAGCCAGCTCTAGAATGGATGAGTGTAGACGATCTAGAAATTGAAATTCCATCATGAGAATGCTAATGTAGTAAACGTACCAGATGAGAAAATGTTCATCTTTTTCTGGCTATGTTTTGATCTGTGCATGAAGAATTGGTACAAAAAGAGATACAGGATTTCTTAGCAGAAGACTTGTTTAAAACTGATACTCTGTTTGCATGATAAGTGGAAAAAAAAAAAAAAAAAAAAAAACTTATGTGCACCTTCAACCAACTGTTTATTCTGAATGTATATTTTCAGCTACTGGCCAAATTTACAGTAATAAAAGAAATGCCCTGTCTACTGATAATGTAGAACATTTGGTGTTTTTGCATCATAATTTGAAATATAATAAATTTAATTATTAATCTTTTTATTAAACAAATGACAAATCTTTCGTACAAAATAACAGAACTTTCTGTCATAACTTTATAACTAATGTACATAGAATTAAGTTCTATGAACGAAAACCTTCCCTGAATTAATATCTAACAGTATAAATTTCATCAAAATCCTTCCAGTAGAACCGGAGGAGTAGCCGGAAAACCAGAAAATTCCGTTTCTATTTTATACATACAAGTAGATAGTCAAAGTTCTATAATCCGCACACCACATAGTCCACTGTTTTCTCATTTTTTTAATTTCATTTATTTATTTTTTTTTATCGTTTTTGGATCACTAATTTGTAAATTTTTTAACTGTTTATTTCCTTGTTTACATTCGTAAAATAACACAGATTACAAAACTTTGTATTATGTAAAAAAAAAAAAAAAAAAAAAAAAAAAAAAAAATGACAGGAGCATTTACATTTTGATTTGAAATTGTGTAACATGACTAAAAGATATTCTTTCATCATTCTATTCTTTGTAACGAATCTGCAAAAAAAATTGTATGTAAAGAATCTCTAAAAAAAATAAAATACTTTGGAATATTTGGCATGAAAAGATGAGTCACATGATTTGGTGAGCAGCACTCTTCCTCGCCAAAAGCAAACAATTTTAATACAATGAGTTTTATTTATTGTATACATATGTATATTGTATTACATATATACATATATATATATATATATTGTTTCTTGAAGTGCTTATTTAATTTATCACTAGAAAAAATGTTTTCATATTAAAAAAAAAAATCCATATTGAGAAAAATAATTTTCATACATTTAAGCATATTCAGAAATAAAAGCCAAACGTTTCCATAGCAACGAAATCGAATCCACAAAGTTCAATTTGAAACAATTTTAATTTAAATTACGAATTTCGTTTTAAATCGCAAATAACGAGGGTTAAATTTGAATATAAATATATATAATGGTCGATGTAACAAAATTATACTCTAAACAAACCAAAACTGAAAAAAAAAAAAAAAACTAAAGTTATTTAAATTAAATTTACCAAAATAAGTTCTGCGTGAAACTTCCTTTTTCCCTTAAAATGTATCTCACATAAAGAAGTATTTTTTCAAATTGGATTCCATCGTCAACCGGACGATAAATCGGCAAATAATGAAATTTTCATTATTTTTTTACGGACACTGCATAGAAGTTTCGCCATACACTCAAAGTTCTGTAATCAGCACAAGTCGGGGCCAAATGTTGTGCGGATTATGGAGTATTATGGATTAATGCCTCATTTTACTATTCACTTTAATTCTATAATCTGTATAATATATAATTATGAAATCTAATAATGAATTTAATAGGCTATCTCAAAAAATGCCTTTTTAAAGTTTTTTTTGATTGATTGTATATTTCAATATGTTCCATAATTCAATAAAATAAAAGATTTATATAAAAAGTAGACATTTTATTCTGTTTTTTCAACATACGATACACATACATTTCAACATATTATATACATACTGGGGAAAAAAAATCAAGTCACATTGTTTTTGTTCTTAAATAATTTTCTCATCTCTTTGCCCTAGAATAATTTTTAAATAACACCACCAGTTTATTTGCATAGTATTTAGAGTAGTAGTACTAAATATGAATAAATGAAGAGTCCACCGAGCAGCAGTGGTGTGTGTAGTTTCCAAGAAAAAAGAAGCCATCGGACAGCACTCTCATTCTCTGTCCGTCTGTCTTTAGAAGACGAGAGGCAACATTTAAGCCTGGTGGGGGACTCGAGCTCTGTCACGTCTGCAGAAAAAGAAGAAGAAAAAAAACATATGAGCAGAAGATATATTAACAGAAAAATCACTCGGAAAATTAAGAAGTATTTAAAACATATTTGAATAAAACATATTTATCATACTTTGTAACTTTTGTTGTTTCAAATTTTGTACTTTTTTTTTTCACTAGTATTTCGCATTGTAAACAAATGATAAGAAAAAAAAAAAAGCTTTACAGCTTCTCGAGAAATTCCTGAGAACTGTACAAACATTAACGGGGCTACTTGAGTCAGATGAAAAGACTCTTTCACTAATCCATATCCTATGGAAGAAATTTATAAACATACATCCGTTGCATTTCAAAATGATTTTTTTTTTTTTTTTTTTTTTTGCATTCAATAGTTGAGATCAATCCGTATTTTACTTTTTTCATTTTGTTTACAGATATTTTGTATGAAGACACTTTCATTTTCGGAACCGGTTTGGAAAGTGAAAGCACCCTCATAAAATATCTACAACTAAAATTGCAAAAGTAAAACACGCCCTGCA
The DNA here is from genome assembly GCA_964019185.1 of Maratus speculifer. Taxonomy (NCBI): domain Eukaryota; kingdom Metazoa; phylum Arthropoda; class Arachnida; order Araneae; family Salticidae; genus Maratus; species Maratus speculifer. The sequence goes on along the minus strand of OZ025290.1, from coordinate 455,231,322 downwards.
TTCAGATCGATCTCAGCTATCAAATGTAAAAATCACTTACAAATATTGAAATGCAAACGAAATATGTATTGATGGACACTATTTTTTGAATGATCTATTACATTTGCTACAAATCCAGAAAAAAAAAAAATGATTATATAATTTCTAAACGACAACGCCTTTCAGTGTCAGGCATTTCTGAATAAAATTAAATTAAAAATTATGTCATAAAATGAGAATTGTGAGTCAAATTTTTTTATAAGTATTAATATTTAACGTTAGTTTGTAATTTTTTTTTTTTTTTTTTTTTTTTCACAAGTGTTTTGTATTGTAAACAAACAAAAAGAAAAAAGATAAGCTTTATAGCTTCTCGAGAAATTCCTGAGAACTGTACAAACATTAAGAAGCTACTTGAGTCAGATGAAAAGACTCGCTAATACAAATCTTATGGAAGAAATTTATAAAAATATCTCCGTTGCATTTCAATAGATTGAAATGATTTTTTTTTTTTTTTTTTTTTGCATTCAATAGTTGAGATTAATCCGTATTTTACTTTTTTTTAAAATTTTGTTTAAAGATATTTTGTATGAGGACACTTTCGTTTTCGGAACCGGTTTGGAAAGCGAAAGCACCCTCATAAAATATCTGCTCACAAAAGCAAAAAATATTCAGATTCAAAACCTCAGCTATCGAATGAAAAAAAAAAAAAAAAATCATTTTTTTCTCCTGGGGGAGCGACACACAAGCCATGCATAATAGGAAAAGGCAGTTTCAAACCTTTCTAAAACTATGCAACACGAGGGGTGTGGATAAAAATGTAAAAAGTTCCCCTTGGGGAGGGGGGAGCAAACATGCATAATTTAGATATAGGATCATTCTGAAGAGGGGATTCCGTGACTGTCATTAGGTGTTCATCGAATAAGTATAAATTGCCCCTTCCCTTAATTTATATAAATGGGTTTTTCAAGCAGAATTGTCAGATTTCGTTCAAATCTCTAATAGTTTTGGAAGTTTAATGGTTAAGTATAAAAGAGGGGATAACTCCTCTTAAATTACAAGTTACAAGTAACAGTCACGGAATCTTCTCCTCAGAAGGATCCTATATCTAAATTTTGAACAAAAACTCTTAATTCTGCATGAAAAACACATTTCTCTATCAATTAAGGGGCGGGCACATAAGCTCTCAGGCTATGAAAGCCTGTGAGCTAAAAAGCACATGAATAATAAGCATTCATTTACTATCTATCTATATTATAAAGGCCAAACGTATCTGTGCGTAATGCATACGTCATTTTGAAACGACTGGTGAAAAACGGCAAATTTCGCAAAAAGATCACGGAAACTTTCGTTAAAAAATCGCGACGAAATGGCAGATTTCGACAAAGATTTGCAAAAAAAATCTGCACATTTCGTCCAAAACCCGCAATAAAACGGAAAATTCTGTGAAAATATTCAGGAAAACGGCAAATCTTGCCAAAAATTCGTCAAAATACCCCGAAAAAACGACTGATTTCGTCAAAAGATGGCGAAAAAAATGCAAATTTCGTCAAAAGGGCACAAAAAAAGAACGCCAGGAGTGAATTTTTTTGGAATTTACGTTTCTTCGTGTTTAAACGTGACAAGATTGGTGTTTTTTCGCTATCTTTTGAAGAAATTTGCCATTTTTTCGCGATCTAATAAAATTTGTCGTTTTTTCGCGATCTTTTCACGAAATTTGTCGCATTTTCATGATTTATTTTAGCAAAATCTGCCGTTTTTTCGCGATCTTTTAACAAAATCTGCTGTTTTTGCGATTTTATAACGAAATCGGGCGTTTTTTCGCGACCTTTTAACAAAATTTGCCGGTTTTTCGCGATTTTTTAGGAAAATCTGCCTTTCATTTAACAAAATCGGCCGTTTTTTCGCAATCTTTCTAGAATCTTGTCGTTTTTTCGTGATTTTTTAGGAAAATCTGCCTTTCTTTTAACGAAATCGGCCGTTTTTTCACGATTTTTCTCGAAATTTGTCGTTTTTTCGTGATTTTTTAGGAAAACCTGCCTTTCTTTTAACGAAATCGGCCATTTTTTCGCGATCTTTTAACAAAATTTGCCGTTTTTTCACGATTTTTCTCGAAATTTGTCGTTTTTTCGTGATTTTTTAGGAAAACCTGCCTTTCTTTTAACAAAATTTGCCTTTTTTTCGCGATCTTTCTCGAAATTTGTCGTTTTTTCGTGATTATTTAGGAAAATCTGCCTTTCTTTTAACGAAATCTTTTAACAAAATTTGCCTTTTTTCACGATCTTTCTCGAAATTTGTCGTTTTTTCGTGATTTTATAGGAAAATGTGCCTTTCTTTTAACGAAATCGACCATTTTTTCGCGATCTTTTAACAAAATTTGCCGTTTTTTCACGATTTTTCTCGAAATTTGTCGTTTTTTCGTGATTTTTTAGGAAAACCTGCCTTTCTTTTAACAAAATTTGCCGTTTTTTCGCGATCTTTCTCGAAATTTGTCGTTTTTTCGTGATTATTTAGGAAAATCTGCTCCTTTATGCTTTTTTTTTTCCTTTTTGCTCAATTTTTAGTTCGTTTTCGATTTTTTGATGAAATTTCTGTTTTTTTTTCACGATTTTTTGAACCGCTAAATTCTAGATTCGACTGTATAAAAAGTGCCCTTAAAAATCAAAAAAGTGCCCTTTTCAGAACAGTAGCGCCCTGGGCAGTGGTGACACCCCCCCCCCCCCCAAAAAAAAAAAAAAAAAAAAAAAAAAAAACTTTCATACTTTAACATCCCCCCCCCCCCCCCCCCAAACATAATACAAATTGTAAATTATATTCTACTTATCATCTACTGCACCTTCAAGAGTGAGTGAAATGAGAATAGCAGAATGAGCTATTATTGCCCTTATCTAGAATTTAAAGAACATAGGAACATTTCTGGAATTAAATTTTGAAATATTAAAAATAGGGATGGGACGAATATTCGGCCACTATTCGGTATTCGGCCTATTCGGCCCTTTTGCCGAATATTCGGTTGGCCGAATATTGAAAGGTTGTTGACCGAATACTTCGGCCGAATACCTGTAGCCGAATATCTAGAGATATCTTGCCGAATATTGCTAAATTCTCGCCGAATAATGAAAGATATCTTGCCAAATAAATTTTGGATTTAAAGAATTTCATTCTTGCAATTCTTTTTTCTTCTAATCCAAATTGGCTATTTCATTTATGAAGTCATTCTCACTCTTACTTACAAAATATAGCTATACAGATGCTAAAAAATATACAGCCTTTCTGTATTTCCTATAAAAGTTAGTGATATTCTAGAAAATGCTGCCCTGGAGGTTGGAAATTTAATTGTACAGGAAATGTCATCATTAGAGAATTAGATATATTACAATTCAAAATATAAAAATACTACCTTATTCTAAAATGCTCGAATATTTATTAATGTCTGCAAATTCCATGCACATATAAAAAAGGCTCTTATTTTTATGAAATTTATAACTTATTTTTTATAAAGTAAGAAATGAAAAAAATTATTCACTAGGTGTGTTAATGAAGATTCATTTTCAAAATTAAATATAATATATCACCATTCCAAATACAACAGTACATCTGAAAGCAGAACTGGTGACAAACTCAATACACATTAGATGACACAACTTGCTTTATGAAGATGGTTTTGAAACTATTTTAATATACATTCTATACTCAACAAAATAATTTTTTCATTCTATAGTTTTCACTTTTAAATAATTATTTGCATAATTACTGACTTAAATATGTAACATTATTATGTATATATTTTTAATTTACATCTTCCTTCCTTCATGTTGTTATCAATTTCTGTTTATCCTTTTAATGCTTGTTGAATAAGTGGAATATTGAAGTTGAATATTGTATGTGCCAATTCAAATGTCAAAGATTTTGTTAACATATGCATTCTACTTTAAGTATAACCTTTTGCTTTAACGTAATTTGTAATTTAAAGCTTGGCATTTGATTTCAGAACAGTCTCATTCTTACAAATTTGCTTATCACTAGGGGCACAAACTCTAAATGATCAAATTTACTTCATTAAAGGTTATTTCAGAAAATATGTCCTTGTGAGTTCTGAGAGAGAGAGATTAAGAATATTATTGATTTTGGATACAAGAAGTATCAATTGATAGTAAAAGTGAAGTACATTCTTCATATTTTAATGGAAATATTTTCCCATCTTGACTTACTGAAAATCAATTTGATGTACATTAGAATAAAGGATATAATGCAATTTCATAATTTTTTTTGTGTTAAAATAAGTTTTTCAAATTTAAAAATACACTTAAAAGCACATTTAAGAGTAATAATTATTAATGAGCTCCTATTTTTTAAATTATATATAATCAAAATTTATATTCTTTATTGGAAAAAAAATTTTACTATTCGGCCGGCCGAATATTCGGTATTCGGCCTAAAATTTGGCCGAATATTCGGTATTCGGCTATTCGGCCAAATCACTATTCGTCCCATCCCTAATTAAAAATCTCCCCCCTCCCCCCCCCCCCAAAAAAAAAAAAACTAAATTGTATGACGCATCTACCGTCACCAAACCCCTCTCTGGGCCCAAACTCTGTATTATACATAACCCTCCTGCAAAAATTTTTCAAATACCTCTCGCCGTTTGCAAGTTATTCCATTTTAAAATCCATCGCTCCTTTTCTCGACACCCTGGAAAGAATTCCTCGCACACTGAGCGGCTCACTGAGTCGCGCTCCTTTCCAAATGATCCGACACTCTGTGGCCGTTAACTGAGCCGCTCTTTCGATCCATGTACATTACAAGTATGTACCGTAGAAAGAGCCATTGACTCATTTAGAATAGCTTTTTAATCCCCATCTTTTCTGCCGCTATTTATACTAATTATCCTCTATACTTTTTCCGGTGTCTCCTTTCCCTATTTCCTGAACGTGAATTTCAATGAACATTGCAAGGAATGGGCGGGGCTTAGTTAGATTTAACATACTTATTCCAATAATTCTCAAATTTAAAGTTTTTTTTATAAGGATGGTTAACGAATAATTATGTCTTAATTAATATAATTTATTAAAGAAATTTTCTTTGCTCAATGAATGATTAAAATATGATCTTGTTAATTTGTTGCACGGAAATAACGAATTTTGAAGTGCATATTAGTAAGTTTTTTATATGCTATATGATAATTTATAAGATAAGGCTAAGATTTTAACGCTATTGTTTATAAAAGAGAGAGGGGTGAATTATGTACATTTTCATTTAATTGAAAAAAGAATATATTTCTTGGATGGAAAAGAGATCCTAGAATTTTGAAATGTAAGTGACCAAAGTTTCTTTTTGAATGATTTTGCATAACACAACAAATTAGTTCTTTTAGAATTAAACCATAACGAATATCAACAGCAACAATAAATAAATAAACATTCCTAAAAATATTAACAGCTAAAAAAATAACTATTTGAGAAACAACAACTTTCCATATTTCAGTATTTTTTGAAAAGCGCTAAAAAGTACTGTTTTAAAATAAATTATTACAGGGCAGACATAAACAACCAAATATCTACTTACTAAAAACGCAAGAATTGTGGAAATAGAGTAGTGCGTCAATTTGACAAACAACTTACCACAACTGTTTCTTTAAAGTGCATTGAATCTGGCCATGATTGAGACAACAGTTTTGTCAAATATTTGAGGGTTTACCTGCCATGTGATTTTGAAACAAAATGATCGTCAAAAATGACGAAATATAGACCAAGGATTGCTGTATCGTCAAAAGTGAAAGTTTATTTCTGAGTGTGTATATGGTATTAATCTATTTTCTCGAAATTCATCCATATAGAATTTTGGGTGCTATCTATTATCAAGTAAATTGTTTATGTTTCAAGGACGAACATGATAAATAACAGAATCAACAGTAATTTTAAAATTATTTATGTTTTGTTACTCTTGAACGTATAAGTACAATTATACGACGCTTGGAATGTTTACTTGAGATCTAATACCAATAACTTACTGAAAAGCAACATTTCTGTTTAAGAAAAGTGATAAGTAGGCAATAAAATATAAGTGTCCTAAAATTAATGACAGTAAAATAAACATTTTATTTTTAAATTTTTCTTTAAAGCTCGAAAACATATCATTTTTTGAGTTTCCTAAAGAGAAATAACGCTTTTTAAAATGATGGATAACTCGAGAAGGGTTATTACATGATTTTTATTATTGGATACATTGTATTAGATGAACTCACATTCGGCCTTCTTTTTCATTGTAGAACTCAATATACATTGATTCTTATTAAATTCATTTTCTATTGACACTTTATACGATTATGGAAATACATTTCGCACTGATTTTTTAGTAAAAATTGATTGATTCACACTGAAAATTTCAGCAAAATATTTAGCTTTTATCTTTCTCACAACAACAACATCTAAAAAGGCGCTTTATATTTTCAAATCAGTTTGTTTGTAGATTCTGGTGACAGTGAATATTCACAATATTTCAGCCTCGGAACTTACTTACCCTGCAAAGAGTTAAATAAATAAACTGTACGTTCATTTCAGGTCTATAGATCAGTGTACCATTATTGACACTTTATACGATTATGGGAATACATTTCGCACTGATTTTTTAGTGAAAATTGATTGATTCGCACTGAAAATTTCAGCAAAATATTTAGCTTTTATCTTGCTCACAACAACAACAACTAAAAAGGCGCTTTATATTTATAAATCAGTTTGTTTGTAGATTCTGGTGACAGTGAATCTTCACAATTTTTCAGCCTCGGAACTTACACTGTAAAAAAAAATTCAAGAGGTTACTGAAAATTTTTTAGTAAATTCGTATTCCACGGAATTTTTTAGTAACCATTACAAACATTTTTTTTGCAAGTGAAACAAGCATTTCTTTTGTAAACTGAACAAAAGAATATTTTGTATAACTAACTTAAAATTTTTTATTATGAGCCACCAAGCAAATTTTAGTAATAGCTCCAAAATTATTTTTAATAACAATTACGTGCGTCCGAAGGGCAGGAGCTTCCTTCGAGCTGCATCCAGACTTGTGAAGCGATAGATTTTCGGAAAAAACGCAATAGATGGCAGCACCAAACATTGCGACCAACTCCAACAGGAAATTCATAACCCCTTTATTATAGAGTACTTACACTACATACCTTCGGGGCGTACTTGGCGCTGTCCAGTATTGAACCCGGGACCTTTTAGCCTGGAGTCCGTTACTATAACCACTATGCTATCGAGGCCACGCCAAGTGAGTTTTAGTAATAGCTATTAAAAATATAAAACTATTAACTCTATACGTTGCTAACTTTTTTCTAGTAATTCTTGCAGATTTTCTAGTAACCGACTAAGATTACTAAACATTTTTTAGTAATTACAAGGATTACTAAAGTTTTTTTAGTAGTTCGACCCTTTTTTTTTACAGTGTATTTACCTGGCAAAGAGTTAAATAAATAAACTGTGCGTTCATTTCAGGTCTACAGATCAGTGTACCAACCTTACGAGATGCAGCCGATCATGATCTGCTTTGTGCAACAACTTCATCCGAGAAGTCGAGGCACCGTCACACTGCAGTCTGCTGATCCCTACGATCCGCCTTTGATTGACCCAAACTACCTCTCCTATCCCGAAGAAGTGGATGAACTGGTAGAAGGTAGGCACTATTTTTCTTTTTCCGTAACTCTTAAGTATCTCGTTAAGGCCCCTGTCCTCGCTTGAGGAAACGCTCGCGAGCTAATGTTATTCCTACAGGGAAGTATTTTTCTAATAACTCTTTCGCATTTTGACATTTTTGAATAATTTCTTTTGCATTGGATAGCTGAGGTGCATGCCGACAGCGCACCTTTTTTGCTTTTTCGATTTTGGTTGCAGATATTTTTTACAAAGTTAGTTTCACTTTCAAAACCGGTTTCGAAACTGAAAGTGCTTTTTAAAAAAAATATCTGCAACCAAAATCGAAAGAGTAAAAAAGGTGCGCTGTCGACATGCACCTCAGCTATCCAATGCAAAAAAAAAAAAAAAAAATCATTCAAAAAATGTCACAATGCGAAAGAGTTATTAGAAAAATGCTTCCCCATAGGAATAGCGTTAGCTCGCGAGCGTTTCCTCGAGCGAGGATAGGGGCCTTAATCCCCTTGGGTACGAGCTACCGGTATACACTGCCGCATAAGGTGCTCAGAATCCTCGATAAGTATCATCAGTAAAATTTTATTGTAAATATTGTCTTATTTAATCTGCGCATCTCCCCAATTCAATTAGGCAAGAATTTCTGGTTTAAAAAATCGGTGATTAAAGATTAAATATTTGGTAAAAGACGCTCGTCCCGAAGGGGTTAAATAGAGTTAACTACCGTTAATGAGTATTTCTAAGGAATGCTACATGTTGTCCAAGAAATGCTATGTAGCATATTGTCACTAACGGAATTACTATTAAATGATAGCCTTAATATTAAGTAGAATATGATGGAGAAGCGAAATTGCCCGCATTAATCGATGATATGTGTTATCCGGAGATGTGTTAACGAGAGTCCTCTGTAACTAAAACTCAAGACTTCGTTTTCCATTTGTTTGATTTTTCACTATAAAAATTCATGGTAAGATTTTTTTTTTTTTTTGCCTGCAACCATCTGTTGTTAGTAGTACCGATATAAATGATAGTTTATGTTTGAGCAGATTCTATCACCTCCAATTTGCAACCATTAATTTTTAAATCTGTTTGGTATTTCATAACACTGCATAACATTTTTAGAAAGTTTTTTGCTGACTTCACACTTTTAAATTCGGAATTTTCTTTCGACGGTTTGCATCTTTTAAGTATTTACCATGACAAACTGTCAAACGTTAGATCCCTTAGTATCAAAACGCAATTTAGAACATCTTTTGGCATTGCAACCCCCTAGTGGTACTGAAAGTAGCATAAAATTTATGCTAAATTGAAAGAATGACTAACTCCGTCACTTTGAGATCTTTATTTTTGAAATCTGTTTATCTGTTTGATATTTCCTGAGACCGCTTAGAAATCACAATTTAGAACGTTTTTTGAACGCTTTTCTTGCATTTTTAACTTTTTAAATTTCGTTTTTTTAAACTGCACTTAGAGAACATTAAGATATTATAATATTTTACCATGCCAAATTTCAGGTTGCTTGCCTATGCATTTTCACAAAAATCGCACTTTAGAACTTTTTTTTTTTTTTGCTTTTGCTTTTGCAACCTCTAAATGGTAGTGATATCGACAAAATAGAGCCTACGTTGGAGCAAGGGCTGTTACCATCATTTTCCAATAATAATTTTTTTAATTGATTTGGTTCTTCTTGAGATTGCATAACATGAAGTGTGTAAGATTAATAGTTCATTTACAGAGGCACCCAAATGAATTGCATTACTTTGTGGTACATGGAAAAAATCGTTTATAGATAATTTTAATAACATTACGCTGTTTCGAGTATATTGAAACTAATATAAATCAATAAATATTTCACTACAAGATGATTGTGATAGAATAGGGCAGCGGTTCCCAAACTTTTTGGCTCGCGGAGCCCTTTCTGGGAAGAATTTCTGTGGCGGAGCCCCTTAACCCCAAGGTAGTATATGGTTTATAAATTAAGGTATGCATGTGGAACAGAAAAAGATCTGTTGAATAAGTGTCTGAAAAGGATCTCAGCTTGGCTCTTTTCTTGATACAAAAATTCTGAATTCGTGCAAGAAATTTTGAAAATAAAACTTTCTGTTATATAACCCTTTAACAGTTTTATTTAATATTACTATCATTAAACGCAATAAATTAAAAATAAGGACTAAAAACAACTTTCTTTATATTAAAATTATTGCCTTGTACAATCGAAATATATCCGCCAAATACAGCAAAAACTGTAGTAAAGAAAAAATTGTGGTTTTTGAAATCATTTAGTAGCGAAGAAAACAAATTCCTCTTATCTGAGCAGCGTTCAAGTAACACTGTTAAAGGGGTTATAGCATATATTTAACAATAAATATTCTTTTGAGATTTTATGTATGAATTAAGAAATAAAGATCAAAATGGTAATCCTGTCTGTGCCATGCATTGCATTGGAGCTTATGTGCAGCTATTATTGGGAAGCTACTATTATTTATGGCAAAAACCACACACACAGAAACAGGTAAGTTGTACAGTTTTCGTTTACTAAGAAAGATTTCTGTAAAATCCCAATCGGCTACTCACAAAAGGAAAGAGGGCCATTCCACTGTCACGTGCGGGACAATCAGACACCGTAATTCCACCAAAATTGTGTTAAAGGGCTTAAGAGTTTTCAGAAATACAAATAAACATATTTTTGTAAGTTTATATTTGATATAACAATATCTCAGGTAGGGACAGATTTTTCCTAAATGGTTTACTGATTTAGTTATTAATTAATTTGCATGCGTCACGTGCAGGACATCTGAAGTCAACCACTTGTAATTTGCTGTATGATACAGATAACATTTCTGCTCTACTAATTTTGCAATTTCAAAACAAAAAATATGTATTAGAGGCTAAAGGTCTAATGTTCATGAAATAAGCATTCTTATTTGAAAAATAAATTTTTAAATTGCTAAAAAAATATATAACGTATAGTGTCACGTGCGGGACACGGTTGTCACGTGTGGGACATTTGCAAATATCATTCAAGTAACCTTTTCAAAAATCAGAAAATAAAGGAATGCAAAAAAGAAAATGCATGTTATACATTTTACAATACAAAAATATTTATTTTAACGTTTTTTTTTGTACAAAGTAAATGTTAAAATTAACATTTTTAAACATAAAATAAAATAAATGTATAAACAAAAATTCAAAATTTTTCTAGAAATTTGAAACAACCTCTTTCATTAGCTACAGTGGGGGTTAATATCTTTTTCTACTACATCTTTAAATGAATATAGAATTTTATCTGGATACTGTGGCCACCTGTAGAATTTACCACTTTTTATCATGACAGACACTTCAACACTATCATGATGGGTGCTTGTAATTTCACCAGGATAATTAATGCCATCATATTTTACAACTACCCATTTACCCATCTTAAAAGAAGCTGCTGTTTCTGATCCTTTTATTTTCTTCTTTTTGGAAATTAGGATTTTCTAATGACATTTTCACTCTCATCCTTTTCATTCTTCTAGCACTAGTAGACTTAGATCTTTCCATTTCAGCTAAATAAATAACAAACTTTATCAATTATAAAAGCTTTTGTCTAAATTTACTTAATTTCATAGAAAAATTGAACTTAAAATAGAATTAAACTTAGAAAAACAGAATATAGATAAGAAGTTTTATTATTTTTTTCTGTATAATAATAACAAGTTCTTAAACACACGACTCTTCTTATTGTATAGAAAAAATCCCTATAAATTAAGTAGATCAATTCTTGCTGGAAAACAATATGTTCTTAAAATAAAAATAACCATCAAAGTGTTCAAATTTTATTAAAATAAATTTATAAAAAAATGGAAATGAAAAATATTAGCATCACAAAAAAAGAAAAAAAAAATTGAACTATCATAAAAATTAAAAAAAAAAAAATCTTAATTTCGTTTTAGTTACATAGAATAAGTTCTTAGGACAAAATAATCATTAAACTGCTAAACTATGCTATAATAAATCTCTATTTAACATTCAGAAAACAAAAATAATCGTCCTGCTCATAAGGTGTCACGTGCGGGACAATTTTGTTTTGATATTTTTCTCCAAATAAAAATTTCACCCAAATTTTTAACTAGCATAGGATAAGTGTACTACACTAAACTGCTTTAGAAATGCCAATTAAACAAAATAAATGCGTTCCTTTTTCCTCCTAAGTTAAATAGTTCATGTTTTGTGTCACGTGTGGGACACAGAAACAAAGTTCTTTTTGTGTGCTGTAATAATTATTTGAAATTATCTTATATATTTCAGTTTAGTGAAATATAAACAATGAATATTAGACTTACCTAAAATGTTGATTGCAAAAGTTTCACTGGATTTTCTTTATTAAAAAAACTCACTCAAAATGTATTGTAAAACGTAACATACTTGCTTGCACATGGACGCCATCTTTAAACTGTTGTGTTGCCAATCCACAAGAGATAAACTTTACATTCTTACTCAAAACATAAAATTTGACATGTTGCCAATCAGTAAATACCAAAAATATTTATTTAAATAAATTTTTAAAAATGACTATCAATTTACCTGTTTTCATGGAATGGCCCAAGAAAATACCTAGGATCAGTCACTCATGAGTAATTATATAACACGTTTTTAGTATTCCCGCCCACCAGTAATAGAATCATGCAATTAAATATATATATATATATATATATATATATATATATTTTAATATCTTTTTTACGTTTTTGGTACTTCTAAACATGCAACGAAAAAGAGTCGCCCCCTGAGTTTATTCTTTTGAACCATTTTTTAAAAATACATTTAGAAGCAGATCATTATATTAGTGTTTAAGTGGGCGGGGCAAAATCAATAACTGGTATTGTTAGGTGCAGTATCGTTTATTTTGTATGTGTGTCATATGAAGTATTTAGCTATTAATTATAATTTGAAAAGAAACTTTCTTTCCCCATTCTTTTTAACTCAAACTATACATATGGTTAAAAATTACACGTTATTACGATTAAACTATTGTTAAAAGAACTTTAGCTAGTGGAAAAAATATACTAACACAACGGGATGTACGAGTGCGTTTAAATATATATCAAGGCGGATACCCATTGACGAAAATTCTAACCAAGGCGTGGAGCTTAGTAAAAGTTTAGATTGTTGGAGAGAGGACGAATATAAAGAACCAATATATATATATATATATATATACAGGGCTGTTATAATTAAAGTTCGCCTATTGAGAAGGCTCTAGAGTCGGTTCTCTGGCTCCAACCGAATCAAAATTTCACTAGCACGTAGTTGAAGAGATGCGCTCTGCGAAAATCGAAAAAAAAATATTAGTTAACATTTTTGACAGTAGGTGGCGCTGCGCCAATATTTAAGCCTATATTTGCAGATTCTTTTATTTTCTGGGGATTTTTGAAAAATTCTGTATCTAAAGACAGAACGATCAGACGACGTCAGACGATCTCTGATCTGAAAGACATAGACTTCACATTCGCTCAATCTTACAGGACAATTTACGCAATGCTGTAGAAATCACAATTCTTAAAATGGAATGCATTATTAAAAATGGCGGAGGATTTATTGAGCATCATGCGTAATGTTATTCTTCGTTATTTCCTCATTGCCGAGCGACCCGTGTTTCATATTTGTTGATACAGATTACATCACATGAAATGGTATTCATTTTTCTGTATTGTTTGGAGTCATAGGTCAGGCTCTAGATCTGTCTGATTAGGTGAACTTAATTATAACAATTCGCAGTTCGTCGAAGTTTGTTGAAACTTTTAAATTTCTGTGTTTCGTCTGGATTGACTGATATTGATATAATGAATCTGCATACATCGCCTTAAATATTGGCGCAGCGCCACCTAGTGACAAAAAATTTGACCAATTTTTTTTTCGATTTTCGCAGAGCGCATCTCTTCAACTACGTACTAGTGAAATTTTGTTTCGTTTGAAGCCATAGAACCGGTTCTAGAGCCTTCTGAATAGGCGAACTTTAATTATAACAACCCTGTATATATATATATATTGCTACAGCCTTATTTCTTATAGGAAAATATGGCACCATAACATAAAAGTCTTAGCCATTGCAGACACCAATTAAAACAAAATTTTAAAGAGGGATTTTTAAATGATAAAAGGTGCTAAAAAGTGCGTTTTTAGCTACATACATTGCTTTAAAAATAAGTATAATTATATAATACAGCATAGAAAAGAAAAAAAAAACTAAGAATTAAGAAATATAAAATAAAGTCATTAAAAGAATTAAAGTTACAAAAAGAAAATAAAAAAGTTATATACACCGCGTACACAAATATTAAATAAATTTAGTGAGGGTTTTATTAAATGATACAAGTTGTTACAAAAAGAGGCGTTTTAATCTACAAACATTGTTTTACAATGAAAAACGGTATAGAAAAACTAAATATACATGTAACATAAACATATTAAAGAAAATAATGTTGTATAAAAAAAGAAATATATACACAACTGTAAAATTAATCTAGCGAGAGGCTTTAAATGATACAAGATCTTAGAAAAAAAAACTACATTGTAAGTGACAAACATTGTTTTAAAAATTAAATACAATTATGAAAAATAGGGTTGAAGATTTTAATAAAATAACCAAAACTGAAAAACTAAAATTTTGAATCGAATTTTTAAAACACATTAGATGTATAAACTTAAAAAAAAATAGCTCAAACCAAAAATATTACATAGAAAATAGATACATGTATAGTACACTTTTTTACAACAATTTAATAGATATAATAATATTTTTATAGATGTACTTTTCACCGCAGTGATAGAAGTATTTATTTTTGATACACGCACAAATTCCTACATGGGTCCAAAAAATTTTATTTTGTACTATGCTAATTTTTTTCATGTTTTGTTTATTATCTTGGAACACCGCGGAGCTCCTGAAAAGTGCAGGCGGAGCCCTTGGGGCTCCGCGGAGCACACTTTGGGAACCTCTGGAATAGGGCATTCATAGCATTTCTCATTCATTTACAAGGACACACAAAAGAAATCGATTACAATACTGTCTTTCAGGAATAGTTGCTTGAAGTGAATTTTAAATTTCGGTATGCGGTTTTAATGTTTTGAATTTTACTCGTTCTATATAAATTATAGACTTCCGTAAACAGGGCTGCACATATAAATTCGCATACCGTTCTCCCTATTTGGGAAAACTGCTTAAGGGGTAGTTTCAACTAAAATGTGTATGTTATAAATAAATAAATAAATAATAATATTTAAAGTTTCAAAACATTTTAATTTCTTCTTGTAAGCTAGTTTCGCTTGGCATAGCATACCGTCATCAGTATAAAATATGATCAATCATATAAATTATATTTTGTACGAATGACGGTATAATATGACTACAGAAACTAATTTCCAAGAAAAAAAATGTTTTGGCGCTTTAACCCTTTCCAGCGCACTGTGCCCGGTCTGGGATGACTAATTTTAGTTCCAAACTTGCAAACGGCACCAATAATATTTTAACAAAATTTCGATTTTACAATAAATCAGGGGTATCAAAATATCTAAAAATTTCGTTTGTTAATTCCGGTGTCAGTCAATAATTTCTCATTTCAGTAACAAACTTTGCCCGTGCCGGAAAGGGTTAAACGCTGTTTTTTATTAGCTCACAGGCTATCATAGCCTGAGAGCTTATGTGCCCGTCCGTTCTGTTTGTATGTTCGTACCTTCGTTCGTGCGTAACGCGATAACTCATGATAAAAATATCGGATCCACTTGAAATTTTGTATATAGGTATATCCTGATAAGGCGCTTCCCTGATTAGTTTTTGGAGTTCATTCGATATGTATAAGAGGGGGAACGGGGGGCTCATGCTCCTCCCCTTAATTGATAGAAACGGGATTTTCATGCAGAATTAACAGTTTTCGTTCAAAATTTAGATATAGGATCATTCTGATGAAGCCATCCGTGTCTGTTATTAGGTGTTCATTGAATAAGTATAAACAGGGGGAACGGGAGATTCATGCCCCTCCCTTTAATTGATATAAACGGGATTTTCATACAGAATTAACAGTTTTCCTTCAAAATTTAGATATAGGATCATACTGATGAGGCGATACCGTGGCTGTTATTAGGTGTTCATTGAATAAGTATAAACAGGGGGAACGGGGGGCTTATTCCCCTCCCCTTAATTGATATAAACGGGATTTTCATGCAGAATTAACAGTTTTCGTTCAAAATTTAGATATTGGATCTGTCTGATGAGGCGAGTCCGTGGCTGTTGTTAGGTGTTCATTGAATAAGTATAAACAGGGGGAACGGGGGCTCTAATGCCCCTCCCCTTAACTTGTATAAATAGATTTTTCACTCAGAATTGTCAGATTTCGTTCAAATCTCTGAATAGTTTTGGAAGTTTAATGGTTAAGTATAAAAGAGGGGAATAACTCCTCTTAAATTATATAAATGCTATATGGGTTTTTATTAAGAATTATCCGATTTGCTTTGAATTTTGGATATAGATTTTTATATGATAAAGCATGTCCTTGATAATTTAGCAGGTTCAATGATTAAGTATAAAAAAGGAGAAAGGGGAGAGCTCAATGCCATTAGTTTAACTGGGCAATATTCTTTTTATTTATTTATAGTGTATTGTGCCAAGCGATTTTTCATTGGAAAGTGTATATGTATTTTTTAATGAACTATATATAGATCGCGCAAATGAAAGAGACATTGCTGTAGCAACTGCGCCATTAAAAGTGAAAAATGACTGCGCATGCTCCTATGAAGTGCGCAGAATGCTGAAAATACATGCGATATAATCTGATCCCGCTAGATGCATGTGTAATAGGTTGGGAGCACGTTAAAGGGCATCGCTCGCATCATGGATGCCTTCAAACAGTGTCAACGCGCTGTCGTGTAATTTTTAACACCGGAAAATGTGAGTGCTAGTGAAACCTATCGTCGAATACAAAATGTGTATGTGACTCAGATCGCTATTCCGAGGGTCTAGGGATGTTAGTAGCGAATGAAGACTGTATGCACTTGATCAGGTTGTGACATGTCATCAGTACTATTTCTTCCACTAAAAACCCCTACACCATCTGAATATGGATCTGCGTCACATAATACATTTCGTGCCATGCATACAGTCGAGTCTCTATATAATGAAATCCATCGTTCCAGTAAAAAATTCGTTACATAGAGAAATTCGATGTATAGAGGATGATGTTAAAAATCGCATTTAATGTGTGAAATTTGAACAAATATTATTTTTGATTTTTTGAATTAAGAGTTTGAAATGTTTAAAAGTAAATATTAACCTAACGTTTTATTTCTTAATTATTTAAACTGTTTCAAAAAAGAGAACAGACATTTATTTGAAAGCCTAATGAATGATAAGGAAGACTTGCATTAATTTCAGACACAGAAATCTGTAATTTTTTGTTGTTTTGATTTCAAAATTTTAGCAAGGAACGAAAAATTGTAGTTAACATTTACCCCCATTTGAGGCCTTTCTTATGTGCCGCTCATTGATTCCTTTCTTACATGTGTATCAATCTAATTGACTCTGTTTTGAATAGGATGTGGAAAGGTGTGTGGGAGGTGGGATGAATTCGTTGTATTTAAAGAACAAGGAGAGAAGTTACATAAAAAAAAGAACTCAGCACTGATGATAAATCAAAAATAAGTGATGGAAAATTGATTCCATATGATTTCGAAGCTTTTTAAAACTGAATAAATCAAGACCAATTTATGAAAAAATTCGTTATATGGAGATAGATATTTCGCTATATAGAGACTGTTTTTAATGTAATCATGCGAAAAGGGGACCGTTCCTTCGTTATATAGAAAAATTCGATGTATGGAGTTTCGTTATAGAGAGACTCGACTGTATTTTGCATCCGACGACAAATTTTCTTCGCGTACACATTTCCCGCTGTAAAAATTGCACGACTGCGCGTTGACACCGCTTGGAAGAGTTCATGATGCTAACCAGGTCTTTTAGCGTGCTATCACACATGCATCTGGCGGGATATGACGTTATCCCCAGCACTCTTCGCCCTCTGTAAGAGCACGCGCAGTCACCATTCGTTTCAATTGGCGAAGTTTTTACAGCAATGCCATTTTCATTTGAACTACCCTTATAAATTTTGACATTCATATAATTAATAGAGACAAATCTATACATCCTATACAGGGATACTCAAAGAATTAGGATAATTTTACGATTGTAGATAAGAACAGCTGAAATTAGGTTAACTAATAAGAATGTATTTATTAAAATACACATTGCTCAGTGGTGCACAAAACTGGAATTTTAATATACATTTGTACAATTAAAATAAAATAAAAATATCAACGTTTCGCGCCGCCTTCTGCGGGCGTCTTCAGGAAAATATGATAATGGAAGGACTACGTTTGCGTCCTGATCGAGAGATAATATTTCTACTAAATTAAAATCTAAATGAATTAAAATTTTGAAAAATGTTGCCACTTACACGTGAGTAAAGATTAAAATATTGCAAGGAAATAAAAATTTTAAGATTTTATGATGTTATGCCATATTTTTGGTATATTGTAGGATAAACTATCATTACATGGTTTATTTTCTCGTGCTATGATTTCGATAGATTCTCTTATTTTACCTTGAACTGGGTTATTGCATGGAACTATGATTTTGGCCTTCTCAAAATTAATACGGCAACCGTTGTTCGCCAAGTAATTTTAATTTTTACTCACGTGTAAGTGGCAACATTTTTTAAAATTTTAATTCATTTAGATTTTAATTTAGTAGAAATATTATCTCTCGATCAAGATGCAAATGTAGTCCTTCCATTATCATATTGTCCTGAAGACGCCCGAAGAAGACGGCGCGAAACGTTGATAATTTTATTTTATTTTAATCGTACAAGTGTATATTAAAATTATTGTTTTTTGCACCATTGAGCAATGTGTTGTATTTTAATAAATACATTCTTATTAGTTAAATTTTATGGTGCAACTGTCCTGTATATATTTATGAAATTGGGTTTTCCAACGGGTTACGCGTTTCCTTGTGGTTGAATTAGACATACTATTTTATTTGTTTAATGGGCGCAGTTCTGTTACATTATTCTTAATGAATCTGTTTGTCTTTCATAATCTATGCTTTAAACATAATTTTTTCCATTAGAAACTGAAATTTAAAAAAACACAATCCAACTAAAACTTAATTGATGGACATTTACTTTGAAAATTTTAATATTATATAATTTCTTATAACCATCATTTTTCAAAAAATAAAACAACAGCCTAACGTATCATTGAAAGTGACTACATTTTCCTTAAAGAAGTTTCCTTAAAATATGATATGCAGAATGTTTAAACTATAACAGGTGTTAGGTATCATGACATTCCCATCGTTTCGCAAGAATGCACATTACAACTTAAACACACAAGGATAAGGAAATGAGAAATTATACAATGACTCACATCGACTATTTATATACTAATAAATAATTGAAAGCAGTACACATTAAAAAGAAAAATTCAGTCGAATCTCCCTATAACGAAACTCCGTACATCGAATTTCTCTATATAACGGAATTTTAGTAGGAACGGTCCCCTTTTTGCATGATTGCATTAAAAACAGTCTCTATATAGCGAAATATCTATCTCCATGTAACGAATTTTTTCGTAAATTGGTCTTAATTTATTCAGTTTTAAAAAGCTTCGAAATCATATGGAATCAATTTTCCATCATTTATTTTTGATTTATCGTCAGTGCCGATTTTTTTTTATATTACGTTTTTTCTTGTTCTTTAAATCCAACGAATTCATCCCACCTCCCACACACCTTTCCACATCCTTCTCAAAACAGAGTCAATTGGATTGATACACATGTAAGGGAGGAATCAATGAGAGGCACATAAGAGAGGCCTTCAAATGAAGGGAAATGTTAACTACAATTCTTCATTCCTTGCTAAAATTTGAACTTGTTTTTGAGAGCGTAACAACTTTAAAATCAAAGCAACAAAAAAATTACAGATTTCTTCGTCTGAAATTAATGCAAGTCTTCCTCATTTGATTTTCATTAAGCTTTCAAATAAATGTCTCTTCTCTTTTTCGAACCTGCTTAAATAATTAAGAAATAAAATGTTAGGTTAATATTTACTTTTAAACATTTCAAATTCTTAATTCAAAAGATCAAAAATAATATTTGTTCAAATTTCACATATTAAATACGTTTTTTAACATCATTCTCTATACATCGAATTTCTCTATATAACGAATTTTTTACTGGAACGGTGGATTTCATTATATAGAGACTCTACTGTAGATGTCTTTTAAGGGTGTTCTTAAATCAAAAAGGACAACTTTGTGGCCCATGCTTTAATTTATTTTTGTTCGGAAATGCATGAAATTAGCAAGTGTTATTATTAAGAAACTGTCTAATTGCACTCAATTTTCTGTTTAAAAAAAAAATAGATTTTTCATAACAAGCCTTCAAAGTTGTCACTTTTGAGCACACTCCCCGACGAAAGCAGAAAAACCGGTCGAAAAGCATGAGAAAAACGGGTAATGAAGTGGTCGAAATAGCTTAGACCTGGATAGGTAATTTAATTATCATGAAATGGAAAAATAAGTTCGATTCGAAATCGCTTCCATAGTCAGGCATTCCAATTTTATATCTTTCTGTTAAAAAATGAATTTGTAAATGTGTCAAAACGTTTTGCGCTTGTTGAGCGGAGCAGTTAAGAACACCCTTAAGACGCAACATTAGTCACATTAAAAAAACCAGATGATAATGTAAAGTCTATAGGAGCGTTCTTTTCAAATGTCTAGCTCAAATTTTAATATTTTACCACGATTTTTTTTTAAATAGGATACTGAGGACGATCTACAACCTGGCTAGTTTTTACTTTTTCAACTTTGATTTAAATTTTCCCTTAAAAATTACTTTAAATTTCAGAACCACTTTGAACCGGTTCTGAAATTGATATTATCATAATATAAAAAATATATAAGCAAAATCGAAAAAGTAAAAACTAGGCCGGTTGCAGGTCGACCTCAGTTATCCTATGCAAAAACAATCATGTAAAAATATTAAAATTTGAGCGAGATATTTGAAAAGAACGCTCCCATTGACTTTACATTATCATCCGGCTCTGTTTCAGTGACTATTGTGAGGCCTTAACGTAGTAATAAAGCTGTGAAAAACTGAGAAAGCCAAGTTCTGTATATATATACAGGATGTCCAGCAAATAGCACCCTGATTTCAAATTTAAATTTCTCAAAAACAAAAATCGATAGAACTATACGGTAAACGGTTTCTTTATTAGGTAAGCTGTAAAAATGTTATACAGGTTTCGAACGGTGAATATTTTGTAAAGATTATGTTTTGATTGAAAAGAATGCTCGACTTGACGTTTTTCTTGCTTTAGCTTGATTGTAGAGAACGAGTTTTTCGGGGTACTCAGCCATATTTTTAGAACTAAATTTTTTAAATTTCTGAAATTCCAAAAACTTTGTTCCAAAAAACTTTAAAATATGGTGTTGTCCGCCCAAAATCTCATTCAAACCAAGCAATTTAAAGCAAGAAAAATGTTAAGTCAAGACTTCTTTGCCAATAAGAACATAGTCTTTTCAAAATATCCACCCTTCGAAACTTCTGTATAACATTTTTACAGCTTTCATAACAATCAAACCGATTACCGCATAATTGTATCGATATTTGTTTTTGAGAAATTTAAATTTGAAATCAGGGTGTTTTTTGCTGGACACCCTGTATATATACCGGGTGTCCCAAAAATGACTGATGGATTTTAAAATTCAATAACTTGCAAACGGTGAGAGCTATTTAAAAAATTTTGTAGGAGGATTATGTATAATGTCAGGAGTTTTTACCGTAATTTTTTATTTTAGTTCGAATTTCAAACAATAGGTGGCGCTGACGTCTATTGAAGGCCATTTCGACGACCAGCACTGATCACCTGGTCTTCAATTGCCGTCAGCGACACCTATTGTTTGAAATTCGAACTAAAATAAAAAATTACGGTAAAAAAACTCCTGACATTATACATAACCCTCCTGCAAAAATTTTTTAAATAGCTGTCACCGTTTGCAAGTTATTGAATTTTAAAATCCACCAGTCATTTTTGGGATACCTGGTATATATATATATATATACCATGTATATATATATATATATATATATATATATATACACACATATATATATATATGTGTGTGTGTGTGTGTGTGTGTGTGTATGTATGTGTAGGAGCCAATCACTCAAACTTACCTAAAGTGTGTATCTTCAAGTATTATAAAATTGTTTAACACTTTCGGCTGTGAATTTTTTTCCGATTTGAGAACAAAATTAATTTTTTTTTCAACAAAGTTAATTGTAGCCATCAAAATAGATTTATTGGAGTTTAAAGATTATCTCACTTAATAATAGATTTTTTTCCCCTTCTTTATAGGCATGAAAACCTGCAAAAGAATAGCCAACAACCGTCACATGCGAAGAGTCGTGTCACGCCAGTTTAATACATTCTACCCGGGCTGTGAGAAATATGCGTACGACGACGACGCCTATTTCAGATGCCAAGCTCGTACCGAGTTCCTGACGCTCAGCCATCCGACAGGGACGGCAAAAATGGGAGATCCGGAGGATCCTTCCACCGTGGTGGACTCAAAATTAAGGTAAGTTGCTAGAGGGAGGGAGTAATAGGGTGGGAGTAGTCTCCCCCTTGATGCGAAGAATAAGGGACCATCTCTACCCCTCTCTTGCAATAAGTCAGTCATGGGGTTGCTGGAATAAGCAACATTTTGCGTCATTTCTTGCACGGCCTGTCCAAATAAAAGGACTTTATTTGGGCAGGACTTTTTTTAAAAACAAAAGGACTTTTTGAACAATATTTTATATAATAAGGTATAAAATCTATTCCTTATTGAATTTATTAGAAAATTAATGATAATATATAAAAAAGTAAATACATAAAAACGATAAAACAATCCTTTTTTAATCCACACGGAAAACCTAATAGAACTCGTATCTCCACCTGTTGGTGTCTATTGGAAACATGGAAAAAAATTTTAATTAAAATTTTAAAAAAAGCGGTGATATATTTCATCCAAAAAATTATACCACTTTTAAGACACGAGTCTTATCTTTCACCAAAAAAAATTTTTAATCAATCACTGCAATAGCAAATTCGTGTTATAGTGATTTTTAGAATGTATCATAAGCAGTATATGAGATGATAATACTGACGGTTACCCTTAAGCATGGCCAACTAGATATATAATGGCCTACGCATTTTGCTAAAAACCGCCGAAAAATTGAAGATGGATTCAGCTTCAAACCCTGAACCATCTAATTGGACCCTGTAGCGCAAACCCTGCCAAAATTAGTACTGAATGAGCTGATTTTGGCTATGGTCAAATGGTTATTGTTTTGGTTCAGGGCTTGCACGATTGGTCAGAATAACTTAAGCAGGATATCAGAGTCCTTTGGCGGGAGGCTTCATACAATAATCTCAAATAGTTGGGCCATATATATCTAGTTGGCCGTGTTTAAGACTCTTGTCCCTGGCCGAAGAAGGTCTCGCGAGCTAATGCTATTCCTATGGGGAAGCTATTTTCTAATATCTGATTTGCATACTACCGTGGTAAACTTGAAATTACGGTAAGTTCAGTGTTTAAGAGGCTATTTTAGTCAGACGAAAGGACCCATTCGCTAATGCTAATCCTATGATGAAATTTATAAAAATATCTCGGTTGTGTTTTAATATTTTTAAATGAATTTCTTTTGCATTGGATAGCTGAGATCCATCTGTATGCAGGCCATTTTTATACTTTTTTTTATTTTGTTGACAGATATTTTTTTATGGGGAGGCTTTTATTTTCGGTACCGGTTTGGAAAGCGAAAGCACCTTTTTAAAAATAACTGCAACCAAAACCAAACTAGTCGTTTGAGGGGCCACCGTAATACTTACCCATCATAACATAAAATATGAAAATAAAACGCGTGTCTATGGCAACTCCAAAATAAAATTTAAACGCATAAATAAATAATTTTAACATACAATAATGATCCATTAATGAATTGCTGATTAGCCAATTTTGACTAATTATATAAAACGCCAAAATACTGGAGTAGTACCGGATTGCGTAAAAGAAACATCCTTTCAACTCAAAAAATAATAATCATATTAACTAAAAATTTACTGTGTTGGATTAAGCGTTTCATTTCCAACAAAAATATACCTGTGAATTGAAATTTAAATGAAATACAGGGTCATGAAAAATCGAAGAATTTGGAAAACAGGATTACACATATCTCGACAACTAATAATCCGATCGACCTCGTTTTTTATGCAAAATTTGTGTTATTTTATTGCCTTTTACGTCCAATCCTTAAAATAAAAAAATTCGAAAATTTTTATGCACCTTTCATCAGAACGAATTTTTCGAGAGTCTGGAAAAAATAGTTCCGGATAATCGAGGTTACTGATATTAAATAGGCTTCGTCCCTTTCTTACATACTAAGTACATACAAAATTTGAAGTCTCTATTTCAATTTGTTCGGGAGATAGAGCGGTTACAGACAGACAGACACACAGACGGACGGACGGCAAAATTTTTTTTCTAAAAATATGTTTTTCGGAATCTCCACTATCTGAAACGTGTAAATCCGTCAAAAAAATTTTTCGATTTTCAAAACGATTGCAAGACTTACCCTATACTACGTATGATGGGTAAGTAAACTAGTCGTTGGGGGGCCACCATAATACTTACCCATCATAATATAAAATATGAAAATAAAACGCGTGTCTATGGCAACTCCAAAATAAAATTTAAACGCATAAATAAATAATTTTAACATACAATAATGCTCCATTAATGAATTGCTGATGAGCCAATTTTGACTAATTATATAAAACCCCAAAATACTCGAGTAGTACCGGATTGCGTAAAAGAAACATCCTTAAATCTCAAAAAATAATAATCATATTAACTAAAAATTTACTGTGTTGGATTAAGCGTCTCATTTCTAATAAAAATATACCTGTGAAATGAAATTTGAATGAAATACAGGGTCCAGAAAAATCGAAGAATTTGGAAAACAGGATTACACATATCTCGACAACTAATAATCCGATCGACCTCGTTTTTTATGCAAAATTTGTGTTATTTTATTGCTTTTTACGTCCAGTCCTTAAAATAAAAAATTTCGAAAATTTTTATATACCTTTCATCAGAACGAATTTTTCGAGAGTCCGGAAAAAATAGTTCCGGATAATCGAGGTTTCTGATATTCAATAGGCTTCGTCCCATTCTTACATACTAAGCAAATACAAAATTTCAAGTCTCTATCTCAATTTGTTCGGGAGATAGAGCGGTTACAGACAGACAGACACACAGACGGACGGAAGGGAAATTTTTTTTTTTTTTCTAAAAATATGCTTTTCGGAATCTCCAGTATCTGAAACGTGTAAATCCGTCAAAAAATTTTTTTCGATTTTCAAAACGATTGCAAGACTTACCCTATACTATGTATGATGGGTAAGTAAAAGTGAAAAATGGCCTGCATTCAGATTAATCTCAGCTATCCAATGCAAAAAAAAAAAAAAAAAAAAAAAAAAAAAAAAAAATTAAAAATTGAAATATACAAATATGTTTACTAAAGTACAGGATGATTAATTGCATATTTAAAACATTTCATTGCATGAAAAAATTAAATTTCTTAAATGTCGGAAAGTGTTTCACAATGTATGATTGATGCATGATTTTTTTTTTCGATAGATTTCATTTTTAAATTTTACAAGCTTTTTTTTTTTTTTTTTTTTTTTTGCAGAGTAAAGTTTGTTCAAGGTTTGAGAGTCGTCGACAATTCCATCATGCCCACCTTAATCAGGGGTAATACCGGCGTACCGGCCATGATGATCGGAGAAAAAGCTGCAGACATCATCAAACAGGACGTCCCATGCTACCATCAACAAAAATTCCCGCTAGATGATTATTTTTAAATTTTAAAAGATATTTTTATGTAATGGCTGTATTTATTGTAAATGTATTTGCATTAAAGCTGCATTTGAATGTAAAGCATAGATATAAAAAAGTATAGTTATTAATAAGGGTGGGGAAATACATCATTTTGCTCGCCAGTGGCGAGTGAAGTTTCTGGTGAGGCGAGTGCATTTTTAGTTTTTGAAAAACTGTAGGCAATAGAGACAGTATCAAAAACACTTTTTTAACCTATATATTTTAATTTTCCAAATTATTACGGTGTAAATATGGTGTTAAGTTCTGTCTTATGTTAAGCTTACCTCTGTTGCATATATTTCTTAATATTATAAAAAAAAAAAGAACTACGAAAATGCATTGTAGTAATAGTAATTTTGTACGTAATTGCATGCGATTTCATCATAACTATTTTCAACTGTGTGTGTGTTGCATCTTGCGGGCTGGTGAACTAAATCCTTGGCTGGTAAGATTTTTGAAAAATTCCCTAATGAAAGAACCATAGACATAATTGCAGGCATAACATTATACGCTTTAATTACGTAACTAGCCAATATTTTTGAAAAAAAAAAAAAAAAAAACCTTTCAAATAATGCCTATTTTTTCATGTCTTTTACAGAATTTTTAACCTCTTATCACTGTTTTTCTTAAACAGAAATTTTTTTCTAATTGAATCAGAAAAATGTTCAGATTAATTAATGCAAAATTTATGATGGCCGATTATCTGCTCGAGGGATGTAGGCCCAAGGGAGAGTGCTCTCCGTGGAAGTCTTTCTTAGAGAACCTAACACGTATTTAAACAAGGTTCAAAGAAAACCACGAAAACTCCAAACGATAAGGTTGACGGGCACGATTGGGTTCGAACCCAGCAACGAGATATGCTTAAATCATGATTAGCAACAGTTTGCCCGTATGACGCACGGGTAAATCAGGGAAGCGATTAAGGGCACGTGGAACCTGTTGACAAGTAAAAAAAATCAGATTTAGCGAAATATTTAATATCATGTATTTTTCTTAAAAATAGAGATAGAAAAGAAAATTTTGTAACAATAAATATGGACATTATAGCACACATATAAAACAAAAAATAGTAATTTTACGCATAAATTAGTTTTTAAGAGCTAATTAACTTTTTACATATTTTTTGAATAATATTACTGTTCTTTAAGCATACACTTTTCTATAAAACACTATCTATCACTTTAAAATTTGTTGTGGTAACAGAAAACATTCTATTTGAGAATTAAAAAAAGCTATTTTCATTTTGCCTTAAAAAAAATAAAATTAAAAATATTTTACTAAAAATATTTCAAATCCAAAAAATTTTAGCAACTTAATTTTCATTATATGAGAGAATGTTTCACTCAGACCTAAAATGTTAGATATTTTTAAAGAAACAAGTTAGGTAATTTTGGAAAGTTTCAACTATTTGCCTAAAAAACATATTTAGAAAAATGTACTAAAGCGTAAAAAAAAATCACATTAAAAAAAAAAAGACAAAAATATATATGTAAACACACCGACAGTGCTTAAAATATATTATATTAAAACCTTCTAGCACCATAGTCTTTTTGGTCCACAATTATATTTACCACATTATACTTTTAGCTCTATTTTTTAGGCCGGTTATAAAGACGCCACATTGTTGACTGAAAAAGTCCCGGATGATAACGTAAAGTCTATAGGGGCGTTCTTTTCAAATATCTCGCTCAAATTTTAATAGTTTTACATGTTTTTTCTTTTTTTTTTTTTTTCATGGGATATCTGAAGACGATCTGCAGCCCGCCTAGTTTTTACTTTTTCAATTTTGGGTTTCAGATTTTTTTTTTATACTTTAACTTTCAGAACCGATTTAAACCGGTTATGAAACTGCCTTAATGACATGCATGGTCACAATGACGTCACTGTGAGTCACATCACATCTGTGACCAAAATGCCACCACTCAGTGACGTCACATTGTAACTGAGATATGACTTTTTTAAAAATCTTTAGAACTTTATAAATATCCTTGAAAACATGTTACTTACTTTAAAAAACATGTTTCTGGCAATTTAAATATCGTCGCTTTTGTCACAGTTTCGTCACAATGGTTATGTCAAATTAGTCACAAATGACACATTTCTCACAAATTTGTCACATTCTGACCACTTTGTGAAACGTTACAAAAAATCTCTAAAACGGCCATAACAACTTCACATTTTAGACACTGTGACTTCACATCGACGTCACGTAACGTCACATCGACAATCGATGGTCACAAAGTCACAATTTGACTTCACAACGACGTTGCAGTGACGTCACCATGCTTTACGGGTGAAACTATCCTTATATACAAAGAGTATAACCAAAATCAATAAAAAGAATATTGCCCAGTTAAACTGATGGCATTGAGCTCACAGACTACGCATACTAATTGTACACTACAGCCTTATATTTTCAAGGGTTAATTCTGTTCGAAAAACAAATTAAGTAGGGGAAACAGCTCTCCCCTTTCTCCTTTTTTATACTTAAACATTGAACCTCCTAAACTATCAAGTACATGCTTTATCATATTAAAAAATCTATATCCAAAATTCAGAGCAAATCGGATAATTCTTAATAAAAACCCATTTAGCATTTATATAATTTAAGAGGAGTTATTCCCCTCTTTTATATTTAACCATTAAACTTCCAAAACTATTCAGAGATTTGAACGAAATCTGACAATTCTGCTTGACAAATCCATTTCTACAAGTTAAGAGGAGGGGCATTAGAACCCCCGTTCCCCCTGTTTATGCTTATTAAATGAACACCTAATAGCAGCCACGGACTCGCCTCATCAGAATGATCTTATATCTAAATTTTGAACGAAAACTGTTAATTCTGCATGAAAATCCCGCTTATTTCAATTGAGGGGAGAAGCATGAGCCTCCCCCCGCTCCCTATGTCTATACTTATTCAATGGACACCTAATAACAGCCACGGACTCGCCTCATCAGAATGATCTTATATCTAAATTTTGAACGAAAACTGTTAATTCTGCTTGAAAATCCTGTTTATATCAATTAAGGGGAGGGGCAGGAGCCCCCCGTTCCCCCTCTTATACATATCGAATGAACTCCAAAAACTAATCAGAGTCCTAACCTTATCAGGATATACCTATATACAAAATTTCAAGTGGATCCGATGTTTTTATAATGAGTTATCGCGTTATGCACGAACGCACGAACATACATACAGAACGGACGAGCACATAAGCTCTCAGGCTATGATAGCCTGTGAGCTATAAAAGTAAAAAAAAAACAAGGATTGTCTGCAACTATCCTATGCAAAAAAGCACGTCAAAATATTAAAATTTGAATGGGATAATTGAAAAGAACGCAACCATAGACTTTATATTATCATCTGGATCTTTTTCTGTGACTAGTGTGTCGCCTTAAGAGCCCACAATAGTCACAGAAAAATTACTCAAAAAGATCCGGATGACCATGTAAAGTCTATGGGAGCGTTCTTTTCGAATATCTCGCTCCAATTTTAATATTTTTGCATGATTTTTTTGCACAAGATAGCTGAGGGCAATCCACAACCGGGCTAGTTTTTACTTTTTCGATTTTGGTTATATATTTTTTATATTACGATAGTTTCAGTTTCAGAACCGGTTTAAACCGGTTTCGAAAGTTAAAGTAATTTTTTAAAGAAAATCTGAAACAAAAATTGAAAAAGTAAAAACTAGCCCGGTTCTGGATTGCCCTCAGCTATCTTGTGCAAAAAAATCATGCAAAAATATTAAAATTTGAGCGAGATATTAGAAAAGAACGCTCCCATAGACTTTACATGGTCATCCGGGTCTTTTTGAGTAATATTTCTGTGACTATTGTGGGCTCTTAAGAGAACACAATAGTCACAGAAAAAGTACGCAAAAAGACCGGATGATTATGTAAAGTCTATGGGAGCGTTTTTTTCTAATATCTCGCTCAAATTTTATTATTTTTACATGATTTTTTTGTATAGGCTAGCTTAGGACGATCTACAACCGGGCTACTTTTTACTTTTTCGATTTTGCTCATATATTTTTTATATTATGATAGCTTCAATTTTAGAACCGGTTTAAACCGGTTTTGAAAGTTAAAATATTTTTTTTTTTAATCTGAAACCAAAATCGAAAAAGTAAAAACTAGGCCGGTTGTAGATCGTCCTCAGCTAGCCTATGCAAAAAAAAATCATGTAAAACATTAAAATTTGAGCGAGATATTAGAAAAGAACGCTCCCATAGACTTTACATACTCATCCGGGTCTTTTTGCGTACTTTTTCTGTGACTATTGTGGGCTCTTAAGAGCGTACACTAGTCACACGGTAAAAGCCGAGCGCTAATCTAAAGTCTATGGGGGCGTTCTTTTCAAATATCTAGTTCAAATTTTAATATTTTGACATGATTTTTTTTGCATAGTACGATCTACTTAGGACGATCTACAACCGGCCTAGTTTTTACTTTTTCGATTTTGCTCATATATTTTGTATATTATGATAGTTTCAATTTCAGAACCTGTTTAAACCGGTTTTGAAAGTTAAAATATTAAAAAAAAAAAAAAAAAAACTGAAACCAAAATTGAAAAAGTAAAAACTAGGCCGGTTGTAGATCGTCCTAAGCTATCATATGCAAAAAAAATCATGTAAAAATATTAAAATTTGAACGAGATATTTGAAAAGAACTCTCCCGTAGACTTTACATTATCATCCGGGTATTTTTGAATACTTTTTCTGTGACTATTGTGGGCTCTTAATATATAATGAAATTATTCTAAATGTTTTGAATTCAAAGAAATCTAGAAGTGTGTGCTTTTCTTTTATAGGAGATGTGTAAAAAGTACCTATAAAAAGTAGTGTGGGCCCTTAAAAACTCGAAAATTTGAACCATTTTATGTTCCATGGGCCCTGAAATCTATATAAATATCTTCCACATTTAGAAATTCACAAAGCGGAAAACGCATAAGACATTTAAATACCTAATGCAGCGAATAACACCGTCAACAGTCGAAAATTTATCCGAATTTTTTTTGTGCCACCCAGTATAGTTCTATGTATTTTTATATAATATACATAGTATTCGAAATTTTTTATATCTATTTTATTATAATGCATATATATAATCTATTTTATTATAATACATATATATTATCTAATTTATTATAATACATATATATTATCTATTTTATTATAAACAAAATAGACGATCGACGGTTTCACAAAAAAGAAATGAACATCTCTGAGCGATTCATTAAAATAATAGTGATAAAAAATATATCCAATTATGATTTTAAAGTATTTGTAAAATCGTATTAAAGCCTTTAAATATATTTTTAATTGCATTTTTCACTTTCGTTTACATTTATTATAGGTTTACAACATTTCAAAATAAATAAATAAATATCAAACAGAACGATTTTAGCAATACTGTGCCAAACACAGACGTTAGAACAATCAACAAATGAAAATCGTCATCCGTCGCCCGGAGCACATACTTTATGTTTTTCATTAGTTTCGGCTCTGCACAGACACACACACAGACAGACGGACGGAATTTTGTTTTCTTCTAAAAATATGCTTTTCGGTATCTCCTGTGTCAGAAATATGAAAATCTGTCAAACTTTTTTTTTTTCTCAGTTTTCAAAACGATTACAAGACTGCCTATATCCTATACTACGTATGGTGAGTAAGTTATACTCTCAAACTTTTTCTATCAATTTCGTTTTAGGCAAAAAAGGGTCATATTTTTAAGACATTAAATTTAGAAAAGTTATAATTTTTAGAAGTAAATTCAAAAATAATGTTTTTTATAAAAAGAAAAAAAAACTAGTCTTAAAATAGCTGATGCTATAAATAAGGAGGAAAGTTATTAAAACACTGATTAGTATTAAAATGAAATCACATAACACTTTAAGGAAAAGGCACTTTTTACAAGGAACAAAATAAAACTTTTGATAAGATACTTATGCTCTAATTATTTTCGCAGCAAGCAAAGAGCCAGAATGAATTAAAATTTATTTCTTTTTTGAGACTTCCTCTACAGATCTCTCTTTCTTAAAAAATGTTATCTACATTTTAATATGCATCACGCGTTTCCTTTTTATGCTGCATAAAAATGTATTTTTTTTCTTTCTTTCTGAATGTATGTATACCTATAATTTTCTCAAAAATATGCAAATTTTTACTTAGCCATTCTATTACTACATTAAGACGTTTTAGGTTAATACAAGCATCTCATCTTATACAGGTTGTCCACTCTTAACGGTGGCCAATGGCTAATTTCTAAACCGTTAGTCATAGACATATAGTTCCAATTGCAAAAATATTTTTGAAAAAAGTAAAGAATTATTTTTCAAGCGATTTATGTTAAAAAAAAAAAAAAAAAAAAAAAAAAAAAAAAGTTTATTAAAAAATTACGAAAATTAACTTTTTATACGGTTCCCCCGGTCCTATTAGTGATATTTAGTAAAAATTTTCCATCACCCTATCAAGCAATACAAAAAAGGTCCCATTCATTTAATATTAAGATTGACCGAGTTATGAAACTTTAAATTTCATGACTTAAACCACTTTTCTGTAGCTGAAAACGAATGAGTTGGACTAAGGTTTCAGGGAACGTATACTAAGTGCTTAAATTATTATAAAGGGCGTTCATTTCCAACGCTGTCCAATAGCTAATTCCTAAACCATTTATAACAAACATATAGTTCCAATTACAAAAATGTTTTGAATGAGAAAAAGGAATATTTTTTAAGCAATTTAACTGAAAAGTGCTACCACCGTGTAAGTTTTACTATAGTGCCAATACACTATATTGCCATTGATTATGGGACACTTGTGATTTTAGACATTTTACTAAATATCTAGAAAAATACATGAGGAATCATCTCGAAACTCTTAGTGTATAAATATAATAGTATAAGTCATACATCTCCGTGAAAATTTTTTCCCGAAACTCCAAAGGGGACCGTCAACAAATTAAAAAAGAATGAATATCTTTTGAATAACCCTGTCAAAACTAATGTAGCAAAAGCGCTCAAATTCTATATTGTGATTGAATGCCTTATTGTAATAAGCCTTGTTCATTTTTATGGAAATAGCATGCATACTCGCAGAGTAATTAAGGTTTTTATAAAAATGATACCAAATTTTTCCAAGTTTTTTCCTTATAATTTTTAGAGTTCTTAATATAAAATATTATTTTTTTTCAGAAAATATGACAAACAACATTGCACACAGTACCCTGTAATCAGAATTAAAAAATAATGAAAATTGTATAAAAAATGAGTTGGTTTACTAAATAATTTTTTACTGCGCATGCGTCAACGATATCAAAATTTCATTTGCATATTATGTTAGCTAAATGTATAGAGCAACTTTTGTGAAAGTCACAAAATCATAACTTGAAAATTCTGACAAAAATCGTCAATGTAATAAGTCGAAAATCCGTTATTCTCAAAATGAAGCAAAAACAAGAGGGGTTGTATCCATATGTTCATTGATTAGTGTCAATATAGAATACACAATATGGGATGTACTACTGCATTTGGATAAAATCCCTCATTTTTTTGCTTCATTTTGGAAACAACGGATTTTGTCCTTCTTCTATAGACGATTACTTTCAGAATTTTCAAGCTATGATTTTGAGACTTTTACAAAAGTTGCTCTATACATTTAGCTAACATAATATGCAAATGAAATTTTGATATCTTTGACGCATGTGCAGTAAAAAATTATATAGTAAACCTACTCATTTTTCATACAATTTTTATTATTTTTTAATTCTGATTACAGGGTACTGTGTGCAATGTTGTTTGTCATATTTTCTGAAAAACATATTATTTTATATTAAGAACTCTGAAAAATATAATGGAAAAACTTGGACAAATTTGGGACCATTTTTATAAAAACCTTAATTACTCTGCGAGTGTGCATGCTATTTGCATAAAAATGAACACAGTGTATTACAATAAGGCATTCAATCATAATCTAGAGTTTGAGCGCTTTTGCTACATTAGTTTTGACAGGGTTATTCAAAAGATGTTCATTCTTTTTTAATTTGTTGACGGTCCCCTATGGCGTTTCGGTAAAAAATCTTCACGGAGATATATGGCGTATACTATTATATTTATACACTAAGAGTTTCGAGATGATTCCTCACGTATGTTTCTAGATATTTAATAAAATGTCTAAAATCGCAAGTGTCCCATAATCAATAGCAATATAGTGTATAAAAGCTAAAGTTCTTAAAGTATTGTGATTTAGAAAATCTAATGGATTTAATAAACTTTTTAATGAGCTGTTATAATATAATGTTATTCTGGATATCTTAATCTTTAATGTATTTGTGAATATTTTGAAAAAGTAATTCTAACAACCGATTTATTAATTCAATTTTAACCCTTCATCTACCACATTATGAATTCATGAAAATTTTACATTCTGAAGCATTTTACGCAAATTGTTTAAGCTAAATTAAAAGCTCTACATAATCATTTAATAGATTTTTGAAGGATTTTAGGAGGATTGTAGGATTTAGAAGGATTAATTAAATTTGAATTTACAGGAATTTTGTGCAATATTCTTAATCCCACTCAAATCTTTTTTTTTTAAATTGTTTTCTTAGTATTTTGTAGGATTATAAAAGGTACAAATATGATGGTTTTACAATATAAATATAGAAATATTTCCGAATTGAAAAATCCCCCCCCCCCTCCGTCCTTCAGCGCCAAGAAAGCTGAAAAGATGCAAAGGCAAAAGAAATCATTCTTTTAAATTTTTTTGTTTTGTGTTTTGTGTAACCAATAATGCTTTTGGAACAAGATAAAGTAATGTATCTGTAACTCATTCTAAATAGTATTACAACTAACTGACATATTAAAAGAATTTTGTAATAAGTAATTTTTATGGTATTTATAAGTACCGTCGGTAGATAAAGCGTTAAGTAATATTTAATCTCAATCAATCTAATTTTTTTAATATTGATCTGGCAACGCTGAATGCATGCAAAACTCTAAAGAAATAAAATTATAATAAGACTTGCACTAAAACGCACAAGGTGGGGAAGGAACCAGTTTGCTTTTTTTCACAAACATTTTACAAATAAAAAATAGATAAGGTACCCTGGGGTAATAACGCCACGTTAAGGTTCTACCAATTTTCATGGCTCAGTTTTAGTTTGTATTTTTCAAACAAATATATGATTTGATACAGCAACTCATTGACTATCTATAAAAAAAAAATAATAATTTAATAGATATGTATTCATAAAATGTAATGACGTGATTTCTTGACGAATGCTATTTGGCGTTATTACCCACCTATATGGGTAATAACGCCATGCAAACAAAACTATGAAATAAGATGGAATAATTGCATGTAGATTGTCCAATTCTAAAAATACAAACTCTACAAACATAGAAATTGACAAATTGCATTCTAAGCTATTGAAAGTTTTCAATTTCTTGTGAAAGTGTAAGAAAAATAAAGGTGTTGTGTGTGTGTGGGGGGGGGGGGGGGATGAGGCAAAAGAATATCAGACCGTGAGCTTCTTTTTGCTTAAAAAGGACTGCTTAAATAGAATTATGAGAAACATTGCGCAGTTTTAACTGTGTTTATTTGAATCAGTATTTAGGATGTAGCTCGGCCACTGTAGGGAATCAACTGAGGTATCAATGCCAAGGATTGGCGTTATTATCCCATTATAGTTATTGCGCTGTACATTTTAAATTACAAATTATCTCGAGAAGATATCCAAAATCCTCAACAACATTTTGAAAATCCATGAAATGTGCTACAAATTTATGTAATTAAGAAAATATTTCCGGATAAAAAAATAGTCTTCACATCACAAAACGTATCTCGCAAATTTTAGATCAAGCATTAATTTTAGTTGCTTGTAAAAACAATAAGACCTAAAAATGAAACAAATTAACCTAAAGCTGTTTTTTTTGCGATTTATATGACTCAAAACCCTTCTGCGCAGAGCACATGGGTGTCCTTTACCAGAATATTCCAAAATTATGCAAAATATTAGCACTTGGCGTTATTACCCCGCCTGGCGTTATTACACCAGACCACCTTACATAAATATAAAAATGTGTACATGACCAGAGATCAACTGTACATTAGCAAACTCTTTTGTTATGCACAGAAAGAGACAAAAATATTTTCTATACAGCGTATTCATAAAAGAATGACCTCAGTTGTAAATTTTAATAATATGAACTGGAAGCGTTGTAAAATATTTATTCGAGGTTACAAATAAAGAGTAACTCAAACAGTTCGGGGATTGTACTTGGTATCAAGAAGCCAGTATAATTCACTGGTTTTTTTAGTGGAAAAATTTCCATTAATTTCTGAAAAACTTTCGTTTTTTTTCTGGGAAAAAACGGGTTTTTTCCCCTTTTTTTTGGGGAGGGGATATTTTCATTTTTAGAACCGGTTTAAAAATGACAATTTCTCCATAAAAAAAAAATACCTGCGAACACAATGGGACTGATCCACTTTAGTTGTCCAATGCAAATAAAATTATTTAAAAATATTGAAAATCAAACGCGATATTTAAAAATAATTCTCCCATAGGATTAACAATTTTCGAACGGGTGTTTCCTCGTGACCGGAGCAGTCCCTTAAAATAAGCAGTTACAAAGCATTGTGAAATAACAAACCAGTATTATAATCTGTGTACCCTATGCTTTTTCGTAAACAGTACTAACACTTTAACTAAAATCAAACACCATTTAGTTGTAGTTCACACAGCAGAAGCAGCACATGTAAAAAAAAGAAAGAAAAATAAATACTTTGTGAAAGTTTACCTAATACGCTTCAAGCTTTTTTTGGGGGGGGAGGGGGGCTGCACTGTAAAAACAAAACACCCAAATTGGGTTGAAAGATTTTTGGGTACAGCATTGTTCCAATTTGGAAAGTTCAGTTTGTAGCATAAAATCGTTTTAAAAAAGTTTGATTTTTAATGATATTAAAAAAATTAAAATATCTTAGATAGTATATACATTATACCTCAGAAATTTTGATTAATTTAATGTTAATAAAGATCTGCTCTGTTTTGAACCATTTTGGGTTATCTATTTTGGGTACAATACTCTACCATTTTGGAATCCTTACTGTATCATTTTAGGAACATTACTATACCCAGAAATCTTTCAACCCAATTTGGGTCTTCAATTTTTACAGTGTGGTTATTTTCTATATAGAAGACTATCTATCTGTGATAACAACAAAAAAAAGTTACGTTTTATTTACGTAACTAAAACGTTTCTCCATGACAGGCATTCTAGCCTAAAACGCCCTATCGAAGGAGACTGGCTGTAAAGTTTCCGCTCATATTGGCTATCACGTGATCCACATAAGCTGCTTTATACCAACTGTCTATGAGTTTTCAGCCTGCCTTGATCACGTGACATTGGAGTATCATAGCTTTTCTCCTATAGTTGAGACTCTCTCGTACCAAACATTTTCAAATGTGTTAGACAATTTCCTCCCATTCTGTATGTTAAGGAATTTTGATAAATTAAAAACTTATTTCCCATTGCAGTAATAGTTATATAGATGAGGGGGAATTGCTCTGCAGTTATTTCCATTTTGGCATTGGGTAGCTGCTTGCAATGATTGGCATAGTTCTACTTCTCTAGGCGTAAGCGGTCTCTGCGGGAAAGTATTTCCATTGCAAAGATTAATATTGTTCATCACAACAGTTCTAGCTGCACAAGGATTCGTTGGAGGCATTCCTGGGGGTATAAACGGTGGAGGGAATGGTGGTGGCATTCTGTTTGGTAGCATTCCTGGAGGCACACCCATAAAAGGGTGTGGAACTGGTGGTTGAACCATTCCTGGATGTGGAACCGGAGGTTGAACTAATCCTGGATTTTGGACAAGTGGTTGAGAAATTACTGGATTTCTACCAAGTGATTGAGCAATAGCTTCAAAAGTCCGCTGCCCTTGTAAAAGATTCAAATAAGGGTTTACTGGTTGGGTTGAAGTAGCTAAATTGTTTAATCGGTTTAAATTATTTAAATTATTTAATCCATTTAAACCATTTAATCCATTTAAACCATTTAGTCCCGGTTGCAGTGCATTTGCTGTTAAAATGTTGTTAAGACCATTTATTTGCGCGGCAATATTTGACGGTTGTTGTAGTACTGTGCTCTCCACAACCGGAACTGTACTACTTAGCTGTGCAGTAGTTTGTTCGGGTGCAGAAGCTACCCCTTGTCTTTGTGTAGGTTCTTGAACATTTTGAAAAGTTAAGCTTTTTGCAATTTTAATGTCTTCTTTCATTTCTTTTATTGAAGATATAATTTCAGACAGAATTGTGTCGTTTGAATTTCCTTCTTTGTGATTTGATGCTTGAATATTTTCATGGCCTTGTCTCGATTGTTGACTGTGCTGCCGAATTTCACTCAGTTCTTTTAAAATTTGGTTTAAAGCTGTTTCTTGATTATCCTGGTGATGCTTATCATGATGATGACTATCGTGGTGATGCTTATCATGACTTACGGGTATAGGAGTAGTCACAGTTTCACTTACGTTTACTTGCGGGGGATGTTTCAAGTTATTGATGGCTGATAGAATCTGATGCATCATTTCATGTGTTTTGTCTGTACTGTTGTTTGTGGCATTATTGTGAGGACTATCTGGCAAAGTTTCGTTCTGAACTACAGTTGGAAGTTGTTTTAATTCATTTACTGTTGCTAGTATCTGGTTAAGCTGGTTTTGAATAGTTATCTGAGTAGCATCAATCGGATTATTATTTTCATTCTGATGTTGAATAGTAACAGGATTGTTAGTTTGTGGGGCGACTTGAAGAGCCGAAAATACCTGATTTAACAGAACATTTTGGCTATTACCTTCATTTCCACTGCTCGAATCAATGAAATGAGCGTGAGAATGTATCTCTTCACTTTTTGGATTATTTAGAATCGACAAAACTTGATTTATTGCATCTATAGGCAACGAATGACTGTTCGAATGCACCGATCTCCTGGCACTTGTCTCAGAGCTATCTCGATCTTCTTTAAGCTGTTCCAAAATTGATAAAATCTGGTACATCACGGCAGGAGGTATTTCGTCATGTGGAGCTACATTTCTATTATGGCTTCGGCTATTCTTTTCTGTAGCAGACGCTAAGGTTGCCAGAATCTGGTTTACCAGCATATCAGAGCTTCCACGATTCCTGCCATAAGACCTCGATTTTTCTTCCTCCTTGTGATTTTGGTTTTGCAGCTGGTATTTCAGCTCTTCGAGACAGCTTATGAGATCATCGACCCTAGAAGTAGAAGAACTCCCTCGACGTTTATCTGGAGTTAGATCATCAAGAGCATAACGCAAATCTTTTATTCTTGATTCCAGATTGTCTGTTCGTTTGTTCGGATTTAAATCTTCAAGAGCATAACTCAGATCTTTTATTCGCGATTGCAGCTTATCTGTAACGCTTCTGTGATATGCCTCTTTATCTCTGTTGTACAAACTGAAAGCTTCTTTTAATTGTTCCAACGCTAAGTTATTGTCGTTCCTTCTCAGAATCGGTGGCTTTAATATTTTCGGCAGATCTTCGCGATAATCTCGCGATATGGATATGACTGGCATGCTTGCTTGAACTTCTGATTCGGCAATAAGATCGTCACAGTCTACGGCTGATTTTAAAATGTCAGACGCTCTTTCTGCAATCATAACCGTTGGAAGACTGGTATCTCCTGACGTTATAGTTGGCATTACTGATGCATCAATAACTCTCAATCCTCTGATGTGCTTCACCCTGAAATAATTATTCAAAAAAGAAACATATAAGAAGATTATAAAATTTTATAACAGTAGCATAAAATACAAGTTGGAAATTGCACGTGAACGTAGCAAATGAGGTGCGTTCGTACGATAAAGAAGTTTTAA
The DNA here is from genome assembly GCA_964019185.1 of Maratus speculifer. Classification (NCBI taxonomy): domain Eukaryota; kingdom Metazoa; phylum Arthropoda; class Arachnida; order Araneae; family Salticidae; genus Maratus; species Maratus speculifer. The sequence goes on along the minus strand of OZ025290.1, from coordinate 455,191,796 downwards.
AAATACTCAGATCTTGCTGATATAGTAGAGCGTACTCCGGATACAGTATAGTAGTCGAAATCTTTACGTTTCTGTAAATATGCAGGAAGTAATTTTTATCACACCTCAGCAACGTATATCTTATTCATAAAATGTGAAATAGTTGAATATAATTAAAACACATACCAAACCATGTTTCCCCGTATAGCATTATATAGTGGAATACTTTTGTGCGGCCCTGTAATTTAATAATAAAAATTCTTTGCATCACAGATTGTACAGACTGCATATTTTAGTATATATTTCATAGATTCATGCCAATTCTATTATGTTCGAATGAGTGTAACTTCATTAAAATGCATTTGAAACTTTTTCCCCATTGACCGTAATGTAACGGAATCCTTTTGATTGTCCCTGTAATTGATCTATGCATCCGATTTTCATAACATTTGAAATAACTTGACAAAATTACGCAATAATTATATGTTTTAAATTTCAAACGATTAAAATGCATTTAAAACTTTTTTTCCCTATTGACCGTAATGTAACGGAATCCTTTTGAATGTCCCTGTAATTGATCTATCCATCCGATTTTCATAAAATTTGAAACGACTCGACAAAATTATGTTATAATTATGTATTTTAAATTTCAAACGATTCGGTTGAGTAGTTTTTGCGTTGTTATATGCGGACAGACGGGCGGACAGACAGACAGACGGACAGACAGACAGACGGACGGACTGAGCGACAACAATAGGTGCTACGTATTTACATAATTACGAACACACCTAAAAATCGGTACTTCTTGGTTATCCCGACGACCAAAAAATTACCGCCAATTTATGAGATTAGATATCATTAATGGATGATCGTGAATATCACATTCAATGACATTAAATACAATACACGTGCTTAAAACGTCACTAAGTGGTTTTTCATTCGACTTTTTATTTGTATTTTTATCAATATTCAACTAATTATTTGTTTTTTCATTTTTTAAAATAAAAATTATGTCAATATATATAATTTGGCTATTAGTTTGGTGATTTGCATAATTTGGCGAAATTGGTCAACGGGATAACCAAGTAATACCGTAAAATCAAAAGAATAAAATCATTGGAATTAGATATCAATATCTGTTTTCAATATAGTAGACACTTTCAATTGTAAAATCTGCATGCATTATTTTATGCGTAAAGCAGTGGTATTCAAAACAATTTTGGCTTTTCTATTTTTCCTTTAAGATTTTTGTATACAAGCATCTTTTGTATAGCAAAGTTTTAATACCCCCATACACAAAAATACCCGTTTTTTTTTTTTTTTTTTTTTTTTTTTTTTTTTGTCTAAACAAAGTTTTAATTACACACATTTAGACAGTAAATGTTACTGAACCTACAGTTTTTATTATATCGAAAGCATATGTTTTATTTTTATAAACTATTTGGAAAATAGTTTTTGTACTCGGTAAAAAACTAGGAAATCTGAAGTATAACTGAATCTTTTTATTGGTTGAATTCTGGAACTTTTTTTTTATTTTATTCGTTTTCTTATTGGTCCATGTTTAATGTCCATAAATGGATTACTTCTGTTTTTTATTTTATTCGTTTTCTGATTGGTTAATATTTAATGTCCAGAAATGAAATACTTCTGATGCCACGATGACAAAAGAAGTATTAAAAAAACTACAAAAAAAATAATAACTTAAAAACAAATTGATATACAGCTTTCAAAGAAATTGCATTTAAAAGTGCATTTTTTCTCTACGCAATGGTGTAAAAGTTGAAAATGTGCGATGGTTACAAGTTTAAAAATTTGCAATACCGAAAATTGTAAAACAAAAATTTCATTTAAAATTCGTATATGATTGATACAGGAATATTAATTTTTAATTCATGGCGGACTATAGGACTCTGTTATTACTTGAACCATGTTTTGATCATCATAAAAATGATGCAAAAGTGTGATGAATGCTACTTTCATCACACACTGCAAAAAAAGACAGATGTTTATTAATATACGAAAATAATCAATAATCACAAACGGAAATCTTCTATCTATATTATAAAGGCCAAACGTATCTGTGCGTAACGCACACGTCATTTTGCGAATGGCAACACTTTCAAATTTGAAAAGCAATTTCCGTTTTGCAATTTTTACTACTGCAAATTTTTAAACTTCCAAACATCGCACATTTTTAATTTTTACACCATCGTATAGAGAAAAAAATGTACTTTTAAATGCAACTTATTTGAAAACTGTATCTCAATTTATTTTTGAAATATTAATTTTTTTGTTGTTTTTAATACCGTTTTTCTAACTGTGACAACAGGAGTTTTCCATTTCTATTTAAAGCAAAGAAAAAAGGAAAAAAAAATATTACTGTATATTTATGTTGCCATTCTCTCAAAAAGAGAAAAAAAAATTAAAATTTAAACTCGTGTTGTGTCAAGAATATTTTCGGTTATAAAACACAGTGAAATTTTATGTCAGTTCCAAAAATCCATGTATACTTAAAAGAGTATAAATAGTTTAGTATCTGTTTCAGCTAATAGAATCGAAGCTTAGAGTTTTGAATCAAAATGGTCAAATTAAAATACCATTTTTTTAAAGTGAATATAAATATGCAAGGTGCTTATGTAAATTTTGGTATGGTGAGAATGATGTTGGGTTTAGATTTCACGGGAAAAGAAATTCTATGATTGAGTCAAAGTGGAATAAAGGCCGCTTTGTTTCATTTTGGAATACTAACATAAGAGCCTTAAAAATAACTTTATCATAATATTAGATCTATTTTTTACGTCTTACATGTACGATTAAAGTTTAATTTCAATTATTTCTCAGTTATATATAAATAGTATTTTGTTAACTTTAGTTTAAATATCATTTGTTTAAGAGTTAGACTTAGCAAAGTAAGTTTTTATTGTAACTAATTTTGTAGGTTTGTCACAAATCAATAAAACAGCTCCTCCTTAAATATCTTCTTTCGTCGAAATTCGACGGGCTCTACCTTGTAATAATAAAGAGAGAAGTTTGTCAGTGTGTCAACGCTGTTCTGAAACACCGCTGACGCATAAAAATTATCCCTTATTTATATACGTTAAGGCTGCTGAAAATTCATTTTCTGAATTCTTAATTTTGTAGGTAGAGTTAAAACTTTATTTCCATCGTGTCCGTTTTTAAAATATAAAATATTAAATTAAGGCCCCACACTTGGCACAGAAAAAGACCCGGATGATAATGTAAAGTCTATGGAGACGTTCTTTTCAAATTTCTCGCCCAAATTTTAATATTTTTACATGCTTTTTTGCATAGGATAGCTGAGGACGATCCACAACCGGCCTAGTTTTCACTTTTTCGATTTTGCTTTATATTTTTTATATTACGATAGTTTCGATTTCAGAACCGGTTTAAACCGGTTCCGAAAGTTAAAGTAACTTAAAAAAAAAAAAAAATCTGAGATCAATACTGAAAAAGCAAAAACTAGGCCAGTTATGGATCGTCCTCAGCTATCTTGTGCAAAAAAATCATGTAAAAATATTAAAATTTGGACGAAATATTTGAAAAGAACGTCTCCATAGACTTTACATTATCATCCGGGTCTTTTTCTGTGCCTAGTGTTGCGCCTTAAGCAAAGATTTTAGAAATATTTTGAGAACTGACTATAAGAAAAAAATTTTTTTTTTAAGAGAACACTGCAAAAAGAAGTTCAAAATAGTAATTTTCAGAGGAGATATTTTGAATATAAAAATGCATCAAACACCCACAGACTTAACAATACAGAGGAGAATGAGGAGAATGGGTGATCAGCAGACTTGGGCCCAACGCGCAAGATTGTGAGGGATAAATGGTCATTTGAATATTTGCTTTTGACCAGGGAACGTTCCCAGGTGTAAATTGTGGATGTGGACGGGTGTGGTATCAAAAGAAAGATCTCATGATGTACGTTAAAAAGTGCAATGGAACTACACGTCCGATTCCAACCGTTTTCGAGATATCAGCACTTGAAGTGTGAATTAATAAATAAATAAATTGACTGGCAAGTATATAAATTGATCGCTAGTTAAAAGTTTCTTTGAATTGTTTTTAATCCTCCTGCCAATACCTTTTCCCGAGCTACGAGCACAATCTTTTACACGCAGTCATTGCCTGTTTCTTCCTCCTCTTTTAGACAAGCATTTCGCATTCTACAAAGTTTTCCCGTACGGCTTCATTCACATTTCGAGTGCTGATATATAGAAAAGGGTTGGATTCGGGCGGAACGTGCCATCCATTGCACTTTTTAATGTACATAATGAGATCTTTTTTTTTTTTTAAACCACACTCAACCAAATCGACAACTGACACCTGGGAAGGTTCCCTAGTGAGTCATATGTAACAGTTGAATGTAAAAAACTATCGTTCTGGTTTGCAGAAAGAGTAAAGTATAATTTTTTCATCACCAGATAGTAGTTGTAGTATATTTTACTTGCAATCTGCATGACAAGTTTATTTATAAGTACAATGGATACTTTTCATCGGGTCTTAAAGTGCTATACTGTACTTTAATCGGTTTTTAGGTGCGTTCGTAATTATGTAAATACGTAGCACCTATTGTTGTCGCTCAGTCCGTCCGTCTGTCCATCTGTCCTTCTGTCTGTCCGTCCGTCTGTCTGTCCGTCCGCATATAACAACGCAAAAACCATCCAACCGAATCATTTGAAATTTAAAATATATAATTATTACATAATTTTGTCGAGTCATTTCAAATTTTATGAAAATCGGATGGATAGATCAATTACAGGGACAATCAAAAGGATTCCGTTACATTACGTCAATGCGGAAAAAAGTTTCAAATGCATTTTAATCGTTTGAATTTAAAACATATATTTAAAACATAATGTTGTCGAGTCATTTCAAATGTTATGAAAATCGGATGCATAGATCAGATACAAGGACAATCAAAAGTATTCCGTTACATTACAATCAATGGGAAAAAAGGTTTCAAATGCATTTTAATTGTTTGAAATTTAAAACGTTTAATTATTACATAATTTTCTCGAGTTATTTCAAATGTTATGAAAATCGGAAGCATAGATCAATTACAGAGACAATCAAAAGTATTCCGTTACATTACGATCAATGGAAAAAAATGTTTCAAATGCATTTTAATGGTGTTACACTCATTTGAACATAATATAATTGACATGAATCTATGATGTATGTACTAAAATCTACATTCTGTACAATCTGGGATGCAGAGAATATTTATTATTAAATTACAGGGCCACACAAATGTATTCCACTAAATAATATTATACGGGGAAACATTGTTTGGGGCATGTTTTAATTATATTAACCTACTTCACATTTTATGAATAAAATATACGTTAATGAAGTATATTAAAAATTACTCCTTGCATATTTACAGGAACACAAAGATTTCGACCACTATACTGTATCCAAAGTACGCTCTACTATATCAGCAAGATCTGAATATTTTAAAACTTATAGTACGAACGCACTTCATTTGCTACGCTTCACGTGCAATTTCCAACTTGTTTAAATACTATTTATTCTCAATAAAACATTCTAAGCTGTGTAACGCCGCGAGAAAATCTTTTGATCTAAAGACATTACAAAAAAAGATACTTTTTCTGTCCAAGATCACTGATGCGAGAAAACGAGAAATTACTAAAGCAGAACTCTGCTTGACCAGCCTTCTGGAAAATCTACAAAATAAATGAAAGGTTTCAGAAAACTCTAATACCTTAAGACTTACTAATATGTTTTATGAGTGTGGGAAAAGTTCGCTTTCAAAGTTCTTATTATATTTTTAGACCCAGAAAAATGTTTTGTTGAATTAACAAAAAATTGTTTAGTCCAACAAATATTTTCTTTTAAATATGGATCAAGGGAAATTTTGTTTGATTAAACAAAAAAGTATATATATTGTTGATTTTTAGGTGCGTTCGTAATTATGAAAATACGTAGCACCTATTTTTGTCGCTCAGTCCGTCCGTCTGTCCGTCTGTCTGTCTGTCTGTCCGTCCGCATATAACAATGCAAAAACTACCCAACCGAATGGTTTGAAATTTAAAATACATAATTATACCATAATTTTGTCGAGTCATTTCAAATATTATGAAAATCGGATGGATAGATCAATTACAGGGACAATCAAAAGGATTCCGTTACATTACGGTCAATGGGGAAAAAATTTCAAATGCATTTTAATCGTTTGAAATTTAAAACATATAATTATTACGTAATTTTATCGAGTCATTTCAAATGTTATGACAGTCAGACGCATAGATCATTTACAGGGACAATCAAAGGTATTCCATTACATTACGGTCAATGGGAAAAAAGTTTCAAATGCATTTTTAGGATGTTACACTCATTCGAACATAATAGAATTGGCATGAATCTATGAAATATATACTAAAATATGCATTCTATACAATCTGTGATGCAAAGAATTTTTATTATTAAATTACAGAGTCACACAAAAGTATTCCACTACATAATGCTACACGGGGAAACATTGTTTGGGGCGTGTTTTAATTATATTCAACTATTTCACATTTTATGAATATACGTTGCTGAGGTGTAATAAAAATTACTTTCTGCATACTTACAGAAACGCAAAGATTTCGACTATTATAGTGTATCCGAAGTACGCTCTACTATATCAACAAGATCTGAATATTTTTAAAACTTCGTTATCGTATGAATGCACCTCATTTGCTACGTTCACGTGCAATTTCCAACTTGTTATCTTTGCAATTTTCCCTCCACAATCTTCATCCGAAATGCATAGTAACGTAATAATAATAACGTCATTAATCCGTCTCAATATGAAAAGTTTTTATAATCCAAAAATTATGTTAATCCTCTATAGCTATATAAGTCAATTAAATCAAATTAAGTAAGAGAGTTATTGCGACTGCACACAGATTTAAATTTTGCAAAAACAGCAAAATTTTGTTCGAATTACAAATTGAAAATACAAGACTAGTAAGAAAATACAAGACTCTAGTAAATTTATGATATTTTGTTAAATTTTTTTAAGAGCGTTCAAAATGTTTTTTGTCAGAGCAACAAAACCGATTTTTGTATTTTAACTAAAAAATTCACTTAAAACAACCAAAATGTACTCAACAAAACATGTTTTGTAGTTTTAATCTTTCTTTTAATAATTCTTCTTCTGGGTGTATATTTTTACATTCTTCAATCTTTACAAGAAGAAAGTATTGGATTCGTGAAAATTTTTGAATTCCGGTTTTCCAAGGATTTACATATGTTAGAGCTAAAAGATGCTGAAAAACATGTTTTGACAAATGGCTGTCTGTATGCCTGCATGTATGTGACACAAATTTTGTAGACGCTCCATCACAAGATTTAAGGAACGGAATTCAATAACGGTTGACTCGTAGGTGTAGCATTATGCTTTCCTGGCGTAATTTTTTTTCCATGCACCTTCGTCGTTCCAAGACCAAGCTCGCACTCTGATTGATTGTTGCTCTCGGCACTGTTTTGCATGCAACTTGGCGATAATCATACTTGGCGGAGCGATAGATGCTTCCGTCCGTCGAGCTTGATTTCCTTCCGAACCGAGTACAAAGTAACTTTTCTCTTGCAGCATTGGATTGGATGGAACGTGTCTTACTGAAAGCTGTACTCTTTAAAAGTTTTTACACACAAAAGCACAAGACAACGAGGATAAGAATGAAGGAAGAATAAGAATATGTACGTTAGGTTTTAGGTTTACTCAGTGGCGTAGCTAATGGGGGGGGGGCAAGGGGGGCGTCCGCCCCGGGCGCCGAGGCCTAGGGGCGCCAAATTGAGAGAAATCGTTATATATCTATATTGGGGTGGGGGCGCAAAATTTCTTGCTGGCCCCGGGCGCCAAAAAGTATAGCTACGCTACTGGGTTTACTCGTTCACTTACGAGCGAAGTATTTTTCGCCAAGTATGGTTACCGCCAAGTTACGTGAAAACAGTGCCGAGAGAAACAACCAATCAGAGTGCGAGCTTGGGCTTGGAACGACGAAGGTGTTTGGAAAAAAAAATTTCTCGTTTTCCTGCACCCAGTTTTCCATGTTTTCATGCATTTGATTGTACGGCAAACATAATGCTAAGCCTTTCCGAATCAAACACTAGGGGTATTCATGTTTGGCTTATGCATCACTTCGCTTCCGGCAGACATGAATCATTAGATTCCTCCATTACTATACTCTTCCATAAAATGAAGGATTTTTTTTTCTTTTTTTTTTGTGCTCGATGACTTAGGGTTTTGTGCGGTCGGCGCTTGGATTATAAATCAAGTTGGAAATTGCACTTGAAGCGTAGCAAATGAGGTGCGTTCGTACGATAATGAAGTTTTAAAAATATCACTCTCATATATCAATCTCATAAAATTGTAAATAGTTAATTACAATTAAAATGCGCAACAAACAATGTTCTCTCTATATTCATTATGTAATGGAATGCTTTTGTGTGGGCCTTGTAAATCAACAACAAAAGTTCTTTGCACAACCGATTATGCAAAATCTATATTATAATATGTACTTTATGATGCATATCAATATTATTATATTCGAATGAGTGTAATATTATTAAAATGCACTTGAAACTTTTTTTTCCATTGACTGTAATGTAACGGAGTACTTTTGATTGTCCCTGTATTTGATCTATGCATCCTATTTTCAAAAACATTGAAATGACTTGACAAAATTATATAATAAGTATGTGATTTAAATTTTAAACGATTAAAATGCAATTGCAACATTTTTCCCCATTGACCGTAATGTAACGGAATCCTTTTGATTGTCCCTGTAATTGATCTATGCATCCAATTTTCATAAAATTTGAAATGACTCGACAAAATTATGTAATATATATGTATTTTAAATTTCAAACGATTCGATTGGGTAGTTTTTGCGTTGTTATATGCGGACAGACAGGCGGGTAGACAGACGGACGGACTGAGCGACAATAATAGGTGCTACGTATTTACATAATTACGAACGCACTTAAAAAGAGCTATGCATATATGCTGGTTTTGATTGAATTATTATTAAATTAAACCATAAGGCTTACCTCAATTGTGAGTCCACAACTGTCGTAGCATCTCCAATGCGTCCCATTTTTGCAGTGCCGACGGCATTGTTCATCGAAAGGACCACCTGTTTAGCTAAGCACCAGAAGTACAAGTCTTCTTTCTGTCTGTATTCCGAACAAGCAGGGTAATATGTATCAAAAGGAACAGTTCCCAATTTTTGCATTTCTGTGCTTCTTGCCAGTCTCATGCATGTTTTCAAACCTTCAAGAGAGAAAATGGAAATTAAAAAATTAGTGTACATGAACTGTTAAATAATATTTATTTGTCAATCCAAGTAGGGCATCCAATAGTGATATAATTTTTTTTCTTGATTTAAGGTTGGTCTTAAGTCAAAAAGAGCAACTTTGTGACACATGCTTTAATTAATATTTGTTCGGAAATCCATAAAACTAGGAGGTGTTGTTATTCAGAAACTGTCTAATTGTACTCAATTTTCTGTTTTTCTATAAACACAATAGATCTTTCATAGCAAGCCTTCAAAGTTGCCTTTTTGAGCACATTTCCCGACGAAAGCACAAAAACCGGTGGAAAAGCAGGAGAAAAACGGGTGATCACGTAATCGAAATAGCTTAGAACTAGATAGATAATTTAATTATCATAAAATGGAAAATTAAGTTCGATTCAAAGTCTCTTCCATTCCAATTTTATAACTTTCTGTTAAAAAAATGAATTTGTAAATGTGTCAAAACGTTTTACGCTTGTTGAGCGGAGCAGTTGAGAACACCCTTAAGGGTGTATTCGAAAATATTATTTTCCTCCTTCAACAGCTCGAAATTTTCCGATACAATTTCAGACTCATTTTTAAAAGTAGAAACATGAAACTTGCTGGGGTGATTATTGAAGTGATGTTTAAAATGCCGTGTGATGTAATTTTTCGCTGAATAAATTATAATTTGATTTATAAAAAATTATTTTCTCAGTTCCACCATCCACGTTCGGAAATTTCTGTTCAAATTGGCAGCTTTGACTGCATTTTTTGTAATATTTTCTACATTTATTTTATAAATATTTTGATAACTACAAGAAAAAAAAGGACATCTATTAAGAAGAGAACACTGCAAAAAAAAGTTAAAATAGTAATTTTTTGAGGAGACATTTTGAATATAAAAAATGCATGAAACACAGACTTAACAATAAGGAGGAGAATGAGTGATCATCTGCCTTAAGACCCAACGTGCAGGATCGATATTTTTTATATGTATAATTTGGAATATAAATGGTCAAAGTACTTTAAAAAAAAAAAAACCGCTGCTGGTACCCGAGCTTCTAGCACAGTTGTGAATTTTATAAGCTGCTGTCTTTAAGTGAGCTGTAAAATTTCTCAAGTCTGGGGAATGTCGCGTTCTTATGCTTGGTGGTCGGTGTCGGTTGCTTGGTGGTGGGGGGGGGGGGGGGGGTTCTGACACTTAGTTTTCCAACTCCTTGACGCACGGTCAAATAACAAGCTGTGTAGTGCAAGAAGGTTCTTATTTGAAGTAAATACTATTAAATGAGATGATCCAAGTAAAAGCGTCTAGAAATCACATCTGAGGTTTAAAAAAAACTTTAGATTAAAAGATATATTAGTGTTTTTAGAATACATGGTGCACATGACAGAAACAATTCGATTTTTACTTGTTGATTAAATTCGTTTTCATAGCATTGATGTTTGAATTCCATTTCACTTCATCAACGACATCACTCATCATTTCGACTTCACATTGCTTGAAAAAATTACAACCTAGAATGCAGAAGAAATCACTATATTTTATAATAAAAAAAATATTGCCCAGTTAAACTGATGTCATAGAGCTCACAAGCTATGCATTCTAAGTGTAGATTACAGCCTTATATAATAATACTCTTCAAAAAACAAATTTTGAGGAAATAGCCCCTCTCCATTTATTTTCTTTACACTTAATCATTGACCTCCCAAAAATAATCAGGGAACGCTTTTTCATATAATAAACCTGTATCCAAAATTCGAAGCAATACGAATAATTCTAATAATATTGCAATATTTTAATTTCAATATTTTAATTTTTACTCACGTGTAAGTGGCAACATTTTTTAAATTTTTAATTCATTTAGATTTTAATTTAGTAGAAATATTATCTCTCGATCAAGATGCAAACGTAGTCCTTCCATTATCATATTTTCCTGAAGACGCCCGCAGAAGACGGCGCGAAACGTTGAAAGTTTTATTTTATTTTAATTGTACAAATGTATATTAAAATTCCTATTTTGTGCACCACTGAGCAATGTGTTATTATTAGTTAAATTTTATGGTGCAACTGTCCTATATATATATTGACGAATAATTCTGTATAAAAATGCATTTATGTAATTTAAGAAGCGTTGTCCTCCGTTCCCTCTCTTTTATTTAGCCGTTAAACCTGAAAAATTGTTTAGAAATTAAACTTATCAGAAATAACCTACATCCAAAATTTTAAAGCAAATCGGATAACCCTTCATAAAACTCTATTTGGCTAATTTAAGTGTCAGACAATCAGCCGTACTCCCCTATAAACTTAACAAAAAATCGGCACAACTAATGACAGACGCTTCTTACCACTATGAACCTGTATCCAAAAATTGAAACAAATCCGTTAATTCTGCATGAAAAACCATTTACCTATATTATGAGGGATAGGTCCCCCTAATCCCCCCCCCCTTATACTTATCCAACGAATTCCAAAAACAAATCAGGGAAATGTCTTTTCAGAATGAATCTATATCCAAATTTTGAAGCAAATCCGTAAATTTTGCGTGATAAACCCATTAACCTAAATTAAGAGAGGGGATTACCCCCCCCCATTCTTCCTCTTTCAACTTACCCAATGAACATTTAATACTAATCATGGACGCACCTCATCAGAATCATCCCATATCTAAGATTTGAACGAAATCTTATAATTCTGGATAATAAACCCATTTATATCTATTAAGGGGAGGGGCAATAGCCCCCGTTGCCTTTCTTAATACTTATCCAATGAACACCCAATACTAATCACGGAGGTGCCTCATCAGAATGATCCTACACCTAAATTTTGAATGAAACTTATAATTTTGCATGGAAAACCTATTTCTATAATTTAAGGGGAGGGGCATCCGCCCCCATTCCCCTTCTTATACTTATCGAAAGAAGTCTCAGAACTAATCAGGGAAGCACCTTATCATAATAAGTCTATATCCAAAATTTCAAGTAAATCAGATATTTTTATCATGAGTTATCGCGTTACGTACGTACGCACATACATACTACAGAACGGGCGGGCACACAAGATCTCAGGCTTTGATAGCCTGTGAGCTAAAAAATGTTCCTGGCAGCCTGCCAACACAATTGCTCTAAAATTTATTAACTACTATCATTAAGAGTGTTCTAAAATTCCTCAAGCGTGGGGAAATCGCGTTGTTATACACAGCGTTTTGCACATGACAGAAAGAATTCGATCTTTACTTCACTTGTTGTTTGAATTCGATATCACAGCATCAGGGCTTAAAAAATTACAAGCCAAAGTGCAGGAGAAATCACTGCATTTCATTACAAAATGTTTTTGATCCCTAACAGTCAAAACAATTGCTCGAAAATTTATTAACTACTATCTAAGCCGCATTGCTATTGGTCGCGTTTTTTATATGACAGAAAGAATTTGTTTTTTACTTCACTTGTTGCTTGAAGTCCTTTTACAATATCGACTTTTGAAAAATTGCAACAGAAAGGGCTGGAAAAAAAAACTTTTTTTACAGCGTAGTGAATTAAGAAAAATGTAATATTCTATTGCAAAAATATCTAAATAGCGTAAATTTTTGCTTCTAATATTGAAGTAGGGAAAAAACACCGAAAAAAGTGGCAATAATTAATAATTATAATACATTTTGTAAAAATCACTATAAAATTAAAAATAAAGCAGGACGTGTTTTACAAGCTAAAACAATAACATCTCGTCATGAGCTGAACCAACACGTGTCCGTAAGGGTACAATGTCAGAGATAAACTGAAAGAAAGAGGGTGGAGATTATAAAAGGTGTAATAGGTGACGCTAGTTGAAGCATCACACATGGAAGACGAATGTGATATTAAAATAATAATAGAGAGAGAGAAAAAAAGGTGGAAAAAATAATAAAATAAATAAATAAAAATTAATTAACATACATATTTTTAACTTTTTATATAAAATGAAAATAGGAGCTCTTACCCTGCCTGTGCTTCTCACGTAAATGTTTATGATTATTTTATTTGTAAAAACTCTAATAATCTTGTCAATGATCTTCCCTCATCCCCCTTCTTCTCTACTGTGTGGAAGTTTGCTTTGTAGTTTCTTTTCATCGTCTCTTGTCTAATTTAATTTTATGTATATTTAAAAAATATATAATATTTGATCTTTATTTATTTATTTATTTCATTTTATTTCTCTTTATTATTTTTATTTTTTCACTTTTTTCTCTATCACTCTTTCTCTTTTATTATTTTGGCTTTTATCATTTTTGACTTCCACCTATGCTCTTTCAACTAGCGTCGCCTGTCGCACTCTTTGTAATTTCCACCCACTTTCTTTCCGTTTATGTCTGGCATTGTCCCCTTACGGACTTTAGGGACGGGTTCATCTGATGACGAGATTTCACTGTTTTAGCTCAAATGCTTACTGCTTTGTTTTTCCTTTTAGGAGCTGTGGAAATATAACATTATCAATTTAGGGTGGAGGGGTCTGGCACATGATATCGCAGGATATCTCTAGGGGGAAGGGAATTTTGTCCTTTCATATCAATATCATTTTTGACCCAACCAAAATTTTCTCTTTTTATTTCAACATGTGTTTGATTCAAAACAGTATGTTATCATTTTTAGTCAGTTATCTATTTTTTTGAAAATACAAAGTTATTATTAAAATAACTAAATTACTATAAAATTATCTAATTCGTAAATATGGAATACTTCAACATTTGACATAAATATTCTCCTTGTCATATGTGTATGCGTTCATAATCACTGTTCGAGAAACTATATACAGTCGACTCTTTTTAATTCTAAATCGGATAATTCGTATCTTCTCTTAATTCGAACTAAATATGAAGTCCCGAAATTTTGAATGGTAGAATAACGTAAAAAATTTTCATTAATTCGAACTCATTTTCTCTTGACTTCGTTTTATTCGAACTAACTAGAATTCCGGTTTTTCCTTTTTCTTTCCTTTCTCACGGATTTCAGATCATTTGAATAACGTTCTTTCTTTGATTTTTCTGAAAATTGTTCTGAACAAGTATACACATAATCCAATGCATTTGAAATCCACTTTTTTAGTGTCCCGTCTATCCATCAGTGATGCTTTAAATTTTTCTTCCAGTGTGCTTGTTTCTAATCTTTCAATTGGTTTATGTATTTATACATTCAAATTTAAAATTAAGTCATACTCTAATGATAAGGGACGAAATAAATTAAAAAAACACTATAACATTAATTCCATTGTAATAGTACCATATTAAGCATGTTTTCATTTCATATTTTCCATAATTCGAACATTTCTCGTGGTCCCGCCGTGTTCGAATTAACGAGAGCCGACTGTATAAAGGGAAATAGAAAGAATTCTGTCCATTCATTTTGTTGATGCGCATATATCTCTCTCCCTCTCTTCCTCCGTGCAGGGCAGATGCAGCAAAACATTATTACTATCGAATGCACTATGCAACAAAAAGCTGTTATAAAATACTTTTAAGTAGTATCTGCTTCTTTAAAATGTTATTTAATATGAATTAATATTTTATTGGCCTCTATTCATTTGAATCAATAAAGTATGCTAAAAATAAATGTAACCAATTTTGTATATCATTCTAAGCCAAAGGGGAAAATTCTTAAGGGTGTTCTTAAATCAAAAAGGGCAACTTCAAGACACATGCTTTAATTTATTTTTGTTCGGAAATGCATGAAAATAGCAGGTGTTGTTATTCAGAAACTATCAAATCATACTCAATTTTCTGTTTTTTTATAAAACACAATAGATTTTTTATAACAAGCCTTCAAAGTTGGCACTTTTGAGCGCATTTACCGTCGAAAGCAAAAAAAACTGGTCGAAAAGCAAGAGAAAAACGTGTGATCACGTCATCGAAATCTCTTATAACTCGGCAGCTAATTTAATTATCATAAAATGGAAAAATAAGTTCGATTTGAAATCGCTTCTATAGTTAGGCATTCCAATTTTATATATTTCTGTTAAAAAATGAATTTGTAAATGTGTTAAAACGTTTTACGCTTGTTGAGCGGAGCAATTAAGAACACCCTTAAGAAAAAAAATCCATATTGATAACGATATTATTACTGGGGCGGGGCGGGAGATGATAATGTATGATATCGGAAGTGGGTCCAAAGTTACCAAAAATTTGATAACGTTGTATATGCGCAGCCCCTTATGGTGATTTTTACAAAGTGTGTTATTTTTATTAATATTGAAGTACTGATAAGTTATAAGCAGTTATATACACTTACCTTCCACTACATCTTTGACGTCATTAGGGTGTTCCAAATAGTTTGGATCTATCAAAGGTGGATCATATGGATTTGTAGATTTTAACTTCACAGTACCTCTGCTGCGCGGATGCAAAGTAACGGAAAAACACGTAATATAAGCCTTATTTTCATATTTCCCAAAAACTTTTGAGTATACCTGAAAGAGATATTAATTAACATTAAGAAAAAAAAACATAAAAAAAATAATGACTACATCTATTAACGAATTCATTTCTTCTTCTTTTTTTCAACACTGTAAAAAAAAAAAAAAAAAAAAAAAAAATCTGTAAAGTTACTAAAAGTTTTCTACACTGTAAAAAAAAAATCTGTAAAGGTACTAAACATTTTCTTGGAAACTGGGATTCCAAGAACTTTTTCTGTCACGGTAACAGCAAAAATTCAAGTTTCAGAATTGGTTACATGGATTTTTCCTGTTATCGTTATATGAAAAGTTCTTGGAATCCCAGTTTCCTAGAAAATGTTTCGTACTTTTACAGATTTTTTTTACAGTGTGGAAACTTGGATTCCTAGATTTTTTCATGTAACGGAAACAGCATGAATCCGTGTAACAGGAACAGATTTGCTCTGAAAATCAAAAAATCTGTAAGGTTACTAAGAATTTTACAGGAAACTGGTATTCAATGAATTTTTCATGTAGCTATAACCCAGGTTTACAGATAAAATTTTAGTAAGATACCTGTCATTTTAGTAGACTCGTTTGTAAAATTATAGATTTCAGTAACTTTACAAAAATTAGTTTTGTAGATCTACATTTTTTCTTGTATAGTGTACAGATAAAATGTCGTTAACCATACAGATTTCGGCAAGTTTACATCTGTAGGATTACAGATTTTTCTTCTTTTTTTACAGTGAAGTTCAACTAGGTGGGGAGGCCTTGAGCTTATACGGCTTGAGATCAACAAGCCCAAATTAACATTTAACATATCTGTTAACAATAAAACTGCAATAAAATGCAATATTTTCATCTTAGGTCAATAGTGTCATCTTTCATCCTTAAATATAAGGTAGATTTCATTATAAAAGTCCTTTTCGCTTGTGCCGGGAGGAAGATCTTGATATTACTTGTTTTTAAAAAATCAAGTTTTACCCAAACACAAGGAGCCAAAATGAGTTGAAACAGGTTATAGTAGATACAATGCCAGTTTACATCGATACTGAATATGAATGGGAATTTTACCAAATTATTCAGCTATAACCAATTTGACTTCACTACTAAGACCTATAGGGTAGAGTGGGGATACTTGAGCCACCCCCATTATTTCTACAGTTGGTTAATTTTTCTTTCTAAAACAGGCAATATGGTAACATATTTATAGTTCTGAACAAATAAAAAAGAAATCACATACCTTGGTACCATTTTGAAAGTATGGTGATTAATAGTTGTTTTTCCTTATCTAAAGTAAATATTTAAGTGCATGTTTTTTTTTTTTTTTTTAATCAAAGTTTTGTTTAAAGTTGCAACAATATATATAAATTTAATAAGTATAATCTCAATTGTATTTTGAATCAAAAATAGCTCAAATAGCTGCATGCTTTACTTAGTAAAACTCTGATAAACAAATATAGTGGTAATGGGGATACTTGAGCCAGTGAGATTGGGGATATTTGAGCCATGGCTCAACCATCCCCACTAGGAAATTAGACATGGGTAAAACAAACAAAAAATAAAATTACGTCCTTATATTCACTAATAGATTTTTTTCGGGATAAAAGGGAGCATAATTTTTTTCTTAAAAAAATAATGAATTAGAAAAAAAAATGTTTAAAAATGTATTTTTAAAAATGAAAACATCCATTTTATTTTTCATTTTGACTAAGAAAATAGCCTGTCTAGATAAATGTAAAATTATTTCTAATACTTTAATTAGTTAGGTCCAACATATTAAATATTTATTTTTAATATAATATATTAAGATTAATATTTTATATTGAAATTGTAACATCTGTTACTGTAACTCTTTTTAAATCAAAGAAATGACTTCTATTGTCCCCAACAGGGGGCACTACTGACTTACCATGTAGGTAAAAGAAAAAAGATGTGTGGTTTTACAACCATTCTGAATTTGTTCTTCATACATGTTACCAAAGAACTGAAACATCTAAATTCTAATCTCAATTGGTTTTAAAGGACTTTATGCATCATCATTTATCATCCTGTAAAATATTTGTGCAAAAATAAAGCAAAACAATTACTTTTGTAGGTATTTTTCCGTACTGGCTCAAGTATCCCTTCACCATGGCTCAAGTATCTCCTCCATGGGGATACTTGAGCCACGATGTAAAAAAAAGTAAAAATTAATTAGACATAGAAAAATAGTTCAAATTAATTGAAAGTGGTTTTTAGTTGAAGAAAAATTATCAAATTTTCATTTTCAATATTTTATTTTGTTCTAAGATATTAAAAAAAATTAAAAAAAAAATTTAAATTTAAAAAGTGGCTCAAGTATCCCCATCTTCCCCTACCAATATTACATCCATTTTAAATATGTTCATTTCATTTGTCTTTCACTCATTTTGTTATCAACGCAAAATAGTAATAATAATAAGAAGAAATAAGAAACTATACTAAAAACTAAGACAGTTTATTTGAACATCGAATCATAAAATTTAATTTCCAACGCAAAAAAAATTAAAGAAAAAATACTGCTACTGGTAAGGGAAAAGCTGCAATTCGGACAAAATTAAATTACAGAATGCCCAAAAATTGCAGAATGCTCTTCTCATGTGGATAGATATGTTTATGAAAAAAATTTCGGCGGAACATCTATAGAACGTTCGTAAAAACATAATGAACATTTCGTTTATTTGGCAATTTAACACTTCTTGGCTACACAATCAAATTTCAAAAAATACTTTTTAGTCTAAAATTGTTTCATATTGAACTGGAAATAACTTTTAATTTTGTCAATTTTAATTTGTTTTAACTATAGTTTTGTCATATATTCTATATGTAATTACAACGAAAGTTAACTCTGAAATTTTCTGAATTAAAACAAAATTTAAATTAATTAAGATTATTTCAAAATTCAGCTATATTGAGCATTGTTGATCCAACTTTTTTTTTTTTTTTTTTTTTTTTTTTTTTTTTTTTTTACAAAAATATCTCCGATATTGAAATGTTTTACTGCAGTATTGTTCATCTATTGTTTATTTTGGAATACGCTTAAATATATGGAAATATTTTTTTATAGGATTTACAGTGACAAAATTAAATAACTGCAGCAACAAACAATATAAATATGTAATACAAAAAATATATGATTAAATTCTCTCATAATTTAAATTTAATTTCATTAAACAATTTACAGGTTTCTAAAAATTAATTACTAACAAGCAGTTTTCATTTACATTAAAATCGTTTGCTTTTAGCAAGGAAAAGTGCTGCTCGCCAAATCGCGACAGGCTTTTGCCTTTAAGCGCCAAATATTCGAAAATATTTTATTTTTTTTACAGACTGTTTACTGTATTCCACCGCTAAATTTGACTGATCTTTGACATTCAAATGTATTTTAATTATTTTTCTTTCAAAACATTCTGAGTATGCCTAGTAAGGATACCTTCTTTGTGAATAATCAAATGTAAAAGCTGTTCAAAAATATTTTCAAAAATGACAACAAATAAAAATTCCTTTTTTAAAGCCTTCTTTAAATAATTAGAAAAAAAGTTTTGGGGGGTTTTGGAAGATAAAAGTACGCTTTTTGAGATATTGGATGATTTGAAAGCGGTGATCGAAAATTTTCATTGGAGATTATAGTAAATTTTTGTAGCTTACGAAACACCTGTATTTTCATACAGTATACATCAACCGTTGCATTTTGTCAAATAAATATTATGAAAATTTCAGTATTATTCGTTTTATTTTGGAATAAATTCATCTGTATGAAATCACAATTTTTTTGAAAAATATTTTCTCCCACCTCAGGTATTAGTCCGTAGTGCAACTTCGGTATGATAGATGTGTCTTCAGCCACATATAACTGAAAACTCGGCGAATCTTTATTTGCATTTTCTTCAGCTCCATTCTGAAATCCCAAAGCTGTGATGAAATCCGCCGAAGACAAAACACCTGAAATGCATTGAAAAGATGAATTGGTAAGTAAAAATAACAGAAATCCTGCGTAATTAGAAGCTTCTGTTAACGAAGCTAAACTTCTCTCTATTATATGAAATGCACCTGGGTGCTAATAGAATATACAGAGTAATTTAAAAAAAAAACGTGCACAAAATGATATGACAAATGAAGCATACAACAAGGATAAAAAATCACATAGGAACATAGGGTCGCGAACTACTTCTTGAGTCACAAATACAGGGTGTTTCATTCTAGCTACACCCGGTTTGAAAGTAATAATTTCGGGGAAAATTTCGGGTTCCTTATTTTGTGTGTAATGTGATAACGTTATGAAAAGATCTGGAAAAACAAATTGCTCAAGCTACCGATGATACCGTATAAACTGATTACCACAGTCCAAAATGTGAAGTGCCATGTGCATATTGCTGGTGCAAATAATGCAAACTTTTACCATTTTTGTTCGGGTTATCACATTTAAAACAAAGGTGAGAATGTTTGTTAAATGTTTTATTAAAATATACTTCAGTTTTCTGAAATTTATTACTGTCAACCAAAACTGAGTTAGGATGAAACACCCTGTATTTGTGACTCATTAAGTGGTTTGTGGTCCTATGTTCTTATGTGATTTTTTATCCTTGTCTTGAGCCTGATTTGTCATATCAATTTGTCCACGTTTTTTTTTAAATCAGACTGTATAGATATTTGAAAATCATATAAAACTAGTTGGATGTGGCGAATCCCAAAACTTTCTTTTATCTCATACATATTAATACTTTAAAAGTCACTAGTACAATCCCAAAACTAAATGACAATCTATACACATGTGAGGGTTGAAAAGGCACGAAATTCCGTGCATTAGTCTTGGAATAGGACTATTGCGGATATCCTGAAAAATGCAGCATAGGTATGCAACCTGTTGCGTGATTTACACTAAAATGTAAATAAAATCCATTCATGTCAAGGACTAACCGAATCTGAAAATTGATAGAAATCCGTAAATTAGTTCATGAAATATAGCTATCGCGGATATCGTGTAATAGGCAGCATAGCAGTTTCATCTGCTGGGCGATTTGCATCAAAAAAGTAATCAGTATCAATTTATATCAGGGACTAACTGAACGTATAGTTTTTTGAATTCCGTTCATTAGTTTTTGAGATAGAGCGCCAATAAAATTTTGTTACATACAGATAGACATTTTGTAAAAACATGTTTTACGGATTCTTTGACGTTTAAAACCTGTAAATCCGTGGAAAACCTGAATTCGAAAATCTTCTTGTAAAAATTAAAAGAAAATGAAAAATAACTGAGAAATAAAAACATGCATGAATTGATTTCGTTTAGTATACTTTTATTTCATGAATTTTGCAACTAATAAACAAAATTTTGTGTTATTAAGAGCAGACTTTATTGCCCAAAATTGCCAAAATATCGATTTTCTTTTTTAAATACTAAATGAAAGCTTATTTTAAGTTTAAATATTACAACGCCTCATTTTCCCCATACGTCAATTACATCGCGAAATATTATAATTTCTTCAAGTCCAACGATCCATACAAATGAAAAGTTTAACTGACTTTTTTTATATTTGAGATACAGATTTAAACTTGTTTTGAGTATGTTTTTTATCTGATAAATGTGCATATATAATAAGTCTTCAGGTTTTTTTAATAAATGCATATGAAAATGCGTTAGATTTCATCATTTTTTACGATATTATCAAATTTACTCTCCATCGTTAAATCAGATAACTATATATCCTTAACAGGGATCGTTAATCTCATTTTATAAAATACTATTATTTCCAAACGAATCGTAAATGTTGTAAAAAAGAAGGATATTGTTTGAAAAAAGTCAGTTAAAGAAAAGGACAACTGGGATCTCTGTCTTAGACAATTCAGAAACATTTCAGTCTAATTCATACCTTTTCTTGTTTTAATATATTGATCGATATTTGCATAATTGATCAATTTTATCAATATGGAATGATTACACGATTTATTATAAAAATATATAAAACCCAAGCATTTCTCTAATTAAAATATTTAACTTCTTTTTTCAAAATCAAGAATAAGTTTTATTAAATCAAAAAACTACACACCCTTGTTATTTATTCTTTAATAAACTGTTTATTTATTTTTATTTTCGTTTTTTAAATTACATAAATTCCTTTGTGTTTTAATTATTAATCAAACTTTTTTTATTTATTATTATTTCCTTTTTAAAATAATAGAAAAGAGTTAAAAATATACATATGACTGGTATTGAAAACGATATTTTCGCCTAACTGGCGCCAGAAAAAAATCGCTCCAACGTGGTGCGTATGTGATATCTGTGCCGATAAATCAAGAATTCGGTATTTTTATTCTAATCTGGCTCGCCAAATATTGTACTCGTGGCTTTTTTTTTTTTTTCTTTTTTTTTTTTTTTTTTTTTTTTTTTTTGTATTTCATTGATTTTATTTAAAATATAATACTATAATTCTTTCACTCATTTAATTTGTGACGGTGCACGCATGCTGGGTGTCATTTGTAACATTATATGCAGACATACTCAGTAGTTTAGGTTAAAACAACAAAGTTTATTCAAGTGATAATGGCTGAAGGGAAGTGGAGCAAGTCTAAAATTTTACACACTGAGAACACTATGAACAGCTAAAATCATACTCACAGGCTCCGACCTAGCTCAGTCGTGGCACCGTCTAACACTTGACACTATCTCCTGGCTGAGCTGCTAAACAAAGCTTAACTTCACAGCCCGTGGCTGTGGTTAATTCTTTATTTCTCAAATAATAAAAATGGAACTACTCTAAACTTTCTTACCAAGGTCGAATCTCAAATCCACTATCCAAACTCCTTTCCACTTTACTGGAGGCCGTTGCTACTTTCTATTCGTCAGCACTTCGCTAAACAATCATCCACTTCGCTTATCTAATGGCAGAGGTCCGCACTCGCTGGCTGCTGGCTAATGCCAGAGTCACACAGAGACACACGCTGGCTGCTGGCTAATGCCAGAGTCACACAGAGACCCAAACTCACCCCCAAGCTTTTATATGCTGCAAACTGAGATACTTCACTTTAACATATTACTAATAACCGCGAGCTAACTGCGGAATTCGAAAGAGCACACACACTCTAGAAAGTTAAAGTAAAAGAGAGGATAGATGTCGCTTTTACGCCTACAAAATGTTAAATTACTGACGTCACGATCTCAGAAACACTAGAGTGCCTTCATGACAAAAGGTCACTCCCTCACAAATTTATAATACATAACTATAATTTGAAACTAAAACGTCTAAAATTCATGATTTATATTTATTTTTTAAGCCAAAGAATAGAAAATAAAAAGAAAATAACGATATTTTGAAGTTCCATTATTGCAGCGAAAGAACAATATTCAAATAAACCCAATTTACCTCGGACTAAACCCTGCGAAAGGATTTTTACACAATAACCAGCAAGATGCGTTTCATTTGGGCGTTCCCATTAAACAATTGACAAATAACCGCGATTTTTGTGCCACATACATTAGTGTAATATATATATATATAGATTATTATTATTATTTTGAATACCGCTATTTTCAAATAAATAGTAAATATTTTAAAAATTCCCAATACTTTTTTAAGTAGTCAATTCAAAAAAAGATATCCGAGACATGCTTTATGACATGATTCGGAAATAATTAATGCTAATTCATACCATTTCTTGACTTAATATATTGATCGACGTTTGCAGGATTAATCAGTTTCATCAATATCGAAGGAATACTCGAATTCAAAGCAAAGTGCAGAGGCAGCGCACAATGATCCTGGAGATTTTCACCTACAGGAAGATCCGCTACAACAGGAATCTGAAAATGTTAAAATACCAATAAATAAATAATTGATTATTAATATCTGAATGAATTATTTCAAAAATAAATTAATAAGCAAGAATTTGTTTTTGTTTTTCAATCAAAAGCAAACTATTTTTTTTAAGGCTCAAAAACTAAGAGAAATAAATAAATAGTGATTAAATAAAATGCATACGACATATTCAAAGTAGTATGGAAATTTAAAATTATTTAAAATCCTAAGTAATTTTTATTGAGTTTTTATATTTAGCATCACCACATACTGAAGGAAATGTTCACTGTAAAAAGAATAATAATGAATGAATAAAATAAAATTAAAATAGAATAAACAAATTGCATGAATAATACATTTGGTAATTTTTTTCTTTATTTTCCTTTATATAAATATTAAGTATGATTTTGTGGGTATCCCATAGCTTAAAAAGTTGACGTGATAGAAAAAAATCGCGGTCATTTTCAGATTTATAATGCTAATAAATAGCCGAAAACAAGTGCCAGATCTAAATCAACAAAATGTGTGTTCATCAGTGTAATCATCGTACAAAAAAGCTTTCATTACTTCACGACGCGTTAGAACGCAGCTGTACGTGTAAATTTCGTCATCGAATGTATGGTCGTAACGCAAGCGGTGAGAAGTTAATAAAGAATACTGCCCAGTTAAACTGGTGGCATTGAGCTCACAGGCTAAAAATACTAATTGTATATTAAAGCCTTATATTTTCAAGGGTTAATTCCATTCGAAAAAGAAATTAAGAAGGGGAAACAGCTCTCCCCTTTCCTCTTTTTTTATACTTAATCATTGAACCTCCTATACTATCAAAGACATGCTTTACCATATAAAAAATCTATATCCAAAATTCAGAGCAAATGAGATAATTCTTAATAAAAACCCATTTAGCATTTATATAATTTAAAAGGAGTTATCCCCCTCTTTTATACTTAACCATTAAACTTCCAAAACTGTTCAGAGATTTGAACGAAATCTGAAAATTCTGCTTGAAAAACCAATTTATATAAATTAAGGGGGGGGGGACATTAGAACCTCTTTTCCCCCTATTTATACTTATTCAAGAACACCTAATAACAGTCACGGAATCGCCTCATCAGAATGATCCTAATCTAAATTTTGAACGAAAACTTAATTCTGCATGAAAATCCCATTTATATCAACTAAGGGGAGGGGCATGAGCCCCCGTTCCCTCTCTTATACATATCGAATGAACTCCAAAAACTAATCAGGGAAGCGCCTTGTCAGGATATACCTATGTACAAAATTTCAAGTGGATCGGATATTTTTATCATGAGTTATCGCGTTATGTACGAACGTACGAACGTACATACAGAACGGACGGGCACATAAATTCTCAGGCTATGATAGCCTGTGAGCTAAAAAGTAGTCTTCCACAATCTCAGGGCGATGAATAGGTCAAGGTAGTCCCATAACTTGGCCACCGAGATTGTCGGATCTCTCGTGTTAGGACTTTATCCTGGGTAGCCATATGAAAAACTTAAGGGTGTTCTTAAATCAAAAAAGGGCAACTTTATGACATAAGATTTAATTTATTTTTGTTCGGAAATCCATGAATCTAGCAGGTGTTGTTGTTCAGAAATAGTCTAACTGCTCTCAGTTTTCTGTTTTTTTTTACAAATTCAATAGATCTTTCATAACGAGCCTTCAAAGCTGACATTTTTGAACACATTTCCCGACGAAAGCAGAAAAACCGGTCGAAAAGCAGGAGAAAAACAGGTGATCACGTGATCGAAACCTTTGATAACTCGATAGGTCATTTAATTATGATAAAATGGAAAATACAGTTCGATTCCAAATCAGTTTCATATAGTCAGGCGTTCCAATTTTATATGTTTCTGCCAAAAAATGAATTTATAAATGTGTCAAAACGTTTAGTGCTTGTTGAGCGGAGCAGTTTAGAACAACCTTAATCTGGGAGTACCCTATTGAAACCGATATTGTATCTAATCGTCAAGATTGCCGTTGTTGCCGCAGGTATTTTAGAAAAGCCTGATGTCTTTGCAAATGTGCCTCAGTGTACATCCCGCAGGTATGAAGCGTGTATTACAACTGACGGAATATCTTTTGAGCAATATCTTTGAACATGTGCATTACATATATTCCTGTTAATAAAATGTTTTTTTTTTTTGTAGCATTTCCTCTTATTCTTGTGTTTAATATTTAACGTGACATTTGAAAACTACCTTACTTTACCTCACTGCTTGCGTTCTGATCATACATTTTATGAAACAAATTGCTATAATAGCAATGGATTCTATCAACCCGTAAAGTTCTGTCTCCTTTATTAGGATGTACCTTGTATTTTATGTCAGAGAAGTTGTGTGATGATGTGAAGATGTGTTACTATCTAATCATCACATATCGTTAATTATCTCCCAGTTAAAATTACTTTTTTATAACTATAAATAATTAAAACATCCTTTTCCTTGTAAAAATATCTTGCCCTCTTCCTCTTGTTTGCGGTTCTTAAATAAATTTCACTTTAAGGGAATTTGATATCAAAAAAACTTATTTTGTAACTATAACCTACATTATAATTTTAGGTTCATATTTGAATAAAGCGCAATTATAACAGATCATGCAAAATGTTAAATGTATAGCCATTTCACAATTTTCCTTCTTTCATTTTTCTTATTCCTTCATTTTTTTTTATTTGTATTTGGAAATAGATTTTTTGTCCTTTTTCAGAATATTTTTTTTCTATTAATATATTTATAGGACTTTTGATACGTTCTTTAGATCAGTAGAAAAAAAAATAGTGAATGTATGAGTATGGAAAAAATGTGAAAAAGTAATATGTTTTTAAATTCACATTTTTTTTTAAAGTTGCAAATACATCAAAAATCCGCCACTTAGTTGTCAAACATATGATCTACAGTATTTTTTTAAACGTTTCAGACAATTTGCTGAATTTTTTTTTTTTTTTTTTTTTTTTTTTTTATGTGTGTGTGTGTGTTGCAAAACATTGTGAAACATAAAATATATATATATTTAGTATTTTTTTTTTTATTCTTGAACTCTACAAATAGTATGTTAGAGTATAATAAAATTATTTATCTTTTCTTTCTTGTACATTTTATACATTTCTGCTGGAAGCCATTTTTATATAACTCGCAGTTCGCTAAAAAACTGCTCTAAAAAAATGGTTATTCTTTTTTGTTCTACTATCTGTTAGGCTCTATTCACACTAATTTCTCATTTTATGAACATTATTAATATACATGAAAAAAAAAAAGTGTAAAGGTAACACCAGACCTGAACAGGTTATAGGGATGTTGAACGAGAGAGCTAAGTCTTAGGTAAATTAAGTATATTTCTTTTACTAATTATCAAATCGTTTCGAAATTTGCATAGAATATTCTAAGAATACTCAGGCATATTTTAAAATAAAATAATGTATGACATCCGTTATGTTTGTCTATTTTTTTTTAATCAAAATGACAAGTACTGAGTTTTCTTAACTCTCTAATGTCTATGATAGTATGCATTCTACCAACAGTGTTTCAAATCTAGTGGATTTTTTAATTCGTATATTCCAAATTCCCACCAGAAATGTAAAATTAAAATATTGGATTAAAAAAAAAAAAAAAAAACATTCTGTATTTAAATGAAGCAAAATTCATTTTTGAAATTTTCCGGTGTGGATTCGATTTTTCAAAGCAACGGAATTTCTAGTACGTATTTTACCCAAGAGAAATTGAGGATTAATGATCTCAACTTTATCCATGCGTTAGTAAAACTAGTCGCTGGGGGCCATCGTAATACTTACCCATCATGGATATGTATATGAAAATAAAACATGTGAAAACTATTTATACAATGCATTGCAATTCATAAACAAAATTTAAATATTGTTAATATACATAGTAATGCTATATTAAAGAACTGCTGATGTACCAATTTCGACAAATTATATAAAACGCCAAAATACTCAAGTAGTACCGAATTGCGTAAAAGAAACATCCTTTTAACTCCAAAAATAATAATTCTATTAACTAATAATTAACTGCGTCGGATTAAGTGTCTCATTTCCAATTAAAATATACCATTAAATTGAAATTTGAATGAAATACAGGGTCATGAAAAATCGAAGAATATGGAAAACAGGATTACAAATATCTCGACAACTAATAATCCGATCGACTTCGTTCTATATGCAAAATGTGTGTTATTTTATTGCCTTTTACGTCCATTCTTTAGAACAAAAAAATTTGAAAATTTTTATATACCTTTCATCAGAACGAATTTTTCGAGAGTCCGAAAAAAATAGTTCCGGATAATCGAGGTTGCTGATATTAAATAGGGTTCGTCCCATTCTTACATTCTAACTACATACAAAATTTCAAGTCTCTATCTCAATTTGTTCGGGAGATAGAGCGTTTACAGACAGACAGACAGACAGACGGACGGCAAAATTTTTTTTCTAAAAATATGTTTTTCAGAATCTCCACTATCTAAAACGTGCAAATCCATCAAAAAAATTTTTTCGATTTTCAAAACGATTGCAAGACTTACCCTATACTACGTATGATGGGTAAGTAAAAAATCCAAAAATAATAATACTTAGATGCATTCACAATTTTTTACTTAATATTTTTAAATGTTGGCGTCCCAAATTTTTGTACAATGGTGCTTCATCACATGGAGTTCAATATTACAACGGTTTACTCAATTCGATTGAAAATTTTGAATAAAGCAAAGCTTTTAAACTAAAGCTAACATCTTTATTTTAGTATTGAAAAATAAATTAAAATTTTAGAGATATAAATCTGTCAAGAAAAATGTTACAATTCTTATTTTCATAAGTTTAGATTCAAGAGGGAGAAAAATACATTCCTTGCTTAGACTGTACTGTTCATGCGAAATGGTGTAGCTTTGTATACTTATTGCAATGAAGCAATAGTAATGTATTGCCATACATATTTAAAAAAAAAAAAATTATTTTAAGGAAAATATTTAGAGTGTTCAAAAGTGCTTTTCTCTCCTCTATATATTTCATAGATGCATATTAATTTTATTATATTCGTAAGAGTGTAATACATTTTTTCTGTAATGACATTAATGTAATGGAATACTTTTGATTGTCTTTGTAGATGAACCAAGCATTCGATTTTGATAAAATTTGAAATGACTCTAAAAATTATGAAATAATAATATTTTTTAAATTTCAAGTTATTCGGTTGTGCAGTTTTTGTGTTGTTATACGCTGAGAGAATAAGGACAGGTACATAAATTGGACGACAAATATAGGTGTTACTTTTTTACATAATAATGATATTACTTAAAAAGAATATCTTCTAGGATTTTGAAACGTAACTGAAAGCCCTGCTATTTTTTAAAAATTTACATATGAACAAAAAATTTTCAATTTTTTTATCAGTTCCTAGATATGAAAAAAAATCAAACCTTTTATATATTTCAGAAAGCATTAAGTCTAAATTAAATCTGAAAAGAAAAGACACGTTTCTGAAATACGTTCCTTCCATATTTATTTCGAGGAGAAATGATAAACTAGCTCATGCATACAAATTGGTACAAGGCAAAATAAAAAAAATATGTTTTGGAACATATATTTATGGCTCAATATATTTTGACACTTTTTTTATTATTACCAATCAATGTACATGTGAGCGTTTCATTTTATTCATTCACTTTTAGGATTGCTTCTTAAAATGTATTAGGCATGATAAAAAAATCAAACATTTTATATTTTCAGAATAAAACATTTCTTAATTAAACCTGATTAAAGAAAACACGGATACCATTCTAAAATACGTTCCTTCCATATTTATTTCGAAAGGGAAATGATAAAATATCTTATACATACAATTTGGAACATGGCAAAATATAAAATAATGTTGTGGACATCTTTCAATATATTTTGACTCCTTATTTTTCCAATTATCAATCAATATACACATGAATGCTTTATGTATTCACTTTTAGGGTTTCTTCTTAAAAAGTATTAAGTATGAAAAAAAAATCAAACATTTTATATTTTTGAGAAAAAAAATTAATCAAAATTAAAACTCAAAAGAAATGCCGGATCATGCCGGAGAATGTATATATTTATCTTTCATTATATTTTGACACATTTTTTTCCCGATTACCAAACAATATACATGAGAGAATTTTATTTACTACTCGGTTATCCCGTCGACCCATTTTGCCAAATTATTTTTCGATAAAATGCAGACAATGCTGCAAAAAAGGCCGTCCAAAACGGCGTTTTGAACCGATTTTTCCAAAGCGGCAGACATGACGACAAAAATATGTTCGGTACTACTCGGTTATCCCGTCGACCCATTTTGCCAAATTATTTTTCGATAAAATGCAGACAATGCTGCAAAAAAGGCCGTCCAAAACGGCGTTTTGAACCGATTTTTCCAAAGCGGCAGACATGACGACAAAAATATGTTCGGTACTACTCGGTTATCCCGTCGACCCATTTTGCCAAATTATTTTTCGATAAAATGCAGACAATGCTGCAAAAAAGGCCGTCCAAAACGGCGTTTTGAACCGATTTTTCCAAAGCGGCAGACATGACGACAAAAATATGTTCGGTACTACTCGGTTATCCCGTCGACCCATTTTGCCAAATTATTTTTCGATAAAATGCAGACAATGCTGCAAAAAAGGCCGTCCAAAACGGCGTTTTGAACCGATTTTTCCAAAGCGGCAGACATGACGACAAAAATATGTTCGGTACTACTCGGTTATCCCGTCGACCCATTTTGCCAAATTATTTTTCGATAAAATGCAGACAATGCTGCAAAAAAGGCCGTCCAAAACGGCATTTTGAACCGATTTTTCCAAAGCGGCAGACATGACGACAAAAATATGTTCGGTACTACTCGGTTATCCCGTCGACCCATTTTGCCAAATTATTTTTCGATAAAATGCAGACAATGCTGCAAAAAAGGCCGTCCAAAACGGCGTTTTGAACCGATTTTTCCAAAGCGGCAGACATGACGACAAAAATATGTTCGGTACTACTCGGTTATCCCGTCGACCCATTTTGCCAAATTATTTTTCGATAAAATGCAGACAATGCTGCAAAAAAGGCCGTCCAAAACGGCGTTTTGAACCGATTTTTCCAAAGCGGGAGACCTGACAACAAAAATATGTTCGGTACTACTCGGTTATCCCGTCGACCCATTTTGCCAAATTATTTTTCGATAAAATGCAGACAATGCTGCAAAAAAGGCCGTCCAAAACG
This sequence comes from Maratus speculifer, assembly GCA_964019185.1. Lineage (NCBI taxonomy): Eukaryota > Metazoa > Arthropoda > Arachnida > Araneae > Salticidae > Maratus > Maratus speculifer. Next base: position 455,161,037 of record OZ025290.1, on the reverse strand, counting down.
GCGTTTTGAACCGATTTTTCCAAAGCGGCAGACATGACGACAAAAATATGTTCGGTACTACTCGGTTATCCCGTCGACCCATTTTGCCAAATTATTTTTCGATAAAATGCAGACAATGCTGCAAAAAAGGCCGTCCAAAACGGCGTTTTGAACCGATTTTTCCAAAGCGGCAGACATGACGACAAAAATATGTTCGGTACTACTCGGTTATCCCGTCGACCCATTTTGCCAAATTATTTTTCGATAAAATGCAGACAATGCTGCAAAAAAGGCCGTCCAAAACGGCGTTTTGAACCGATTTTTCCAAAGCGGGAGACCTGACAACAAAAATATGTTCGGTACTACTCGGTTATCCCGTCGACCCATTTTGCCAAATTATTTTTCGATAAAATGCAGACAATGCTGCAAAAAAGGCCGTCCAAAACGGCGTTTTGAACCGATTTTTCCAAAGCGGGAGACCTGACAACAAAAATATGTTCGGTACTACTCGGTTATCCCGTCGACCCATTTTGCCAAATTATTTTTCGATAAAATGCAGACAATGCTGCAAAAAAGGCCGTCCAAAACGGCGTTTTGAACCGATTTTTCCAAAGCGGCAGACATGACGACAAAAATATGTTCGGTACTACTCGGTTATCCCGTCGACCCATTTTGCCAAATTATTTTTCGATAAAATGCAGACAATGCTGCAAAAAAGGCCGTCCAAAACGGCGTTTTGAACCGATTTTTCCAAAGCGGCAGACATGACGACAAAAATATGTTCGGTACTACTCGGTTATCCCGTCGACCCATTTTGCCAAATTATTTTTCGATAAAATGCAGACAATGCTGCAAAAAAGGCCGTCCAAAACGGCGTTTTGAACCGATTTTTCCAAAGCGGCAGACATGACGACAAAAATATGTTCGGTACTACTCGGTTATCCCGTCGACCCATTTTGCCAAATTATTTTTCGATAAAATGCAGACAATGCTGCAAAAAAGGCCGTCCAAAACGGCGTTTTGAACCGATTTTTCCAAAGCGGCAGACATGACGACAAAAATATGTTCGGTACTACTCGGTTATCCCGTCGACCCATTTTGCCAAATTATTTTTCGATAAAATGCAGACAATGCTGCAAAAAAGGCCGTCCAAAACGGCGTTTTGAACCGATTTTTCCAAAGCGGGAGACCTGACAACAAAAATATGTTCGGTACTACTCGGTTATCCCGTCGACCCATTTTGCCAAATTATTTTTCGATAAAATGCAGACAATGCTGCAAAAAAGGCCGTCCAAAACGGCGTTTTGAACCGATTTTTCCAAAGCGGGAGACCTGACAACAAAAATATGTTCGGTACTACTCGGTTATCCCGTCGACCCATTTTGCCAAATTATTTTTCGATAAAATGCAGACAATGCTGCAAAAAAGGCCGTCCAAAACGGCGTTTTGAACCGATTTTTCCAAAGCGGCAGACATGACGACAAAAATATGTTCGGTACTACTCGGTTATCCCGTCGACCCATTTTGCCAAATTATTTTTCGATAAAATGCAGACAATGCTGCAAAAAAGGCCGTCCAAAACGGCGTTTTGAACCGATTTTTCCAAAGCGGCAGACATGACGACAAAAATATGTTCGGTACTACTCGGTTATCCCGTCGACCCATTTTGCCAAATTATTTTTCGATAAAATGCAGACAATGCTGCAAAAAAGGCCGTCCAAAACGGCGTTTTGAACCGATTTTTCCAAAGCGGCAGACATGACGACAAAAATATGTTCGGTACTACTCGGTTATCCCGTCGACCCATTTTGCCAAATTATTTTTCGATAAAATGCAGACAATGCTGCAAAAAAGGCCGTCCAAAACGGCGTTTTGAACCGATTTTTCCAAAGCGGCAGACATGACGACAAAAATATGTTCGGTACTACTCGGTTATCCCGTCGACCCATTTTGCCAAATTATTTTTCGATAAAATGCAGACAATGCTGCAAAAAAGGCCGTCCAAAACGGCATTTTGAACCGATTTTTCCAAAGCGGCAGACATGACGACAAAAATATGTTCGGTACTACTCGGTTATCCCGTCGACCCATTTTGCCAAATTATTTTTCGATAAAATGCAGACAATGCTGCAAAAAAGGGCGTCCAAAACGGCGTTTTGAACCGATTTTTCCAAAGCGGCAGACATGACGACAAAAATATGTTCGGTACTACTCGGTTATCCCGTCGACCCATTTTGCCAAATTATTTTTCGATAAAATGCAGACAATGCTGCAAAAAAGGCCGTCCAAAACGGCGTTTTGAACCGATTTTTCCAAAGCGGGAGACCTGACGACAAAAATATGTTCGGTACTACTCGGTTATCCCGTCGACCCATTTTGCCAAATTATTTTTCGATAAAATGCAGACAATGCTGCAAAAAAGGCCGTCCAAAACGGCGTTTTGAACCGATTTTTCCAAAGCGGGAGACCTGACAACAAAAATATGTTCGGTACTACTCGGTTATCCCGTCGACCCATTTTGCCAAATTATTTTTCGATAAAATGCAGACAATGCTGCAAAAAAGGCCGTCCAAAACGGCGTTTTGAACCGATTTTTCCAAAGCGGGAGACCTGACAACAAAAATATGTTCGGTACTACTCGGTTATCCCGTCGACCCATTTTGCCAAATTATTTTTCGATAAAATGCAGACAATGCTGCAAAAAAGGTCTCCAAAACGGCGTTTTGAACCGATTTTTCCAAAGCGGGAGACCTGACAACAAAAATATGCAACAGTGTCGAATTCAGACACTTTTCTTCAGGAGGGACTTCTGTTGCACTGGAAAGGGGGGGGGGGGAGAATAGCACTTTTTGACCATCGAAATACGAAAATTTAAATTTTTCTGAGGGGAGGGGGGAATGTGACACAGCGGATTAAAATACAATACACAAATTTACAAATTTGTGATCCAAAAATATTTTTTTAAATATCAATAATAAAAAATAAAAAATTGAAAAATAGAATAAAATATCTACTTTATCATATATAGATTCCTTTTATTTCATTAAGAGTACTGTACTGTGGAACATATTGAAATGTACAATCAATTGAAAAAAAAAAAAAAAGATTTCAATTCCAATAAACTTTTCATCTCGAAATCGGTTTATTGCCAGAACACTAGATGGCAGCACTAGCGCTTTGGAGAAACCATTTTTTCTGAACACGGGGTCTTTAGGAATTCTCGTCTATTCGGTTATTTTATTTCATTTTCGCAAATAACGGAAGTTGATGTTCGATAGCGAATACATGAATATCATTTTTAATTCCACACATTTCTTATTATGAAATGTTTCGATGTATTTCTTGTGACTGAATAACTTTTCGTGTCAAGATATTTACCAAAATTGAAAAGGAAGAATTTGGAAGTTATTAGCTCAGGATTAATTTTTTTTTAACTTACCAATCATACGTAGTATAGGGTAAGTCTTGCAATCGTTTTGAAAATCGAAAAAAAAATTTTGACGGATTTACTCGTTTTAGATAGTGGAGATTCCGAAAAACATATTTTTAGAAAAAAAAAAAAAAATTGCCGTCCGTCTGTCTGTCTGTAAACGCTCTATCTCCCGAACAAATTGATATAGAGAGACTTGAAATTTTGTATGTAGTTAGTATATAAGAATGGGACGAAGCCTATTTAATATCAGTAACCTCGATTATCCGGAAATATTTTTTTCGGACTCTCGAAGTAATCGTTCTGGTGAAAGGTATATAAAAATTTTCGAATTTTTTTATTCTAAGAAATGGACGTAAAAGGCAATAAAATAACACACATTTTGCATATAGAACAAAGTCGATCGGATCATTAGTTCCCGAGATATTCATAATCCTGTTTTCCACATTCTTCGATTTTTCATGACCCTGTATTTCATTCAAATTTCAATTCAGAGGTATATTTTAATTGGAAATGAGACGCTTAATCCGACGCAGTTAATTGTTAGTTAATAGAATTATTGTTTTTGGAGTTATAAGGATGTTTCTTTTACGTACTACTTGAGTAGTTTGGCGTTTTATATATTTTGTCGAAATTGGTACATCAGCAGTTCTTTTATATAGCATTACTATGTATATTAACAATATTTAAATTTTGTTTATGAATTGTAATGCATTGTATAAATAGTTTTCACATGTTATATTTTCATATGCCTATCCATGATGGGTAAGTATTACGGTGGCCCCCAACGACTAGTTTTTTTATGATGTACCTTTTCATGTTGAATAAAATATTCATTATGAATTTCGAATTTTCACATTTGAAACGAAATCCATAATTATTATAAACTAAATTTTAATAAACTAAAATTATTTCAAGCAACAATTCTTCAATACACCTGTGATTATATATGTTTAAAAAGGAATTTTATGTATGTGTGTGTGAAAATAACTTTTCCAGCGATAATTTAAATAATTCTTCAAAAATCAAGTATACATCTACATGAATCTGTTTAAAGAAATAGGTTTGTAATTGTTTTGACATATTAAATTTGACGCCAAACATTCAAAATTATTTAAATAAACTGAAATTATTTAATAAAACTGTCAATTCATTCTTTTAATTGCAGATTGGAATTTTTTTTTTTTTTTTTTTTTTTTTTTTGTCGCCATCTGGTGACCGGAAGATGTATTGAAGAAAAGAATTGTATTCGGTAGATTTTGAGCCGCGAATTTCATAAATATGCCGGGTTTTTTTTTCTCTCTCTCGCGTTATTTTTTAGAGATTTTTGTTATTTTTATGCTGCAGATTTGTGAAAATTTTTGCTTTTTTTTCAAATTTAGGGGTTTTTGAGCGGCAGTTGTCTTTCAGTCCGTCCGTCTGTCTGTCCGCATATAACAACGCAAAAACTACCCAACCGAATCGTTTGAAATTTAAAATATAATATTATTACATAATTTTGTCGAGTCATTTCAAATTTTATGAAAATCGGATGAATTACAGGTACAATCAAAAGTATTCCGTTACATTACGGTCAATGGGGGAAAAAAGTTTCTCATGCATTTCAATCGTTTGAAATATATGATTATTGCATAACATTACATTGTTTGGGGCGTGTTTTAATTCCGTTAAACTATTTCACAATTTTATGAATATGATATGTGTTGCTAAGGTTTAACAAAAGTTGTATTAAGTTTATGTGCAATTGAATGTGCTGTCATTTATTTGTTGTTTGCGATGTCGAGATTTAATAAAAGCTTTCACCAGAAAATAATTTCTCTATACATTTTTTTCGAAATCGCGATAAAATATTTCTCTTAATTAGCACTGTACAGCGTTTTGACGCATTCATTTTTTAACGGACAAGATAAGAAATTGGAAGGCCTGACTGTGGAAGCGATTTCGAATCGAAGTTATTTTTTCCATTTTAGGATCATTCAATTACCTATCCAGATATAAGCGATTTCGAATCGAAGTTATTTTTTCCATTTTAGGATCATTCAATTACCTATCCAGTTATAAGCGATTTCGATCGCGTCATCACCCGTTTTCCTCCTGCTTTTCGACCGGTTTTTCTGCTTTCGTCGGGAAATGTGCTCAAAAACGTCCACTTTGTAGGCTTGTTATAAAAGATGTATTGTGTTAAAAAAAAAAAAAAAAAAAAAAAAACAGAAAATTGAGTGCAGTTAGACAATTTCTGAATAAAAGGCTACTTCGCTCGAACGAGAAGACCCGTTCGCTAATGCTAATCCTATGGGAGAAATTTATAAAGATATCTGGGTTGCATTTTAATATTTTTAGACGATTCTTTTTGCATTGGATGACTCGGATCGATCTGAATGGTGTTCGTTTTTTAGTTTTTCGATTTGGGTTGCAGATGTTTTTTATGGAGTTTTCCAAACCGGTTCCGAAAATGAAAGCGTCCTCGTAAAAAATAACTGTAAACAAAATGAAAAAAAAAAAAAAATAAAAAACGGACAAATTGACATCTTGACAAATTTTTCCAGGTTTCACAAAAACAACATTTTAAAATTTTTATGAACATCTTATAAACGTTATATTTATGTTATGTTTCAAAGGAAAATAAAACTAAATAAACAATTTATTTATAAATTAATACTAATATCCAGGTTACCATGTCAGCTTAAAATAACTAGTGGTGTACCGAGTAGTTAGTTGTGTAATAAGAAAATAAAACACTGATGTGCACATAATGTGAGTTTAGGTGTATATAAATATACCTGTGTACATATATCTATAGCTGTTTCTACATGCATATATAGTACAAATAAATTAACCCATTAAATTTGAAATTTACTTGTAAGACAATTTTTGACACTTCAAAACTAATAAAAAAAAAGGATAACAAGTTCAGTTATCAACCAATATAAAATTAAAACATTCTTTAACCTTCCAATTTATTCTGACCATTGAAGAAATCTGTCTATCAAAAATAAAAATGTTACGGTAACAATGCATTGAATATCGCAAAACATTTCATATTCATTTAGTAACTGTCTGTACCTTATTTTCTTTAGATTGAAAAAAAAAATGTGTACAGATTAAATTATGTTATTTTAAATATTTGGTACTACTCTGTTAACCCGTCGACCAAAACATTATCGCCAAACTATAAGATTAAATGCCAATAATGGATGATCGTGAATGTCGCATTCGATGACATTAAATACGATACACATGTTTCGAACGTCATTAAGTGATTTTTATTTGTATTTTTATTAATATTCTACTAATTATTTGTTTTTTTTATTACTTAAAATAAGAATTACTTCAATACTTATAATTAAAAAACTTAAAATGATATAAAGTATTTTGTTCTATCATTATTAACTAAACTTTTTTTATTGATCATTATTTTCGTTTTAAAATAATTTCAATTTTTTTTAAACACAATAGATCTTTCATAACAAGCCTACAAAGTGGACGTTTTTGAGCACATTTCTCGACGAAAGCAGAAAAACCGGTCGGAAAGCAGGAGAAGAACGGGTGATGACGTGATCGAAATCGCTTATAATGTCTCTTATAATTCTAATCGCTTAAGAATGTATAAATACATAAACCAATTAAAAGATTGGACACAAGTGCGATGGAAGAAAAAAAGAAAGTGTCACTGACGGACAGACGGCATTCAATCTTATAATTTGGCTATAGTTTTTGAGTCGAGGGGATAACCTAGTGTATCTCCCGAACAAATTGAGATAGAGACTTGAAATTTTGTATGGACTTACTATGTGCGAGTACAAACAAGCCTCGATTATTCGGATAATCGTCAGTAACCTCGATTATCCGGAATTATTTTTTTCGTATCCTCAAAAAACCCGTTCTCATAAAAAGTATGTAAAATTTTTTTGATTTTTTTAATTTCAAGGTATGGACTTTAAAGGCCATAAAATGGCAAAAATTTCACACCAAGAACCGAGTCAATCGGATCATTAGTTGTCGAGATATTTGCAATCGAAAAACAGATTACGTCAATATTACGGAGATTTTTCCTGTCTCTGTATATCATTCAATTTTCGATTCAAAGATATATTTGAATGCGAAATGAGACGCTTAATCCGAAGCCGCAAACCGCTATTTAATAGGATTGTTAATTTTGGAGTTATAAGGATGCTCCGTTTAAGCAATTCGTCCCTCCCGGAATAAATGTGGCTGATTATATTAAATCGCCAATTATAGTGCCAATTAATGTGATATAAATTTATTATAGTGTTTGTTATGATTGATTATAATAGATCCTGTGCATGATAGATGGCGCCTCTGCAGCGCGCTTGTATGACCAGCAATCCTACACGGATTCCCGCGCGATCGGCAGTCTTGCACTAGCCGCGATGTAGTAAGGTTGTATGTTCTTAAATAAATCTATGTTATTATTTCAACAGCCTACCGGCTTGATTTCCCGCATCACCACAGTAACATAAACCATAACACTGGCGACGAGCATGGGATATGGTGATGCGAAGAGAATTTATTTATTTTTTTTTTTCTTCTTTCGGCGAATTTACAACGCCGAACGCCGATCTTTGACGCGCGATGTTAAGCCTAACACGCGGTCGTGAGATTTCCATTTGCCGGTAGCGCAAGCGCGAACGAAGTCCAAGCAGAAAGGCGCGTGTTCTTTGGAATTAAAGCCTTCAAGAAATAAAGCTAAGATGGGCTCTTTTGGCCAAATTAAAGAATTTGATTCGACAGCCGAATCATGGACATTGTATACTGAAAGACTCCAGCAGTTTTTCATCGCAAATGGGATTGAGAACGACAACCGGAAAAGAGCGATTTTTCTCACAGTCGTCGGCCCCTCTACGTACGCTTTAATTCGGAATCTCTTGTCACCGGCGGCACCGGATACGAAGACATTGGTAGAAATAATCGACGTTTTGAATTCGCACTTCGACCCTGCACCTTCCGTCATTGTGGAACGATACAGATTCAACAGCCGAGTTCGGCGTGCCGGCGAATCGGTCGCAAATTTTATAGCCGAGTTACGTAGCCTGGCTAAGCATTGCAGTTACGGCACATCGTTGGACGAAATGTTGCGGGATCGGATTGTTTGTGGAATTCAAGATGAAGCAATCCAGAGAAAGCTTCTCGCAGAAAATCAGTTAACCCTAACGAGGGCTACAGAGATCGCGGTGACGATGGAGACAGCGGCTAGAGATGCAAACAACTTGCGTATGACATCCGGTGCTGAAATAAATACAAACAAAATACATTCAAAGAAGAATAATGGGCCGAGAAGTCCTAATTCTCGTCCAACAAAACAGAATTTTGAAAAGTGCAGCCGATGTGGATCAAATCACTTGTCAAACGAATGCCGTTTTCGGAATGCAACTTGCCATTCTTGCAAAAAAGTCGGCCATATCGCTAAAGTATGCCGTTCTAAGAAGAAGAATTCCAGTCCTCGGGTACATAATGTGCAAGTGGAAGAAGTAGGAAATGAAGTGCCACCAGTTTACACGTTATTTAATGTCTCAGGTATGGAAGAAACCTTACCTCCTGCTAAAGTGGAATGCTTTCTACAAGGTAGGCCTTTCATTTTTGAAGTGGATTCAGGGGCTCCTTTTTCTTTGATGCCGTTAAATGTTTACAATAAAGTAAAAGAATGTTTTCCTCCTTTGGAAAATACTTCAATAAGGCTCAATTCTTACACAGGGCATCCTATTGAAGTGATTGGAATAGCACAAGTGAATGTATCCTACAAATCCAAGTCCTGCCCTTTACCTTTGATGATTGTTGAACAGGGAAAAATTAATTTAGCCGGACGTAATTGGATTTATCCATTAAAATTGATGAAAGTGTTCGAGAATCCAAACCAGTCTTACGCCATAAACAATTTGCCAACTCCAGAATTGAAGTTACATAAAGTTTTAGAAAAATTCAAAGATTTATTTTCACCAGGGTTAGGCATGCTAAAAGATGTCAAAGTGCACCTGATTAAGAAAGATTCTGCAACGCCCAAATTTTTTAAAGCACGCCCAATCCCTTATGCTCTTTTGGACAAGGTTGATCAGGAAATAGCTCGCCTCGTTAAGGAAGGCATCCTCGAGCCAATGAAGATTGCTGAGTCTGCAGCGCCAATAGTACCTGTCCTAAAGCGTGATGGACGCATCAGAATATGCGGAGATTTCAAATTAACTACCAACAAGGTGACTGAATTGGAGCAGTATCCACTGCCGAACATCGAAGATTTGTTTGCACAGCTTTCAGGAGGAGTTGTTTTTTCTAAATTGGACCTTCGTGATGCATATTGCCAGCTGCAACTGGATGAAGAGTCCAAAGATCTAGTAGTGATAAATACCCATAAAGGACTTTTCCGGTACACTAGAGTTCCTTTCGGAGTTGCCTCAGCTCCAGCGATGTTCCAGAGAGAGATTGACAAAATTCTGCATGGTTTGAAGGCTGCTTGCTATCTCGATGATGTCTTGGTTTTCGGAAGAGATGAAGCAGAACACCTACAGAACTTGACAGCAGTTCTAATGCGTTTACAGGAAGCTGGAATGAAGCTTAATTCCGAAAAATGTGAATTTTTGAAATCTTCGGTGGAATATCTGGGTCATCGTATTGACAGGGAAGGACTTCATCCCTTAGAGTCTAAAGTGGATGCTGTAGTCAAAGCTCCTGATCCGAAGAATGTTGATGAGCTACGTTCCTTCATCGGTCTCATTACTTATTACAGCAAATTTTTACCAAACATGGCTACCTTATTAGCTCCATTATATGAATTATTGAAAGGAAAAACGAAATGGAAATGGGAGACACCACAGAAGGAAGCATTTTCTAAAGTGAAAGAGGTTTTGAAGAACTCATCACTATTAATACACTTCGATAACAAGAAAGAAGTTGTTTTGGCTTGCGATGCTAGTCCCTATGGACTTGGAGCAGTATTGTCACACAAAACCGAAGATGGTGATCGTCCAATAGCCTTTGCTTCCCGTTCCTTAACAGAAGCTGAAAAAAATTATAGCCATATAGAAAAAGAAGCTCTCTCCCTGGTCTTTGGTGTAACAAAATTTCGAAAATACTTGTTAGGACGAACATTCACGCTGCTTACTGATCATCGTCCTTTAGTTAATCTCCTTTCGTCAGAGAAGCCTGTACCAGTAGTAGCTGCTGCAAGAATTCAACGTTGGGCTCTGACCCTGGCAGCGTATTCATATACAATTGAGTATAGAAAAGGCAGCTTGCACGCAAATGCAGATGCTTGCAGTAGATTGCCATTGGCTACTAAGTATGCAGATCCACCAGTTCCAGCAGAGTCGGTGTTATTATTAACACAGTTAGATGACACTCCAGTGACGAGACACCTAATTAGTACCGAAATTGACAAATGTCCTGACCTAAGGAAGCTGAAATCATATATTTTAAAAGGATTTCCTAAGAAAATCGAGAAAAATTTGCATCCGTTCTTCAGAGTAAAAGATGAATTATCTGTCGAAGAAGACATAATTTTGAGAGGCACACGTGTTTTTATTCCTCCAAAATTTAGAAAATTCATTCTAGATGAGTTTCATTCATCTCACCAAGGCATAACAGCAATTAAAGCACATGCTCGTTCCTATGTTTGGTGGCCAGAGCTGGATAACGATTTAGAAGCAAGAGTGAAAGGCTGTGTTTCATGTCAGCAGAATGCTTCAGCACCTCCATCAAAGTATGTTCCTTGGCCTATGCCAGAGAAAGCATGGGAGCGGATACACATTGACCATGCAGGTCCAGTGGAAGGTCAGATGCTGCTTATAATTGTAGATGCCAAGACAAAATGGTTAGAAGTTGCACAGGTATCAAGTACATCTGCAAGTGCAACAATAATGGTTTTGCGTAGCCTGTTTTCTCGTTTCGGCATTCCAAAGAGTGTGGTCAGCGACAATGGTCCTGGTTTCCATAGTGAAGAATTTGCAAATTTTTTATCTTGCAATGGCATTGCTGAAGTGAAGACGCCTCCTTACCATCCACGTTCGAATGGCTTAGCTGAGCGAGCAGTCCGAACAGTAAAGTCAGCCCTGAAGAAAATGACTGGAGGGACTCTTGCCGAGAGACTGTCTAGGTTCCTCTTCAACTATCGCAATACCCCATCAGCAGCCACTGGATTATCCCCAGCCATGGCTATGTTTGGTCGTCCTCTCCGAACTCGTCTGGACCTAATTAGAGATCCTATCAGTCAGACACACAAGAAGGAAGAGACCAGTTCCAGAAGTTTTGCAGAAGGCACTCCAGTTTGGGTGCGTTCATTTGGCCGTAGCCCACCATGGGTTAAAGGCAATATTTTATGTTCCATGGGAAAAGTTATGTATAAAGTGTCAACCCCTTTGGGAAATTGGACACGCCACATTGACCAGTTGAGGCTCAGACAGGAGAACCCGGTGAGTGATGTTCCGACTCCACTCGACTTGCCAATTCCTGCAGCTACAGCTACAGAACCAGTCGATTTACAAATCGATGTTCCCACAGGTACCCCCAAACCTCCTGTGCTCCCCTTGGAAGTGACTTCTCCAAGGGTAAATAACAAGCCACCTGCAGATCCCCCAGTGCTTTCACCACAAGTGTTAACTCGTGATGCAAGTACCCCATTGATCAGACGCTCAGAACGAGCTAGAAAAAAACCAATTCGCCTCCAGTATTAGACTGTTGTGTTTTGTTCCTGACAAACTGTTTTTTTTTTAGTTGTGGACTGTTTTATTTTTGAACTATCTCGATGTACAAGACTCTATGACATTTTGCATTTTCTTAAAGAAGGGGGGGAATTGTTATGATTGATTATAATAGATCCTGTGCATGATAGATGGCGCCTCTGCAGCGCGCTTGTATGACCAGCAATCCTACACGGATTCCCGCGCGATCGGCAGTCTTGCACTAGCCGCGATGTAGTAAGGTTGTATGTTCTTAAATAAATCTATGTTATTATTTCAACAGCCTACCGGCTTGATTTCCCGCATCACCACAGTAACATAAACCATAACAGTGTTACAATGCCGTACAGCGCGGGGCACGAGGGGGGGGGGGGGGCAAATTATAGAGAAAAATTATAGTGAGTGACATTTTAATTTTTTTTTCAAATAAAGGAAATGAAACAATAATCAACAGAATATTAATAAAAATACAAATAAAAGCACATGTACGCTATTATTAATCGTTTATTATAATCGCACTGTTAGAATTAAATCTGCAAAGAACTTGCACCGTAGGTTTAGAATAGACATGAGTGTGATAGAAAAATTCTCTCAACTGCAAACACGCGCATAATTTAAATAGTGCTTTTTGTTTTTATATGTTGCTGCATATGTGAAAATTTTATTTTATATCTTTCAGTCCAATGAAAAGACCTCTTATGCTAATCCTATGGAAGAAATTGACACACTCGCTTGCATTTCAATATTTTTAAATGACGTTTTTTTTTTTTTTTTTTTTTTTTTTTTTTGCAATGGGTAACTGAGATCGATCAGTATGGATGCCGTTTTTTACGTTTTTGATATTGTTACAGATATTTTTTTTTATAAGGACGATGTCATTTTCGGAACCGGTTTGGAAAGCGAAAGCCAATCACCTAAACAATATCTGCAACCGAAATCGTAAAAGTAAAAAACGGACTGCATACAGATCGATCTCAGCTATCCCGAATTTCATTAAAAAATCGCGAAAAAGCGGCCAATTTTATCAAAAAATGGCGAAAAAGCGTAACATTTCATCAAAAAATCGCGAAAAAATAGAAAATTTCTTAACACAATCAAGATAGGCGGCAAATTTCATCAAAAAATAAAAAAAACCTGCAAATTTCACAAAAAAATCACCGAAAAAACGCAAATTTTGTCAAAAGATCGTGAAAAAACATCAAACTTTATTAAAAAAGCTGCTAATTCCATAAAAAAATCGCGAAAAAGCGGAAAATTTCAATTACTAGCTTACTGTAAAAGCTCTATCTCCAGAATAAATTGTGATAGAGACTTGAAATTTTGTATATGCTTAGTATGGAAGATGTCGAAGAAGTCTATTTAATATCAGCAACCTCGATTACCCGGAACTATTTTTTTCGTACTCTCGAAAAGATCGTCCTGATGAAAAGTACATAAAAATTGTCGGTTTTTTTAATTTCAATGTTTGAAATTCGCGGTTCAAAAACCACTAAATTTGTTTAAAAAAAAAAAGTGAAAGTTTTCACAATTTGCAGTACAAAAATAGCAAAATTTCACAAAAATCGAAAAAAAAAAAAAAAAAAAAAAACGCGAGAAAACAAAAGAAAGAAAACCGCATTTGTTTTTTAACAAACTTAGAAAGAGTAAAAATTGTCTAAAATCCACTGCAAATACGTATATTTAATTTATCCAAATGTGCGATTATTAGAAGTTGAGAAATATTAAGTCAGAACTTATACTAGAAGAGAACGACACTTCTATCAAATATCTCGCTCCAATTTCGATATTTTTACACGATTTTGGTTTTGGATCGCGAAAAGAAGGCAAATTTCTTCTAAAAATATAGCAAAAAGAGAGACAATTTTTGAATTTGAATGACTATTAATGTGATTTTCAATGCGATCTTTCGAGACTTAGGGTTTAGCATCTATTTTTTTTTTTTTTTATTATTATTATTCATGGAATATTGCCAACTACAATGTTTTTCCAATTAGAGAAAATTTGACCCCTGCGACTTTTTAATATTTAGTGATTTTTATTGAAAATATAAATTTATATTTTTTTTAAGTTATATTTTTAGTTTAGAGTTGTTTTTAGAGTAATAAAAAAAGGATAGTAGATTTAGAGTAATAAAAAAATTCCTTTAAAAAAATCACGAAAAAGCGGCAAATTTCATCTATAAATCACAAAAACCTGCAAATTTCTTAAAAAGATCGCGAAAAAATGGCAAATTTCATTAAAAAGCGTTAAATTTCACAAAAAGATCGCAAAATACGACGAATTTCATCAAAAGATCGTGAAAAAAGCAATATTTCATCAAAAAAGCTGCTAATTTTATAAAAAAATTCGTGAAAAAGTGTCAAATTTTGTCAAAAGATCGTTTAAAAACGTCAAATTTCATTCAATAATCGTGAACAAACGTCAAATTTCATCAAAAGATCGCGAAAAAACGGCCAATTTCCTCAGAAAATCGCCAAAAAGTGCCAAATTCCTTCAAAAAATCACTAAAAAACGGAAAATTACTTAAAAAGATCGCGAAAAAACGGGGAATTTCATCACAAAAAATGGCTAATTTCTTTAAAAAATCGCAAAAAATGGAAAATTTCATCTAAAAATCACAAAAACCAGCAAATTTCTTAAAAAGATCGCGAAAAAATGGCAAATTTCATTAAAAAAAAAAGCGTTAAATTTCAGCAAAAAATTACTTCACACGGCATCTTAGACATCACTGCAAAATCATCTCAGCTAGTTTCATGTTTCTGCTTTTAAAAAGGAGTCTGAAAATGTATCGAAAAATGTCGAAGGTGGAAAATCATTTTTACGAATACACCCTTAAAAAAAAAAAATGGATTTGTAAATGAGTCAAAACGTTATACGCTTGTTGAGCAAAAAAGTTGAGAACAACCTTAACACTTTCCTATACAGTTGTAAAATATTTATGAATTCTGTACACAGAAATATGTTAATGACACTTGCCATGTCATTTTTGGTATTGTATAGTTCATTTACAGGAGCACTCAAAAGACTAACGCCACCGCAGTTATCTTTTGGATTCCTTGTTACCTTGTATTTTGCTGATTTTTGGCGCCATATTTTAGTCTTTTAGTGCTTTCCAAAGCCTTTTAGTGCATTTTTTGACGCCATTATTTTTGTGCACGTGCGAACAACAATATTGCTCTTTACTGGCACATTAGTGCAAGTTCTGCTGCGGTGGCGTTTATATTTAAGTACCAGATTTGCATTAACCTCTGGGGAAACATTCTTGAATCGCCATTTTTGGCATTTAATCTTAGAATTTGGCGACAGAAATTTGGTCAACGGGATAACCAAGTAGTACCTTAAATTCATTTTTGCTCTCAAATGCAACCCACTTTCAATTTTTTTAATTGAGAAAAGACATAAGGTGCTTTGAGGGTCGATTTTTCGATAAAATGCAGACAATGTTGCAAAAAAGGCTGTCCAAAACGACGTTTTGAACCGATTTTTCCAAAGCGGGAGATCTGGGAACAAAAATATGTTCGGTACTACTCTGTTATCCCGTCGACCCATTTTGCCAAATTATACATGTTAACATGATTTTTATTTAAAATAAAAACAAATAATTACTACAGTAATAATATAGAAGAATTTTGCCTGTTTTTTTCCGATTTTTTGAAGAAATTTGCCATTTTTTCGCGATTTTTTGAAAAAGTCGCCGTTTTTTGACTACTCTTAAAACTACTCCAAACTTAAAAATATAGCGATTTAACGAGATATCATTATGAATTTCTACCATAGATTGCAGCCGTCGGCCTAACCGTTCGGAGTTTTCTGGTTTTCTTCGAACCTTGCGTAAATACGGCTTAGGTTCCCTTAGAAAGACCCCTACGAAGGGCACTCCCCTCCCTGGTCTTATATCCCTAATGTAGATAATCGGACGACAAGAATACACCAAAAAAACCGAACACCGAATATTCGGCAATTTTCTTCGAACCTTGCGTAAATACGGCTTAGGTTCCCTTAGAAAGACCCCTACGAAGGGCACTCCCCTCCCTGGTCCTGTATCCCTAGTACCTGTGCACATTGTGCAGAAGTTGGCCACGACAGTAAAACTTGTGAAAAACAGGAACGCTGCGCAAATTGCAAAGGTGATCATACATCATATTCTCGCTCCTGTCCTATTTGGAACCGTGAAAAAGAGATCATTACTATAAAAATAACCCAAAACCTTCCTTACCCTGAAGCTCGTAAAATTGTAGAATCGAGAACCCCATCTGTTGGAGTTTCTTACTCTAGCTTACTTAAGCAACAAACAAAACCTGTAAGACACCCAGACTGAAGCTCCTTTTAAGAACAGTTCTCCTGAAAAAACATCTAGTCCTATAAAGAAAAAGACCCGTGATAGAGTGTTGCCAAAATTAGTGCTTTGGAAACCGTCATCAGAACCTGTGATAATTGAATATTGGACTAGTCAAGCACAGAAATCAAGCCAATCAAAAAATATAACCAAACCTGAGAATGGAAAAACACCTGATTCATCTGCATCAAATTCCCACAAACCCAAAACTAATCTAACTGTAAAACCTACCCAGAAAACAAAAGAGAATAAAACTATTCGGGGTTCTTCACAGTGGCAAACTGTGCAGAATAAACAGAGGAAATCATGTCATAGCCCATCTACAGCTAATCTCAAAGATCCAAGGCAGATGAATCAGTACGTGGAGGAGGCTATGGAGTCGGCATCTTACGACTCGAGTGATGGTGATGAAAATGTTACTTTTGAAGAAAATATAGACCTCAGTGATTTTACCCTTTTAAATTGTTTTTATATATTTTTGTGCTTCTTTTTAGACATTGTTTGATTTTAACTTTGACATTTGGAGACAGATTTTAATCCTAACTTGACTTTCCAATTATGACAAATACTAGGACAGCCTTTTAATGTTATTTTTACATTTTAACTTTTACATTTTAAGCTGTATTACGTTTTTTTGAATTTTTTGTTCTCACCTTTTTCTTGGCGCAGCATGTCCCTAAAGGGATTTTGCGCCATAAAACCCTAATCAACCAACCAACCAACCTGTATCCCTAGTGTAGATAATCGGACGACAAGAATGCACCAAAACAACCGAACACCGAATATTCGGCAATTTTCTTCGAACCTTGCTGAAATACGGCTTAGGTTCCCTTAGAAAGACCCCCTACGAAGGGCACTGCCCTCCCTGGTCCTATATCCCTAGCACGACGTAAAATACCCATTTGCGGCCGTCGGCCTAACCGTTCGGAGTTTTCTTCGAGCCTTGCGTCAATACGGGTTAGGGTACCCTTAGAAAGACCACCCCTTAGGGCCCATATCCCACAGTGTAGATAATTGGCCGGCATAAATAAAACCAAAGTTTCAAATCCAAACAAAAGCATTCAATTTTTACAAAAAGTTTAAATAAGTGAAGTCAGATCTTATCATGTTTTTTTTTTTTTTTTTAAGATTTTCAATAGAAAAACAGTGAAAAAATATTTTCTGTTTCCTAATTGCTTTGATGAAAATACTCAATAAGTTTAACATAAAGGTGATTTTCTGTAAGTATGTTTTAATGTATTTCATTTTTTTTTTTTTAATTCTCCGGATAATCTGGATTTTCCATAATCCGGATTGGGTTCGTTCCCAATTAATCCGAATTATCGGGGTTTTACTTTAACATTGTTTTTCCTTTCACGGCCCACCAATGGCCGAGAGATTTTGACCTCCAAACTGGTAGGTGCTGGGTTCGAACCCAATCGGGACCGTCGGCCTAACCGTTCGGAGTTTTCCGAGGTTTTCTTCGAACCTTGGATTTCCTTCCGTAAATATGGGTTACATATTTTATTACTAAATAAAACTAGTGGTTAATACTTACCCATCATGCATACTATAATATAGGAAAACAAAACATGTGTCAATTATTTATAACATGAATTGCAATTCCACAAACAAAATTCAAATGTGTATTTTAACACATATTCATGCTCTATTAATGAATTGCTGATGTACCAATTTCGACCAATTATATAACACGCCAAACTGTTCGAGTAGCATAAAAGAAACATCCTTATAACTCCAAAAATAATAATCATATAAAGTAACAGTTTACTGTGTCGGATTAAGCGTTTCATTACAAATTAAAATATATCACTGAATTGAAATTTAAATAAAATACAGGGTCATGAAAAATCGAAGAATGTGGAAAACGGGATTACAGATATCTCGGCAACTAATAATTCGATCGACTTCGTTCTTGATGCGAAATGTGTGTTATTTTATTGCCTTTTACGATCACTCCTTAAAATAAAACATTTCAAAAATTTTCGTATACCTTTCATCAGAACGAATTTTTCGAGAGTGCGAAAAAAATAGTTCCGGAAAATCGAGGTTACTGATATTAAATAGGCTTCGCCCCATTCTTCCATACTAAATACATACAAAATTTCTAGTCTATATCTCTGTTTGTTCGGATGATAGAACGTTTACAGACAGAGAGACGGCAATTTTTTTTTCTTGTTTTCTCTATTATCTACTACAGTCGGAAGAGGAAGAGCAATTGCTATAACATAAGGATGACAATCTAGTGCTACTACAGTACAATAAGAGGTTCATATACTAGAGTAGGAAAGTTCTTTACAGTAAGACAGTTGTATCAAAACGCACACTTTGACAACATTTTAACTGTACCAAAAACATTATTTATTGAATAGTATGATAGGAATCAGTTTCTTATAATAGAATACACTCTCTAGTATAAGAATCTTTATTAGAGACACGAAAAAAAATTAAGACTAAATGTGCGATGCTTAGAAGACGTAGAAATATTGAGTCACTTCATATAAGACAAATTGACAACAGAAGCACTGAAATTTCAATAACAAAGAGTGCTATTTTTTGTTCTTTTTCTCTCTCTACAGACAAGGGAAGTATAAAAAAAAATTAGACTAAATGTACGATGTTTAGAAGATTTGAAATGTCGAGAGTCAGTGTTGACAACAGACTGAACTACTTCATTTGACAAAGAGTGCATTTACAATGTTTATAATATAGCAGGCCCTTGTTACTGTATGGGCTAATCGGGACTTTGCCCATGGGTCCCCAATTCCATACATTAAATATATAAAAAAAAAAAAAAAAAAAATTACTTTCGTTTTCAAATTCCAACTCTTCCATACATTGAAATTATTAAATTCATCTTAAAGTGATATAACAAATTGCTAAAGTTACATAAAAGAGTTTTGTTTTTTAGTAAAAAAAAAAAAAAAAAAAAAAAATGTACTTTTGTTAATTAAGGTATTTAATTTGGAATTGAGAAAGCTAAAAATATTCTTTTTATTTCTATCCAAAGTGCGGAAATATGCTTTACACATTTGAGCGATCATAATCTAGTTCACTTCTTAGACTAACAGACAAAAAATTCACAACATTATTATTTAAATTGTATAAATACCTTCTTTATTTGTTCCGACTTGTAAAACTAGAGTTTTAGCCACTTTTTAATAAGAAAAATTAAAGACCACACGAAACTACAGCTAGCCATTTCTGACTCAGTTCCCGCGATGATGTTGTCACGTGACTTTTTTCATCCGGGTTTTTCAAGCTGACGTCATTCGAAACCGAAAATACTTATTTTTCATATTCATTCCCAAACAATGTTCCCCCGTATAGCATTATGTGGTGGAATACCTTTGTATGCCCCTGTAATTTAGTAATAAATGTTCTTTACATCACACATTGTAAATAATGTATATTTTAGGATAAATGTACCTGAAGCTATTTTGTCCTATTGACCGTAATGTAAAGAAATACTTTTGATTGTCCGTGTAATTGAACTAAGCATCCGATTTTCATAAAGTTTGAAATGGCTCGAAATGATAATTATGTATTTTAAATTTCAAACGATTAAAATTTATTTGAAACTTTTTTCCCCATTGACCGTAATGTAAAGGAAAAGGAATACTTTTGATTGTCCCTGTAATTGAACTATGCATCCGATTTTCATAAAATTTGAAATGGCTCGACAAAATTATGTCATAATTATATATTTTAAATTTCAAGCGATTAAAATTTATTTGAAACTTTTTCCTTATTGACCGTAATGTAAAGGAATACTTTTGATTGTCCCTGTAATTGAACTATGCATCCGATTTTCATAAAATTTGAAATGGCTCGACAAAATTTTGTTATAATTATATATTTCAAATTTCAAACGATTCGGTTGGGTAGTTTTAGCGTTGTTATATGCAGACAGACAGACGGACGGATGACCTGGACGACTTTTGTGTGGTCCTGTAATTTAGCAATAAATGTTCTTTGCATTTTAAAGATGTTATACCCTATCAAACATATTGAAATTTATATACTTTTACGAGGTACATTAAAATAGGCATTCTATAAAATATAAAATGAAAATGCAGCTATTATTCATTTACAGGGCCACACCATTTGCCAATATTAATCCTATGGAAGAAATAAAAAAAATATCTCGGTTGCATTTCAATTTTTTTTTTTTTTTTTTTTCATTCGATAGCTGAGATCAATCTGTATGTAGTCCGTTTTTAACTTTTTTTTTTTAATTTTGTTTACGGATCGGATCTAAAATCGGAAAAGCAAAAATGCCCTGGATTCAGATCGATCTCAGCTGTAGAATGCAAAAATAAATAAATAAATAATATCACTTTTAAAAAACATAAAATGAAACATTGAAAATAAAATATTGAAAAAAATTTATAAAATATAATATATAAAATATTGAAATTTATATAAAAAAAATATTAAGAATATACCTCTTTATATATATATTTATATATACCCCTTTTATAAAATACTGAAAATTTTGAAATATTCTAAATTCTTCAAAAATGAAATATATATGTATATGAATTTATTTAAATTCTTTTAAAGAAATAGGTTTGTAATTGTTTTGGCTTGACAGACCGGATGCATTTAAATATGTCAATTGAGTTTTAACCAGGGGTGCAGAAAATGTTTCTACTCCCAAAATTTCCCCCAATCCACATGAAAATTTCCCCAAAGTTGTACCTTATGTTATCGGTAATTGCTGTACTATCGTAGATATAGAACATTTATTTACAGACTTCGAGTATATATGGCATAAGTGAAATTCGAAACAGAATCACCCCAAATATGCGATACATATTATTCTGACATCGATTTTCTGGAAGTTGCCATACAGATCTTTTTATTTGTAGTGAAAGTTTTCTATCTCAGGAAATTACGGAATTCGTTCTTAAAATCTAAATCAATTGTATATGTTTCTGCAGTATTTCCCCAGGTGGTTAAAATTTCCTCCAATCCTAGATCGCCGGATCGGACATATTCCGCACCCGTGGTTTTAACTAATTCTGGAATTTCAGCCGTAAGCTTGATGAGGTGATTGTCGCAGCCCAGTCTATAGCAGGGAAAGAAATGACATTCAAATAAAACTTCTCAACCAGGGTTTAAAAAAAACAGAACCCTGCTTTGAAATTCTTGCTTTAGTTCTCGAAATCGGCACAACAGCGCCACCTATTGGGGAATTTGCACCAAACACTAATGGGATTCAATTTATGTCAGGTACTACCTGAATATAAATTTTTATTGAAATCGGTGCATTAGTTCTATAATTACAGCTGTTGCAAAATTGTAAATAATTGTTGTAAAAAATACAGCAAAAGGCAGTCTCTAACACTTGTTTTACAATTTGCAATTATATCTTGAGTCACAAAGTGTCAATTTTCTCCCCCCCCCCCTCCCCAATTTTTTTTCATGTGACAAGCCGAAAATGACGTTTGTAATATAATTTTGACACCCCTTAAATACCTGCGCCCGGGGCGATTGCCACTCCCCCCCCCCTTTTGGAATGCACTGTATGTAACATCAACTTACCTCCGGGAGAGACTTTTGTAGCTCCGGGGGAGGGGGCGGGCACATTACAGAGTTCCGGGGGTGCAACTTCCTTTTTGATCATCGAAAACCCAAAACCTCAAATTTTCCGAGGGAGGGGGGGGGGACATTTTACAGCTCCGGGGGGGGGGAGGGAGCTTTACAAAATATCTTCTGAATTTCTCGAGAAATTCCTGAGAGCTGTTAAATATTAAAGGACTACTTTAGTCAGATGAAAAGACTCGTTTGCTAATACTAATCCTATGGAAGAAATAAAAAAATATATCTCGGTTGCATTAATATTATTAAATAATTTTTTTTTTTCATTCGATTGCTGAGATTAATCTGTATGTAATCCGTTTTTAACTTTCTTTTATTTTGTTTTCGGATATTTTTTATGAGGGCACTTTCGTTTTCGAAACCGGTTTAGAAAGTGAACCAAACAACCTCATAAAATATTTGCAACTATAATCACAAAAGTAAAAATGCCCTGGATTCAGATCGATCTTAGCTATAAAATGAAAAAAGAAAAATCATTTAATAATTAAAAATATTGAAATGCAAGCGATATATGTACATAAAAACATATACTGTTTTGATATATTCTAAATTCTTCAAAAATCAAATATATATGTGTATGAATTTATTTAAAGAAATAGCTTTGTAATTGTTTTGACTTGACAGACCGGATGCATTTTAATATGTCAATTGTCAATAATAACTAATTCTGGAATTTCAGACAGTAAACTTGACGAGGTGATTGTCTTTGCTGTCCCAGCCCAGTCTAATTAATAGAAAACCCAGTCTAGGAAATAAAACTTCTCAACCAGGGTTTAAAAAAAAAAAAAAAAAAAAAAAAAAAAAAAAAAAAAAAAACAGTTTTTTTGACCCCCCCCCCCTAAAAAACGTTTTTTTTTTTTCGTTTAAACCGAGTTTTTTTTTTTTTTTTTTTTTTTTTTTTTTTTTTTTAACTCCATTCTATAACATATAAATTGCATATTTATTGATAAAATTAAGACTTGTTGGATTACAAGTTCATTTTAATGTAGTTTAAATTAAATAATTGCAGTGAATGTATGTAGAAAATTGAAGAAATTCATATTTGTAATTCGAACATTGTTATAGCAAACAGTTTTATGCATAAAGATTAAACTGCTCAACACAGTGAAACACTGGTAGTCTGAAAAACCTTTATAGACAATGTTTTGATTTTACTTTTAATAAATATTTGGGGTGCTACTTGGTTAACCCGTCGACCAAAAAACTATCGCCAAACTATAAGATTAAATGCCAATAATGGATAATCCTGAATGTCATATTTATGACATTAAAAACGATATGCGTGTTTAAAACGTTATTAAGTGATTTTTAATTCGACTTTTTATTTGTATTTTTATTAATATTCTATTAGTTATTTTTTCCGTTATTTAAAATAAATTAAAATGTCACTAAATATAATTTGGCTATTTGTTTGGCGAAATGGTGTCGACGGGATAATCAAGTAGTACCATATTTGGATGTAGTTTGATAAATACAATATTCTATTCCACAGTTATTCAAATAATAAATTTCAAGTACTACTTTTGAGTAACAATTTCAGTTTCAGCAACGTTCTTCGTACAGATTGTACAGAATGTATATTTTAGTATAAATGTACTTGAAGCTATTTTTTCCTATTGACCGTAATGTTCCGGAATGCTTTTGATTGTCCCTGTAATTTATCTATGCATCCGGTTTTCATAAAATTTGAAATGGCTCGACAAAATTATATAATATTTATATACCTTAAATTTCCAACGATTCGGTTGGATAGTGTTTACGTTGTTAGATGCGGACGGACAGACGGACAACTACAGGTGCTACGTATTTACATAATTGCCTAAAAAAAAAGCGATAAAAATTGACAATACGGAAGTGTTTAGATGAGTAAACTTTGGCTGGTTAATGGTCTAATAAACACATTATTAGCAATGACAACACTTGTGACAAAATTAAGATTTCTCAATAAAACATAGATTTCAACAAATAGGCGATAAAACCGAATCCAAACTGAGGCATAAAATAAAAGATCATCTTTTAAAGCATTTAAAAAAAAAAAGCAGGTCTGGTGATCGAACCTACCGATTACGAAATGTGCGACAGTCACGAAAAAGAAACAACCTAATGTTGAACCGATTGATTGCAAAATACCATGTTTTTCAAATACAGAATTTATTTATGTCTTAAATTTTAGTCTTTGAAAAAACTCATTTTTCAAAATCGATGTAATTAGAAAAAAGTCTATTGCTACTATTGATATAATACTAATAATTGATAATAATTAATATTTTTTACTAGCACTTTGTATTTTTTTTTCGTTTACACCCCCCCCCCACCCCCTTTTGATTAAACGAAACTTTTGGATACTCTATAAAATGAAATACAGTAGGACCCCGCTAATTCGGACCCCATTAATCCGGATCTCCGGATAATCCGGATCCATTTTTTTTTTCAAGTTTGAGAAGCGATTGAATAATTTCCATAACATTAGCTTGTTTCATCGTCGTATTCTGAATAAAAAAAACTCTTTCTGAAATATTTTAGGCAGAATTAAATAAAGTAAACATTTTTACTGTCTGTAAATAGGTGCTGGGTGTAAATAGTCTGTAAATAGGTGCTGGGTTCGAACCCAATCGCGACCGTCGGCCTAACCGTTCGGAGTTTTCCGAGGTTTTCTTCGAACCTTAGATTTCCTTGCGTCAATACGGGTTAGATTCCCTTAGAAAGACCCCCCCCCTTCCCTTAGGGTCTATATCCCACAGTGTAGATAACTAGCCATAATGTAACATAAATACAAACAAACAAACCTTTCATATGCCCCGGGCGCCAAAACGAAAGGCGAAACCAAAGGAAGATTTTGTTTTTTTTCGTATACACATATTTTTATGGAACGAACACAAGAGAAATTCGCAAGCTAATGTTAATTCTATGGGAGCGTTCTTTTTAGAAAGCTCGAGCTCACCTATCCTATGCAAAAAAATATTTTAAAATATTCACATTCAATGACATTAAATACGATTCAGTGTTTAAAATGTCATTAAGTGATTTTTATTTGGACATTTTAGTTGTATTTTTATTAATATTCCACTATTTATTTGGTTTCTCGTTATTTTAAATGAAAATTACGTCAATATGTATAATTTGGCGAAATTGGATAACAGAGTAGTACCCTTATTTAAAAAAAAAAAAAAAAAAAAAAAAAAAAAAAAAAAGAACATTTTTATGTACTTTTCATCAGTACGAATATTTCGAGAGTCCGAAAAAAAATAGTTCCGGATCTTCGAGGTTACTGATATTGAACAGGCTTCGTCCCATTCCTACATGCTATGTACATACTAAATTTCAAGTCTCTATCTCAATTTGTTAGGGAGATAGAGCGTTTACAGACAGACGGACTTGAAATTCCTTTTTCTAATAATATGTTTGTTCGGAAACTCCAGTATCTGAAGCGTGTTCAAAAGAACTTACCCTATACTAGGTATGACGGGTAAGTAATAAAATAAAATGAATAAAATAAATAACAAAACTCTCGAAAAAGTCAAAAATAGTAAACCAACCTCAGCAAGAAAAAAAAAATAATAATGTATAAAAATAATAAAACTTATTTGAATAGAAAGCCTCCATAGACTTAACATTATCATGCATCTGGGTCTTTTTCTTTGACTTCTGTTGCGTCTCAAGGGGCCGCTTCACTCAAATGAAAAGACACATTCGCTAATCGCTAATCCTACAGAAGAAATGATATCTCGTTTGCATTTCAATATTTTTAAATCACCTTTTTTTGCATTGGATAGCTGAGATTGATCTCTATGCAGGCTGTTTTTTACTTTTTTGATTTTGTTTAATACGTATTTCTTATAAAGAAGCTTTCACTTTCGGAACCAGTTTGGAAAGCGAAAAAATATCTGCAACCAAAATCGTAGAAATTCCTTTCGTAGGATTAACACTCGCCCTAATCGTTCGGTGTTTTCTTCAAACCTTGGACATCCTTGCGCACATATGCGTTATTAATGCCCCCATGGAAGGTAACCCCTCCCCCATGAAGGCTTATATCCTTTATGTTGATAATTTGCCGTCATAAACACAACCAATTCAGTTGAAAATTCTCCTTTAGTGATTTCCTCTAATAAGGAGAAATCTAAATAAATACATACATATGCGATACATATGCCATACATATGCGATATAGAATTTATGTATATAACGAACAATAAAGAGCATACAAAAATTTTAAACGTTCATTCCAGCCATTATTACTCGAAGACAGCAATGTGATTTCTTTTGTGTGTCCCTGTAAATGAATTAAAAATGCAATAAATGCCCTGTTATAACGTAATCGTTGTAATATTTAGTGATTTATATTAGTTTAAATCTATTTCAAATAGCGTAATCTCATTAAAATACTCTTCGAACGATTTTCCCCCCCTTCTACCATATAATGTAATGCAATTCTTTTGAGTGCCCCTGTAAATGAATAAAAAGAGCTATGGATGCTCCTTTAAAACATAATCGTAGTTAAACTCAGTGATTTATCTCAGTTTCAGCATCTATGAAATAGCGTAATCTCATTAAAACGCTCTTCAAGCGATCTCCCCCCCCCCCTCCTACACTATAAAGTATCGGAATTCTTTTGAGTGTCCCTGTAAATGAACTATTAATCTTACATACAATACCGAACATGCTTCAGTGATCCGTTATCAATTGCATGAAAATCGCAGTTTATTTACGGGAGTAAGAATGTTGGAAAGTGTTAAAATAAGACAACTAAATTATTACGGCTGTAACTTTAAGGAGTAAATATAAACAAGTTGGAAATTGCACGTAAAGCGTAGCAAATGAGGTGCGTTCGTTGATAACGAAGTTTTAAAATATCCAGATCTTGCTGATATAGTAGAGCGTACTTTGGATACAGTATAGTGATCGAAATCTTTGTGTTCCTGTAAATATGCAGGGAGTAATTTTTATTATACTTCATTAACGTATATCTTATTCATAAAATGTGAAGTAGTTTAATATAATTAACCCCCCCCCCCCCCAAGCAATGTTTCCCCGTATAACATTATTTAGTCGAATACATTTGAGTGGCCCTGTAATATAATAATAAATATTCTTTGCATCACAGATTGTACAGAATGTATTTTTGGTACATGTTTCATAGATTCATGCCAATTCTGTTATATTCAAATGAGTGTAACACCATTAAAATGCATTTGAAACTTTTTTCCCCATTGACCGTAAGGTAACGCAATACTTTTGATTGTCCCTGTAATTGATCAATGCATCCGCTTTTCATAACATTTGAAATGACTCGACAAAATTATGTAATAAATATACGTTTTAAATTTCAAACGATTAAAATGCATTTTAAACTTTTTTCCCTATTGACCGTAATGTAACGGAATCCTTTTGATTGTCCCTGTAATTGATCTATCCATCCGATTTTCATAAAATTTGAAATGACTCGACAAAATTATGTAATAATTATGTAGTTTAAATTTCAAACGATTCGGTTGGGTAGTTTTTGCGTTGTTATATGCGGACGGACGGACAGACAGACGGACAGACTGACAGACGGACGGACAGACAGACAGACGGACGGACTGAGCGACAACAATAGGTGCTACGTATTTACATAATTACAAACGCACCTAAAAACAATAAAAAACATACACTTTGCATAAAATATCAAGTTGAACAGATGTACTTCTGTTTTCCATACTCTACGATTTTTTTACAAAGGTAGTTTCACTTTCAAAACCGGTTTTGAACCAGTTTGTAGACTAACAATAAACAAAAATTTATTATTTAAATAGAATAAATACCTTTTTAATTGTTATCCTACTTGTGAAACACAGCTTTAACATCAAAGAACAGTTATGCCTCTTCTGAGTTTCCGCGGGAATCTAATTGTTCGACGATGTTGTCACGTAACTTTCGCATCCGGAGTTTTTCAAACTGATATCATTCGAAACCGAAAATAAATATTTTGCATAAACTGTAATTAAACCAACATGGCACCTGTTATTTTAATGTTTTCCAAGCCAAAACAGTTTTTATAATTGCAAAAGAATCATTTAGAAGGGAAAAAGAAAATAAATATTTGCAAATGGTGTTCCACTGTTGCCAATCAGCAATCAGTCTTGTAAAATAATACTGGAAAGTATCAATATCAAATTATTTTTCAAATTGCAGCGCTATTGCGTCATTTAAATATATAAAGATATATTCATTTTTTTTAGGTGCGTTCGTAATTATGTAAATACGTAGCACGTCCGTCCGTCTGTCTGTCCGCTTATAACAACGCAAAAACTACCCAACCGAAAATCGTTTGAAATTTAAAATATATATTTATTACATAATTTTGTCAAGTCATTTCAAATTTCATGAAAATCGGATGAATAGTTCAATTACAGGGTCAATCAAAAGTATTCCGTTACATTACGGTCAATGGGGGGAAAAGCATCAATTGAATTTTAATCGTTTGAATTTTAAAATATATGATTATTACATAATTTTGTCGAATCATTTCAAATTTTATGAAAAGCGGATGCATAGATCAATTACAGGGACAATCAAAAGTATTCCGTTATATTATGTTCAATAGGAATGACACGAATGACTCCGTCATCGAGTTACGGGATGAAATCATGATGTAGGAAAAGATTATTAGGTGTATTTTAAGGAATGATTGGTCTGCCTCGTTATTTCTTGGTACGATATGAGTAACAACGGGCGGCAATTCGCCATTTTGGCGTCACTTTAACGTCATCGAGTTACGGGATGAAATTGGTGCCAAATTAAAGGTAAAATAAAGCGTTTTAAAAATGTTTCGGTATGCCTGCGCTTTTAACAAGAGTGCATATTTCTTTTTTTTTTCCCTCTACTTCAACGATGCATTTAAAAAAAAAAAAAAAAAAAAAAAAAAAAAGGACAAATGTGCGATGTTTAGAAGATTTGAAATATTGAGTGTCAGTATCCTATAACACAAATTGTCAACAGACAGAAATACTTCATTTGACAAAGAGTGCATTTTTTTCCTTATGTTACAATGTTTAAAATATAGCAGGCCCCTGTTACTGCAAGGGCAAATCGGGACTTTGCCCATGGACCCCAGACCTTAAGGCACCCCCAATTTCATACATTAAATTTAAAAAAAAATTCTTTCTTTTTCCATTGCCATATATCGAAATTATTAAATTCATCTTAAAGTAATATAACAAATTGCTAAAGTTATATAAAAGAGTTTTGTTTTTACTAAAGAAAAAAAAAAGTGTACTTTTATTAATTAAGGTATTTCATTTGGAATTGACAGAGCTAAGAATTTTCTTCCATTTATATTCAAAGTGCGGAAATATGCATTACACATTTGAGGGATCATAACTTGAACAGTTCTTAGACTAACAATAACAAAAATTTCACAACATTATTATTTAAATAGTATAAATACCTGCTTTATTTGTTATCCGACTTGTAAAATACAGATTTAACCACTTTTTAATAAGAATAATTAAAGAACAGACGAAACCACAGCTACGCATTTCTGACTGAGTTTCCGCGGGAATCTAAATGTGAAAATCGAATGCATAGATCGATTACAAGGACAATCAAAAGTATTCCGTTACATTACGGTCAATGGGGGAAAAAGCATCAATTGAATTTTAATCGTTAGAATTTTAAAATATATAATTATTACATAATTTTGTCGAATCATTACAAATTTTATGAAAATCGGATGCATATATCAATTACAGGGACAATCAAAAGTATTCCGTTACGTTACGTTCAACAGGAAAAAATACTTTCAAGTACATTTTAATGATGTTAAACCCTTTCGAATATAATAGAATTGACATGAACCTATGACGTGTATGTATATATAAAGATATACTGAAATATACATTCTGTGTAATCTTTAATGCACAATCCAATTTGAACCCAATCGCTACCGTCGGCCTAACCGTTCGGAGTTTTCCGTTCCCTGATTCTACGTTTTTTAGTCATTTTTGGGCAGCAGGGGCCTCGCTAAGTGGGAGGATGGGGGGAGCCTCCCCCCCCCCAAACATTCGTGAATGTTGTTACACTCGGCAAATTTTCTTTAAAATTTCAATAAAAATTATACTATATTTTCAATTTTTGATAGAATTGGCAAAAATTACAAAACTAATTGGGAATATTATTAACCTTTTAACAAATAAGGGCTATAATTCATTTTCTAATTGTGGTAAGTTGGCAAAATTGTGAAATGAGTTGGCAAATATTGAAATTTGACATGGCAATTTTAGGTCCCCTCTCCCCCCCCCCCCCCCCCACACACACACATAAAAAGTCTTAGCGATGGCCCTGTTCACCAGTATATAGAGTTAAACTAAAATTTGCGAGTTAAACTTTGCAACTTGAAAAACTCAGAGCAGCCGAAACAAGAGGAAACACGTCATCCACTCGCAACGTAATGACGTCACTCACTAGAAATAGACAGTTCTGAACTGGCACTTAAAATACAATGGCTATCTGTTGATTGCAAATTCTCTATAAACTTAAGTTTAAACACAAATATGCAACAAAATACGATAAATATTTAAATAAATAAAGCTGAAATATAAAATATTTCGCATTTTTGAAAATTATTTGTTGAATCTGGCATCATTGAATTAATTGAACTA
Organism: Maratus speculifer; assembly: GCA_964019185.1. Lineage (NCBI taxonomy): Eukaryota > Metazoa > Arthropoda > Arachnida > Araneae > Salticidae > Maratus > Maratus speculifer. The sequence continues at coordinate 455,130,362 of OZ025290.1, read as the reverse complement.
GAGTAGCGAGTGGCAACGATTTTCAACGACAACGAACAGAGTGTTTTTGTTGACAGCATTCACGGTAAGAAAAGTTTTAATTTTTAAAAAAATGTAATTTAAACTTTATGAAAATTATGCATAAGCTATTTAAAAATAATATGACGGTGTATTTCTAACTGGGCTAATTAATTTTATAAATTTATTTGAAATAGAATAGAATTTAATTTTGAAAATCCGTTACGTTGTGTCGCTGTTGAAATGATTTTTCAGTTTCTCATACTTTATCGCAAAAATTACTGTCCGCTATTCAGAATGTCAGTTATTCAGAGGTTAAACGTACTAAAATTTAGATTTTGGGAGTGGGGATCGGTAAACTGTCCATTAAACAGAGGTGTCCGTTATGGAGATTTTACTATATAATGTTTTCCTTCCACAAGTCTCATAAGATATGTAACCTCTATTTTCTGCAATTACCAGATACCTAAAAAAAAACTTATCAATTGTTGTTCTATCAAAAAATTATACACATTAAAATTGTGGAAATATAAAAATTATTCATCAACCATCATGACCACCTTTCAGTTTCGAAATCGGTTTTGAAGGTGAAACTAACTTTGTAAAAAATATCTGCAGTTAAAATCAAAAAAGGTGGGCTCTCGGCATGCACCTCAGCTATCCAATGCAAAAAAAATTGTTCAAAAATGTCAAAATGCGAAAGAGTTATTAGAAAAAATGCTTCCCCATAGGAATAGCATTAGCTTGCGAGCCTTTCCTTGAGCGAGGACAGGGACCTTAAAATGTATTGCGATTTTGCACGCAAGCTTTTATACTTGTTTGTTATCTTCTGTACACTCGGCATTTCTATATGTGCATGTTGATTTGTAACTTTTTTTTTCCAGATGTTCCGTTAGTCTCTGAAAGTGGCCTGGAATGTCCAAAGCATGCCCGAATGATTCTCTATCACAGAGGTTGCGTCCCCTGGAGAGAGAATGAAAAGAAATTCTCCAAACGCTAAGGTATACACTCTAATCGTTTCTCTTTGCTTTCTGATTGTACCTGATAATCTTTTATGTGTCTCTTTACCCCTTTTGGGTCTGTAATAGTACATGTAATGGAATATTATAAAAATACTTTTGCTATTATTTAAAAATAATAATGTTGATTAATATATGTGACACACCTAGTGAATGAAAAAATTCATTCACTAGGTGTCAGGGTTGTTTTGTTAAAACCACGCTGGTTTAAACCAAGTGGTTTTAAAAAAAAAAACCATGCTGGTTTTTTTTCATGTTTTCATGTATTTTACGCATTATTAAAATATCCAAAATCCAAGTTATGCGGAAGCTACAAGCACAGCCTTTATTTTATTTTATTTATTTATTTTTATTTATTTATTTATTTTTTTTTTTGCTTTTTTTAAAAGACATTAATAAATTTTTAAAGTGTCAAACACTTTTAATCCGCCCAACTTTTCTTACTAGCTATAAATCTACACGGCAAACTAATTTTTTTAATGTGAGCTATGGAGGAAAAAAAAAGCTGTTTGTTTTGCTTCTTTTTTAAGCCTTTTATTTTTAAAAAATAGCCTAAGGTACAATTTTACCATTTAAATTGCATCATATATCAAAGCATTAATGATGACATAACATAAGTCATTTTAAAGTAAAAGGATGTCTAAAACTAGAAAAAAGAAATATATAATCTGGTAGGAAAATAGAAATACACCAAGAACAGGCTCGAGAGCCAAATGTATAAATTGCATGCAATGCAAATGCTGTCAAATTAGTTCTCCCTTATTATATTAGATGGAATTGTTTTTCAAGATGCCTTAGATGTTTGCCTTAAAAATTACCCCACTAAAAATTTGTGATGAAAATAAGAATGTTAATGATAAAAATATTCAAAAGTTTCTATCTATGTCTAATTTTAATCTAAAAAGAAATGTTGAAGATATGTTTGAATTGTTAAAGCCTATTGCAGTTGCCCTAGATAATATCTAAAGTAATAATTGTTCCATTGCTGATGTAGTTTATATTTGGAAAAATCCCCAAAAAATATTAAGATAAAAAAAAACAAGTAAAGAAGTCCCGCAGTGTTTTGAGTCCAGGTATAAAATGGCTCTAACACCCATGCATGCTTGATATCGTGGTACAGTCAAAATGGTCTGACCAAGAAAAAAAAAAAAAAAAAGGATGCATTAAATTTTGCAAAACTAGAATATCCATATAACTTTAGCTTGCACTGATAGTACATTTTATGCCAATCTTCACCTTTTGAAAAAGTCGAAAAATTGTATGTCAATACTCATGCGATTTTTTTTAGCATTAAAAAAATGCATATTGATGTTTTTTATTTAAATAAATATATATATATAGTAAAAGATTAATAATCATTTGTTGTTGTTGATATTATTGATACAGTGAATGATTTCTAAATTAAGCACAGGAAAATGTTTTCTATTTTTGCTTATTTTTTGTTGATTTAGTGAAATATATTTGTTTATCCCTCATTATGTTATGTTCTACATAATAATTATTTCTTTAATTATTATCTAAAGGCTTATATGAGTATACTAATAAATTAGTAGTTCAACATTTTTTAAACAATAAACATTTCCCTAAAGAAAGCTAAACTTATAGGTAATCATATATATTATAAAGCAGAAATTCTGAAACTTCCAAACGAGTGTTTTCAAAAACTACCCAATGGATCTTTTTGCAGATTATATCATTCGATAGGAAATATTTTTGAGGAGGTTTATGATACAAATATACAGGGATAACTCTGATTTTTCGTACTAAATTTAGCATTTTTCTGTTATTTTTGAAGAAAGGGTTGCCAGTACTTATTTTTTGGCGAAAATTATCATTACTAAAGAAATTAAAAAGGATATATCTGTTAGAAATATTACAAACATCTTGCAAATAAAGGCAGAAAAAAATTACTGATAATAAAATAACTATTGATAATAATAATAATAATAATAATAATAAAGGAAAACCATTTAATGAGTCATGATATTATAAAAAAAATATTTATCTTAAAAATAAAAGAAATATTTGCAACATTTAAAAAATAACATGAACTATTACATATGATGCAACATTTGGCGACTTATCCTTGCGTTAGAATAAGAAAAAATAACTTGAAAATTTTATTAAATGAATTTTGAACGATATTTATTTTCCTTTCTATTATTTCCTTTCTCTTTTTTATCAAATTTCGATAGTATATAACTTACTCCAGAGAAAGGCAGATCTAATTATAAAAATAATTGTGAGTTATATATTTGTTTCTTTGAGATTTTTTTAAAACTTTTGTCGGCAAAGAATTCAGCCAAAAATGCATATGTCTAACATTAGGTCGCAATAAAGTTGTTTTTTCCAAAAGGAGATAATTTTTGGAGTGTATTTTAGCATTCAATTGTAAGTTCAATAAACATAATTTAATATTTTAAAAATTGTAATCTAATATTTAAATTTTAGCTTCAGTGTGAAATTCTGCCACACACATATATATTGTAAAATAATGTCATTCTTTTTCAAAAGTTTTTCACCGTAATTTTGAAAATTGTAATCAACAAACATACTTTTTTTGCGTCATTTTGTCAAATTCTCTTCCAGGGAAAATTAGTTTTAAAATTTACAAACTGAACAAGGAAATCTATGCAATTTAAATGAAATTTATGCAATTTTGCGTTATTACTATCGATAAATTCAACATTTTGAAATAAAAATTGCCTGCTGAAAAAAATGACACAGATGTCATATATGCACCACATTGGCGCGATTGCAACAAAACGTCGATTTTATGTTCATATGGTAGCTCGGCTATTGTATATCTATTAATAAACTATTTACTCTTATTTATTTATTTTTAAATGATGTAAATTGTTTTATTTTATAATTTTTAACAAAACATTATTTATTTATTTTTATTTCCTTTTTAAAATAATAAAAAACAATTAAAAAATATATATGTAATTGATATTTAAAAACGAAGTTTTCGCCAAATTTGTGTAAAAAAAGAAAAAAGTCTGTTTTAATTAGCCATTTCTTCTTCAATTTTCTTCATATTTTTCCTGCGTTAGATAATATTTAAAATGATATTGGACAAATCTTCGATAATTGAACACCGCCAAGTAGCATATTTACTATATTATTGAAAGTTTTACTGGCACAGATATTGTATATCACCGAGGTAAGTAATAGGCTTTAAATTGGCATTATTTTGTCTGACATATTAACCTGACTATTAATATTTATTTATAAATAAAATGTTTATTTACTTTATAAATTGTATAAATTGTTTTGTTATATACTTATTAATTAAACTTTTTTCATTAATTTTTATTACTATTTAAATAATATAAAATAATTTTAATATACACATGTAACTGGTATTCGAAAACAATGTTTCCGCCAAATTAGCATAAAAAATTATCGCGCCAAACTCGGCGCATATGGCATCTTTGCCGTTTTGTTTATGTATTAAGGAGACTTCTAGATCATCAACAAGGTTACAGAAAATTTGTCAGATTATTTTATTTGAGATTATTAAATTTGTGGTTTTTCATTATGAAACAAACGAAGGAAAGAAATTTTACTATTGATGCAACTACAGAATTAATGACTGCTTGGTGTTTTTTTTTTTTTTTTTTTAATCGGAAAGGCAATTTTTTAATTATTTGTTTATTTTTTTTTGTTTACATTATTATAATCACTTTTTCCATTTTTATATACGCATCACCTTGGCGCGTTTTTTTTTTTTTTTTTTTTTTTTTTTTAATCTGACATCAGTTTGGCAAACACTAAGTTTTCAAATACCAGTTACATATTATATTATTTTCAATTATTTTCTATTATTTTAAAAAGGAAACAATAATAAATAAGTGAAGTTTAATTAATAACTATAGAACAAAACAATAAAGAAAAGTAAAGAAACAGTTTATTAGAAAATAAACAACAATAACCAGATTACCACGCAATCCATAAAATCACAATTTTGTTGCAATCGCGCCAACGTGATACATACATGACACCTGACTAAAATATTATTGGCTATATTATTATTTATATATTTTTATATTATCTGGTACTACTTAATTATCCCATTGACCAAAAAAACTGCCGCCAAAATATAAGATTAAATGTCAATAATGGATTATCGTAAATGTCACATTCATTTGACATTAAACATGTTACATGCGTTTGTTACGTTATCAACTATTTTTTGATTCGACGTTTTATTTGTATTTCTATAAATATTTTAGTAATTTATTGATTCTTTTGTTATTTAAAATAAAAGTTACATCCGTTTGTATAATATGGTGAATCGTTTTGGTAATATGTATAATTTGGCAAAATTGATTTATGGAATAATAAAGTAGTACCTATTATTTGTTAAAATTCTATCTGGATATTTAAGTTGACAGAACTCGCGTACTTTTCAAGTCTCCGTATAGGCATTCGCCAAGCTGTCGTTAATTCTGGGTTTTAGCCTTATTATGTATTTTTCATCTGCAGTTATTTTACTATCACTAAAAAAGCAATATTTGCAATGTGCAGGAAAAATCTTCGGAATAACAATGATATAGAATTTAAAAAAATATATTTGCAATTAATTTATCAATCATTCAGGTTAAAAAAAATACTTTAAAATTGGCTAAGAAAAAAATATACATGAAATACTGACAGCAGAAAATTTTGTTTTTAATGTTTATGTTGCAGTTTTAATTAACATTTAAGCCCTATCAACAGAATTTTATCAAAAATTAACTATTAAATACTACTTCATTACCCCATCGAACCCCTGCCCCCCCCCAAAAAAAACTATCGCCAAGGTATAAGATTAAATGCCAATAATAGATGATTGTAAACTTCACTTTCATTTGACAATAGACACGAAATAAGTCTATCGTTATAAGCAATACAAATGTTTGACGTCAAAAATCATAATGGAATTGATTACAAGCTGAAGTTTTATTTTTCTACAAAATTTAGCATAAAGATTATCCCCTATTTAAAAGCTACATGTTTGCAACTGGTTTAAAAAAATGAAGAGGCAGTGAAACTGATGTAATTTTAATTTTACTCAAATAATTCAGCTTTAAAACACACCTTTTATACTTCATTGTTCTAATAAATATATAAGTTAAACCCTCTTTTTTACATATTTTGCTATGTACTTTGCTGGAACAGACCAAGGTAGATAGAAAACTGTAGTAGACCTGCCAGGAGAGGATGGTTATTAAAAAATGTAACGCAACATGTAATGGAGATTGTATTTAGGCTACCAGATCTACACATAGTGCAAGTTCAGATTCGGGAGTTTAATAACTAACATATGATAATGTGAGGTATGAAAATTAATAGAGTTTGATAATCATTGCAATTCTTTCTAACAAAATAATGTGATGAGTAGAGAACATTTTGATTCCTGCTGTCATAACGGTCTCATTTTCTTATCAAACTCTACTATAAATGATAAAACAAGAGAGATAGTACTTAATTACCCAAATTTTGTCCAAGGCATACAATAGTGCAATATCGCAATGTCATTGGCACTGGCATCGTTTTCAGCATTGCGGAAGGACATTCCAGGTGATGGTATACACTGCTTTAAAAAAGAAATTTCAAATCACCATTTTGTTTGAGTCAAGATTCGTTTGGAAAAATGGACCAGCGCAGCGGGCATAGCCTGCTAGTTTAATTATAATTTTTATATGCTTTAATTATTTAATTATATAAAAAAATTAAGTACCAATATGAATGTTTAACATTAATTACAAAAGAAAAATCATGACTTTCTAAAACTCAATTTTTTTTTTCTTGCAAATGCTTTTTAAGTAATGATGGGAAAAAAACCCGGTTTTTATAGCAACCCTGCTAGGTGTATTAACGAAGATTCGTTTTCAAAATTAAATATCAAATATTACTATCCCAAATACAGCGATACATCTGAAATCAGAACTGGTGTCAAACTAGATACACATTAGATGACACAACTCGCTTTATGAAGATGGTTTTATAAATATTTAAACATAAATTCTAAATGCTGAATAAAATAATTTTTTTATTCTATAGTTTTCACTTTTAAATAATTACTGGCTTAAATATGTAACATTATTATGTATATATCTTTAATTTACATCTTCCTTCATTCATGTTGTTATCAATTTCTGTTTATCCTTTTAATGTATTCCTAAAAGTCGCCAACCCTGCTTTTCACATTTCTAATCATTAGTTACGTTTTTTCCTTCTCTATTCATTTTAATAATGTTATGATTTATTTGTAATGCTTTTCTCCATTTTATTTCTGTTTTATGTGTCTTGATAACCCCGTATAATTTTGCCCTGCGCAGATGAAACCACACCTTATTTGTAGTAGAATATTTGGGGTCTGCCAACACATACCTTTTTAATTACTTGTTGATATATATTGTTTTACAATTACTAGTTTTACGCATACATGTGACCATTAATTGTGAAAGAATACAATCAACAAAAAACTTATAAAACGGAGCATTTGGAATTTGCTGGACAATAGGAGACTCATCAGACCCCAAACGCTACAGAACTACAAACAGAGTGTGCGGTTTCATCTGCGCATCAGCCATAAAAAATAAAATAATACGAAATTTGGGATTGTTTATACACAGCTTTATGAATGACACATTAAGAGGGTACTCCAGTCTGATGAAAAGACTCCAATAGGATTAACATAAGTGAGTGTGTCTTTTCGACATGACTCAAGTAGCCTCTCAATCTAAGATTAAAATGATATAACATATCAAATATGTCGAATCTTTTGAGATCACTTTTATTGTATACATAAAACCAAAATGAAATACTCAAATTACTTAAAAGCGTTTTTTATTTATAATTACCATAAAAAAACTACTACTTTCAAGTATGTCATGCTCATCATCAGGGTTGAAGCAACAAAAGAGTAAAAGTTGAAGGCTGAGTTCTTTTATACAAAGCCAACGTGAAAAAGGGGGGATGTCGGAATGTTTGAAATTTGATAGAAGAGGGGATGCTCTATCGAATGACTTTGTCGTACGACGTCCCAAGAATATGTTATAATCTACTCAAAATAAATTGAACATCCCCTCTTCTATCGAATTTGGAACATTCTGACATCTCCCCTTTTACTTTTTTACCTTGACTTTGGATCGATCAACTTCATATAAAACAACTCGCAACTCTTTTGTTGTTTTAACCCTTATGATGAGCATGACATGCTCGAAAGTACTAGGTTTTTCTTGGTCATTGTAAATAAAAAACACCTTTGAGTAATTTGAGTATTTTATTTTGGTGTTATGCCTTTAATCTAAGTTACATAAAAAAAAGAAGTGATGTAGTAGTTATGTCTAAATCTCTCAGGTTTTTGTTCTAGTCAGAAAGTTTGATACTACTTAACATATTGCTCCTTGGCTTACCTGTTGGTTACAGTTAAATGTCAAGTCGATCATAAATAGTGTATAGTAGATGCAGATTCATGTCTATTCCTAATTTGCATTTCTTAAGGCACTATTCTTTTATAAAGATGATATGTCGCCTATTATAAAGAATAAGATTATTCTTATAATAGGCAGTAAAGCTATTTAGTTAGTTACTAGCGGCCTTCGCCCGCTACGCTGGTCGGTTTATCTAAAGAAATCTTGAAGAAGTAGATAAGGTTCAGACATACATTAAAAAAAAAAAAAAAGCAAGTCGATCATTCAAAAAACGTTGGGAAATATCAAATATTTACTGTAATTTTTTAAGAAAAACAAAGTTTCGAAAAAAAAAATTAAATCGAAAAAAAAATTACACTGACATATTAATGCAAGGAAATTTTCCCAGAGAGAAAATTCGCCTTGAATACAATATTTCAAATTCTTTTAATTGCTTATAGGCGTTAATGCCAACATAGTGAAAAAAAATTCCATGCTGGGAATCGAACCCGGGCCATCAGTATGGCGCACTGACGTTCTACCGACTAAACCACATGGAACGACAGCCAGCTTGAAACTTTCTCATACTTAAGTAGACTGGCGAAAACATAACGATAGCGCGTTTTAAAATCGCACAGTGACATCTATTGGATTTTATATGTACTAAAAAACGTTATGTACTAAAAAACGTGAGCAGCGCACCTAATAGTTTCTTTTGTTTCTTTTTGTTACTTTTTTGTCTGTTGTCCGATTTTGATGAAACAAAGCCTATACACTGCCCGGGAGTGTGCATTCTTCATTAGTGAAAACCGCATAAAAATCCATTCAGTAGTTACGAAGATAACCTCGAACAAACAGACAGACAGACAGACAGACAAAAAATTCAAAAAAATTTTTTTTGTGTTTCATTGGTTTTCTTTTATCGCCCTGACTCCATTTTTGTCAATTATCTTCAATGTACAGACACACCGGGTCCTACTGTTTTATTATATGTATAGATTTATTCTACATTATGTCATAACTATGATTGTTTACTACCATTGTTTTTTTTTTTTTTTTTTTTTTTTTTTTTTTGGCTTGTCACAAGAATAAGTTGGGGGGAGGGTGCCAAATTTAAACTTTGCCCCAGGGAAGTTTTTTCTTTGCACGGCTCTGGTTGATCATATCACCATTATTTGATAAATGGCACAAATTAGAAAGTGAAAAACATTTTTAAATGAGAAAAAGTGCTTGAGAATAAAGAGAATAAAACATTTATTTTAATAGGATCTATCCTGTTTATTGAATATATGTAAACAGTGAGACTATAATATGTAATTACTCTAATTTGGTTTCTTTTATAGATATTGAAACATCCTTTTTTAAATTCAAATAGGGATATGTTTGTACCCGAAGAATCATGTTGAAAAGAAAAAAAAATTGTAATACAGGGGATCTTACTTTCTGAACAGCGTCCTGTTTTTATGACATTAAGTAATTTTTTTTTATTTGTGAAAAATCTAGTCATAATTTTGTGAATTTTAAATGATCGTTATATTTGGATTTTGGTTTATACGTTATTAAGACGATATATGCTTTTAAAAAACGACGAATATTTGGTATTCGGCCCTGTTGCCGAATATTGAAGGCTTGTTGACTGAATAATTCGGCCGAATACCTATAGTCGAATATTTAGAGATATCTCATATAGAATCACCCCTGGTACTAAGGCCACCTGTTTTATCAAGGAATATACATTTATTGTGTGATTTTTGAAAAAAAAAAAATTCTATTTATTTATTTATTTATTGTTATTAATCAAACTTTTTGTAATTTTCATGTTTATGTAAAATTTAAAACTGCACTGTAATCTATAAAATGTCGTCACTAGATTCTCTTTATATTTGGCATCTGAAGTCGAAAAAAATTTTCCTCCTTTTTTTCTTTGGTCCACTTTCATGCCCAAAAATAGAAACACGTCATTTTGACGGGCTATCTTTCTAGTGCATTAATATACATTTAAATATAATTTATCACTTATAATTTTATCTGCAGTATTAATTACTAATTCATATTTTTCCATTCAGTGGAATGTCTGTTTTATTTTTAACCAAATATTTGTAACTTTGTTACTCACTAGCTGCTAAATAAAATAAAAAAAAAATCATTTTGATCTATTTTTAAAAAGTGGCCACTAATGAAACTGGGTCTACTGGCTACTTATTGAATTTCCCAGTTTTCACCTCTATCTCTCTCTCTACCTCCATTCTCACTGCCTTATATCATCCCCATTTATGTAAAGGTTTAAACCTTATGAACAGTTATTAATTTTTAACAAATTTAATTACTAACAATTTTGGTTTATTTATTAAAGGTTAGAATGTTTTCAAAGGAACATTAAATAAAACCCTCTGAGTGATCTGTGATCATACTTATCCAACCAACTTACTTGTTTTTATTAAGTGATCGCTATTATTTTTTACCTGTAACGAGAATATTCAAGGCGAATGCCGAAATATTGAATTCTTTATATACTTTTTCAGTAGGATATTTAAATGTGCCTGAATAAAATTGTGTACATTGTTTAATGAAATCTTATAAAGATAACCATCTAACATATTTTCTGGGGTAATTTTAAAAATTTACTTTCTTAATTAGAAAAATTTGTGCTATACGTACATATGATCCTTTTTTTAGTTTCTGTATTTAATAAAATTGGTTCCCCAAAGTCCCTCTTTTAAATAAAAATGGTTCCCTTTCTCCCCCCCCCCCTCTTTGAGGACTAAAATGTGGTAGGAGCCCTAAACATAGACTATTCTCACTCCTCCCCCCCCCCTTCCCGCTTCTGTTTTTGAATATTTTTTAATTACACTGATGTGACTAAGCTAAAAACATTTTTAGCAAAAATATATATTTGGTCTTGAGAGGTTTTTTTTTTTGGGGGGGGGGGGGGGGTCGTCCGCAAATCAGGAGGCCCGAGGCAGTTGATTTGAATGTCCCTATTTAACTAATGAAAATGCAAAATGTCAAATCTTTCAAGGGAAGGTGCCAAGGTTGGGGGGAGAATATCCACTTGGACCGCCCACTGCAAAACCAACATTGCTCTTGTATTTAAATATCCTTACTTGCCCTTCTCTATCTCGATTTCGTTTTATGGCAATTATGCTTCATATTGAAACTAAGAAATATGTATAGAAATAAAATGTTATATGCTCAGCCCTCCCTCCTCCAGGGGAAAAACAAAAAAAAAAAAAAAAACAACAAAAAATGAGTTTTTGGAAAAGATTTCAAGGTCACTCAATGAATTAATGCTCTGAAAATCCAAATGAAATTCTGTTCGAAAGTCTAATCTAGTTTCAAGGTCCCTTGACAGTTTTGCAGAAATACTAAATTGCAGCTAAAGTGAGTGAACTATTATATGAATTAAGAACTATACCCCCCTCCCCCTCTTTGAGAATGGTTTCATTTGATGTCACATCTGTTTGCACATGTTCCTGTTCTTGGTGCAATTCAATGCCTCACTCTCAGATTAAAAGAATTCCATTACACTGATCATGAAATTAATCATATCGTTGATTTATTCAACATTTGTTTAAAACAAAACACCTTTAAATTTTCCAACCAATTCTATTCCATGTGTGATGGTTTAGCTATGGGTCTTTTAAAGGTCCTTTAAGGGCCCTTAGCCCTTTCCTAGCTGATCTATATATGCATTGCTTTGAAGTTAAAATGTTTAATCTCATCAGTTTCCCATTTTATTGCAGATACGTTGATGATTGTTTTGCACTTATCGACCCATCTGTTTCTCCTGTTGATAATATTTTGACTATTTTAAATCAAATAGATCCAGTCATTCAATTCACTTATGAAGTCGAAAACGATAATAAATTGCCATTTCTTGACGTTTTAGTCACTCGTCAATTAACCTCATTTGACACCCGTGTTTACCGTAAACCCTTTGCTATCACACTGCCCTCCCCCCCATTTTAATTCATGTCACCCCCGCCCTTCTCAAAAAGCTTCTGCTTTTCTTTATTTAATTAATAGAGCTCACTTAATTTGTTCAGATAACAGTTCTCTTAGTGATGAGTTAAATTACATAAGATCAGTTGCTATAGATCGTGGCTTCAGTTTATCAATAAATTAATTTCTCATAGTTTTAATAAACTTCTCGTTGATGTTGATTCTTCTGCTACACCTTTTTCTTATTCTAGTCTAATTATTTTACCGTTTCATCAAAGCATTAGCTTTAAAGTTGCAAATATTTCGAAACATTATGATTTCAAAGTGATATTTAAACCAGTCAATAAATTAACCTTTTCTCAATTAAAAGATCAAATTTCTCCTCTGGATCATTGGGGTATTTACAATATACAATGTCAGTGTGGTTTGTCCTATATTGGACAAACAAAGCATAAACTCAGAAAAAGAGTCGCCGAACATATAGGTTATGTTAAAAGAAAATAGTTAAAAAATTCCTCCATTGCTTCTCATTGTTGGGAGGAGGGCCATAATTTTAGTTTTACCTCTGCTACTATTATCCAAAAATGCACTACTCCGCTAGACTTAGACCTTTTTCGAAGCACTCCATATGCATGAAGCAAAAAACTCCTTGGTTATAAATCCTTCAAGTGTACCGTACATCTCAACTTTCTGGTTAGATTTATTATGTCATCATTTCCGGTTTAATCTTATTGGTTGCTGAAACTTGTTGGTATTTTGGTATTATGTTTGCGATCATTTTGGCCATCCAATGAGATACGTGTGTCTCATATTGTTTATGTTCTTTCACTTCGCTCTTTAGAATGAAATATTTTATACTCCATTACTTGCTATATTTACTGAGAAATGTGTCAGTTAAGCTCATATTGCTTCAATGATAAACTTATAATTGGTTTTAACTTTTCATTTAAATTTTAATTTCAGTGATTTAATATCGAATTCAACGTGCTATTTCGGTTTAAAAATTTAAAACTGATTTAAATTTTAACGCTGTAAAGAAATAAATATTTATTTTCATTTTCATAATTGCTTGAGTTGTAAATTTTATTTCAGAGTTATTTATTTATGAATTGTTAATTTAATTCTATTTTTTATATAAATTTAAATTCTTTAATCTGTGTATGTTATTTGTATAGTTAAAGTTTTTATATTGTTTTACATTGTACAACAATGTTTGTCGATTAAAATGCCCTTTTTTTTTGTAAAATCTTGTATCATTTAATAAACTTCTCATTAGATTCCTTTAATGCCTTCCTTTAATATATTCCTTTATTCTTATAATTCCTTTAATATATGCTGTATATATAGTTTTTTTTTTCTTTTCGTAACTTTAATTGCTATAATCTGTTTATTTTATTTTTATAATTACTTGATTATTTAAATTCTCTGTGCTGTTTTGCATCATTGTACTTAATTTTATAAGTAATGTATATTGCTGAAAACGCCATTTTTTAAACATATTGTATCACTTTACCCCTCTTTAATATTTTCTTTTAATTGGTCTCCGCTACTTTTTTCAATCAGAAGTAAGTCTATAGCAATCTAAAAATATATTTATTGGTTCTGTACATTTGTCATCATACAAAGAATTTAAAATTTTATGATTTTTAATTTTGTAAACCACAAATCGGAGATTCGCAAGAAGGAAATATCTCCTTCTTTGTTAAGTCTTCGAATTCTTTCTGGATGTTTATAAACAGAATTTTCAACTAATGACATGATAAAGATTGTTAATGAACAGGATGTATAGCTTTCCCAGAAACATTTATGCTGAATGGATACATAAATAGTGTTATAATTTTACTGCAGCTGTGAGAACTAAAGATAAAAAAAAAGTTCAATGATAGACAGAAATATCATTGAGTGTTTTGCTTCTTATTGCTTCTCTTTATCGGATGCTTTAGAAATGTAATGCTGTGAAAATATACCACGAGAATAATTTAATTGTGGTAATACATGGCATGCAATATTGGACAGGAAATATTTTAAAATATCTGCTCATGATATTGGAAAGGTTAAGAAAAAATGCTATTGTGTAAAACAAGAAGTCCAATTACATGGAAAACTTTTGAAATTATATTAAGTTTTAAACTCTTTAAAGTTAAGATTTTAGTTTTGAACTGTGAAATATTTTTTTTAGTCTCATTTAGTGACTATTGAATCGAGATTTTGTATAGTTTTCCAAACATTCGATGTGTTTACTATACGTGAAATACATTATGCACCTAGCTATATTTATTGATACGAAATTCTAATGTTCATTAATTGTATTTATTTTTGGATATACTAAATATAACGTTTTTGGTTAAAGATTCATCCTTACTAGAACTATACGTTTGTACCGAATTATATTCTATAAATTACATTCTATAAAAAAAAAAAGTTTTTTTTTTAAATTTTTAATTTAATTTTTTTAGTAAATAATTAACACAGTTCAGATTTAAACAAATGGTTGATCATCGATCAAAACAAGATTTTTATGTGTAAAGCAAATTTAGATTCTTTTTCGATTCCCGGCATGCAAAAAAAAAATAAGTTTTCAGATAGAAATTTTAAGCATAATCTATGCGTATATACAAATGTATTACAGTATGGAACCAGTTAACCGTAAAACCAGTTATCCGGAATGATAGTGACAGATGATGGAATCTTTGCAGAAAAATGTCATACGCATCCAATTTCACATACTCATTGCTTGAAACAATTGTATAATTTGATGACTGCATCTAGTATTTGAAATGGAAATGTATTCAGTTGTACTTTAGATGTTTTCTATTTTTATTCAGAGGAAACAAGAATTTTTATTCCTAAAACATTCCCATGAATTACATTCTATCAAACTCTATTTTTTAATCTTACTTGCATCTGATTCTTAGTTCAATTAATCTAATAATTAATTTAAGATTAGAAGTAATACCACAACTACATATATTCCATAAAACTTATCAAATGGATGCTGCTTTAATGCCCAACCAGTTAACCAGAAGAACCAGTTATCCGGAATGTATCTGACCCCAGCCATTCTGGATAAGTGGTTCTGTACTGTAGTTTAATTAGAATAATAAATCCATGCACCTTATAAAAATACTTATGATTACTTTAATTAAAGAATGTCCATGAGTTTTTGTTTAAAACAAAATAAATGAAAATTATTATTTTGTTTTATGACTAATTATTAAAGGCAAGGTTCATGATTTGGGGTTTGAAAGCTTTGCGATTAAAAATAGTATTTGTAAATAAAGAAATGAATTTTATATTGCTGAAAATATGCATAAACTATAATTAAGCAGATGAAGCGGTTGGCAATATTGCTGTTAAAAAAAAAAAAAAAAAAAAAAAAAAAAACTAGTTGGATGTGCCAATCCCAAAACTTTCTTCTATCTCATACATACATTTTAATATTAAAAAAAATAGTTACTCATTTTAAAGCTTTAATAATTTTAATTCAATACCTTACCAACTTTGATTTTCATATTAAATTTCTGCTTCAATCAATTAATCGGAGTAAAAACGAACTTCGTCTCTGCACGAACCGATGGACAATAAAATGATAAGCAGATTTTTTTTTTTTCAAATTCAGGGAGGACCTAGTTGCCTTACCAAAAAATAATCATATACAAAATGTTTAGTTCAGTTCTAGAACTAACTTCATACACTTTTATGTGGTGCAATATTGAAAATGGCATAAAATTTGGTATTGCAGTGCCCCCTTCCGGCGGATTTTTTTTCAGATTTAGGGCGATCCAACTAGCCATAGTCATATACATACACAAAAAATTTGGTTCAATTCGATGCATAACTTCATATACTTTTGGTTGGTACAATATTGAAAATGGCACAAAAATCGCGATTGCGGCGCCCCCTTCCGGCAGATTTTTTTCAAATTCGGGGAGGACTAACTAGCCATAGTCATACACATACACAAAAAAATTGGTTCAGTTCAATGTATAACTTCATATACTTTTGGTTGGTACAATATTGAAAATGGCACAAAAATGGTGATTGCAGCGCCCCCTTCCGGCGGATTTTTTTCAAATTCAGGGAGGACCAACTAGCCATAGTCATACACATACACAAAAAATTTGGTTCAATTCGATGCATAACTTCATATACTTTTGGTCGGTACAATATTGAAAATGGCACAAAAATCGCGATTGCAGCGCCCCCTTCCGGCAGAATATTTCAAAACTGAAGGAGGACCTGCTTGCCACAACCAAAACCATTCACAAAAAATTTGGTTCAATTCGATGCATAACTTCATACACTTTTTGATGGCAGAATGGCGACATACAGACACACACACAGACAGACACACACACGGACAGACAGACATTTTGTAAAAACATGTTTTTTGGAATCTCTGACCCCTAAAACGTGTAAATCCGTCGAAAACCGGAAGTCGAAAAAAATTTCGATTACAATACTTTCTTCTATTGAAGATAGAAGAAAGAAAAAAAAACCAGAGACTTACCGTTAAAAAAGTGAAAACTGCACTATAAAAATTTTCAAGAAATAAAAAGTTACAAAAATGTATTCGCATATAATGTATTTTAGTAACAATTTTGTCCCCCCCTCCCCACCCCTCTCACATACACACTTTTTACATAAAAAAATCAGTTATTAATATTGATGACTAATCGTTATTAATTGATGCAGTTATTTAAATGATGAAAGTTTAAAAATCGATATCGTTGTTCATTGTACAGAGAGAGATTTGTGTTTATTTTGTTTGACTTTTAAATTAATCGAAAAAATATATCAAGAAAATTATCATGGAAAAAAATAGTATATTCATTCTTATAAAAGAAGTATTTCAAATATAACCTAATCAGGGTTCGGTGATATATATCAATGGATATATATCATGATATATATCATGATATATATCCGATATTTATTTTCAAAATATCAAGCTTTTTGATATTTTCGATATTTTCATATTTGATATTTATTTTCAAAATATCATGATTCTTGATATTTTCATATATTTAATTTTTATTTTCAAAATATTTTTAGTCAACAAAAGTCTAAATGAGCTCTTCAATTGTTATTAAAAATTAACCCATCTGTAAATAACTAAAATATTAAAAACATGCTTACAAAATATCCCCCACCTCCAAAAACTATTTTTAGATTGCACCTGCTAGAATTGGAAAAAGGGGTGATGATTGGCTAATCTGAATTGCTCAATAGTCAATCAGGCAGTGTAATGTGTAGGCATAGAATAGACATGTTTTAAGAACAAAATTTTACATATGTTGCAAGTCTTTGCTGTGCTGTCATTATTTTGTTCTTGTTGATATTATATTTAAATGATATAAAGCTTAAAAATTTTATTAAAGTTGTTATTGCAATCACTATGCAAATTCACTAATTTTCAATTTAGTGAATGATGTCAACTTAATGGTTAATTGCACAGATTACATAAATATTTTAACACCTATTGCAGATGCATTAGATGAAATGCAAAAAGATGACACTAAGATTGCACAATGTGTAGAAATTTGGTGCAAATTAAAGGAACAATTGGAAACATCTGGAAAGGATATCAAGAAAAAATTATTAGCAAGAGAAGAAATGGCATTGTCACCAGCACATTTAGCTGCTAATATGTTGGACCACAGATACTGTGGGAAAAAATTAACTGAAGATCAAAAGCATAGTGCTTTTAATTTCTTGCGTTCAGTAGACAAAGAACTTTTGCCCCTGGCAATGACATTTTTAGCAAAGAAATCTCCTTTTCCAAGTTTTATGTTTGAAACTGAATATATAAAGGTTGAACCAATAATTTGGTGGGACAATATTAAATTGGAGCAGCCCATAAAAGAAAAAATGTCCAACTTAACTAATCAGTTGTTTACAGCTTCTCCTTCAACAGCTGGATTAGAAAGAATCTTTTCCAATTTCGGTTTAGTTCAGTCTAAACTCCGGAATAGGTTAGGGAATGAAAAAGCTGACAAGCTTACATTCATGTTTAAATTCTTCAATAGAAAAAAATAATTTATTTTTTATTTATTATTATTATTATTATTATTTTGTATCTTGAAACTTGTTCTTTAAAAATAAATTTTTTTAAAACTTGAAACTGAATTCTGTATTTTGTGTTTTGATGAGTGAAAAGGTAATTTGTTGAACATCACAAAAAATTGTTTGTCTTCATTTATTTAATCATCAAATTTACAAAGGAAAAAAAAAAGATTTAGAATATTGGTTTATGTTTTCATGTTAACTGTAATATGATTAAAATTTTAATTTATATTAAATCAAAAAATATTTGTAATCAATAAGCTGAAAATTTTGAAAATATCGGATATATATCGAAAATATCAGATATATATCAAAATATCGGATATTTTCGATATTTTCGAAAATATCATGATATTTACGAACCCTGAACCTAATTGAGAGAATTCGTAAGAGAACTTAAATTTTAATTTATTAAACACTAGTTAATCCGTCCGGTGTTGCTTGAGCCTGTTATAACAACATCGGATAAACAATAAATGTATATGATTTTACACCTTTAACATTATTTTGTCTGAATTTATATTTGCGAATGAAAAAAAAAAAATTCTTAAAAGTTTTATTTTTACTAGTAGATGTACTCGTAAGAAGACATTTTCTAGATTTTCATGTAAGGACTTTTCATTGCTTTAAAGAAGCACTTATAACCAATGTGTGACAAACTTATGAGCCGAAAATGTGCTTTGCCGAAAGGGAATAAAATTCAGAATTGAAAACGCTCTTTTTTTAAAATTTTTCTGTGTTCTCTATTTCTCTATGAAAATTAGTTCTCATATAGACTGATTTATTTCTATTTTATTCATTTAATAACACTTATTTGTTTCAATTTTTAACAAAGTTTAGCTTTACTCTAAGTTTGTTTATAAATACGCAGACTTGCCAAGTCTCCTGATTTCTGCAGGAGACTCCTGATTTTCAGATGTTTCTCCATACTCCTGATTTTTGACATATTTCTCCAGATTTTTCACATTTTTAAAATATTCTTTTATTTTACAATCAAATGTGCTGTGATTCAGTGATAAAAACTCTAATGCAGAGATGTAATAGTTTTTTAGTATGATTGATCAGTAGTATTTTATGTAACAAACTACATTCAGATTTATTATAAACAACAAATCTTTAAGATTTGATTCTGTTACTATTGCCATGTATCAAATTATTAATAATTTGTCTTGATTAAGGCTTATTTATCCCTTTAAGACCCGAGGAAATTATAAACAAAGCTATTCATGCTGATTGAAAGCAAAATATGTACTACATCCACTATCTGTTGATAAAAAATGATACTTTACTCTTTCTGCAAATATGAATGACCATTCGATTTGGGTTTTTATTACATACAACTGAGAAGCAACAATTCAAAAGAATGTCTAACCCGCACGATCGTGCGGGTTGGATCTAAAAGGGTTAAGATCTTTACTACAGTTTCATATAAATTTGTAAATAACAAAACATTCTCCTTTTTATAATATTCAGTTAAATTAAAAATATGTTTAAATATCCTAAATATATGCTTAAGTGTGTTCTACTTGAAATGATATATTTTCGTTATTTGAGTAAAAGTGACATATTTCTTTTTAATTTTCGGTAATAAGCAAGCCCAGTTGAAATTTAAACTTTCACTAAAGATGTTTGCATTTAAAAAATATGTTCTCATTGTCTCCTGATTTCTGAGATAAAATCTCCTGATTTTTAGCTTTCAGAACTTGGCAAGTCTGAATTCGATTTGTTTGAATGCTTAATAATTTTGTCCAATTCTCTTTCAGTTTGATTCTCATGTCTGCCATCTTGACACTATAGGATCCCATGAGGAGAATGGAGATGTCTAGATGGAATTCCATGGTGAGAACCTCTTTTATTTATTGATACATTTATATTGTTTTATTTATACCTTTATTATGTTTTCAGGTGTGTTTTATCTCCCATTGTAACCCTGAGATAAATGGCACACCCATCTTGTTATCCCTCTTCTATGCTTATTTTTTATTTTGTAAAAAATTTATTGTTTAAAATTGTTATAAGAATTTTCTTTAAAAATATCGGTACAAGTTTATACTGCAATTGTATTTTATAGAATAACATATTTTTCTTTTTCATCTTGTAATACTCTATTTTGACCCCAGACAATTAGGGGCATGTGTGTGTGTGTGGAGTAGGAAATCAGAAAAGTGTTTTTTTTTTTTTTTTTTCCAGATGTCCTTTTAAAAATCTTGGCCTAAGTGCCCATTTCCCACCGTCTTAACTCATTTTTTCACCACTAGCAGATGTTTTAATGTTTAATTGTGTTCATTAAATATGTTCATACATACATACAATATGTATGAGGTTTAGTATTATGCTCGCACATTTTTATCAAAAAATTCTATCGATATACGGAAAGTCGTCCCCCCCCCCCTCCTAGAATGTTGTTTGCTCCAGGATCCCCCAATAGCCTTTGTCGGGCCCTGCTTCAACGGAATTCGCATCTTTTTGCAGTTCTTTCACATTTTTATAGTCTTTTGAGGAAATTTGCCTATTTTACACAATGTTTTGCAAAAATGTGTGTTTTACATGATTTTTCGAATAATATTGTGTACTTAACTCAATGGTTTGAAAAACTTGCATTTTTTCACATTTCATAACAAAAATGGCATTTTTTTCAAAATTCTCTCAAATTATTATCATCTACTAGGGATGGGCATTATTTAACGTATTAGGATAGAAAACACTTACTATGCTGGAACCTAAATTGTGTTAATATGTTACCGAAAAGTCCCTGTTATTTAAATAACACATGGTTTTAAATGACAGCTTCTTCATTCATTTGCCTTTATCAAGAAATCAATTTCGTATCTCTAAAATAGAACAATATTCACTAAAAATGTCCTGAACCTCTTTTTTTGAGACGATTACACCTAATGGGCCCTATCTTCACTCTCTAATCATAGGCAACTCTGATAGGCATGTGGTGCTTAAAAATTGTTTTGCTTTTCATAAATCCCTAGCTCATGAATAGAAAGAGTTTGCAACCCTAATTAAATTCTTTTTCCACTTGGTGCCTGGTGCTAAATCATCACCATCACATACTTTTTCCGATTCTGGTGGCACAACGCAGAGGTAAACGAAACACTGGAAGAAATAGTAGAATCGAAAAAGGTCTTAATTTTGTAAGAAAAAAGGTCATGCTTCACATGTTTTGTATTCACGAATTGAATATATGTTTGTGTATATAATATAATATATATGTCATATATGAATATATGTCATAATTGATATTACATAAAAGATATTTAATTTCCATGTTAAAAAGATTTCTTATAAAACCCAACAATATTTTGTCTAATTTTTGACTTGAGCATTTTTTTTTTTCAACTAAAAATGTCTTTTCATGCTTTTATTTATTTATTTTGTTATTGTTTGGCTTCTAATATTCAACGAGTAACTTTCAATATCAAAAGGCAAACACTTCCTCCCCCTAGAGATATATCTTATAATATCATGTGCTGGAACCCCCCCCCCCCCTCCCTAAATTGATAACGTTATATTTGCACAACCCCAAAATGATTATTAGATCTAAATATTTTCCTTTTGTCGCAATTTATATTAATAGATGAAGACATGCTTGAATACTTTTGTTCAGCCCTGTAGTTTGCCTTGTACCTTTAATGCACGTCAGCATTAAGCTAAAATTTATTTTAAACAAAAAAGTCTTAAAAGAATTGAAATTATCTTTCATAGGCTTCCATGTACACAGTTCTTTGCATGCCCCTGTATATCATTTTATTTATATTCTGCAAACGTTTCTCAGAAAACTAAATGCCGTTCAATGTAAAAATGCATAACTTATTTAAGAATCACCTTTTAAGTAATTTACGTTCAGTAAATTCAGTAACGTTGGTAAACTCTTTTGGGTAGCCATGTATAGAGATGGGAATGCTTGGAAAAAAACCGGAAAAATTGGGAAAAAAACCGGTTTTTTTCCGAAGGCTTATTTTTCAATTTTTCCGAACTGGAAAAATTGAAATTTCATTTATGAAATAATATATTGAAAATTTTGTAATAGCTACATTCTCATACTTTTTATTTTTTTAATTTTTATGTTGAGTGTCTCACATGAAAATTTTAATGTGGGTAATCGGATCTCTGAGCAGAAATCTGTATGAGAAGACTTGAAAGGATTCTTCAAATTTTTTTCTTGTTTGAAACACAAGACCCTTTGCAAAATTTCTCTTGAAAATAGACTTTTCAGAAAAAGTTTAATCAACAAATTGAATCTTTCGCAAGTGCAGTAATTGAAGAAAAAAAAAATCTCATGCCATACAGCAGCTGAATCTTATTAAGTTGCATATATGTATGTAAATAACCTTATTAAAAATGTCTAAATAGGAACCTAAATATAGTAATAATTTCTTATTCAAAAATTCTGAATATATTTTCTACAAATATATACAAAAAGTTTGCAATTTCACAAAAACTTGATTACATAAAAAAAATCTAGATATGTAATTAAATGCAACTTCTCTTTTTTAAAATTAATTCATGTGTAAAATTATTGCAATAATATGCCAATTAATGGAAATGATAAAATTAAAAATTCAACATAAAATTTTGAAGTATGCATTTTTTACTTTAATCTACCTTTTCAAGAAGTACGTATTGAATTCGTGAAAAATTTGACTTCCAGTTTTTGGTGTATTTAAAACTTTTAGAAGGTCCTGAACACGTTTTGATGAATTTTGGAAAATATCTGTCACTCTGTGAGTCTGTATGTGACAAATTTTATGGGCACTCTATCTCAAGAACTGATGCACATAATTTCACAAAACTTTAGATTGAGTTACACCTTGATAAAAACTCGAGATGTTTAGTTATTAGTATATATTGCCAAACCGATGGCGCTGCTATGCTGCATTATTCATAATTTACACAATAATTCTGTCTCAAACTAATGTATGTATTTTTATAAAATTTCAGATTAAGTTAATCTTTGACATAACTTCGCGCTCATTACTTTTTGGTTTAAATTGCTCAACAGATGACGCTGCTATGCTGCATTATTCATGATTATCGCAATAGCTTTACCTCAAGGACGATTAAAAAAAAAAAAAAAAAATCAAACTACAGTTTCTGATATACATTAATGTTGTTTAGTTTTTTGTGTAAATCCCCTATAGGTGGCACTAGCTGCATTTTTCAAGATTCCGTTATAGCTGATTAATTGAATGTTTTTTCAAGGTGTTGAATCTAAAATTGACCTCCATTTTACCTCCATAATGTACAGTAGGGTGGGCCGAAAAAAACTTTTTTCCGACTTTCGATTATGGCGGGTGCGGAAAAGTGGCCACTGGTGGCACTCAGTTCACACAAAAAATTTGAGATTTTTTGGACTTTTCCTTACCCTGCCGCAAATGGCTTGAAAATTTGCAAAAATGCTGATTTTTGAACTTTTTAGCTAAAAAGTTAAAAATGTTAAATTTATTTTTATTATATTTACTTGAAAATGCATCTTTAACGTACCAAATGCTTAAATAAGTTCTGATAATGCATTATTTAATTGCTAAGTGTATTTTAAATAAGCCGATTTTCATAGCTTTTTCACGTATAACAGGCAAAAATTGTATTGGTTTGAATCGTTCGTTGATTTCTCTCTTTTTTATGTTCCTTGGTATTTAAATTTGTTCTATCCGTCAAAGGTCATATATTTGGGCAGCAGACAGCAGTATAACTCAAAAACAAAGTTGGAAGGTGAGAATGGGGTGAAACAGGACTCTAAGTGTGCGCAATGCCTCATCGTAATGTTGAGGGTGAAGGAATATGTAAAAGAGAAGAGAAAATTGCGATAAGGAATTATTATTATTTTACCATGCTCAAAATCTGCAAAATTTGTTCAGTGTGGATGTGAAACCTTTTCTTAAAGAGATTCAATATACTTTTTGGATCGTTTGACGTACCATTACAGTGTTTTGTACATTTTATTACGACGAGCTTAGAAATGGCTATTATGAAGGTCCATGGCAATGTAAAAGGCACGCGACAGCATGAAAAGTATCCTTTTGAGGGCACCATGCTTATTGAAAGAATTGCTATTGCCAACTTATACTGATATCATGCGCCACTACTACTGATTGGGAAATGATATGGCAGCAAATCGAGAAATCCAATATTAGTCAATAGATGATGTTATTAAAATGGTAGGTGAAAAAGTTACCATTGAAAAAAAGCTTCCATACCAATGTTTTTCCAACGATCAATTTACAAAAAAGATTTAAAACTATTGAAAGGTTTCACCATATCGTACGAATTCTTCGCGGGTTGACCTTACTTTCAAATCCATACGATTACAGGATTTCCCCAATGATCTACACTTCTTTTAATAGTCATAGTTTAGAATAATAGTTTAATGATAGGTGAAAAAGTTACCGAAATCTGAAAAAAAAGCTTCCATACCAGTGTTTTCCCAACGATCAATTTACAAAAAGTTAAAAAAAACTACTAAAACTTTTCACCATTTCGTACGAATTCTTCGCGGGTTGTCTTTACTTTCAAGCCCATACGATTTCAGGATTTCTCCAATGATCAACGCTTCTTTTAATAGTTTTTAATCTTCTTGTAAATCGATCGTTGGGAAAACACTATCTTTTATTCAGATTACGGTAACTTTTTCATCTACCATTTTAATAACATCATCTATCGACTAATATTGGATTTTTCGATTTTCTGACATATCGCTTCGCAACCAGTAGTAGTGGCGTATGATATCAGTATAAGTTGGCAATTGCAAGTCTTTCAACAAGTATGGTGCCCAAAAAGGATACTTTTCACTCTATCCCGTGTCTTTTACATTGCCATGGACCTTCATAATAGCCATTTCTAAGCTCGTCGAAATAAAACGGACAAAACACTGTAATGGTACGTCAAACGATCCAAAAATTATACTGAATCTTTTTAAGAAAAGGTTTCACATCCACACTGAACAAATTTTGCAGATTTTGAGCATGGTAAAATAATAATAATTCCTTATCGCAATTTTCTCTTCTCTTTTACATATTCCTTCACCCTCAACATTACGATGAGGCATTGCGCACACTTAGAGTCCTGTTTCACCCCATTCTCACCTTCCAGCTTTGTTTTTGAGTTATACTGCTGTCTGCTGCCCAAATATATGACCTTTGACGCATAGAACAAATTTAAAGACCAAGGAACATAAAAAAGAGAGAAATCAACGAACGATTCAAACCAATACAATTTTTGCCTGTTATACGTGAAAAAGCTATGAAAATCGGCTTATTTAAAATACACTTAGCAATTAAATAATGCATTATCAGAACTTATTTAAGCATTTGGTACGTTAAAGATGCATTTTCAAGTAAATATAATAAAAATAAATCAAATTTAACATTTTTAACTTTTTAGCTAAAAAGTTCAAAAATCAGCATTTTTGCAAATTTTCAAGCCATTTGCGGCAGGGTAAGGAAAAGTCCAAAAAATCTCAAATTTTTTGTGTGAGCTGAGTGCCACCAGTGGCCACTTTTCCGCACCCGCCATAATCGAAAATCGAAAAAAAGTTTTTTTCGGCCCACCCTAATGTACAGTAATGTTGCAAAAACATGGGCAGTTTGCATTAGAAAAGTACAACTGCAATGAAAAAAACTCCCATATTTTGTTACAAGTAACTATGTTCCAAATTATACTTTCCCTCTTGATTAAACTTTGAATTTTTGTAGTTTTCTAAAGCACAGTAGAAGTTTATCTCTGTATGTAACTGCTTTTGTTAATTCCTCAAATAGTGAGCATTTTCTATTTGTAGTGTTCTGTTTTCATAACTTTTGAGTTCCACTCTTAGAAATATAAAATTACCATGTGGAAACATTATTGAATATGGTTTCTTATTCAAGAATAGAATACCAGATTTCAGGGTAAAAAGAAAAAAAAAACATTTATTTAAACTTAATTCTGTTTTCAATGAGTAAAAATCTAACAGTCAATAAATCCTACGCTATTTTTTAATTGCAGACCTGAAAACTAAACTAAATCAAAACTTAAATAAAACTAAATCAAAACTTTTTTGAGTTGAGATTGGAAAGCTATACCAAAACTAAACATATTTTATAAAGGAAATAAAATTATAATTCTAAGAAAAAAATAGTAATAATGTAAAAATATACATTTTTTAAACAAACAATGGAATTTTTAAATACTGATATTCATAATAATGACAAAACTGCCATAATTTCTTTAAACTAGTATCATTTACTTAAAAACTATCCTTATATTTAAATGGAATGCATAATTTATTTCATTCCAAACTGCAGACATATTGGCTCAGGTTTTTACATTAGGTCAACTGGTAGTTAAACATGTAACTGAAAAATCATTTCAACACAGATATGATATAACAAACAATAGCATTTAATAAAAATTCTTAGGCTGTGGGAAAAAAAAAAAAAAAAAAAAAAAACTAAACTTTTAAAAGCAGGCTTTGCTACTTTCTTTTTATTTTGCAATATAAAGTGAAAATAATTTTCATTTAATACATATAAATGGGAAAAAATGTTTATTACTTAATATTCTCTAAGAAAATATAATTTATTTGGAAGAAACAGTCATGAAAAATCAATTTTTCCAATTTTTCCGAAAAAAAAACGGTAAAAAACCAGTTTTTTTCCGACACTTATATTTTTCCGGAAAATTTACATCTTTAGCCCTCTACATCAATTATAGCATTTATACACATCGCATAATGTGCACAGATTTAATGAAACTTAAGCGTGCATATCATAATTGAAATGCATTTCATCCATCCATGAGCCGTATCGGATACATATACAGTACTTCGGAAAGAATGTACTATTTGAAATGTTTTGTGTGTCCCTGTAAATACTATGTACTTCATATTATGCAAGACCGTACCGTACATTTTGTATAACTTATATTAAGCCTCAGTGACATACATCAATTTTATTATAAATAACCCCCCCCCCCCCCCCCCTCCGAGAAACATGCCCGTCAGCCTGATTGTTCAGAGTCGTTATTTTCTTCGAACCTCAGATTTCCATGCGTAAAACATTCTATAAATTCGGCATTCCAAAAATATGAGCTCCCCCCCCTACAATTTCTTCTATTTTCTGAATAATATGTTTGGTTTGAATTTTTTTAATTTTTGTTTCTGCATTTAATGTGTTATAAAAATCTGATTTAACACGTTCTCTTCCCCCCCCCCCCCCTTGTTCAAAAATGCAAATTTTTTCCGATTCTGTAAAAGGTCTACTCAAATCAAAATTAGGTAACATCTGTGAAAGTCATTTTAATCCCGAGAAATTTGCAAATGCACTTATTCGGAAACTATGAGATTGAAAATTGTTTTTTATTTTTAAATAAAAGTAAATAAAAAAAAAAGAAAAGGAAAGGAAAAACTTTAAAACATTCCATAAATTCGGCATTTTAAACTAACTTTCAGTACACGAGTACTAATTGCTCTTCCATGACATTTCTGTGTCTGTAAAGTCTTAACAATTATCGTAAAATGCAAACTTAACAACATTTCTAAATCATTTTATGCATTTCTAAGAAAATTAGAAACATTTCAATTTCTTCTTATCTGAATGAAATCTACGTAACTTGCATATTTTTAGGAATACCAGTGAAATTTTCCAATATTTTATTTTATTTATGTATTTCAATTCTCTGTTGAACTTCTTTTAACTGAATTCTTCGCTTGGCACAAGTATGAATCGCATTTTGATTTATCATTTAGTTATCATTTGCTTTATCAAAAATACATCCACTTCTTATTTCTTTTTCTTGTCACAATAAAATAAATAGATGATTTAACAAGCCATATGAAATCCCAATCATTTGCGATTCGAGAATAACTAATACAAATAAAATGATACGTATTAGAGCTTTTGTAAACCGCATGGTATTCGTTAATAAATAATTGAAATAACACGACTGATATACTAATACTATCTCTAATACAAAATACTGAATCGTTTCTTTTGACTGCTTGTTGCTACATGGATGTACCGAAAAACTGAATTAAACAAATTTCAAACATTCTTTCTGAGGGAACCTAACCCATGTTTACGCATGGAAATCCGAGGTTCGAAGAAAATAACGGAAAACTCTGAACAATTAAGCCGACGGGCATGATTCTGGGGGGAGAACTTTGGAATACAAATAAAAATTTTTTTTTACATAAACATGGCCGGAAAACAAACATTTTTCATTATACTCTGATTATGAATCATAATTAATATCCCAATTTTTCAATTTAAAAAAAATTTATTAAACTTAAAGTTATTAAACATCAATAAAAACAAGTTAAAATTACTAAATATGTGTAGCTTATAATTAAAATGCTTCATAGTATTGTTGTATACTGCTTTTGTGTGTGTGTGTGCACCTAAATCTCTGCCCCCCCCCCCCCCTTGCTAATGCTTAGTTTTTGCTTTTTTTTCATACATAAGCATAGATACATATTTTTTTTATATATTTGTAGTTCATAATTAAAATTAGATTAATAATTATCGATGTTTCAGTTATAAAATCTTAGGTTTTTTTCTAACATATTGGAAAAAGAGATTAAATGTTAGGTAAATTAAAGGATTAAAGTTTTTTTGTGTGTGTGCATCTAAATCTCTGCCCCTCCCCCTCGTAGAATAGTATTTTTGTACTAAACCTTATGTACGAAACTTTTATAATTAACATTTTACCTCTCTAAAAGCCTCTGGTGATAGTACTTAAGTTCCTTTAAAAAATAAAATAAGTAAAAAATTGCACACAGGGCAAACTTACAATTTGGTGCCCCCCCCCCCTCCTTCCAAATTTTTCTTGTACTTGGCAAAAAATGAACTTAGTATTATAAATTTTGCGTCCCCTAAATCCCCCCCCCCCCCTTGCACGGCGCTGATAGTAACCCTATAAATCTTTCCAGAAATATCCCGTCATTCCTTAATTACATCACTTTTTGTTCTTATTTTCCTTATTTTGAATTTCAAAAGCTTAATCAGCTTTGAAAAAATACTTTTTATTTATATAGTGAAACACCCAGCAAATTTTAAAATTGAAAATACACGTATTTGTATTATGAATTTTTTTCTCTCGAAAAGTATTTTGTATTTTAAGCTCTAAAACCAATGTATTTTGTAATCAAGATGGTGTTTTGATGTATTTTGCACAACTCTGTCTTAAAGTAGCCTACTGTTTTAATATATATATGATAATATAAGGGGTGAAAAAAATGTTTTTACTCTCAACATTTCCCCCAATCCATATAAAAATTTCCCTAAACTTTTACGATATGTTATACAGACACAGTAAAGAACAAGCTGAACTTTTACAGCCTAACAGACTTTCTTTTCGCACCTTTTCACCGAATTTGCATTTTTTTTTTTCGCAATCCTTCAAGAGAATTCGAGGTCTTTCGCATGATTTTTTTTTTTTTGTTAAAATGTGCATATTTTCCATGATCTTTCACCAAAATATAAGTGTTTTCCACAATCATTTGCCATAATTTCGACAAAACTTCCATACTTTTTATGATCTTTTGCCAAAATGTGCTTTTTTTTTTTTTTTTTTTTTTTTTTATTTTGACTGTTTCTCAATATTCATGGGTTTTTTTAATTTCTTCAGTGGAATTCCCTTCTTTTTCACAGTTGTTTGACAAAATTATATTTTTTCAACAATCTTTCGACAAAATTTGTGTATTTTATGCAAACTTTTGCCAAAATTCATGTATTTTACATGATTTTATATTCAAAATCTTATATTTTACACAATTTTTTGAAGAAATCTGAATCTTTTTTTTTTCATCCTTCTAAAAAATCATGTCATTTGACTGAAATGTCAGTTTTTTTTGTTGGAATCCTTTGACAGAAATGTCATTTTTGTCCCTATCGATCTGTATTGCCATAGGTAAAGATTTTTTTTTTTTTTTTTTTTTTTCCGAGGAAAATTGCTTATTTTACACGATCTTTTGCAAAAATTTGTGTGTTTTTACAAGATTTTTCAATTAAAATCGTATATTTTACAAATTCGTTTGAAAGAATGTGCAATTTTTCACAGTCTTGTAACAAAAAAAAAAAAAAAATCTTTTTCATAATTCTCTCAAAAATTAAGTCTTTGACGGAAATGTCTTTTTTTTTGCTGTAATCTTGTGACCGAAATGTTCTTTTTGTTGCAATCCTTTGATGGAAATCGCTTTTTAATTTTTAGGCAAAAGTATTTTTTTTGTTATTTGTTGACGAAAATGGCATTTTTTCCCATGTCACTTCAAATATCTATTTTTCTTCTGTGATTCTTTGAAGAAATTTGCTCAATTTGGCACATTCTGTGCTCATGTTTTGTTGTATTTCATCTGCTACCATCCCCCCCCATCCTCTTATTAAAATGTCATCAAATTTTATTGCATGTTTGCATCGATCTGTATTGCCATTTGTGTTACCTAAATGAGAAAAGCATACATTTCTAATAAACCCCCCCCCCCCCCGCACACACACACACAGTATTGATTTCTCAGTAGATGGTCCAAGGGGTTATTTCCCCTACCCCTCCTTGGCACCTTCCCTCGGAAAAATTGACATTTTTCGTTTTCATTAAGTGAATAGGGGCATGCGAGGCGACTGCCTCGGGCCTTCTGATTTGAGGTGAATTCCTCCCCCCCCCTTCCACAGGCATATATACATTTAAAAAAAAATAAATAAATGATAAAAATGATAATAAAATGTTATATGTTTCCCCCATCCTGAAATATTTAGAACCCCCCCCCCTCCCCCTTCTTGAACTTCTCCACACAGAAATCCCTCCCTGGAAGTAAGTGTACTTCTTAATTCATTGAGTGACCTTGGAATCTTTTCCAGGGAGAGCTGAAAATTGTTTAAAAGGGGGGGGGGAGGAAGCTGAGTACAGTAACATTTTATTTATAAATATATATATATATATACAGTCGAGTCTCTATAACGAAACTCCATACATCGAATTTCTTTATATAACGAATTTTTAGTAGGAACGGTTCCCTTTTCGCATGATTAGTTTAAAAACAATCTCTATATAGCGAAATAATTATCTCCATGTAACGAATTTTATCATAAATTGGTCTTAATTTATTCAGTTTTAAAAAAGCTTCGAAATCATATGGAATCAATTTTCCATCACTTATTTCTGATTTATCGTTCAGTGCTGAGTTTTTTTTAATATTACTTTTCTCCTTGTTCTTTAAATCCACCAAATTCATCCCACCTTTCCACATTCTTCTCAAAACAGAGTCAATTTGATTGTTACACATATAAGAGAGGAATCAATGAGAGGCACATAAAGAGAAGTCTTCAAATAGAGGAAAATGTTAACTACAATTTTTGATTCCTTGCTAAAATTTGAGCTCTTTTTACTTTCTTCTATCTTTACAAGAAGAAAGTATTGGATTCATGAAAATTTTCGACTTCCGGTTTTCGACAGATTTATACGTTTTAGAAGGTCCTGAACACGTTTTGACTGTTTTTAGAAAATGTCTGTCTGTGAGTCTGTCTGTCTGTCTGTATGTGGCAAAAAATTTGTGGGCGCTCTATCTCAAGAACTAATGCTCGAAATTTAATAAAATTTTATATTCAGTTAGACCTTGATATAAATTAGTGCCTATTGGTTTTTGGTGAAAATTAGCCTGCAGGTGGTGCTGCTATACTACTTTTTTCATGATTTTCAAGATTGCTACATCTTAAAAACTAATGCACAGAATTTCACCAAACTTCAGATTCTGTGACTTCTTGATATACATAGACGCTGATTAAGTTTTGGTGTAAATTGGCCAGCAGGTGGCGCTGCTATGCCACGTTTTTCATGATTTTCATGATAGCTATATGTCAAGAACTAATGGACAGAATTTCACCAAACTTCAGATTCCAAGATACCTTGAAATACATAGCCGCTGATAAGGTTTTTGTGTGAACTGCCCTATAGGTGGCGCTGCTATGCTATATTTTGCACGATTTTTGCGATAGCTATATCTCAAGAACTAATGCAGAGAACTTCATCAAATTTTAGATTCTGTTACACTAGAATATATATCATAATTAGACGCTGATTACATTTTGGTATTAACCTTGCAACAGGTGGTGCAGCTATGCTGCATTTTGCACAATTTTTCCGATAGCTATATCTCAACAACCAACGCACAGAATTTCATCAAACTTGAGATTTTGTTACAAAATGACATATAACATAATTACACGATGATTACATTTTGTTATAAATCATTCAACTGATGGTGCTGCTGTGCTATATTTTACACCTTTTTTTAAACTAGCTATATCTCAAGAACTAATGCACAGAATTTCATCAAACTTCAGATTCTTTTACACCATAACATAATTAGACGCTTTTTTATGTTTTGGCATAAATTGTCCAAGATATGGTGTTGCTGTTCTACGTTTTGCAAATTTTTTGTTATAACTATATCTCAAGAACTAATGGAGGAAATTCCATCAAATTTCAGATTCTGTTAGGTCTTGACATAAATAGATGCTTATTAGGTTTTAGTAGAAATTACCCAACATGAGGCACTACTAAGCTCATTTTATCAGAATATTAATTAAATTTTGCGTTTTAGGCTTTTCGGATACCAGAATCTCATTAGGATAGGTCAAATGTTCGAAGAAATTCGATAGTGGGTAACTTTGGGGTCACCACGTTTTTCTTTTAAATATTAAAATGTACTTATGAGATAGAAGAAAGTTTTGGGATTGACACATCCAACTAGTTTTTCTTTTGAGCATGACAATTTTAAAATCAAAACAACAAAAAGTCACAGATATCTTCGTCTAATCAATGCAAGTCTTCCTTATTTGATTTTCATTAAGCTTTCAAATAAATGTCCGTTCTCTTTTTTTGAAACGGCTTAAATAATTAAGAAATAAAATGTTAGGTTAATATTTAATTTTAAACATTTCAAACTCTTAATTCAAAAGATCGAAAATATTTCTTCAAAATTTACACATTAAATACCATTTTAAACATCAATCTCTATACATCGAATTTCTCTATATAATGAATTTTTTACTGGAACGACGAATTTTGTTATATGGAGACTCGACTGTATATTTCTTAGTTTAATATGAAGCATTATTGCTTTAAAACGAAATTTACATGGAGGATCTTGGAGAAATAAGGCCACAATAAAAGCAGTGTTGATTTTTTACTGGGTGGTTCGAGGGGATATAATTCCCCTCTCCCTCAAAAGATTTGACGAGAATTTTTGTTTGTTATATGCGTGAGTTCGTTATCACAGGGTTTGACTGTATAATCAATTGGGGGAGGGTGTACGTATGTGTAGTGGTAATGTGATTGTTCTTACGCTAATATAATTATTTGACACTTGCCCTTTGATTTTTTTCCTAGGAAATCCTTTCGAGCTGGCTAATGCATTTGTTGAAAAGGAGCCATTAGATGGTGCGGTTCTTGTTATTCCGCCCTCAAGAATGCCACAAGGCTTCTCTGGAATTTTTTCAGAGGTACGTATGCGTGTGTATAACACTGAGTCTTTTGTTTCCACTTTTTCCAAATTTTACTTTATTTTCCCAGCTGTTTATCTCCTTTCCTGTTGGAGCAATCTTGTCAGATTGTGAGCAATTATGAAACAGTTTAATATGTCGCCAGGGTTGTTAAATACCCGGGTTTTTTCAGAAAAAACCCAACCCACTGGGTTTTTTCAGGATTTTGGGGTTTTTATCAGGGTTTTTGAGTTTTATCAGGGTTTTTCGAGGTTTTGGGGGAGGTTAAGGGAGATGGGAATGCTTGAATTTAGAATGCTTGAAAAAAAAAATGTACTTATTACTAAATTTAAAGTAGCTAATTGATTACAAATATATCAATATTACAAATAAATAAATGGCAGTAATCAAAATTATGCTTTGCTTTTAGATAAATTGATTATCAGTAAT
The DNA here is from genome assembly GCA_964019185.1 of Maratus speculifer. Lineage (NCBI taxonomy): Eukaryota > Metazoa > Arthropoda > Arachnida > Araneae > Salticidae > Maratus > Maratus speculifer. The sequence goes on along the minus strand of OZ025290.1, from coordinate 455,096,024 downwards.
AATTTATAAAGTATTTTTTTGTTATTGCTAAATAATAGAATAAGCCAAGTAATTCTACATGTCTACATAATCCAATTAGGATTCTAAGCATATATGTTATTTTGTTATGAGTTTCTATTGTATAACATAGAACACATTACACATCAAAGTATTTTTTTAATGGGAAATTTTTTTTTTTGTGTTCCTTACACATGCTACAGAGATTAACTAACAATTATTTATTTTAAAAATTGTGATGGTATAATTAGGACATTTCTTTTCTTTGGGGTGGGGGGTGATGGTTATAAATTTTATGAGTTGTATACTGATATTAAGAAATATATTACAATACATTATATATGTAATATAAATACATTATATATGTAATTTAAAGTTGAAATTTTGAAAAAACCCACCCGGGTTTTTTGGGCCCTCTATGTCGCACACCGTTCCCCAACTTACCTTTATGTAATGGAACTCTTTTGTATGGCCCTGTAAATGAGCTCTACAATGAAATCCCTCCCGGAAGAAAGTCTTAATCTGTTCCAGAAGGGAAACTGCACCTTTTTGACTATAGAAAAAACGAAATTCCAAATCTTCTGGGAGGGGTCTGCATCTCATTGCATTGGGGAGGAAATTGCACTTTTTCCAGGGCACTATTCCCCCCCCCCTCCCCTCGACCACTTCTACCTTTTGAATATTTTTTAGTTACACTGAAGTGACCAAACTAAAAACCGTTTATACCATTTACCTTTTTAACGAAAAATGTATATTTGCCCATTATTATTTAGGCAGTTGACTCGAATGACCCTATTTAACCTCTATTCCACTGATATTAGCAATACCTTGAATTTTTTCAGAAATAAATTTATTATTTTTTCATGAAAAACCATGAATTTAGTAATATTAATGAAAGTTACAGATTAAAATATATATATAATTGATATAAAAATAAAAAAGTCAAATTTTGTCCCTATACCTGACCTGAAAACTTCATTGTTTACATCTGTAAATTATGCGGAGATTTTAGAGAGTTGCGGATATTAGGGCTGCAGATTTGAGTGAATCTACTGTATTTAATTTGTTTTTTTAATTTTATCATTTTCTTATTTTCTATTCATTTACAACATATTTAAATTTATTTCTTATTTAGTATGCACAATTCAATTTCAAAATTTTAGATTAAAGTCTATATGTTTAATTTTTAGTAACTAGAATATAATATTTTCTTAACTATATAATTATTTCTTTTATTTATTTATTTTTTTTTATAAATATTATTTATTCTTTTTTAGTTATTTATTATTAAAAACTGCTCCATTTATTGTAAAAACATAAAAATACAGTAATAAATTATAGGATTCTAAAAAAATCCGATTTAAATAAAATAAAAAAATCTTATTTAAATCAAATATCCGATTTTTTTTTTTTTTTTTTTTTCCAACCCTGCTTCTTCTGCAAAAGATTCCAAGGTCACTCAATGAATTAATGCTCCGAAAATCCGGATGAAATTCTGTTCAATAGTCTAATCTAGTTTCGAGGTCCTTTGACAGTTTTGAAGAAATACTAAATTGCAGCTAAAGTGAGTGTTTCAACACATTTGCTCATCCTATCGGCACATAGTAAGCTCGCAATGTGTTTCACATTGCACTTGTTATACACTCCAATTTTTCATCATCCTATTTTTTTTTTTTTTTTTTTTTTTTTTTTTTTAATAGCATGAAATGAAGTTACTGTAACAGTTTACTAAGAAAAATAGTAATCACAGTTAATATGCATTAATTTATTTTTCTTCGCCAGAGAGGGAGAGAGAAAATA